>CAMTDV010000007.1:21880170-22585031 GCA_947069175.1 Scalesia atractyloides
TATTGGTACTAGGTGAAGGTTTTTTTATAGGGAAGTACAAGTGGAGATGCGCCTCATGGAATGTTATTTTGGCATGAGTTGGGATAACAAGGATAGGGGAGCTAGGCATAGCTGACATGGTGGGCTGCATTGAGGCATAGACATCTTATAGAGTCAATGTCATATATATATATATATATATATATATATATATATATATATATATATATAGGAACTTCTACTTCTGAGAATGTATCGAGGTTTGATGCATTGGGACTAGGTGGAAGGCAGTGAAGACTCTTGGGTTTGGGATTCTAGTATACTTCAGTTCATGTTACCCGATGTAGTGAAATATTGGTGAAGGTGATTGAAGACTTTTGGATGGTACGGGTTTATATATCACTGGAAGAAGTGAACCAACTTCCAATAAGTAAAGTCTTGGCTCGTTGAATCGGGTAGAGCTAACTGGATTTATTTGACAAGCATGAATACTAGAGCCACATGGACTTGAGTGTATTCGGAGGTTTAAACCTGGATGGGAACTTTGTAAAAGTGGGAGCGCGATGTATAATCCGGCCTAGTTATGTTGTGACGTTGGGTTTTGAGATCGGAATTCCGAATGAAAATTCTCTCCTGGGTGCTTATTTTTTTTTGAGAGTGTTCTATCCTCTAGAAGTCTCTAGAGCCGGTAGTATGAATCAGTAGGAGCAGGTTGAGATTAAGGATAAGTTACTGGCTGGTTTTACTATGACTGGGTCTGTGATGGCCGTACTGAAGCTAACAGGAGCTTCAATGGACCTTTCAGGGTAACTATGAGAAGGCACTACAACTACGTGGATTATTGAAATCCAAGCTTGTTCCTGGGGAACTTGAGGCTTAAAGAACTTCTGCTTTTGAAGTTTTAACTTGTTCTTGGAACTTAAGGCTTGGAGGAATTTTGTTGTTTCAGATTACTGGAGTTACTAGACAAGGGGTTTGGCTTGGCTGACAGTTTGTGGATTGCAAAGGCTTCAAGTGTGACATTGTTGGGCTAGTGAAGACTTTATTGGGCCGTTTGTTTAATTAAATGAGGCCCATAATGGTTTCTTATTAACGCTAGTTTTATATCTATAAATACCCCTAATTTTAATTGTAATCTTGTGCCTTGAACTTAATAAACTAACCTAGTTGCAACCCTGGACGTAGGTCCCCCACTAGGATCGAACCATGAAACATTCTTGTGCCGTGTATTATTTTTTGTCCCTGCGTGTTTATATCGTTTATGCTTGTGTGTTAATCTCGTTGCGCACCTTGATGCCTAACAAAAACATCAAAACTAAGATTGCTTACTCTACCTCAAGTTACAAGCTAATCACACACTCATTAAGGTGCTGTTTGTTGCTTTTAATAGGCTTTTAATGGTTCAAACCTCTTACGAGCAGATATCTAAATGGTTCAAACATTTGTCTCTGAGTGGTTAAGCATTATACTAAGTTTTTATTGTTAAGACTTCATATCTGAATTGGTCAGACATTTTCCTCTAGTTGGTTAAGCATTATATTGGCTCTTAATGGTTCAGACTTCTATGGTCAGCACTTATGGTTCAGACCTCTTACTGATTCAGCACTTACCAAGTCAAAAATTGCCAAACAGCTCCTAAATTAAAAATATATTATCGATTCATATTTATTACTTATAAAATAAATATTTTTGACGTTGGGTCTAGTTTGACATAGGACCAGCATTGTGTATTACTCGTATAGTCTCATGCTATACACCAATAGCTAAGAATCTTGTCATTATAAATCAGGTTTTCAGAAAAATAATCATGTACTAATCGCGCATGAGCGGCCTCGCGATCTTGTTGCAATGGAGCATGTTGTTAGAGGTTCGGACGTGTCGTCTTCATCGTATAAAAGATCCACACCCGCTCGAACCACCGCAATGATTAAATCTTCTTCCGTATTTCGAGTATCCATTTAGAAGTGGGGTGTAGACATTTGAAGTTTAGAAGTGATTTGTGTGAGATATGGTATGGACAATGGGTATATTTATAGAATATGTATAAATATTTAAATATTTTTTTTAAATATACCCAACCTCCATCAACGGCTACATTTGACCAAAAGGGCACACCACCAATGTTCACCTCCTTGCTTCCAACTCCGCCAACACGTTCACGAGATCGTTAAAAGAGGTCGTTTTTAACGTTCTAGCCGACAGGGAGTGTCAGACGTTAACTATCCGACGTGGGGCGTTAAAGGGCTCTTAGTTATCGGACAATGCTTAGTCTAAACACCAATAGCTAAATTGAGGCATTATGGATTGATTTATTTTTTTTATTAATTTGTATTTCTTTTTATATATATCTATTGTGTCAGCTTTCAAATGCAGGAATGGTTTAAGCATTTCATTTCCACCGATTGGTCGATCGTCCACAGCTTTTTCTTTGATATTTTCGCTCAATAATATCAGAAGATCCTTTTAAATAATTAATTTATTATATTATAATTATATCGCATGTGAATAAAACTATTAATTGTTTAATTGTTAATTCAAAATTACCGTATAAGATTAAAATTATCCTAAAATATCATATATAGAGTAATTATGATACTCTACAAAATTACTATACAAGATCAAAATTATCTTATAAAATCATTTGTAGAGTAATCATGATATTTTACAAAATTACTTTATAAGATCAAAATTACCTACAAGATTATTTTACAACATTACCCTACAAGATCAAAATTATCTTACAAGATCATTTGTACGGTAATTTTGATAATTACTTTACGAGTAAATGATTACGAAAATGTCACCGTGTTTTTTACCTTTTCACCTTATTCGTACGTTTTGTATGATAAAAGTATTTGTATTTGATCTTTTGTCTTTATATTTAACAATAGTTTTTTTATTCTTTATTAGACTTCTACCACCTAAATCCAAGTGTTTATAGGCTTTGTCTTTGATTTACAAGTTTTCTTACATACTGGTGTTGTATTTTTTTTAAATGCAACTTTTTCTAAAACTGGCAAAGCCAAAGAACAATTACACATACAAGATACTAATTAGAATGAGAATCTACACCAATCATTCCATTCTAATGGAACAATTTTAGAACGAATTTTATTAACCAAAGAAATCCTAAAGCCTTGATCTCTTGTACCATGAGTACGGGCTCCGCTTTCCCATTCAAGAATATCACATCTTTCCTATGCTTCCAAACAACCTACGCTGCTAATATAATTATCATGCGGATAATTTCCTCACTACAATCCGAGTCTTGCACCGTTTCATGAATCTTTAAGTAAGTCCTTGATAGAAAAAGCAAAATTAGGGGTAAACTACACCATACTAAGATAGCTTGCCAAATGACAAAGGATATGTAACAGGAGGTTAGCAAGTGTTCCTATGTTCCTTCATTGTCCCCACATAAAACACATACATTTGATGGAATAGCCATATGTCCACGCACAAGTTCTACTCTTGTTGGTATATGCACCCTTCAATCGAATATATTTACCTTGCGCGGTAACCACTTTGGCCATTTAAATATCTCAGCCACCTCCGACAGAAAAGTTATCGTCCCTTTCTCCGGCCCATTACCATCATGCTTAGTGTTTAAAAAACTAATTTTTCTTATTAACCTAAAAAATTTATCTTTTACAATTTAACCTCATAAATTTTGATTTTTTTGCTATTCACTAGCGGTGTAAACATCCTGAGCTACCCTTCAGCTACTCAAACTCGCCTTGATAAAATCTCGAACGAGCCAAGTTTATACGAGCTCGAGCCTACAAACGAACTCGTGAGCCCGAGCTTCACTTATCGAGCTTGTTTAGGCTTGCGGGCTGACTCGACTCGATAAATAAAGCTCGGACGCGTTTAGTATTTATTTTTAGAATCAGACTTGAGCTCAAGTTCGTTTAAGCTCAGTTTGTTTCTGAGGTTTTTTAAGCCCCTCTCAAATATCTCGCGAGTAACTCTAGTCATTTACTTCTTCATCAATAAAAATATTTGACACTAAGTCTAGTTTGACATAGGACCCGCAGGGGTGGACCTACCCTAGGGGAAGGGGTAGCCTCCGCTACCCCCGCTGTTCCGACGATAGTGTAAATTTTGAAAAAATTTGACTTTTTTTTTATTTCGTTACCCTTTTTTATAAAACGTTATCCGGCACTGAGGACCCGCATTGTGTATTACTCCTATAGTCTCATGCTAAACACCAATAGCTAAATAGAGGCCATTATGGATTGATTTATTTATTTTTATTAATTTGTATTTCTTTTTTTATTTATTGTGTCATTTTAGTAGGTGCTTTCAAATGCAGGAATGGTTTAAGCATTTCATTTTCACCCGTTGGTAAACAGCTGCCTAAAATTGTCGATCGTTCACAGCTTTTTCTTCAATATTTTCCCTCAAATGTTACCAAAAGATCCTTTTTTAAGAATTAATTTATTATAATTATATGGCACGTGAACAAAACTATTAATTGTTTATTTACACAAATTTTCAAAGTCACCTTACAAACAACAGATTTTTCCGATAAGTATAAACTATTTATTTACGTAATATTAATTTACAAGTTTTCTATACATAAATATTCTTGTATCTAATGTTTAGTATTTAAAAAAAAAGTAATTGTTTTTTTTTTCTTTTAACTTAAAACTTTTCATCTTTTGCAATTAAACCTCATAAAATTTGACTTTTTCATTTTTGATATGGGTGTAAACATACAGTAATACTTGAGTTGTTATCTTGTTCTTGTTTTCTTTGGTGTTTTTGGTTACATAAATATCGTTTTGTTTGGTTTTTGTGTTAAAAAAATACACACTTGCAAAAGAGCAATTATTTAATTCAAATCAGCATATACCATCATCAAAACTCTGTCCAAATTCCATGTGGGATTACAAAACATTATCTTTGATAATCTTACTCTGAAAGATCTATCAAAACTTATGTTTTAAATCTGTTTATGCAGCATGTCAGCCATGAATGTTGATCCTAATGAAACACCAATGAAACTTGAGGTTTGTGCTCAAAGATTCTCTTATCTTTTACCATCTCCACAAACTCTGGAGCCAGAATTTTCCCAAATAATTGTAGTTTGATCTCTAAATATTTTTTATTTTGATTATATCTTGAATTTTCAGGGTAAGGGAATTGCAATTGTAGTATGTTGGATTCTTGGATTTGGAACTTTGGTATCATGGAACAGCATGTTCTACTATGTATTATTTCCAGTAAGTAAAAGGGTTGAAGATCCATACATTTAATAACTTATATATATATATATATGGCTCGATTCAAATGCGAGAACCATGAGAACTTTTTGTTCCCGCGTGAGTTGGGCCAATTTTTTTTTGCACAAACGTAGATGAAAAAATTATAAACATATTTGTAAAAAAAGTAAAAAAAAATTGTCGAGTCGGTAGTTATGATTGATGCAAGTTTTTTTTTTGGCGTTGGTGTAAATTTTGCATGAAGATAAATATTTTTTTACCCCTCATGTAGATGTGGGTATGCGGCATTTTTTTTATATTTTTTTGCTGAAACAAGTGATCAGAAAAAAAATCGGAAAAAATCTTTTGAATGGCCTAGTTCTCACGGTTCTCACAACTCAAGGTAGTTCCCATTTTAACCCATCCCTATATATATAGGGGAGAGTTTAAATGAGAACGCTAAATATCGCGAGAACCGTAAGAACGAAAGAAAAAACCACTAGAACTTGGTAAAAAACAAGTGAAATTCAAAATTTCTTTTTACACTTGTCATTATATATATTAATATATATATATATTGTATATATATATGTGTATATATATATATATATGTATATATGTATGTATGTATGTATGCATGCATGCATGTATGTATGTATGTATGTATGTATGTATGTATGTATTGGTATTACTGGGCATTTGGAATACAAATTTTTGTTAACTTTTAGTGTTCACTATCTTTCTTATTGTAAAGGACTATCATCCATCCAGGGTACTTACCCTTGTCTACCAACCGTTCGCCTTAGGAACATTAGCGTTACTTGCGTATAATGAATCGAAGGTCGATACTAGAAAGCGTAACATACATATTGTTCTTTTTATGCACTCTAGCCCTCATTGTGGTATGACATATTTTGGCCTTTTAGTCATGTTTTTTTATTCAAGCAAACATTGTTCTAAACATGTTCACAGACAGATTTAGCCTCATCTGGAAAAGGTGGAATCGGAAGTTACATCAATATATGCATTTTTGCTGCGGGTTTTGGTGTAGCAGATGCTCACGTTCAAGGTGGAATGACAGGAGATTTGGCCTTCATGAAGCCAGAATTCATCCAAGTGAGATTTGTATCAAAAAACACCTTCAAAATCACATTCTTTGTTTTCCTAAAATTCATCAAAATACCTGAAATTGCAATCATTGTGATTTTGCAGTCTTTCTTTGCGGGTTTAGCAGCATCAGGTGCTCTAATATCTTGCTTAAGGCTTATAACAAAAGCCTTTTGATAAATCTCCGAATGGTCTTCGAAAAGGGACTAGTAAGTGCCATATTGTTTTCAACGATATGGGAAATATTAAATGTGTCATCTAATAGTAACCAAGTTTCTTAATTGTTCCATTAGAGTCATTCAAACTTTTTAACTGCAAAAATCACTCAGGTTTCAATATTGTTTCATTTTTATAAAGTTTATCTTAAATGGTTATAACTAACTGCTTTAGTGATTATTCTTTTCAAATTTAACCAGGAAAAGAAATCACTAGATAGTAAACTAGGTTCAAATTTCATTTAGGCCATTTCGTTTAACCATTTATCAAAACTTTCACAGCAATGGAATAATATCGAAACTTGAGTAGTTTATGTAGTTAGGAAAAAAGTTTGATCAACTTTAACTAAATAATACTGAAATATGATTATTATTCATGATTTATCCCTTGGAAATACCAATCTTTAATCTTGATCACATTTTCCGCAGTGTTGTTCCTTGCAATCTCTACATTCTTTGAGTTTCTATGCATTTGTGTTTGCTGAGTTGCCGATTGTGAAGTATTATCGTGCTAAAGCAGCATGCGAAGGGTCAAAAACTGTTTCGTCTGATCTTGCTGCAGCAGGCATCCAAACTGATCCAAACCAAAGAGTAACTTCTCAATATTCTTTTACATGTTTATGTTTAAGAGGTCATCATTCGTTAAGTGTTTAAGAGAAAAGCGATTACTTTTTTGTGTTTTTGCAGGCTGATGTTGATGCTAAGGCTCCCGACCGATTGAGCAACAAAGAACTGTTGTTCAAGAACATCGATTACGCGTTAGATATGTTCTTGCTACATGTTGTTACTCTCTCCATTTTCCCCGGCTTCTTGTATGAAAATACAGGAATAACATGATTTAGGCTCATGGTAATTTCTCATGAAACCAATCTAGAATGTGATCCTTCATCAAATACCTTCATTAGTTGCACACCCAAACTACACATTGGATGTAATCAAATGAGCTAAATATAGGAAATATTTAATAGTTATTAACATTGATTCAATTCTTAAAACAATATTTTGAGATAAGATATGATTGAAATTAAGTATAAGAAATAAAGAGAAGTAAGAAAAAGAATTTTGGGCTCATGTAAGTGTGACACTTGCAACAACCAGATACTTATTTATTAGACTTTATAATTATTATTAGGGTTATTGGATTTTAATAATCCTAAGTTTCAACTGTTGGCCGATAATAATCACAACTTTAAAAATTCCCTCCAACGATCCCAACTTGTAAAAGTTTGGCCCCCAATGATCATTTCCAAACATATAAGAATTTGGTCTCCTCAATAGATTCAAGTGCATCTGCAGACTCTTTAATTGATTTAAGTGTGCCTATGTTAGAAAATGATTAATGGGGGCCAAATACACGTTAGGATCGTCGGTGAGAATTTTTAAAGTTAGGATTATTATCGGCAATAGGTGAAACTTAGAATTATTAAAATCCAATAACCCTTATTATTATTGTTGTTGTTGTAGCAGTAGTGGTTTCTCATAATTAGAAATAAGACATTCCTTGTTTATATTTTCGAAAGAAATTATGTGGAACATGTTTATTCCTAGTACCGCCTATATTGAGATTGTAAGATGTAACAATGGTATTTTCACAGGTACCCCCTCGTTCTAATCGCAATGTACAATACTTCGGATCTTATTGCAAGATACATTCCTCTAATCGAATCTATTAAGCTTGAATCACGAAAGTGGTTAATGATTGCCGTATTATCGCGTTTTTTGTTCATCCCCACTTTTTATTTCACTGCAAAATACGATGATCAAGGTTGGATGATTATGCTCATATCCTTACTCGGAGTAACAAATGGTTATCTCACTGTATGTGTCATGACGGTAGCTCCTAAAGGTTGCACGGTGAGCTAATATTACACAAAATGTTTTATTTTCTATAAATAGTTTAGTATAGTTTATTAATATATTGTGTTTTTTTTGTTAATTTCCTTTAGGGTCCAGAGGCAAACGCTTTAGGAAACATTTTAGTATTGTTTCTTTTAGGAGGAATTTTCTTACGTGTCGCTCTTGATTGGCTATGGATAATTGGCAATGGTAGCTTTTGACAATTTATTTTAGTTTTCCGTCTTTTGAAGATTATAGTTTGCGCGTTTGTTTATGTGTTTGAAGTTGTGGTGTTGTTGAGTTATATATCACCCGATTGTGGAAGATGTTTGAGCTTGTGGCGTCCCAAGTCATATATTGATTCTTAATGTATACAAACTGTACTATCATATACTAAAAATTAGGCTACTTTTATTAGTTGTCTCGTTTTATTTAGAGAAAAATGTCTGGATAGTCCTTGTGGTTTGCTCCATTTTCACCACTAATCCATAACATTCTAAAATTACATCTATAGTCCTCAACTTTTGCAATTTCGTTCCCATAGTCCCTGGCATAGATGGGAATTAGTTTTTAATGTTAGATGAGTATGAAATAACCTAAATACCCTTACTGATAAATTAATAACTAAAAGATTAAAAAAATAAAACTATTATTTAAAAATTTATGTCGGACCTACCATCCCCTTCACCATCCCCACTCACCACCACCTCGTCAAAAATCCCAAATTTCAAAATACAACAATTCACAAAAACTAAACCAATTTATACAAAAAATTAAACAGTTTCAACAGCTTATAAGTTATAATTGATTGATTTGTGAGCTAATATATATACAGAAACAAACAATTTCAGTGTGTTAGGGTTTTACGCAGATGCATTGGCCATCATCGGAGACTTGGATGAATTTGAGGCCTCTTGTAACATTTGTCAAAAAACGGGTTTTCCAAACCCGCTTCGTTTGTAATCGAATATCAAGTTATAAATGTTTCGTTGCGTATTTATGTTTATTTTAATTTTAAACGATGCATAATTAATTAACAAATTAGAAATTCAAAACTTTATTTAATAAAAAGTGAAAAGAAATTAAATAAAAAAGAAAACCGGCTGCCGGGATTCGAACCCGGGTCAGCCGGGTAAGTATAAGACTTAACACGCACACATATAACCACTCCGCCACTTGATGTTTTCTGTGAATTCTAGGAAACAATTAAATGATAACTTCACTCAAGAATCAACCGGTTTACGCCGACTGTAACCGTAATCGGCTTTCAAACGTCCAAAACGTTTGAGTGATCGCGATTTTCTGTTAATAACCGATACACCAACATTTCTAATCAATTCAGTCATGAATGGACTTGAATTCAAGTGATGTTCGGTTTTTATAACCGAAAACATTCACTCCTGGAATTACTTCAACAAAAGCTTCATTTCGCGACTCAATTACATTCCCAGAACTTCTATTCTCGCGTTTACTCTCGTTTCTGATCGTCGGAATTGCTTTTTGAACTCGCCGGACTTTCGCCGGAAAACCGTGTCTTCCATCAAATCAGTAAGTCTCTCAATTCTTTCATCGTCTATCAGTTGTTAAGCTTTTGCTAACTCAAATCCTTCAATCAGAATCAGTTTCAGACGACGATATCGGATAATTAACTCTCGCCGGAAAACTTCTGAAAGTTCCCAATTCTCGCTGTGAAACGGTATAGCCTTTTAAACCTTCTGGTAATTCTTGTTCAGTGCTTCAATTCCGCATTTAGCTAATCAAATTTGTTAATCTGTCGCCTCAGACGAAATCCATAAAAACAGAGCCGACGACTTCGCCGGAATTCTGAGATAGATCGTTCTCCGGTATGTCTACTTCCAAAATTTTCTCTGCCATTTCATTTTAGTCATTTGAATGTTTGTCAATCGAATTAAACAAGAAACAGTAGAGTAATCGTAGTCTGTGATATTGTAACGAAGAAGATGAAGTTAGGTTGTTTATAAGTTTAATATAATTTGGATATTATCTCGGGTTAGACACACAGTCCAGCGGTGGACTGTGTGCGCACATATATCACACGCCGCGAGTTCAATCTTTGACACACACGTATGCTCTTTAATAAAGATGTTTTATTTTTCTAACTGAACCGGATTAACTCACGGTAAATGTTAAGTATAATAAAAATCGGTATATTAACCAGGTTAGACACACAGTCCAGCGGTGGACTGTGTGCAATATTAACCCACAGGTCCCTGGTTCGAGACCTGTTGCACACTCCGGTTCGATGATTAAAACCCTTTTTGAAAATAAAAGAATTTTGAATAAACTAAAATAGTATATAAATATAATTAAAAACAGAATTATTTCGGGTTAGACACGTAGCTCAGTTGGTAGAGCTGCGTGCACGCGTACGGGAGGTCTCGGGTTCGAGCCTCACCCGGCGCACACTTACACTTTAGCGAACCGGTCAAACAGTCAACAGTCCCGGTCAACGGTCAATGGTCAACGCAAAAAGTCAACATTTTTTTATATTTTATTTATTTATTTATTTATTTATTTAATTTAAAAATCAATTAAAAATACTTAAAAATAATGTTTTTAAAGATAGAAAATAGCCTTAAACTCACAAAAATATATATAAAAATCTTATTAAAATTATTAATAAAATCCACTCATTTACCATACTTCTCGTTATTATTTAGGTTAGTTAAGTCTCGTCGATCAATCCTCCAAACTCGTGCGCATTTCATCATCTTCAACCGAACGCACCCAATGTGAGTGAATCTCTACAAATTCCCCGTTTTAATCACGTTTTTGGGGTGTATCATGTGTCTTACCATTTATTATATTTAAATCATTATGCATACATCATATCCATGAACAAATGTGTATTCAGCTTGTATCAACTGTTTGTGTGGTTATTGTTTAGATTTAATTTATTATTTTCAGTACATGCAATATCATAGGCCGCCGCTCCCCATTACATTATGAGCGTTGAGTTGTTCCCCATTACATTATGAGCGTGAACCGGGCGTTGCCAACATACGATCGGCTCCGTTTGATTGAGCCTTGATCGCACAGACATTCATCATAGGCCGTCCGTTCCCCATTACATTATGAGCGTGAACGTGACGTTGCCAACATATACAGTTTCATTCATGTTATATATTCATGCAAGTTGATATGTTATTGTATGTTATTGTATGTTATAGTTTGTGGTTGTTATTGTTATTGTATGATTATTTACATTTGCTCATATATGACTATTGCACAATTTTTCCTTGATAAAGATAACAAGAAATCAATAATAAATGTTTATCTAACAAGGTTCACTCGCCAACTTATGTTGACCCAAAAACCCCCATTTTTACACATGATACAGGTCATCCAGCTGCAGCAAGAAACACATAGGATTGGCTTAGAAGAATAAACTGGTTTAGAGCTTGGATTGTTTAGTTGATTATTTTTCTTTGTATTTGTATGAACATGTTTGGATTATTGAGAATGTAATTTTGACTTAAATGAATATGAAACATATTAGTAAATATCATGAGCTTTGGTGATAACCCAATTATGCCCCGACTCTTATTCCGCTGCGGGTCGGGGTGTGACACCTCCGTCCTTAACATAAATCGCCCAATCGTACAAAATAGTGTCGGTTCGTTTTTTGGCAGAGAGAGAAAGAAAGAGAGTCGTCGGTTCGTTTTTCCGGCAACAGAGAGAGAAAGAAACAGAGCTTGCTTCTGGTGTTGTAGGTTCGATGGCGGTTTGATGGGGAAGATAGTGACAGAGAGAGAAAGAAATAAAGTCGTATCATCATTTTCCTGCCATCGACGGTGGTTTGTTTTGCAGGTTTGATGGCGGTTTGATGCTCACTATCGATGTGCTTCAGCGGTAGGGGTTGGGGTGCTCGGAGTTGAGTGGTCGCCGGAGGGGTGCGGTGGGGTAGAGATGGGCAAAAAAACCGGTTTTCAAACCGGAACCGACAAAAAAACTGCAACTGGTTTTTTATAAACGGTCCAGTTAGTAACCGGTTTGACCGGTTACGATTATCGCTTCTTTAACCAGTTACAAAACCGGTTATGATGTAAAACCGGATTAGATAAAAAAACCGGTTATAAACCGGTAACGGCTATGTTAAAACCTATTAAACCGGTTTTTTCGTGCAGCGTGCAGAAACGGTCATATGACCGTTTGGGGCAAAAAGAACCGTTTTTTTTGTTGTTTTTTGGGGCTAGAAACCTTACCCAACTAGTATAAAAGGGTTGTGGGTGTTTAGGTTCAATCATACCACTCTCCAAACCTCCAAGAACTCTTTAAAACGCTCACAATCTTGTTCGATAATTCGTAAAAAAGCATGGCAAGCTCTAGTGCTCATGATTCGGTCAGGATTGGCGAGCCTACAACCGATACGGTGGTTCGTATTATTCCAACGAAGCGCAACCCCGAAATTTGGTCACATTTCGATTTGTGCGAGATGGCCAATGGGAGAAAAAAAGCGCTTTGTCATCATTGTAATGGTTTTTATGCCAAAGGAGCAAACACCACATTGAAACAACACATCGAAAAAGCGTTTTGCAAGGCGTTGAAACAACAACCCGCTAGTGATCAAGCTTCCATGGCAAGTGAAGGCGCTTCTTTGTTCGCCTACAATTGCGAAAGGGCTAGAGTGGAAATGGCGAAGTTTGTAATCCAAGAAAGTTTGTCGTTCAACCATTTGACAACCAACGCTACATAAAGATGGTTCAAAAAACTCTTCAACCACGATATACCCATGTAAGTCGTGCTACTCTTAGGAGGGATTGTTTAAAATTGTGGAAAAATGCTAAACAATAATTAATTCTTATTTTGAAAAATTTGAAACCGGTGTTAACTTGACTAACGACGTTTGGTCCATACCGCACGGTTCGCCCGACTCGTATATTTGTGTCACCGCCCATTGGATTGAACCGGTGACGTGGCAAATGATGAAACGCATGATTTTCTTTAAATTATTGAACTGCGACGTGGCAAATTATGAAATGCACGATTTTGTTTAAAGGTTATTGAACCACAAAAAGAAGCATTCAAAAAAATGTTACGTCATATATATAGTCACACGCATAGACATTCAAAATATATAAAAATGTGTAAGGAAGCGAGTCGAATATGCTTAGGACCCAATGGGGACGTTGCTCATAGATGGAACTTGACTTGCACCATGTTTGAAAAAGCTATTTTGCAAAAAGAAAGTTTAATATAATTTCATAACTCTTTGTCTAGTCGTAGAAAGGTTTCGCCCTACCACCCATCGGGTTGGGCTACTATTGAAACGGTTACACAATTGTTTCAAGTTTTCAAAACATCAACAAAAACTTTATCGAGGGTTTGTTATCCAACAAGTTCATTGGTGCTTATTTGTTTTAAATGTGTTTAAAATTAAACGAGATGTCGGTTAGAGGTAGGCCATATTGTGATATGGTAGAACCAATGAAGGAAAAACTAAGAAAATATTTTAGCGAACTACCCGCGGTTTTCACTTGAGCCGCCGCTTTAAACCCTTGCTTTAATGTTTTTGGAACCGGGACTTTGATTGAAAAATTGCAAACGATTTAAACACCGAACAAGACCCTAACTTTGGTGAAGCCGCAAAAATTCGTTTCAACGATCAACTTTCAAAAATGTTTGATGTTTATGTAACAAAATATGGTGCAACCTTGTCACACATTCACGAGTTAATGATAAATGCCGCTTTCGGCGAAGGTTCAAGTATGGAAGATCAAGATTTGTATGTTTATAACCAATTGTTTGATGAGTCAAGTCAAATGCAACATGGTAACACTACTAGTAGCGAACTTGGTCGGTATGGTGGGTCGAACTTTCTACAAACGATGATTTCACAAGAATTTAAAATTTTTTTATTTGTTGGCTTGGTGGAAAAGTAAGGAAGATTAATTTCCGATCTTAGCCACAATGGCCCGAGATTTACTAACGGTCCAAGCTTCCACGGTAGCTTCGGAAAGTATTTTTCTATTAGTGGCAGGGTGATTTCGATAAGGAGGACTCGACTAACACCAAAAGCGGTTGAGATGTCGATTTGCTTGAAAGATACTTGGATGCGGCGGAGAGATGTCAACACATACGCACACTTGAGAATGAATTGGAATACGAAGGCGAAGTGTACGAGGACGAGATCCAAGCCGAATTGACAACCCCGATGACCGACGAAGAAGCCGCATTGGATGACTTCCTACGCAACAGTTCAACTTCGGGTTTGAGCGAAGAAGACTACACGAGGCTCAAGATATATTATTACTATTATAGTCCCACTAAAATATATATATATATATATTAGTGGACGTTCTTGCGGATTAATATTTTAACTTTACGCTCTTAATTTGTTACGTTTATCGTTCGTATTTTCTATGTTATGTAAAACCGTTTGTTTCAAGACTTAATGATATTATAATTTAAATTTTATATTTCATAGTTAAGTTTTTATATTAAAAAACTTCAGTTTCAGCAAAAAAATAAGCTGGTAAAAAAACATAAATTCTGCATTTTCAGTCACCCGGTTATTTAACCGGTTTTTTTCCCGGTTTCTTTACCGGTTTTCGAGTATTAACATAACCGGTTTTTTTTAAACCGGTTACAGAACCGGTTATAAACGATTAGTACCAGTTATAAGTTTTCGAACAAAAAACCGGTTAATAACCGGAACCGGTTATTTAATAATCGGTTTTTGTGGGACACGAAAAAAACTGAACCGGTTTTTAACCGGAACCGGTTACAAAAAAAAACGATTTGTACACCTCTACGGTGGAGTAGGTTTTGTCAGGAAGATAGACTGTAGGTGGGGTGGGTGGATGAGTTTGGTTTTTATATTTTAAAAAATGGTGAGGCCCACTAACATAATTTAATTAAATTTTTTAAAGTCATAAATAAATTTAAATGAACAATAGTATTTTAGTAATTTCGCACATACTTAACATTAAAAACTAACCCTATTTATTTTAGTTATTATTCAGGAAAGTGATTATTCAGGAACGAAATTACAAAAATTTAGGACTGTAACTGTAATTTTAAAAAATTAGAGACTAAAGACAAAAAAATAGTAAACTACAGAAATTATCCAGGAATATCTCTTTTATTTATATCAAGTTATATTATTAATACAGTTATAATAATGCAATTATAATAATTACTAAAACGCATGTTCTTGCGCCAGTTCTTTTTTTCTTTTTTTTTCTTCATTTTGATCAGTAAAATATAGAATCTTCTTAAATGTTCACGTTTAGACGTACAATTGCCACTCTTCCCCAACAACGTTTTTTTTTTCTTTTCTCTTGTTTCATGCTTACAATTTCCTCACCACCTACCAATCAACTCTCACCACTTTTATATGTTATTTAACTAGTTGATGCTTCATGTGTGTTAACGCGTTAGGTCGAATATTTTTCTACCAATTAAATAGAATATTATTGTAGTTTTATTATAAAAAGAAAATTAAACGATGACAAGCCGTAATTTTGAGTTCAAGGTAAAACAGTAATTTGTCATAACTAATGAGCGAGTATTAGGCAACTCCTTGACATAAATAAAAAACTAAATCGAGTTAACCAATTAAAACAAAACACTTCTATAGTTTTGCTAAAAGTAAAAACGATATACTGTAATTTTGAACTGAGGGCAAAATTGTATTTTTAATTGGGGTAAATTCGTAATTTGCCAAAAGTCAAAGCGATGGCAATACTGTAATTTTAGGCCAGAGGTAAAATCGTAATTTTGAATAGGGCAAGTTCGTAATTTTGAACCGGGATAATATCATAACATACGCGGGGCAATGGAGGAGTGTCATGCAGCAGCCTGACACTATTCCTCCACACACATTTTAAAAAGAACCAAAACGATGACAATATTGTAATTTTTAACTGTGGGCAAAATTGTAATTTTGGGTTAGGGTAAAATCATAATTTGACAAAAGCTAAAGCGATGGCAATATTGTAATTTTTAACTATAGGCAAAATCATAACTTTAAGCAAGAGTAAATTTATAATTTTGAATCATAATATACCCAAACCAATGGAGAAGTGCCTGACACTGTCCCCCACAGTAGTTTTGCATACATATAAAATAGTGTTATATTTTACTAAAAATATGATGGTTTGGGAATACCGAATCATAAATATAATATTGTTATTTTTAATTTATACCTTATAATTTAAATATGTCATTAACCTTTTTAGTTTGTATTTAATTTCTTTTCCTTCGATGACTCACGTTCGCCAACATTTTTATAAAAGTTGAATACTTGGTTGTACATACTTGTTTTTCTCGACTTCCCGATATATTTTTTCTACACCGGCGTTGTATTCAAAATAGAGTATTCTTTTGGTATCGTTGGCTATACGATTGCTGGTACATTGACGAATCGATCAAAAGCCGACTAACACAACATCGGTTCAGTATTAATACATGTATTCGTTATCATCGTTTTCGATCGATGTAAGACGTGTCAATATCTTTTTGGGCACATTACAGCTTTATTTATTTTTATTGTTTTCAGCTTCAGTTGTTATAACGAGTGCCAGTTTTGAAACAAATGAAACTGATACCGATCAAATTCCCGTCATATAGCTTGGGGGAATCCCACTAGGTTATTATTGTTGGATCTGTTGAACCCTACAAAAGAACAGATGATTAAAAAGTCAAAACAATCTCTAACATCTAATCCTTTATAATAAAGATCTGCTACTCCAAACTCTGCTGGGACTTAAAGACTGTTTACAAGATTTGATCAACGGCTAAGATCTGCTAGAATCTAAGGTCTGCGATGAGAACCTTTGATGAAGATAAAGTCTGTTGAAGTAAAGTCTGCTGAAGACTAACAAAGAATAAAGTCCAACAGAGGATATCTCAACAGTTGTTATCATCAGAGTTTATACTGTATTTTAATGTAACAGTGTTTACGTCTAGCAGAGGTTAGAGTTTGTTAGGTTGTTAAATGTCACTTTCACAGTGACGGCAGCCAAAGATGCTAGTGGTTTGTAATGTACTATAAATAGAACAATGCATGTACTATTCTATCTATCACTTCTTCTACACATTCTGTATGAACAAACTAGATTGATCTTAGGCTGAGCGGGACTTTGTAATTTGCATGCATACGTGATTAATATTACAAAAGCATGTCAATGAAAATAATCTTTCTATTGTTGTGATTTTAATGTTTTACATATTTCGCTGTACTGTTTCATTGATTATTATCTTTTTTCATTGATTTCATCTAAAACAATCACATCAATATCAAACTCAGATTCTAACAATTAGCTATAGAAAGTATCTAATAATTATATTTTGAAGTTCAACTATAATCTATTTTTAACTTCAAAAAATAACCAACAACCAAACTCAGTAAATCCTACAAATAGCAAAGCTATTATTAGGGTCTGGGTGGGTGAGATGCAGGCAAACCTTACCTCTATCCCTGGAATAGAGAGACTTCTTTCAGAGAGACCCACGACACAGATCACGTAGAGAGGTATATAAATCATGAGGTATATATATATGTATGTTTTGTATATAGAAAACTACCACTAATAATGTGACAACTGTAAAATCCAGGCTAACGTCCGTGAAACTCAAATCTTGCACACATCGTGATCTTACATTTTAAACTTAGCTTTTATTAATTGGGTCGTCATATGCATATTAGTGTCTATTCGTATCACTTTTTTCATATGGTAATTTTTGAAAACAACCAGGCCATACATGACTTAACCTGAAAAGCAAGAACATTGGTGATAATTGTTTAACTACTTGGGAAAGCTCTATAGTGCTAGTATGGGTGTAATACACACACTCTCTCTCTCTCTTTATATATATATATATTATATATATAATATATATATATATATATATATATATATATATATATATATTTGTTATTATTCGAAGTGTATCGCGTAAAGTGTAAGTTGTGGCCGCGACACGCGGTTAACGTGACAAAATACAAACGTATAAAATTATTTTTTATACACCAACACATTCATATTTTTTTTATTTATGGTTCTCAACTAATTGTGGCAACTTAATATAAAGTTGGCCAGGCATATAATCCAAATTTATATATGTACGTATTATTTTGGATTGCAAACTTTGTGTAGTAAGTTAACTACAATGCATTAAAAAAAGTTAGTCTTAACTTAATTGCCAAGTACAACCAATATATTATTTTAATCAAAGCATCATGCTAGTCAACCATACGTGCACCGTACTAAACCTTACACATTCAAGCAAACCCAAACCAATACTCAAACCCATCCCTATCTGACCCCAAAATCGGACAAGAGACAACCCACCCCACTCCATGAGGATTGTGCACCTTATATATAATTAACAATAAAACCATACTACCTTTTAAGACCAAAATTCACTAACATCATTGGAAGGTTTCTTCACACAACGAACACAGACACTAACCCCCGCTTTTCTCCCCTCTCTCGGCTGAAAAAAAATGCCCACCCAGAGACACCTTCACCTTTTATTTTCCAAATACTACAATAACATCAAAAATTTAAAGTTCCAAGCTCACGTTTTATATCTGTCACACCCCGGATTTTCAACCCGAAATCCATACACCGGTGGACCCGGGTGGGGAGTATCATGACGTCAGTTAATAATCATCATAGTCAATTAAACACAGCACAGCGGAAGTCTTGGAGTAAAATTACTATTACAAACCGAATGTTCGAAAACACAAAATAATATACAAGCTTGTAATAGAAGATCCACAGGCCGATCGTAAAATGTACAAGAAAGAATACAAAACAGACTATAGGCAGATCTAAGGATTTACAAGATCCTCTTATTCTCTACCGAGCAGCTTCCGGCCTATTTCGTATTATACCTGCAGATTAGCCTTTGGAAGATACGTCAGCTTACGCTGGTAAATACACCCAACTAACTCATTTTGTAAATATTAAAAATGATTTTAAGTGCAAACGGCACAAAATCTTTTACTAACTTAGGAAAGTTAACCTTGCAATGGACCATGCAATAATAATTTACCGTATCACTTAGCCATGTTCATTTTGAACAATGGCTGGACCATAATGGTCTTAACCGAAAGTCAAAGCGTTTGCCGTAAAACGCTTGACTTTTGGCTATAGAAGCTTATAAACGAAAATGCAAGAGTAAGGAACACTTACAAGAGGTTCCTACAATGCAAGAGAACTAAGTTGGATGCTCCTTTCAGTTAGGAACTTCCAGAGGAGGGAGAAGAGTGATTTAATGAGAAAGGTGCAAGTTGGAATGAACACTTGAACACCTATTTATAGTTGGAGAGCTCAAAGAAGGTGAAGCCAGGTGTTTAGGGGTGTAAGAAGAAGCTTACAAGTATCCCAAAACGTGGCATAGCAGTTTAGAGAAGCCATGGTTTCGGATTAAATGGTTTTGGAGTTTTGCTTGGAGACCAAATAAACTTTTTGCAGCAGAGCCTGCCTCGCGGGGCACGAGAGACACAGGCCGGGTCTCTCGCGGCCCGCGACCGCCCCTAATTCAGTTTCAAAATTTAACACTTTGACCCCTGAACTATATAAAGCTTATAAAAACCATTTTAAACACCTTTTTGGCACTTTTAGTCCTCCGTAGCCAAAACTTGGCATACCCGGGATTATGCCCGGACATTGTCGAGCTCTCGGTTCGTTAAAAGGTCACTCAGAGGTATAAATTAACATGTTGACACTTTTAATCCCTCCATTATCCAACTTTCACATATTTACAAAATTGAACCCTCTCGTCCAACAAATGGCACGTATAAGAGTTAGGACTTCACAAAGGATCACTCAGAGGCTTATTGCAAGCATGTTGATTCTGATGTCACTCAGAGGCTGGGCATGTTGACATATCAGTCACTCAGAGGCCAAGTTTCAAGCAAGTTGACGTATCAGTCACTCAGAGGCTAATGATTTAAGCATGTTGACATATCAGTCACTCAGAGGCTTTTATTTATGCATGTTGACATCGGTTCGTCACTCAGAGGCTCAACTTGAGCATGTTGACGCCTGTCACACCCCGACCCGCAGCGGAAAAGGTGATCGGGGCATGATTGGGTTATCATCAAAGCTCATGACATTTATTATGCGTTTCATATTCATTAATACAATTTAATGGAAATTTACCATAAAGATTACAACATGTTCTAGCTATCAATCTAAGCATCTTTGTTCTCTTCTAAGGCATTTCCTATGTTTTCTTTGCTTCAACCTGTTCACCTGTATCATGTGTAAAAAGATTTTGGATCAACATAAAGTTGGCGAGTGAATCCTATGGAAAACATTTGAACAAGTTTATCCAATTGATTATAAATAATGTGCATAACCACATATGAGTAATGTAGATGTAAATTTATTCACACAACACATAATATTAAATATTGCACACACATCCATCAAATGATTGTTTTGAGGCACGCGTTGTTCGACTCGTCTCCCACGAGGAACTGATGGGCCTAATGAATGAGTTTTGAGGCACGCGTTTGTTCTACGAACTGATGGGCCTAATGAATGAGTTTTTGAGGCATGCGTTGTTCTACGAAGGGATGGGCCTAATGAATGAGTTTTAAGGCACGCGTTGTTCAACTCGTCTCCCACGAGGAACTGATGGCCTAATGAATAATTTGCATACAACTTGACAAAATGTAATACATCACAACAAACAATATTTACATTCTAATTTAGATCATAAAATGGTATAGCACGAGTTTGCATAAGAGAATTAGTTTAAGCGACACATGATACACCCCAAAACATGAATAAAAAGGGGAATTTGTAAGAATTCACTCACATTGGGTGCGTTCGGTTGATGATGTTGAATGCACGCGAAGTGGTTTTAACCACGAGTAAAATTAACCTAGATAAATAGCATTATGGTTCGGTAAGTAAACGGATTTATTAATCCATTTTAGTAGGATTTGATGGGTGCATTTTGGGAGTTTAAGGCTATTTTCTAACCTTAAAAATGTTATTTTTAAGTATTTTTAATTGATTTTTAATTAAAATAATTAAATAAAAATAATAAAAAAATTTGACTTTTTCTGACCGTTGACTTGACCGTTGACCGGTTCGAATGGGAATATAAGTGCGCTGGGTGAGGCTCGAACCCGAGACCTCCCGTACGCGTGCACGCAGCTCTACCAACTGAGCTACGTGTCTAACCCGTCATATATCTGATTTTAATTATATATATATATTAATTAGATTTAAACAGAAATCCTTTATTTTAAAAACGATTTTTAATCCAGAGAACCGGTGCGCTTCACAGGTCTCAAACCCGGGACCTGTGGGTTAGCGTACACACAGTCCACCGCTGGACTGTGTGTCTCACTTGGTTATTAACTCGGTTTTTATTATACTTAACATAGACTGTAAGTCCACCCGGTTCAGTTTAAAAAGGCAGATTTTTATTTCAAGTGAGTAAGGCTGGGACGGATTCGAACTCGCGACGTTAGTGTTTATTGTGCACACAGTCCACCGCTGGACTGTGTGTCTAACCCGAGTAATATCTTGCTTTTAATTATACTTAAACATTGCCGAACATCGTCTTCCTCACTGGTTTTAACCAGAATCGGAAATCGACTGGTTCGATGATTAAAACATGTTCTTTAGTGACAGAGGGTTAATTACAAGTGAGATTACATAAAAAGAATGAAGAAATTAAGCGTGAGGTAGTAACCGATTGAATTCCTCTGTTTCTCCGGCGAAACTCCGGCGACAGCAGTCTCTTCCGGCGACGAGTGTCTTGCAGCAGAGAATCAGAAAGCTTACAAAGGTGTGGGTGACTTCGGTATAAGTTTAGGGGGTTCAGTAAAGCTCAGAGATTAAGGAGTCGGTTTTCCGGCGACGAACAGAATATTTCCGGCGAGTGAGTTTTCGCCGAGAAAGGGTGCGATTTGAGAGTGAAAGGTTTCTGGTGAGTTGTGGGTGAATTTATAGGGTAGTATCGAGATGTATGGGTCTGAATTCGGTCTCAATTCGAAGTCAGCCGTTCTCCGGCGGTTACGACTGATGTCCGCGGGTTCAGACGTCGGTTATAACCGTCATGGGAGTTAATTCTTCGGTTAACTTGAGCGGAAACGTAAATTATCGGCGAAGTCGTCGGGATTTCCGACGATTGCTATTTGGGCGCAAATTGACTGAATTTGACTTCCGCACTTTATTATTTGAATTAATTGATTCCTTTTATTATCAGAAAATCAAATTGGCGGAGCGGTTGATCGGCTGGGTGATAAGTTGTTAGTTGAACCGGTACAGACCCGGGTTCGAAACCCGGCAGAAACAAAACATTTTTATTTTGCGATTTTTAACAGTTTTTTTAAAAAACTAATTATATATCCCCGTATAATAATTGATTATGTATCGTTTGAAATTATTTTGGGCATTTAATTCGCAACGAAAATTTTAACTGACTGTTCGGTTGATAAACGGAGCGGGTTTGGTAAATCCTTTTTTGACGGATGTTACAGTATCCCCTGCTTTTTTAGAAATTTCGTCCCGAAATTTAAATAGTGATATATTTGACTAAAAGAATGATGGTGTTTAGTTTGACAGTTACATGCTTAGAAGAAATAAGGGTTTAAGTTTTTGTTTGAGGCGGTAACGTTCCTTGTAAGGGTTGAGTACCCTATTACAGGAATCGCTTTTTGTTGCCTACTGTAAAAGTATTGATAAGCAGAATTGATTTGCTAACTTTGATTTCATGCATAAAAGTTTGAATATGCTTAGAAGGTTAGGGTTATATCATAAGGCAAAACTTCTAATACTACAATCTACACAAATAAACACAACAACTAATAATTGAATCCACATTCTGATAGCATATATGTTTGTATGGTGACAGTTCCTCTCTCGTTTGTTATGATGGAGAGGTTAGCTTATGTAGAAATGGAACACAATCCAATTTCTTTAAATAGCGAGATGATATAAATGTAACACAAATTTCAACCTAGGCAATACTAAATCCTACTTGGAACTTCTCATATCCGCCTGATAACGCCTCTGATCCTTTGGCAAGAATACTTATATATAGGAAGTACCAGCGGCGTATCCACCATATTCTTGTCAAATTTTCATTGGTTTTATCAGTGAATTATGATTAGTCCTATATAACTCTACAACCAATACAACAAACATAAAATACTGAAATGAAATATATATCTGTGTGATCAAGGCTCAATCAAACGGAGCCGATCGTATTGCATGTACTGAAAATGAAATTGTATGTGCGCTCAAGGCTCAATCAAACGGAGCCGAACGTATTGCATGTACTGAAAATGAAATTGTCTGTGTGCTCAAGGCTCAATCAAACGGAGCCGAGCGTATTGCATGTACTGAAAATGAAATTGTCTGTGTGCTCAAGGCTCAATCAAACGGAGCCGAACGTGTTGCATGTACTGAAAATGAATAACTTAATCTAAACATCAATCACACAAACAGCCTATGCATGGAACCTCTCATAACCGCCTGATAATGCCTCCGATCATTTGACAAGAATACTTATATATAGGAAGTACCAGCGGCGTATCCACCATATTCTTGTCAAATTCTCATTGACTTTATCCGCAAGTTATGATTAGTTCTATGCGACTCTACAACATAAACAAACACAACAACCAGCGCTTGAGTCTTAATTCTGATAGTATACATGTTTGAATGATGACAATACCTCTCTCGTTTGATATGATGGAGAGGTTAGTCTATGTAGAAGTGAGACACAACTCAACTTCTTTAAATGATGAAACTGAGATACGTCGTGAGGTATGATGATATGAATATTAAATCAATGAGTATAAAACAAACTGAACTAGTATATTGCATTAAAATTCTTGGATAAATTTCCAATTGAGATACGTGAAAATTGAGATAACATAAAGAAAAACAAAAAAAACTAAGTGGTTGGAGTTGAATCTTGATTCTTGGTGAGAGAAGGCTAGTTAAGTGGTTTGTTTGGACCGTTAGTATCTTCAACAGGATTGGCGTTGATGTTATAAACTCTTCCTCTTGCTGGTGGTGGAGCTGGGTTTGTTTGATTTGCTTGGTTAACTGGGTTTGCTTGAGCTTGGGCGTTTATGATGTTAACCAAATGAGGGCACGTGTTTCTAAAATGGGTAGGGTCGCCACAATTGAAACAAGCTCGAACATATGGGAACATGGGGTATTGAGGTTGTTGATATGTTTGGACCATGTTTTGAGTAGGGGTGGGGTTTGGTTTTGAGAGGTGCGGCAAACCTTGCTCAAATGACCGTAGCGTCCACAATTCGCACATAGTCGACAGGGTAAGGTAGATGGATGGTGATAGAAACAGGTGTTGCATTGAGGGTGAGGTCCAATGTAAGGTTTCTTATTTGGGTAAGTTGAGTTGGGTGCTACATGAGTGATTGGGATAGTTTGGGGAGGTACAACTTGTGAAGCTGGTGGGTTGCGTTGGGTGACGGCGAAGATTTGCCCATCTCGTTTTCTCTTAGAAATGGGTGGTGTAGAGGATTCGGTTCGGGTGGAGTTTGAGGTTTCGGTTGATGCTTTATCCTTCTTCTTCTCCTCCTTGAAATCTTTGTTCCGGATTCGGTTCTCGGTGAGCGCTGTTGCTAGCTCCATTGCTGCTTCCAAAGTTGCAGGCGAGGTACTTATTACAGAGTCTTGAATCTTTGATGGAAGACCACGAATGTAGTGCTCGATCAAGCGGTAGAGGGGAGTGAACAAGTTGGGAACCATTTGATTTAACTCAAGGAATCTCTTGTTGTATGTGGTGTGGTCGCCTTCCTTTTGATTCAAAGCATGGAACTCATCCTCCAATTTCTTGATTTCGCTTCTTGGGCAAAACCGTCTTGTCATGATTCCCTTCAACTCTTCCCAAGTCAAAGTCATAGTATCTTCAACACCTCGTTTGGTCTTCTCTGTATTCCACCATGTGAGTGTTGTTCCAAGTAAACGACCGGTAGCATAACGCACTTTGCGATCATCGGGGCAATCGCAATTTAGAAAAGTGTTCTCCATTTCTTCGAACCAATGGAGAAGAGCAGTGACACCTTCAGTACCTTCGTATTTTGGAGGATCGCAGGATCTGAAATGTTTGTAGGTGCATTTAGTGACTTTTGGGAAAGATTGACATTGTTTTGGTCTTCCTGGTGGGTTGGGTTGACGGAATTAGCGGTAAGGGCTTGTTGAACTTGAACTACGATGTTGGGTATTACGGTCGCCATTTGCTGAGCGATTTGGGCAGCCATGCGTTCACGGGCCTTTCCTGCTCTCATCTTCCTACGGGCGAGGTTAGAAGACATCTACAAGGAATACATGTCAAGAGTATGAGTTGGATGCTTTTGGGATCGTGAGTCGTGTTTGGGAATGAACATTCATAAAATAAATATAGAAAAATAATTCTACTACATCCATAGGATGTCTTGGGCTTTGCTCGTAGTTGGGCCTTGCATGCCGCCATACTTCACCTTCGTAATCACGTGGGCCCCCATGATTACCGGGTTTTTCATATGGTTCGCATGTGTTAGCCTGGTTACGTACACTAAAACCCGGAGAAAATCGAGAAATATGTAACGTATGATATTCGGAATGTGCCCAGGCATGGACACGGTGACATCTCAAAGTGGGGTTAGTTCGAACGACGTTTGGTATGGCATGCTTTGGCCTAATAGGTCCGTCGTACTCTCATCGTTAGTCCCCAGGTAGGCAAACTGGTCCGTTATTTTGGATTTATACGAATGCCAACCTAGACAGGACGTTCCGACTACCGGTACTTGTACCCTTCCGGTTACTACATGCCCGTCGCAGAACTTACTTTGATGAGATTTGAAAATTGCAACAAAATCCTTGAATAATGAGAGTATGAAAATGAATTGAATATATGAACATTGATATATGTATAATGAATATGTATATAAGCATGTATGTTTGACTGTAAATGTAAACAAATATGAAACAAATAAATATCACAAGTTTGTATGTAACCACCTAATCAATTAAAATTTAGGCAGACTATAGTATAGGCTCTAAGGGTCTAATAACCTATCCTATATCCCTATAGTCATGGCTCTGATACCAATCTGTCACACCCCGACCCGCAGCGGAAAAGGTGATCGGGGCATGATTGGGTTATCATCAAAGCTCATGACATTTATTATGCGTTTCATATTCATTAATACAATTTAATGGAAATTTACCATAAAGATTACAACATGTTCTAGCTATCAATCTAAGCATCTTTGTTCTCTTCTAAGGCATTTCCAATGTTTTCTTTGCTTCAACCTGTTCACCTGTATCATGTGTAAAAAGATTTTGGATCAACATAAAGTTGGCGAGTGAATCCTATGGAAAACATTTGAACAAGTTTATCCAATTGATTATAAATAATGTGCATAACCACATATGAGTAATGTAGATGTAAATTTATTCACACAACACATAATATTAAATATTGCACACACATACATCAAATGATTGTTTTGAGGCACGCGTTGTTCGACTCGTCTCCCACGAGGAACTGATGGGCCTAATGAATGAGTTTTGAGGCACGCGTTGTTCTACGAACTGATGGGCCTAATGAATGAGTTTTGAGGCACGCGTTGTTCTACGAAGTGATGGGCCTAATGAATGAGTTTTAAGGCACGCGTTGTTCAACTCGTCTCCCACGAGGAACTGATGGGCCTAATGAATAATTTGCATACAACTTGACAAAATGTAATACATCACAACAAACAATATTTACATTCTAATTTAGATCATAAAATGGTATAGCACGAGTTTGCATAAGAGAATTAGTTTAAGCGACACATGATACACCCCAAAACATGAATAAAAAGGGGAATTTGTAAGAATTCACTCACATTGGGTGCGTTCGGTTGATGATGTTGAATGCACGCGAAGTGGTTTTAACCACGAGTAAAATTAACCTAGATAAATAGCATTATGGTTCGGTAAGTAAACGGATTTATTAATCCATTTTAGTAGGATTTGATGGGTGCATTTTGGGAGTTTAAGGCTATTTTCTAACCTTAAAAATGTTATTTTTAAGTATTTTTAATTGATTTTTAATTAAAATAATTAAATAAAAATAATAAAAAAATTTGACTTTTTCTGACCGTTGACTTGACCGTTGACCGTTGACTTGACCGTTGACCGGTTTCGAATGGGAATATAAGTGCGCTGGGTGAGGCTCGAACCCGAGACCTCCCGTACGCGTGCACGCAGCTCTACCAACTGAGCTACGTGTCTAACCCGTCATATATCTGATTTTAATTATATATATATATTAATTAGATTTAAACAGAAATCCTTTATTTTAAAAACGATTTTTAATCCAGAGAACCGGTGCGCTTCACAGGTCTCAAACCCGGGACCTGTGGGTTAGCGTACACACAGTCCACCGCTGGACTGTGTGTCTCACTTGGTTATTAACTCGGTTTTTATTATACTTAACATAGACTGTAAGTCCACCCGGTTCAGTTTAAAAAGGCAGATTTTTATTTCAAGTGAGTAAGGCTGGGACGGATTCGAACTCGCGACGTTAGTGTTTATTGTGCACACAGTCCACCGCTGGACTGTGTGTCTAACCCGAGTAATATCTTGCTTTTAATTATACTTAAACATTGCCGAACATCGTCTTCCTCACTGGTTTTAACCAGAATCGGAAATCGACTGGTTCGATGATTAAAAACATGTTCTTTAGTGACAGAGGGTTAATTACAAGTGAGATTACATAAAAAGAATGAAGAAATTAAGCGTGAGGTATACCGATTGAATTCCTCTGTTTCTCCGGCGAAACTCCGGCGACAGCAGTCTCTTCCGGCGACGAGTGTCTTGCAGCAGAGAATCAGAAAGCTTACAAAGGTGTGGGTGACTTCGGTATAAGTTTAGGGGGTTCAGTAAAGCTCAGAGATTAAGGAGTCGGTTTTCCGGCGACGAACAGAATATTTCCGGCGAGTGAGTTTTCGCCGAGAAAGGGTGCGATTTGAGAGTGAAAGGTTTCTGGTGAGTTGTGGGTGAATTTATAGGGTAGTATCGAGATGTATGGGTCTGAATTCGGTCTCAATTCGAAGTCAGCCGTTCTCCGGCGGTTACGACTGATGTCCGCGGGTTCAGACGTCGGTTATAACCGTCATGGGAGTTAATTCTTCGGTTAACTTGAGCGGAAACGTAAATTATCGGCGAAGTCGTCGGGATTTCCGACGATTGCTATTTGGGCGCAAATTGACTGAATTTGACTTCCGCACTTTATTATTTGAATTAATTGATTCCTTTTATTATCAGAAAATCAAATTGGCGGAGCGGTTGATCGGCTGGGTGATAAGTTGTTAGTTGAACCGGTACAGACCCGGGTTCGAAACCCGGCAGAAACAAAACATTTTTATTTTGCGATTTTTAACAGTTTTTTTAAAAAACTAATTATATATCCCCGTATAATAATTGATTATGTATCGTTTGAAATTATTTTGGGCATTTAATTCGCAACGAAAATTTTAACTGACTGTTCGGTTGATAAACGGAGCGGGTTTGGTAAATCCTTTTTTGACGGATGTTACAGTATCCCCTGCTTTTTTAGAAATTTCGTCCCGAAATTTAAATAGTGATATATTTGACTAAAAGAATGATGGTGTTTAGTTTGACAGTTACATGCTTAGAAGAAATAAGGGTTTAAGTTTTTGTTTGAGGCGGTAACGTTCCTTGTAAGGGTTGAGTACCCTATTACAGGAATCGCTTTTTGTTGCCTACTGTAAAAGTATTGATAAGCAGAATTGATTTGCTAACTTTGATTTCATGCATAAAAGTTTGAATATGCTTAGAAGGTTAGGGTTATATCATAAGGCAAAACTTCTAATACTACAATCTACACAAATAAACACAACAACTAATAATTGAATCCACATTCTGATAGCATATATGTTTGTATGGTGACAGTTCCTCTCTCGTTTGTTATGATGGAGAGGTTAGCTTATGTAGAAATGGAACACAATCCAATTTCTTTAAATAGCGAGATGATATAAATGTAACACAAATTTCAACCTAGGCAATACTAAATCCTACTTGGAACTTCTCATATCCGCCTGATAACGCCTCTGATCCTTTGGCAAGAATACTTATATATAGGAAGTACCAGCGGCGTATCCACCATATTCTTGTCAAATTTTCATTGGTTTTATCAGTGAATTATGATTAGTCCTATATAACTCTACAACCAATACAACAAACATAAAATACTGAAATGAAATATATATCTGTGTGATCAAGGCTCAATCAAACGGAGCCGATCGTATTGCATGTACTGAAAATGAAATTGTATGTGCGCTCAAGGCTCAATCAAACGGAGCCGAACGTATTGCATGTACTGAAAATGAAATTGTCTGTGTGCTCAAGGCTCAATCAAACGGAGCCGAGCGTATTGCATGTACTGAAAATGAAATTGTCTGTGTGCTCAAGGCTCAATCAAACGGAGCCGAACGTGTTGCATGTACTGAAAATGAATAACTTAATCTAAACATCAATCCACACAAACAGCCTATGCATGGAACCTCTCATAACCGCCTGATAATGCCTCCGATCATTTGACAAGAATACTTATATATAGGAAGTACCAGCGGCGTATCCACCATATTCTTGTCAAATTCTCATTGACTTTATCCGCAAGTTATGATTAGTTCTATGCGACTCTACAACATAAACAAACACAACAACCAGCGCTTGAGTCTTAATTCTGATAGTATACATGTTTGAATGATGACAATACCTCTCTCGTTTGATATGATGGAGAGGTTAGTCTATGTAGAAGTGAGACACAACTCAACTTCTTTAAATGATGAAACTGAGATACGTCGTGAGGTATGATGATATGAATATTAAATCAATGAGTATAAAACAAACTGAACTAGTATATTGCATTAAAATTCTTGGATAAATTTCCAATTGAGATACGTGAAAATTGAGATAACATAAAGAAAAACAAAAAAAACTAAGTGGTTGGAGTTGAATCTTGATTCTTGGTGAGAGAAGGCTAGTTAAGTGGTTTGTTTGGACCGTTAGTATCTTCAACAGGATTGGCGTTGATGTTATAAACTCTTCCTCTTGCTGGTGGTGGAGCTGGGTTTGTTTGATTTGCTTGGTTAACTGGGTTTGCTTGAGCTTGGGCGTTTATGATGTTAACCAAATGAGGGCACGTGTTTCTAAAATGGGTAGGGTCGCCACAATTGAAACAAGCTCGAACATATGGGAACATGGGGTATTGAGGTTGTTGATATGTTTGGACCATGTTTTGAGTAGGGGTGGGGTTTGGTTTTGAGAGGTGCGGCAAACCTTGCTCAAATGACCGTAGCGTCCACAATTCGCACATAGTCGACAGGGTAAGGTAGATGGATGGTGATAGAAACAGGTGTTGCATTGAGGGTGAGGTCCAATGTAAGGTTTCTTATTTGGGTAAGTTGAGTTGGGTGCTACATGAGTGATTGGGATAGTTTGGGGAGGTACAACTTGTGAAGCTGGTGGGTTGCGTTGGGTGACGGCGAAGATTTGCCCATCTCGTTTTCTCTTAGAAATGGGTGGTGTAGAGGATTCGGTTCGGGTGGAGTTTGAGGTTTCGGTTGATGCTTTATCCTTCTTCTTCTCCTCCTTGAAATCTTTGTTCCGGATTCGGTTCTCGGTGAGCGCTGTTGCTAGCTCCATTGCTGCTTCCAAAGTTGCAGGCGAGGTACTTATTACAGAGTCTTGAATCTTTGATGGAAGACCACGAATGTAGTGCTCGATCAAGCGGTAGAGGGGAGTGAACAAGTTGGGAACCATTTGATTTAACTCAAGGAATCTCTTGTTGTATGTGGTGTGGTCGCCTTCCTTTTGATTCAAAGCATGGAACTCATCCTCCAATTTCTTGATTTCGCTTCTTGGGCAAAACCGTCTTGTCATGATTCCCTTCAACTCTTCCCAAGTCAAAGTCATAGTATCTTCAACACCTCGTTTGGTCTTCTCTGTATTCCACCATGTGAGTGTTGTTCCAAGTAAACGACCGGTAGCATAACGCACTTTGCGATCATCGGGGCAATCGCAATTTAGAAAAGTGTTCTCCATTTCTTCGAACCAATGGAGAAGAGCAGTGACACCTTCAGTACCTTCGTATTTTGGAGGATCGCAGGATCTGAAATGTTTGTAGGTGCATTTAGTGACTTTTGGGAAAGATTGACATTGTTTTGGTCTTCCTGGTGGGTTGGGTTGACGGAATTAGCGGTAAGGGCTTGTTGAACTTGAACTACGATGTTGGGTTATTACGGTCGCCATTTGCTGAGCGATTTGGGCAGCCATGCGTTCACGGGCCTTTCCTGCTCTCATCTTCCTACGGGCGAGGTTAGAAGACATCTACAAGGAATACATGTCAAGAGTATGAGTTGGATGCTTTTGGGATCGTGAGTCGTGTTTGGGAATGAACATTCATAAAATAAATATAGAAAAATAATTCTACTACATCCATAGGATGTCTTGGGCTTTGCTCGTAGTTGGGCCTTGCATGCCGCCATACTTCACCTTCGTAATCACGTGGGCCCCCATGATTACCGGGTTTTTCATATGGTTCGCATGTGTTAGCCTGGTTACGTACACTAAAACCCGGAGAAAATCGAGAAATATGTAACGTATGATATTCGGAATGTGCCCAGGCATGGACACGGTGACATCTCAAAGTGGGGTTAGTTCGAACGACGTTTGGTATGGCATGCTTTGGCCTAATAGGTCCGTCGTACTCTCATCGTTAGTCCCCAGGTAGGCAAACTGGTCCGTTATTTTGGATTTATACGAATGCCAACCTAGACAGGACGTTCCGACTACCGGTACTTGTACCCTTCCGGTTACTACATGCCCGTCGCAGAACTTACTTTGATGAGATTTGAAAATTGCAACAAAATCCTTGAATAATGAGAGTATGAAAATGAATTGAATATATGAACATTGATATATGTATAATGAATATGTATATAAGCATGTATGTTTGACTGTAAATGTAAACAAATATGAAACAAATAAATATCACAAGTTTGTATGTAACCACCTAATCAATTAAAATTTAGGCAGACTATAGTATAGGCTCTAAGGGTCTAATAACCTATCCTATATCCCTATAGTCATGGCTCTGATACCAATCTGTCACACCCCGACCCGCAGCGGAAAAGGTGATCGGGGCATGATTGGGTTATCATCAAAGCTCATGACATTTATTATGCGTTTCATATTCATTAATACAATTTAATGGAAATTTACCATAAAGATTACAACATGTTCTAGCTATCAATCTAAGCATCTTTGTTCTCTTCTAAGGCATTTCCAATGTTTTCTTTGCTTCAACCTGTTCACCTGTATCATGTGTAAAAAGATTTTGGATCAACATAAAGTTGGCGAGTGAATCCTATGGAAAACATTTGAACAAGTTTATCCAATTGATTATAAATAATGTGCATAACCACATATGAGTAATGTAGATGTAAATTTATTCACACAACACATAATATTAAATATTGCACACACATACATCAAATGATTGTTTTGAGGCACGCGTTGTTCGACTCGTCTCCCACGAGGAACTGATGGGCCTAATGAATGAGTTTTGAGGCACGCGTTGTTCTACGAACTGATGGGCCTAATGAATGAGTTTTGAGGCACGCGTTGTTCTACGAAGTGATGGGCCTAATGAATGAGTTTTAAGGCACGCGTTGTTCAACTCGTCTCCCACGAGGAACTGATGGGCCTAATGAATAATTTGCATACAACTTGACAAAATGTAATACATCACAACAAACAATATTTACATTCTAATTTAGATCATAAAATGGTATAGCACGAGTTTGCATAAGAGAATTAGTTTAAGCGACACATGATACACCCCAAAACATGAATAAAAAGGGGAATTTGTAAGAATTCACTCACATTGGGTGCGTTCGGTTGATGATGTTGAATGCACGCGAAGTGGTTTTAACCACGAGTAAAATTAACCTAGATAAATAGCATTATGGTTCGGTAAGTAAACGGATTTTATTAATCCATTTTAGTAGGATTTGATGGGTGCATTTTGGGAGTTTAAGGCTATTTTCTAACCTTAAAAATGTTATTTTTAAGTATTTTTAATTGATTTTTAATTAAAATAATTAAATAAAAATAATAAAAAAATTTGACTTTTTCTGACCGTTGACTTGACCGTTGACCGTTGACTTGACCGTTGACCGGTTTCGAATGGGAATATAAGTGCGCTGGGTGAGGCTCGAACCCGAGACCTCCCGTACGCGTGCACGCAGCTCTACCAACTGAGCTACGTGTCTAACCCGTCATATATCTGATTTTAATTATATATATATATTAATTAGATTTAAACAGAAATCCTTTATTTTAAAAACGATTTTTAATCCAGAGAACCGGTGCGCTTCACAGGTCTCGAACCCGGGACCTGTGGGTTAGCGTACACACAGTCCACCGCTGGACTGTGTGTCTCACTTGGTTATTAACTCGGTTTTTATTATACTTAACATAGACTGTAAGTCCACCCGGTTCAGTTTAAAAAGGCAGATTTTTATTTCAAGTGAGTAAGGCTGGGACGGATTCGAACTCGCGACGTTAGTGTTTATTGTGCACACAGTCCACCGCTGGACTGTGTGTCTAACCCGAGTAATATCTTGCTTTTAATTATACTTAAACATTGCCGAACATCGTCTTCCTCACTGGTTTTAACCAGAATCGGAAATCGACTGGTTCGATGATTAAAACATGTTCTTTAGTGACAGAGGGTTAATTACAAGTGAGATTACATAAAAAGAATGAAGAAATTAAGCGTGAGGTATACCGATTGAATTCCTCTGTTTCTCCGGCGAAACTCCGGCGACAGCAATCTCTTCCGGCGACGAGTGTCTTGCAGCAGAGAATCTTCAGAAAGCTTACAAAGGGTGTGGGTGACTTCGGTATAAGTTTAGGGGGTTCATTAAAGCTTAGAGATTAAGGACTCGGTTTTCCGGCGACGAACAGAATATTTCCGGCGAGTGAGTTTTCGCTGAGAAATGGTGCGATTTGAGAGTGAAAGGTTTCTGGTGAGTTGTGGGTGAATTTATAGGGTAGTATCGAGATGTATGGGGTCTGAATTCGGTCTCAATTCGAAGTCAGCCGTTCTCCGGCGGTTACGACTGATGTCGCGGGTTCAGACGTCGGTTATAACCGTCATGGGAGTTAATTCTTCGGTTAACTTGAGCGGAAACGTAAATTATCGGCGAAGTCGTCGGGATTTCCGACGACTGCTATTTGGGCGCAAATTGACTGAATTTGACTTCTGCACTTTATTATTTGAATTAATTGATTCCTTTTATTATTAGAAAATCAAAGTGGCGGAGCGGTTGATCGGTTGGGTGATAAGTTGTTAGTTGAACCGGTACAGACCCGGGTTCGAAACCCGGCAGAAACAAAACATTTTTATTTTGCGATTTTTAACAGTTTTTCAAAAACTAATTATATATCCCCGTATAATAATTGATTATGTATCGTTTGAAATTATTTTGGGCATTTAATTCGCAACGAAAATTTTAACTGACTGTTCGGTTGATAAACGGAGCGGGTTTGGTAAATCCGTTTTTGACGGATGTTACAACGCCTTTAGTCCTTATTGGTCTTTAATAGACTATATTAAAAATACAACACTGTCACTTTACAATTGGACACGATTTTACAGGGTGTTACATCCTCACCCCCTTAAAGAAATCTCGACCTCGACATTTTATTTAAAAAGATGGGGGTATTTTTGTCGCATATATACTCAGGACCTCTAAAAGCGTCCCACTTAACATTTACGATTGGTATCATCTTTCTTCGGAGCTTCTTAACCGTCGATCCTCGATCGAAATTGGTTTCTCAATGAACCTCAGGTTTTCATCAATTTGCACCTCATTGTGCGACATTGCTAGCGACTCATCAGCTAGACATTTCTTAAGATTAGATATGTGGAATACATCATGGATTCCATTAAGATCCTCTGGCAATCTAAGCTTATAGGCCAAAGTGCCGACACATTCGACTATCTCGAATGGTCCAATATATCTTAGGCTCAACTTGCCCTTCTTTCCAAAACGTATCACACCTTTCCAAGGTGATACCTTTAGCATGACCTTGTCCCCTATTTTGAACTTAAGAGGTTTACGCCTCTTGTCAGCATAGCTCTTCTGCCTATCCCTGGCAGCTTTGAGACGATCACGGATTTGCATAATCTTTTTCGTGGTCTCCAGGACAATCTCAGGTCCTGACAGTTGGGCCTCCCCAACTTCTGCCCAACATACGGGCGTTCTACATCTTCTCCCATACAAGGCCTCAAAAGGAGCAGCCTTGATGCTTGTATGATAACTGTTGTTATAGGAGAATTCTATTAAGGGTAAGTGGTCATCCCAACTTCCACCAAAATCAATCACACATGCCCTGAGTATGTCTTCTAGAGTCTGTATAGTACGTTCACTTTGACCATCAGTCTACGGATGGTAAGCCGTACTAAAGTTTAGTCGTGTGCCTAAAGATTGTTGGAAACTTTTCCAAAAGTGAAATGTGTATCTAGTATCTCTATCGGATACAATAGATACTGGCACACCGTGTAGGAACACTATTTTGTCCACATACAGCTTAGCCAATTTATCTGAATTATACATCTTTTTAATTGGCAAGAAGTGAGCTGACTTAGTCAGCCTATCCACTATGACCCAAATAGTGTCATTACCACTTTTGGTCTTAGGTAACTTGGTAATCAAATCCATAGTTACCATTTACTATTTCCAAGTGGGAATTTCAAGTTGTTGTAGAAGTCCTGACGGTTTCTGATGTTCGGCCTTAACTTGCGAACACGTCAGACACTTAGCTACATATGTGGCTATGGATTTCTTCAAACCCATCCACCAATAATTTTTCTTCAAATCATGATACATCTTGTCACCACCCGGTGTGAACAGAGTATCTTCAATTATGCGCTTGCTGGAGGATTAGATCTCTAAGTCCTCCAAAGATCGGAACCCAAATTCTATCATTAAATCTTAGGATTACGTCATTTCTGCCTAATCCCTCATTAGGGATATTAGCCTCTAACAACGCTTGCTTCTGCGCATCTAATAGCTTCTCACTTAAGCTATTTCGGAGCTCAATGCTCTTAGCGTTAATCCTTATAGGTTTCACCTTTTCCTTGCGACTTGAGGCATCGGCAACTACATTTGCCTTGCCTGGATGGTAGCGAATCTCACAATCATAATCGTTAAGTGTTTCCATCCACCGACGTTGTCGCATGTTCAATTCTTTCTGATTGAACAGGTGTTGGAGACTTTAATGGTCTGTGTATATAACACACTTTGTGCCATACAGGTAATGTCTCCACAGTTTAGTGCAAATACAACAGCACCCAGTTCTAAATCATGGGTGGTGTAATTCCTTTCATGCACCTTTAGTTGTCGTGATGCATAGGCAATTACCTTACCATTTTGCATTAGCACACAGCCCATACCAGTGTGCGAAGCATCACAATAGACAACAAAGTTCTCAATACCCTCGGGTAGAGATAACACATGAACGTTGCTCAGCTTGTGTTTAAGAATCTCAAAAGATTCTTGTTGCTTTGAACCCCAATTATACTTAATATTCTTACGGGTCAAGGAAGTTAAAGGAGTGGCTATTCTTGAAAAGTTCTCAATGAACCTCCTATAATAACCAACCAATCCCAAGAAACTACAAACCTCCGTTGGGGTCTTGGGCACTTCCCAATTCATTATGGCCTCAATTTTGGCGGGATCCACTTGGATACCATGCTCACTTACCATGTGTCCAAGAAATTGGACTTTTCTAAGCCAAAATTCGCATTTAGAGAACTTTGCATAAAGTTTCTCCTGCCTTAATAATTTTAAGATGCACCGAAGATGTTTCTCGTGATCACCTTGATTACGAGAATAGATAAGTATGTCATCCATGAAGACAATGACAAACTTATCCAAATACGGTTTGCAGACTCTATTCATGAGATCCATGAACGTTGCTGGTGCATTTGTGAGCCCAAAAGGCATCACCAAAAATTCAAAATGACCATAGCGGGTCCTGAAGGCTGTTTTAGGAATATCTTCACTTCTAACCTTCAGTTGATGATATCCTGATCCTAAATCTATCTTAGAAAAATAACTAGCCCCTTGAAGTTGGTCGAATAAATCATCGATCCTGGGTAGAGGATATCTATCTTAATGGTTAGCTTGTTTAGCTCCCGATAGTCGATGCACATTCGCATCGAACCGTCTTTCTTCTTCACATAAAGGATAGGAGCTCCCCAAGGCGAGGAACTAGGCTGAATAAAGCCTTTCTCTAAGAGTTCGTCTAGTTGAACTCTTAGCTCATTCATTTCTGTTGGAGCTAGCCTATATGGGGCTCTTGCTACGGGTGCTGCTCCTGGTATGATATCTATTCTGAACTCCACTTGCCTATCTGGGGGTAGGCCTGGTAATTCTTCAGGGAAAACATCGGGATACTCCGAGATAACTGGTAAGTCTTCAATGCTTGGTTTAGGCTCATTGATGGTTACTTGTGCCATGTAGACGACACAGCCTCTTCTCAAACACTTGGATGCCTTAAATAACGACACTTTGTCTGGCAGTCCATACTGTGAGTTGCTAAAGATGGTGATCGTTTCACCAGATGGGGTCTTAATCTCGATGAGCTTTTTATCGCAGGCAATGCGGGCTTGGTTATGAGATAACCAATCCATGCCTAAGACAACATCAAACCCCGCCAATTTCATTGGCAAAAGAGAGATAGGGATGGAATGATTCTTAATGGATATGGAACATCCATCAAGAATAGAAGAAGCAGTTTCTAAGGTTCCATCGGCAAGTTCTATCTCATAAGTCTTATCTAGAGTTCTTACGGGCAGATTTAATAGTTTACTAAACTTATGATCAACAAATGATTTATCTGCATCCGAATCAAATAACACTCTAGCAAAAATATCATTAATGGGGAAAGTACATGTTATGACATTATTGTCAATAACAGCTTCCTTAGCAGTTAGCCGAAAGGCGCGTGCATTCCCCTTCTTGGCCTCTCCAGGCTTCGGATTATAATTCCTTGAATTCTTAGGGCAGCTAGTTGCAATGTGCCCTTTTTCATTGCAAATATAACATACAACATCCTTAAGATCCTTACAATCTAGGGTCTTATGCCCCCTTCTTTTACATATGCCACAAGGTCTAGCTTGGGTGGGTCAGGATTACACTGTCCCCAGTGTCTTCGGTTGCAAGTCTTACAGAATGGCATCACAACCGACTTGCTTTGGTTCCCTTTGAACCCGAACCTCCCTTTATTTTTCTTATTAAATCTATGGGAGTTGTCTTCCTCTCTCTTCCTTTTCCAGTCAGTTTCAGGCTTGACTGACTTCTGCTTCACTATATCAAGGGTGGAGAGAGAGAGGTCAACAGCAGACCTATAGGTACTAGGCTGAGCAGCCTTTACCATGCCCTTAATCTCAGGCGCTAATCCATTTATAAAACGCGCAATGCGTTTGAATTCAAGGGTAATTAAATAGGAAACTAACCTAGATAGGGAATTGAAATCGGAAACATATTTCCGACAATCTAGGTTTTTCATAGAAAGAGATAAGAAGTCTGTCTCTATTTTCTCCACCTCATGGGTTGGGCAGTAAGTTTCCTTTACAAGGTCCACAAACTTGGACCATCCCAGATTATACAGGTATACCTTACTTGTTGACTGAATCATGGTCTTCCACCATGTTAGGGCATCGCCTTTAAAGGACTGTGATACGTACTTGACCACATCCTTTTCAGCACAGCCGCTGATGTCTACTATAGTCTCCATCTCATCCAGCCACTTTAAGGCTTCTGCGGCTCCTTTTTCCCCATTAAAGTCTCGGGTTTACAGGAGACAAAGTATTTATAGGTACACCCATCTTTAGCAGAACGGACCTATCAGCAAAATCTGATATCCTTGGTTCACTCTTCGCATTTGAAGAGTGAACAGAGCTCTCTTTATGAGCTAAAGATGGTGGAATAGATAGGGGTCTAGAGCGAGTGGCACTCGCCTCTCTTAGCCTTTCTATGGCCTTACTAATGGCCCTTTCCACAGCCGCATCAATGCGAGCTTGGAAATCATTATCATTATTTATGGCTATATTTTTGGCGTCTTTGACGTTCCGATGGCTACTTTGTGCCTCATTAGAATTAGCCATTCTTCAAAGCTTTGGTTCTATATACCAAATAAAATTTCTCTTAGCCATGGTATAATAACCATATCGGCTTTTTAAACATTGGATATAAGAAAATCCATTGCCTATGCTAGTGTGAATAACATCACAACTCTTAGGCTTAATATGACTATATTTGGCCTAGGTCTTAATAGGACCCTCATAGGCAAATTACAATTTGGACGAATTTATTATTAGACAGGCGATCGCAGTGTCATAATTGTCATAACAATTATATAGCACATAGGCTTGTCACCAAGGACATCTTAATATATGGCACATAGGCCTGTCACTAATGGACATAGGATATGGCACTTAGGCCTGTCACTAATGGACATATAATAGGGCACATAGGCACAATATTGCTAATGGATGTTTAATTATCATCGCAATAATGATAGTAGCCGGGATCAAATAGATCACATGGGCTTTATAGAATAGATCATAACCCGAAAGGGTAATACATCACTAATGGATGTTTAATCACCGCACTGGTGATACTAGCCGGGATCACACAGATCACAAAGGCTATATAACCGGGATCAAATAGATCACAAGGGTTATATAAAATACATCTCTAATGGATGTTCAATCACCGCACTGGTGATACTAGCCGGGATCACACAGATCACAAGGGCTTTTTAGCCGCGATTAAATAGATCACAAAGGCTATATAACCGGGATCAAATAGATCACAAGGGTTATTAAAAATACATCTCTAATGGATGTTCAATCACCGCACTGGTGATACTAGCCAGGATCACACAGATCACAAGGGCTTTTTAGCCGGGATCAAATAGATCACAAAGGCTATATTACCGGGATCAAATAGATCACAAGGGTTATATATAATACATCTCTAATGGATGTTCAATCATCGCACTGGTGATATTAGCCGAGATCACACAGATCACAAGGCCCTTTTAGCCGGGATCAAATAGATCACAAGGGCTATATAACCGGGATCAAATAGATCACAAGGGTTATATAAAATACATCTCTAATGGATGTTCAATCACCGCACTGGTGATATTAGCCGAGATCAAACAGATCACAAGGGCTATTTAGCCGGGATCACACAGATCACAAGGGCTATATAACTGGGATCAAATAGATCACAAGGGTTGTATAAAATACATCTCTAATGGATGTTTAATCACCGCACTGGTGATATTAAATGGTATCACACAGATCACAAAGGCTATATAACCGGGATCAAATAGATCACAAGGGTTATATAAAATACATCTCTAATGGATGTTTAATCACCGCACTGTTGATATTAGCCGGGATCAAACAGATCACAAAGGCTATTTAGCCGGGATCAAATAGATCACAAGGGTTATATAAATACATCTCTAATGGATATTTAATCACCGCACTGGTGATTTTAGCCGGGATCAAACAGATCATAAAGGCTATTTAGCCGGGATCAAATAGATCACAAAGGCTATATAACCGGGATCAAATAGATCACAAGGGTTATATATAATACATCTCTAATGGATGTTCAATCACCGCACTGGTGATATTAGCCGGGATCACACAGATCACAAGGGCTTTTTAGCCGGGATCAAATAGATCATAAAGGCTATATAACCGGGATCAAATAGATCACAAGGGTTATATATAATACATCTCTAATGGATGTTCAATCACCGCACTGGTGATATTAGCCGGGATCACACAGATCACAAGGCCCTTTTAGCCAGGATCAACTAGATCACAAGGGCTATATAACCGGGATCAAATAGATCACAAGGGTTATATAAAATACATCTCTAATGGATGTTCAATCACCACATTGGTGATATTAGCCGGGATCACACAGATCACAAGGGCTTTTTAGCCGGGATCAAATAGATCACAAGGTTATATATAATACATCTCTAATGGATGTTCAATCACCGCACTGGTGATATTAGCCGGGATCACACAGATCACAAGGCCCTTTTAGCCGGGATCAAATAGATCACAAGGGTTATATAAAATACATCTCTAATGGATGTTCAATCACCGCATTGGTGATATTAGCCGGGATCACACAGATCACAAGGGCTTTTTAAGGTTAGGACATAGTCCATTACCTTGAAGGCTAGCGTGATTCCTCAAGTCACACTACCAAGAGTATGCACATTACTTGAATGTTAACATAAGAGGATCTTAATGGTTGATTATAAGTCCCGGTCGCATTGACCTTAATGACTTAGAGGCTTGAACTTAGTCCACCACCTCTAGATAGAAGGATAACTTCCCTTAACTATCATATATTTGGCCAAATATGTGGTCTGTGCCACTTGGAAATAATCAAAACCATTAAGATCTTTTTGGAATTATATCGCAGAGCATAAATTTCGAATAAAATCGAGACGCTCGTTTTCAAGAGGATGAATACATATATATATAATTCTAAAGTACTTCACTAAATTTCCATAAGAAATTATAATACTTGAAACAAATAAATGAAACTGATTGTCCATGCAAGGACTAAAAGAAACAAATGTCCACACAGGGACTAAAGAAATAATAGAAAAGACTTCACTCGTCTTTCTTTCCCTTGACATGTTTGGAGAGTTTTCTTGAAGAACTTATTTGTCTTCTTCTCCGTTTTCTCCGCCTGCAGCTGCGTCTTTTTCATTCTTTCTAAGGCCCCATTGATGGCCTCAAGTGGTGGCGGAGGTTAGGGTTGGGGTTGTGGCATAACCGGATACTGGTACCCATAAGTTGGATATCCAGTCGATGGATAACTGGTGGGAAAGGAGACGGGTAAAGTGCGTTGTGCATAACCGCCTGCATGTATGGGTCTTGCGACCATGGTTGATAGTCTACCGGTGTAGACGAGTTAAAAGGATCATATCCAGACGTGTCTGGATATGTAGGGATTGGGTTAGTATAACCCGATGGTGGTGGTTGAACTATAGGTGTTGGTGTGGTTCCACTATAGGTGGAACATTAGAGGGTCCACCCATTTGTGGGTCCTCTTGAATGGTGGGGTAAGAATTGGGCAAAGGTGGCAGCGATCCCGACCTTTGTCCGGCACGCACCGACATACGTGCTCCATGCTTCCTCCTTGGTGGTTCAGATGGTGGTTGAGGTTGGTCCACGGGTTCCATGTGGACATCTTCTTGAACTGGGGGTGGTTGAGAGTGATGGGAAGGTGTGTGGGCAAAGGTGAATTGATTCCAGTATTGGTCCCACTCGTTAGGACCTTGGTAGGGCGATCCGGCATATGAGTTTGAATCGCTCAAAATTTCAATGGGATGCACATTTGATCCCGATGGTGCATCTCCGGGTTGGAGTCCTCGTCCATAGGATGTGGCTGGTCCAACTGATTTTGGTTGGCTGAAGGTGTATTAAAATAATGGTTGGGGTTAAATTCCTCATGGTAGGAGTGATGAGAATGGGAATGGTGAGAATGGTAAGAATGGTGTGAGTGGTAAGAATTTTGGGAATGTGAGGGCGAGTGTCTATTAGAGACGGAACGTCTCGCTGGTTGCCATGGAGACGAATCTCCTGATTCTTGATATGCATCTGAGTTATGAGGTTGAGGGGGAATACGCCCTGATGGTCCTCCTCTCATTGGACCTTTTCCTCGTCCACTTTGTCCTCTCACACGTGGCGGCATTTTCCTGTTAGAAATCAATTTAAAAACAATACTAATAACTTAATAATGAAATGAGTAATCCTAGGTTAATGCCTAGACTCGGAAGTCTAAGGAATGTGCTCGTGTAAGTTTGGGACTAAATACAAAAGGCTAGTGTTTAATTCTCTAAAACGTTGGCTCTGATACCAACCCTGTCACACCCCGGATTTCCAACCCGAAATCCATACACCGGTGGGCCTGGGTGGGGAGTATCGTGACGTCAGTTGATAATCATCATAGTCAATTAAACACGGCATAGCGGAAGTCTTGGAGTAAAATTACTATTACAAACCGAATGTTCGAAAATACAAAATAATATACAAGCTTGTAATAGAAGATCCACAGGCCGATCGTAAAATGTACAAGAAAGAATACAAAACAGACTTTAGGTAGATCTAAGGATTTACAAGATCCTCTTATTCTCTACCGAGCAGCTTCCGGCCTATTTCGTATTATACCTGCAGATTAGCCTTTGGAAGATACGTCAGCTTACGCTGGTAAATACACCCAACTGACTCATTTTGTAAATATTAAAATGATTTTAAGAGCAAACGACACAAAATCTTTTATTAACTTAGGAAGGTTAACCTTGCAATGGACCATGCAATAATAATTTACCGTATCCCAAGCCCTTATAGGGGAAATAAGTCGAGAGTATTTACCTGAGCTTGTCTTCTTCTTTTATTTTTAAATAACTCAGCCGTATACAAAAGTACCAAGTGCAGATAGCATTTACCGAGAAGGCTCTAGTTGGATTATGGCATAAGCTAGCCAATTAAATACTAACGGTCTTATAAACCGAATAGTGTACATGATCATTACGTATAACGCTTGATTAAACGATGATCGGATAGAATGTAGTTTAAACCCGACAAGTACCTTGACTTGTATAAAACGGGTAAACTATAAACATTCTGGATTTTGAACTTAAAATGATAAGGTTAAACCCGTTTCGGTTAATTTCCGAAAAATGGTTACATATACGTAACTGTGCGCATAATAGCGATATTGGGTAACCGGATAAGTTATGGACAAGTTCTAGATGCCATTATATTAAGATATCAGTAGGATATCAACTTAGATGCCCATTAAGGTTTTAAAACGAAATTATGCCCCATAAGGGCAATTTGGTAATTTTACACATAGTTTATAAATTATTTGGGATTATGAGTTTATAACATATACCTACTATAAATATGTTTAAAATAAGTTTTAAAATCAGTAGGTATCAAGCTTTGGTCAATAATATGGTTTAAAACCATACTATGCGCCAAACTGGCGCTTATGTCGTAAGATGACGTTGTTAAGCGATGTTTAATGAAAACTAACCTTAGGGTCAGACTTAAAATATTTAAAATATGTTATTTAATATAACATATCAGTAGGTAAATGATTTACCTTGAAAATATTGATTAAAACTATTTTATAAGCCACAGGGGCTAAAACCGTCATTTATCGACATAGTTTGAGGACCTGCTTGAAAACTCAGTTTATAACTTGGTTTAACCTTCCAAATAATCCTACTTATAATATTACATCAGTAAGAAACTCATTTTTAAGTTCATTATCATTTAAAACCTTGTTTTATGCAAAAAAGGCATTTTGGTCAAATATGGCATAATTATGGAACTTGTGCATAAACTTGGATTCTGATTATGATCATGTAATATAACCTCAGAGGGTTATGCTACACAACATTATGATCATAATGCAACTTTAGATCAGTAGGTAACTAATCTAAATCGGGTCAGAATCGAAAGTCAAAGCAAAAGTCAAACTTTGCGACTTTCGGTTGCGAACCGACCATAGAACTGAAATTGACGAGCCGAACATGTTTATACATGTTCTAATAATTATTACCAACTTGTTTAAGTGTCAAAACAGGTTTCATAACATATATAAGATCAACTTATGATTTTTCCGAAAAATGGCCTGTTTGGCTTTTTAATAACATAACTTTGACCCGTCAATTGGTCTAGCAAACGTGATCTTTCGGAGGTGCCCTTTATAGGGGCTAACACCCACCTTATTACGATCACTTAGCCATGTTCATTTTGAACAATGGCTGGACCATAATGGTCTTAACCGAAAGTCAAAGCGTTTGTCGTAAAACGCTTGACTTTTGGCTATAGAAGCCTATAAACGAAAATGCAAGAGTAAGGAACACTTACAAGAGGTTCCTACAATGCAAGAGAACTAAGTTGGATGCTCCTTTCAGTTAGGAACTTCCAGAGGAGGGAGAAGAGTGATTTAATGATAAAGGTGCAAGTTGGAATGAACACTTGAACATCTATTTATAGTTGGAGAGCTCAAAGGAGGTGAAGCCAGGTGTTTAGGGGTGTAAGAAGAAGCTTACAAGTGTCCTAAAACGTGGCATAGCAGTTTAGAGAAGCCATGGTTTCGGATTAAATGGTTTTGGAGTTTTGCTTGGAGACCAAATAAACTTTCTGCAGCAAAGCCTGTCTCGCGGGGCGCGAGAGACACAGGCCGGGTCTCTCGCGGCCCGCGACCGCCCCTAATTCAGTTTCAAAATTTAACACTTTGACCCCTAAACTATATAAAGCTTATAAAATCATTTTAAACACCTTTTTGGCACTTTTAGTCCTCCATAGCCAAAACTTGGCATACCTGGGATTATGCCCGAACATTGTCAAGCTCTCGGTTCGATAAAAGGTCACTCAGAGGTATAAATTAACATGTTGACACTTTTAATCCCTCCATTATCCAACTTTCACATATTTACAAAATTGAACCCCCTCGTCCAACAAATGGCACATATGAGAGTTAGGACTTCACAAAGGATCACTCAGAGGCTTATTGCAAGCATGTTGATTCCGATGTCACTCAGAGGCTGGAGATGTTGACATATCAGTCACTCAGAGGCCAAGTTTCAAGCATGTTGACGTATCAGTCACTCAGAGGCTAATGATTTAAGCATGTTGACATATCAGTCACTCAGAGGCTATTATTTATGCATGTTGACATCGGTTCGTCACTCAGAGGCTCAACTTGAGCATGTTGACGCCTTTAGTCCTTATTGGTCTTTAATAGGCTATATTAAAAATACAACACGTGTCACTATACTATTGGACACGATTTTACAGGGTGTTACAATATCACCATCATTCTCCCTGCTTGTTAAATCAACATGGTTCAACTCGGTTCGAAACCGTTTGGTTCAGACGCGAGACGGTGCGATTCAGACTCAGTTCAGTTCAGACGCGGCACGGTTCCGTTCAGACTCGATTTGGTTTAGACACGGTTCGGTTCAGACGTAGCATTGTTCGGTTCAGGCTTGGTTTGGGTTCGGGAAAAACTTAGTCAACGAGGCAAATTTGATGTTCGGTTCAGGTTCGGGTCAACTGTGGTCAAACTTGGTAAACATGACAGATTTGGGGCTCGGGTCAACGGTCAATGCCAGTAAATTGCGATCAACATGTTCAACACGGGTCAACCTAACAGATTTCGGTTCGGGTCAAACGCAATCAACGTGAGTCTTGGTAAAGTTATATTAACGCAAGTTTACTAAATACTTTTTAGATTCTTGCCTTAACACGACATCGAGATCCAACCCGGACCAACTAACAAACCGTCAAGAAAATAAAATCCTCGGTTTATATGTGATTTTGTTTATATAACTTGCATACATACATACATACATACATACATACATACATACATATGTATAAATTAGTCAAAACCCGAACCGACAAATGATATTATAATATCTGTGAATATATATGTATATTGAATTTACGAGATGAGAAGTTGGCGTTTCGAATACAATTGAAAGATATACGTATGTTGTTGTTGGAGTATTGTTGAGTTTTGAAACATTTATTGACAACTTGCATTATCGGGATCGTCCAAAAACATAGGAAACTCTGCCCGTTTTTTTCGTAAAAATCCATAATACGAAACATGTTTATATTTTAAAATGACACCTATCAAAATTTAAGGTATTTTATAAAAACAAATATAAGTGTATATTTATTTTGGTGACACTTTATAACTCGCAAAAATGGGTTTATAACGTTTCGACAAAAGCGGTTTAATAGATAACGGAACGCGGAAACTTATATCGTATAAATATAATTCTTATATTTAATTCAAACGTCTATGATTCGGCGATTATTTAAATAAATATAATTAGTTATATTTATCTTCAATGTCTACAACTCGATAAATTTTATAAAATAAATATAATTATCTATATTTATTTCGAACGCCTAAACGACATACGATATATTACCGAACGATCTCAAACATGTATTATCAATCTAGTTATTTGATAACAACAAACAATGTCGATTCCTAACAAGCGTATAACTATATAGTTATTTTGATAATTATCCACGAGACGCGAGAGTATTATTTCGGTTACGGTGACATTATATACGTAATTATTTACGTTTACATTTACATATATATATGTCTACATCTTACGAAAACACTACGGCGAGCCGTAATACTATCCATCAACAGGTATGGAAACTATACGGGAAAACACGTGAATAAATTATACGAGCTTATAATGTGTATATTTTATACAAACACTTGTTTACGTACACGTACTACCATTCGGAATGACTAATACGATATTATAAATATTTTATATTTTATATAAATATATATTCTAAACATCTCGAACACTAAGTATTCCCAAGACACAGTATTCGTCACCAATCATAAATGGGATTAAGAGATCATAGAATTATTGTTTCCATCAAGATAATAACTTTCCCATCGAATCATTTGGTTAACGATTCGGTAGAGCTCGGTGATACGTAGTTTAGCTACGCATTTAGTAGAAACTTACAAAGTTTATTACTTGATAGAAATGTTATAGATAGCATGCGAGTGAGTTACATTTTGGAAACAACATTATGGATCATATTCTGCTAGCTTTGCATTAGATATCGAGGTGAGTTCATAATCCCTACTTTTTACGGTTTCTGCATTTTTATAAATGTTTTCGAGGGTGGAAAGACATGCAAGTTTGCAAAAGTACACAAAATTTCGATGAACGAAAACTCTATGTTTCTAAACCATGATACGAATGAATTCCAACAAACTCAAATGGTTTATGAAAAGATTATGCTAAACATACCGGTTTTACAAAACACACGCGTATTTTCGAAACGTGCATGACTTTCATGACTAGTGACGGAAAGGTCCTAGTTACAACGGGACTGGGTTGTCCTTTATACAAATAAGGGGACCAGTTGATCTTGCTTACAGACTCAAATGGGCTAGGCCCATTCTCACTTGTGCAAGGCACAAAGGCTCTAGTGGGCTAGGCCCACATATGCTCGTGTGAAGAATGAAGTCTCAAGGACTGGATTGTCCACTACTCAACACTAGGGCCGTAGGGTCGCTTAAAACTGTACAGTGAAGTCCTCATTACATATCGGAACTATAACTGCCTGCTAGTCTACCGTCTTGAGTAAACGGTTTGGCGAGGCACTTCCTAGCATGGGGTGGGTTATAGGCAGTGCCGGATCTAGAAAATCTTCGTAGGGGTAACGTTTTATAAAAAGGGTAACGAAATCGAAAAAACCGTCAAATTTTTCCAAAATATACACTACCGCCGGAGCGCCAAGAGGTAGCCTCCCCTACCCTTCCCCTAAGGTAGGTCCGCCCCTGGTTATAGGCTCATGCGGGCATGTCGTCTTTGCCGTACGCGGACATTGACGGTTATACAAATTTTACAAAACAAGGTTTTCAAATGACATGCCAAGGAAAAATAGCTTTATTATGATTTATCACACTATTTAAATCGGTTACTAGAAAGATTTATTTCAAATCTTTTTCAAATAAATTATGAACTCGCCAACTTCATGTTGATTTTTCGCATGTTTTTTTCTAAGGTTATATATTCAAATTATGGCATGGTTGGAATAGAAGAACCCATGGGGATTCGAGTACATAGCGGCCGTTTATTTTCTAGAAGTCTTAGCATTTTATACTTCCACTATGCAATGAAGATACCAGCCAGATAACACCAACTATGATTTTGTAGGGTGTGACAAATAACATAGGTGGTGAGAAAGTACATGGTTAAAATTAGGCAAATATATCATTAGGAACAACCTATAACCACATATACAAGAAACAGTTCACATGTAAATTCCACCTAACATGCAAACAAAAGTAGGTCACTACGACATAGCTAAAACACATTAATACCCCCCCATACTAAAAGTCTTTAACATTAATCCTACATCTCCACGAACTCCTATCATGGATCATGTTTTCAGAGAGGTGCAACCCTAGTAAGTCTTGCCTAATCCACTCGTCCCATGTTAATTTAGATCTGCCTCTACTCCTCCTCCCCTCCAAAGTGAGGGTTTCTACCACTCTAACTGGCTCAATCGTTTGCCTACTCTTTACATGCTCAAACTATCTTAATCTCTCATCTTTTATCTTATCTGACAATCTAACTACTCTCAACCTCTCCCTAAAACCTCATTTCATCTTACAATCTTTAACTTCAAACTTAATCTAGATATCTTGCAATATAACAATTTGTTATTTAAAATGCTATATATTGTATTGAAATAACAATACCTTAGTCTTAAAACAAACATGTAAGTAACACATAAAAAACAAAGATAATGAGAGCGTATTATTTTTTATACCAAAAACTAAAATGAATAATACTAATAAAAAAGTTATCTGATCTTTGGTGGCGAACCTCACTGATCCCACAATAAAGAAAAGAGGTTCATACACCAAAACAAAACAACCTAAAATATAATTGCTTTAAAAAGATGGTGTGACTAGAAAATATAAGTAGCATTGGCAATTGGAGTCCTACATATCATAGGTAAGAAAAAAACCAAATATATATAAGTGATAAATATTTTTTCTTTTTGTAGTATAAGAATTATAAAACTATACTGAATATCCTAATCTCTAATTTTTATAATAAAAACACAATAAAAAATGATTTTATATCAATTTTATAAAATGTTCAAAGTTTAAACATGATACTAAGAAGGAAACACAATCAAAATCGCATCTTAAAAGCTATGGTTTAAACACTTTTAATCAGTCGTGGATCCAGAGTTTTTTTGTGAGGGTCTAATAACCAAGCATTCTGATTAGAACTAATTAGGAAAGGTTTTAACCCGATTTGGCTAGTTTATATATTTTATCTCATTTAAACTAGCGGTACGCGCATATGCGGCATCGGGTGTTCGAATAGGTCCGTGACAAGTCCATAATGTCAAAACATATTTCTTATTGTTATAAACTGAGTCAAACTGTTTGACTTTTGGTTACGAACCGAGCTCTAAGCAGGAAATGACGAGTTGGACATGATCTAACATGTCCTAATATGTTATATAAAATGTTCAAATGTCAAAAATTAAGTTTTTGATACCTAGAAGTTCATTTAATGTAATTTACAAAAATTGTGTTTTTGACTTTTATTTAATAAAACTTTGACCTTCATTTCACTAACTTAATGTGATCTTCAGAGGGTGCAATCACAAAGGATTAACACCTTCGTTATTACGTTCACGTAGCCAAGTTCGATTCGAACTCTGGCTTGACCGAAATGTTCATAACCAAAAGTGAAATCAAAAGTCAATTTGATTGACTTTCGGCTAATAACTAGCCTATGATGGAACAAAACTGAGATAGAACATTTACAAGTGTTCAAGGGAGTGTTATAACTACAGTAAAGAATCCTCTATAGATCAGAAGCACTCTAAAAAGATTAGAAAATGAGAAATGTGAATGTGCAAGTCTTGAATGGCTCATGGATGCCTCTATTTATACTTGCACAAGAGTTAAAAGATCATGCCACATGTCCCTTAAGCTTTGAGATGATGTTAAGTGGCATACCAGGTTGAAGAAGGTGGCAAATTCGCGAGAAAGGTGACAAGAGCAACAGCTGCAGCTGCCAGCTGTACAAACTACCAGCGACCCTTTTGCCGACCGCAAGAGTTGAGGCCTTGCGGTCCGTAAGGGCTTCTGGCGCCCACATAATTCAAATGCCTTACGAAGCGTAAGACATATGCCTTGCGGTCCGTAAGGGACCGTCAGAAGCCATCATTTTGGCATTTGTTCATTTTTGACCCCTCAACTTTCAATCTTCCATATTTCTATGAATTTGGTCCATCTCATCCAACTTACCGAGAATATTTGAGAGTTATCGGACACGTGTCGCCATATCATTCGCCATAAATTTCCGAGATGTCACACTTGTCACATCACAGCAACGACCACCAACACCGGAAATGTAACATTTGTCGAAAACGGGTTTCCAAACCCGCTCCGTTTTGTAATCGAATATCCAGTTATAAATGTCACGTTGCGTATTTATGGCTATTTTGATTTTTAACGATACATAATTAATAAACAAACTAAACCATAAAAATTATATTTGATAAAAAGTAAAAATAAAATAAATAAAAATAAAATGAAGCTGCCGGACTCGAACCCGGGTCAGCCAGGTTGTGAACTTCCAAAGACTTAACACTCACACGCATAACCACTCCGCCACTTGTTTGTTTTCTGTCAACTCTAGGAAACAAATGAGTCTTATATACAAACTTAGATGAACCGGTTGCGCCAACTGAAAACCGAAATCGGCTATTCAACCGTCTAAAACGTTTGAATAATCGCGATTTCAGGTTTATAACCGATGCACCGACAATTCCAATCAATTTTGCCTTGAATGAAACTTGAATTCGGGAGTGAATCGGTTTAATAACCGAAAACTTTCAATTCTTGGATTACTTCCATTCTAGTACTCCTTCGCGACTCACAAACACTCTGCACACCTCCAAATACATTTTCGCACAATTTTCAGTCCACCGGAGAAGCTATTTGAACTCGCCGGAAAAATTCTGCAAGTCGCCGGAAAACCGTACTCTTCATCAAAACAGTAAGTCATTCAATTTCTTCGTGGTCTAACAATTGTTAAGCTATTTCTGACTCAAACCTTTCAATTGAAATCGAATTCAGACGCTGTTTTCGGATAATTCCAGTTCGCCGGAAAAGTTCTGGAAATTTCTATTTTCATCTGTGAATCGGTAAGGATATTCAAACACTCTGTTAACGTTTGTTAATCACTTCAATTCCACGATTAGCTAATCAAAACGGTTAATTGTCTTGTTCAGTTGAAGTGCACAAAAACAGAGACCGACACCTTGCCGGAATTCTGAAATAAACCGTTCATCGGTATGTTTACTTCTAATTATCATTTCTGCCATTTCATATTAGTTTGTACAATGTTTATCAATCGAAATTAACAAGATTTAATAGTGTAATCCGCTGTCGGTAAAATCCAACGAAGAAGATGAACTGTGATAACATTATAAGTATAATTAAAATTGGTATTTTAAACGGGTTAGACACACAGTCTAGCGGTGGACTGTGTGCAAATAATACGCACACGTCACGAGTACGCGCACCCTCTATGTAATAAAATGCCTTTTTGATTTAAAACTGAACCGGGTTGACTCCGTTAGTTGTTAAGTATAATAAAATTTGTATATTAACCAAGTTAGACACACAGTCCAGCGGTGGACTGTGTGTAACGTTAAAGCGCAGGTCCCGGGTTCGAGACCTGTTAGTGGCACCGGTTCAATGAATTAAAATGTTTTTGAAATTAAAAGAATTTTGGATAAATTGAATTAGTATATAAGTATAATTAAAAACAGAATTATTTCGGGTTAGACACGTAGCTCAGTTGGTAGAGCTGCGTGCACGCGTACGGGAGGTCTCGGGTTCGAGCCTCACCCAGCGCATACATATACATGTTCGAATCGGTCAAACAGTCAACGGTCAACGGTCAACCCAAAAAGTCAACATATTTTTATATTTTTAATTATTTAATTTAATTTAAAAATCAATTAAAAATACTTAAAAATAACGTTTTTAAAGATAGGAAATAGCCTTAAATACGTAAAAATACATCTAAAAATTCTATTAAAATCCTTAATAAAATCCACTCATTTACTATATTTTCCGTTATTATTTAGGTTAGTTAATTCTCGTTGTCCCACCTTTCCAACTTGTGCGCATCTCATCATCTCCAATCAAACGCACCCAATGTGAGTGAATCTTTACAAATTCCCCGTTTTAATCACGTTTTGGGGTGTATCATGTGTCTTGCTATATATTATATTTAAATCATTGTGCATACAACATATCATGAACAAATGTGTATTCAGCTTGTTTCAACTGTTTGTGTGGTTATTGTTAGATTCAATTTATTATTTTCAGTACATGCAATTTCATAGGCCGCCGCTCCCCATTATATTATGAGCGTTGAGCATGTTCCCCATTACATTATGAGCTTGAACCTGGCGTGCCCACATACGATCGGCTCCGTTTGATTGAGCCTTGATCGCACAGACATTTATCATTTTCAGTACATGCAATACGATCGGCTCCGTTTGATTGAGCCTTGATCGCACAGTTTCATTCATGTTATTTATTGTATGATGTTGGTATGTTAATGTATGCTATCATATGTTACTGTATGTTATAGTTGTGATTGCAATTGCTATGCTTGATTATTTACATTTGCTCATTCATGATTATGCACAATTTTTCATTGATAAACTAACAAGAAAATCAATAATAAATGTTTATCTAACAAGGTTCACTCGCCAACTTATGTTGACAAAAAAACCCCCATTTTTACACATGATACAGGTGAACCAGCTGTAGCAAGAAACACTTAGGATTGGACTAGAAGAATAAAATGATTTAGAGTTTGGAATTGTTTTGTTTGGTTTATTTTCTTTGTATTGTATGGACATGTTTGGATATTTGGGAATGTAATTTTGATTTTAATAAATATGAAATATATTAGTAAATATCATGAGCTTTGGTGATAACCCAATTATGCCCCGACTCTTATTCCGCTGCGGGTCGGGGTGTGACAGGAAAAACTCGTAAAACTAAAATAAACAAAAAGGACAAAATAATGTCGGACGAAAAGCAGACATGAAATCGATGAACCACACACGTCCGTTGCGATAATGCCAAGAAATTAACGTAAAACATAGAAAAGAATAAATAAGTCGATCTAGGATCCGCTCGTTGCGCCGAATCTGTCAAACGGGGAAAATAGACACGTTGTGACGGATTTGCCAAATGAGAAAAAATAGACAAAAAAACGTTGAACCCCACACGTACGTTATGGCGTGTTAACTCGCAAAATTTAGAAGGAAACATAAAACAAAAAACTTGTGAAAGATGAAAAGTATGGGAGACCAAAGTTAAAAATAAAAAAAAAGTGTTGGAGTTGAATTGGAAAAGATGAAAAGTTTTGGGTTAAAAGTTAAAGAAATCAAAGGGTTAAAACGTAAAAGGTGAAAACCTTTGGGTTAAAAGTGAAAAATCTTTTTTTTTTTTTTGAAATTCTCTATGCATAGGGTACAACAACAAATTTTTACTAATTTAAAGTATGGAAATGTTGGTGTTGTATTTTTATGTAGTTAAATTAAATACTTTCATAACTTTGCAACTATTTTCTCTAAAACTACTACTATGCATTATATAATTTTTTCCTCATCAAACGCTATTGATCGACGTAACAATACATATGGTTGAAACTTTCATTTATTATTGTATTTAAAAGTAAATTTCTTTCTTAGGCCTTTGAGTTGATTCAGCCAATCCTATCAATGAAGCACTAGTATGACCAGACTTATTTTAGCAGGTGCCTTTAAAACCTCTCACTTACTTTAGTAGGTGCTTTTAGATGTCGTAGAAACCTTTCATTGTCTCCCATAATTTTTCAAAAGTGTATGGTGTACCCTGTGGCGTAATTTTCTTTGATGTTTTCGCCTTCCAAGTCAAATCATACCAATAAAATCTTTTTTAATCCTAGATATTGACAGCAAAACATAAAGTATTTTTTTAACGGTACTGACGGATCACTGGGGTGGCACTTGCGAAATCATCTGATCATATCCATCTCCGCTAGTCAATAATGCTTATACACCAATTCAGAAGGAAACCCAAAAAAGAGGGAGAACCCCCCTCTTGTAGAAATCGAACCCATAACCTATTGATCCCAAAGGCTTATCTCACCATCAAAATGCCATATATAAATTATTATAACCATATATGATTATAACAAGAAGTTTTAACAACCTAAGATGCCATAACCTTACATTCATATGGATTTAAAAATACATCACTTTTGTCAGAAGTAAACTCATTACAAATAGATCACTAGTTCATGCATCTATTTAGAGTTTCCCAATCATTTTCTAGAGTGTCTGTTGTAGATAAAAGAGTTGCTGATACAAGAGGGGGAAAAGAATTGTTTTATTTTGTTGAATAACATCTATTAAAGGATGTATGTAAGAGAGGGAGAGAGGTGGTTTTGGATTTGTTTTAGGAAATGCTTTAGCTGTGAGAGATGTAAAGCCCAAAAAGGTGTGAGATGGTGGCTTTAAAAGTCTCGATAGTAAGTAAATGCTGTTAATTGTTTAACTACTAAATTATAAAAAGTCTACACATTTTTAAAAACTCCTTGAAACTAATAGCTTTTCCACAATTGTATACTACTTTATTTACATAACTTTATATAATATCACATCTTTTTTTTTAATATTTTGATTACCTCCCATAGCTTTTGCATATTTGAAATCACTATATACTCCGTTCTGAATTGTGTAATCATTTTCATAACTTGCCCTCAATCTTAATTACATAATTCAAAAGTAATCATGAATGAGCATGAAAGTTTTGTTACCAGAAAAGAGATCAAAGATTTCTCTTATATTGGTGAGGAACAAACATAATAAAACGTTATGAAATAAAGAGTATTAACAGTTTGAAGTTATAATAGTGGAAATATCTTCATTGAAACCAAGTATTTCTTTGCTCTGAGTTATCATTGTTACATAATTGTCACCTATACACATTTGCCATTTATAATCCACGCCCAATGATGATCAGTTTTCACCGGTCTCTATTACGATTGTTGATCTCATCATCCCCTAGTCACTGGAGAGCTTCATCCCTTACATAAACAAATATATCTTATTTATCTTCAATTAAAAAATCACTCAGCTTAATATTGACAGATTAAACTCACTCTAAAACTTGACTAAAATACACGTAATTTTTAAAATAAATTTAAATAATAAAAATTTTCAAAAATCCTGAACGTCACTTATCACATTTAACCGAGTTAACCACAAGCACCTTCATTTAATTCAAAAGAACCTAAAACCATAAAATAGAAACATATTATATCGTATAGATTATAAAAAGATTAATAGTGTTTTTTTGTCATCTAGTCAATTTAATCATTTAGTGTGAATTTTTTTTCTTTTTATAATCTATGTAGTTTACCTATTGGATTTTTTTTTATTTTACTTTAACTAAATTACTTTTTTATCTTAAATAGTTTTTTAATAAACACGTTAATACCTTTTAGATATAATTTTTTATTTTTCTATTTCTTTGCTATAATGAGTGTGACGAATGTTTTTTTTAGTTTAGTTTTTTAACGAACACGTCGATACTCGTTTGAACATATTTTTAACTTTTCTTTACCTTTGTTATCTACTATATTGTTTTACCTTTTCTTATTATTTTGATGTTCAGAGCCGAGTTACGACACAAATAGCATAACCCTTTTAGATATCATTTTATTTAATTTTACAAACTTATTTATCGGTTGTCATAATGTGCTAAACGTTCTGAATTCCAACCGCGTCCCTGCGTAATGCGTGAGTAACTACGGGTGGTTAAAAAATAGGTATTCCTATAATTCTATTAGATGGGAGAAATGGTGAAAACATCCCTTGTACATGTTTTAATTTGTATACCCGTTTAGATCGGACGTGTTTGTTTGGCATTTTGTCCTTTTGGGTGTGAGGTGTCCTTAACGAAGTTTACCTTAAAAAAAAGTTAAATAAACGATTATCTTTTACACCAATAAAAATACACAAAAGTTTTTAAATGAATTAATTTGTCACAGAATCGTAACACTCTTTTTCCGGCAAGACCGTAGACTGAGTTGGCTAACCTGCGTCTTTGTAATCTCATCACATTGAAACTGACTTTTGATTTGGTCAAAAACAATATTTTAAAATTCTACCTTTCATCATCAACAGATTCCGTTTTATTTGAATCCCTGAATTTATTTCAACCTAACTGTCCATAAAGTAAGAGGGTATCTTTCCATTTTTATAAAATTTTCACCTTTTTTTCTCAAATCTCACACACTTCACGTTCACACACACTAAGCCCACTTGAGTTAACCATTGTTCTTGTTCTTGTTTATGATTAGTTTGTTTTTTTTTTGGAAGCCTAAAACAATAATCTTGTTCTTGTTTTTCAATCAATCACAAAAACTTTTTTTTTCTTAATTTAGATTAGAAGAATATCATCAAGATTGATTCTTTGTAGATACCATGTGGGGTTTCAAAAAATATATGATCTTTGATGATGTTTTCTCTGTGAAAGATTCCTTAAAACTTATGTTTTTCTCTGTTTGTGCAGCATGTCGGCCATGAATGTTGCTGATCCTGATGAGCCACCACAGAAACTTGAGGTTTGTTGTTAAAATCCTATGATTTTTTTATCATCTCCACAAACTTTGGAGTCAGAATGCTGCCAATTATTGTAGTTTATGCTAAAAATAAAAACTATGATTTTTAATCATCTTCACAAACACTGGCGAAGCTTGAGATTTCTGACCTGGGTCGAAAATGTATATACTCAAAAATTTCTATAAAACCGGGGGTTGAAAACGTATATCCCCTAAAAATTTATATACGAAAATTACATACTCTCCAATGCTGAGCGAAAAGTTCCGACGCCCACTAGAAGTTGCGCCCCTGTTCACAAACTTATAATAAAAACAAATGAAATGTACCCAATAAAATGTCACTCGTAATAGGGTGGTCTAGCTGCGGAGATATTTAGAAACTTTGGAGCCAGAACATAGTTGTCAATAGCGGCTATAGCGATCGCTATAGCGCGCTATGTAGCGAATCAATGAAGTGTCGCTATCTGGGTTATAGCGACCAATACGTAAATAGCGACAGTTAACTTTTTTATTGTTTTTATTTTTGATGTACATAGCAATTAGATATAGTTACAAAAACTTTTGTTAAATTTATATTTAAAATAGCATATATACCAGGGTCTTTTGATATAATACAAATAAAATTTTCAAAATTCTTGTTCTAGTGTATCGCTGTTTATAAAATAGCGGTCACTATTTGTCGCTATTTGCTATGTAGCATATAGGCCCCTTGTCGCTATATGTCGCTATTCGCTATTAACAACTATGAGCCAGAATATGGCCAATGATTGTAATTTTACTCATATTTATAGGTTTTGACAAAATTTTGATTTTTAGGGAAAAGGAGTTGCAATTGTAGTATGTTGGATTCTTGGATTGGGATCTTTGGTGGCATGGAATAGTATGTTAACAATAGGAGACTACTACTATGTATTATTTCCGGTAAGTAAAACATTTTTATATATATATATATATATTGACCACATTTGGAATGTGCATATATTTGGTAACTTTTTGTGTTCAATGGTTTCTTATTTTACAGGACTATCATCCAGCCAGGGTACTTACCCTTGTCTACCAACCGTTTGCCTTAGGGACAATGGCCTTACTCGCGTATAACGAATCAAAAGTCGATACTAGAAAACGCAACATTGCAGGTTTCGTGTTGTACTTTTTATCCACTCTGGCCCTCATTGTGGTAGATTTAGCCTCATCCGGGAAAGGTGGAGTCGTAAATTACACCTGCATATGTATTTGTGTGGCGGGTTTTGGTATAGCTGATGCTCATGTTCAAGGTGGAATGGTTGGAGATTTAGCCTTTATGAAGCCCGAATTCATCCAAGTTAGATTCTGCTCTATATAACAGATTCAAAATCGGCTTCTTTGTTAATTACTTAATTTTTGCGCTTTTGCAGTCCTTCTTTGCTGGTTTAGCAGCATCCGGTGCTCTAACCTCGGGCTTAAGGCTAATTACAAAAGCTGTTTTTGACAAGACTTCGAATGGTCTACGTAAAGGGACTAGTAAGTGTCATAACATTGGCTCAAGCTTGGCTTGGTTACAAAATGAGCCGGCTCAGCTCAGGTCGTTTTAAATCAAGTTTTTTAGCTAAGTTTTTTCAAGCGAGCTGTGAGTCGCGAGCTTTTGGTTATAATTAATGATTTATCACTTAGAAACACCAATGTTGATCTTTTTTTTCTACAGTGTTATTCCTTGCAATCGCTACATTCTTTGAGTTTCTATGCATTTTCCTCTACGCATTCGTGTTTGCTAAATTACCGATTGTGAAGTATTATCGTGCTAAAGCAGCACGAGAAGGGTCAAAAACCGTTGGATCTGATCTTGCTGCAGCAGGCATCCAAACGGATCCAAACCAAAGAGTAACTTTTCAGTTTTCCTTAGATTTAGAAAACATTCTTAAGTGTTTAAGAGAAAATCATTTACGTTTTGTAGGCTGGCATTGATGGTAAGGATCCCGAGCGATTGAGCAACAAACAACTGTTGATCAAGAACATCGATTACGCATTGGATTTGTTCTTTATATATGTCCTTACTCTCTCCATTTTCCCAGGATTCTTGTATGAAAATACAGGAAAGCATAGTTTGGGCTCATGGTAACTTCTCATAAAACCAATCTAGAATGTGTTTCTTTATAATTTCGACCCGCTTACTTATAAATGGGTTGATTTTGATTGTGTTTTGTCTTAAATGGGTCAAATCAACGAATTATAATAATATTGTTGTTATTTTGTTAATTATAAGACATTACTTATTTATGCTTTTATAGAAATCAATTTCTACATGTTTGTTGTCCAAACAAACCTAAGTTTTCCCGTTCTGTAAATAATGACTTGTTTTAACCCGAAGTTGTTCTGTAAATAATGACTTGTTTTAACCCGAAGTTGTTTTAACCCGCCTTCTCATTTTGCCACATCTACTTCTTGGTTTCATTACTTGCTTATAGACCAGGCCTTATCTAACAAAGGTTTTTTTTCATAGGTACCCTCTCGTTCTAATCGCAATGTATAATGTTTGGGATTTCATATCAAGATATATTCCTCTAATCGAATCTATAAAGCTTAAATCGCGAAAGTGGCTAATGATTGTTATATTATCACGTGTCGTGTTCATCCCCGCTTTCTATTTCACTGCAAAATATGGTGATCAGGGTTGGATGATTGTGCTTATATCTTTGCTCGGATTAACAAATGGTTATCTCACTGTATGCGTCATGACCGTAGCTCCTAAAGGTTGCACGGTGAGTCGATATTACACAAAGATTAATTATAAATAGCATAGTTTATTCATAGATTGTGTTTTGGTGTAATTTTTTCAGGGTCCAGAGGCAAACGCTTTAGGGAACATTTTGGTGGTGTTCCTTTTAGGAGGAATTTTCTTGGGTGTATGTCTTGATTGGCTATGGTTGATCGGTAATGGAAGCTTTTGAGTAGCAAATTCTTGGTGAAAAACAAAAGGCTGTCCCATTTTATTTATGTGAAGTTATATCAGTTTTTTTTTAAAACAATCTAATCCTATTTTAATTTAACATCATTGGCCATTACAGTACTAGAACATTGACTACATAGGCAGGGACATTATTTTACATGCCTTGATATCGCTAGGCCAATGGCGCTTTGATAGTTATATTAGTAGTTTAGTACAATTATAAATGCAATATAATTCTTGCAAAAAGTATCTAATCATTTTATTGTGAAGTTTCAGTATACTATTTTAAGCTTAAACACACACACACACACACACACATATATATATATATATATATATATATATATATATATATATATAGTGGTGTACAATATTCCTTAATGTACGATGTGTACGAGATGAAATTACGCACGTTATAAAACTCAAAAACTCTAATCACGCATGTTATAAAAATAATCACGTATGCTATAATTTCATCAGCATACGTTAAGCAAAATTGTACAATACACTTTACACACACACACACACACATATATATATATATATATATATATATATATATATATATATATATATATATATATATATATATATATATATATATATAGTGGTATCTAACCATTTGTGTCTCAGGATCTTAAATGTATTTTATTAAGATAACAACAATTTATTTGCAAAACTGAAGTAATTGGTGTAACTGTGTAGGCCAGTGGTATTGCAATACCACTCTGATAGGTTCCTTTACAGATTAGAAATACACACACAAGATTGTTATATACGAAGTCACAACAAAATAATCATACCAAAGGAACTTCCTTCTAAGGCCATCTTTTTATGAATGACCCGTAAAGGAGCGGGAAAAAATAAACCGGGAGGCTTTCAAGGACGACCTTGAGGAGGGTTATTCTTCCACCAATAGAGAGTCGAGGCTTTCCATAAGGAGAGCCTATTTTCCACCAATTGAATAACCTTATAGGATTCATGTTAGCACCACCCACTAAACCAAGATACGTGAAAGGCGGTGATTACGCTATACATTGAAGATGTGTTGCTAAAGCCGAAACCTCCCTTTCACCTGCACCAAGGCAAAAAAGAGATGATTTTTTATAATTGATTTTAAACCGGATACAAGGTAAAAGGCTCTTAGAATCCTAGCAAGATTAAGAATGTTGAGCTTTGACCACTTCCCAATCACAAGCACGTCATCCATGGGATACATCTGGACCATTATTCGGAATTTTAAGCCCTTCAAAGACACCAACTTGAGTTGCACTATTCATGAAGCAAGTGAAAGCTTCCATGGCCAAAATGAAAATAAAAGGTGAAAGTGGGTCACCTTGACAGACTACCCTATTGCATTGAAACTCAAAAGTTGGTGACCCGTTAATCAAGACTGACGACCTCGTAGCCTCAAGAATGCCATGAATCCACCTTCTCCGCCTGGTCGGGAACTCCATTTGACCCAAAACGAAGTAAATTCTCAACTAATAGAATCATATTTTAAATAAATATTTTAGTTAATGTTTTTGATGCCAATATTATAATTCCAACACACTAAAGCTACGTAACACCCTGTAAATATATGATCAACAGTGCAACGATCCGAGACCATGCAGTTATTTTCAGATTCTCTGTTAAACAAGACCAGGAACACCGATTTGAGAGGCGGATCAAATAGTCAGGTGTCCACCCAGAACCGAGTTCTCTCGCAACTCCCAACTTCACTTTTGATGGCCAATGTCAGGTGCAGATTCGAATGAACCTGATGATTTCCAATCTTCTCAATGGAAGCCCACGTGCCATTTAGGGCCTTGTTGTACGAAACTGTGGGTTGTTGATAAGGTCGGGTGGTGTGATTTAGCGCCACGCACCACCTCAGCAGATACCGCCCCAAAACACCACTCCTTTATTGCCAAAGGGGCGCCATTGTCTTGGCGAGTGTTAAGGCATGGGTGTGTTTGGACCACCTTTCAAGAGGCAATCATATTTATTTTTCTTTTTTCTTATTAATAGGTAAAGGGGCTTTATCACATGCAATAGTTCAGGGTGGAAAACTATAAAACATCATGTCTATGTGGCACCGACGAGTAATACACCAAAATTAACCAATGAAAAAATGCTTTAAATACGGAAAATGGTTTCACTAGAATATAAAAGTAGCATTTGATTCAAACATCTTAAATTGGACAAAGACAAAATTAATAAAGGATTTCTTCTTAATCGTTTTAGTTCTGTAATACTATAATTACAACAACATACTTCTATATTATAACTAAAATCGAAAACTACATTAATATTAGATTCATAAAATGTTTAAAACCGAACCATATCAAACATGGTAAAATCATAAGAATGTTTCAATCAAAATCGAGATCTTAGCAACGAAGATTAAACACGTCAAATTGTTACAAAATTAGAGGGAGAGTTGTATATAACAACCTCCTTGCTTCACTTATCAAAAGGCATGTAATTGTGATCTTTTTTTATTAATAAACACTTATACTTTAAAACAAAATATTTTAAAAGTTAAATACACTGAAGTATCCTAGTCTGATGGTCCTCGATTGATTAACTAGTTGTAATAATACGTATCAATTACAAGTCTATTTAGCAAATTTGTATGAGACACAAGTTTCTCAAAGTTTAATTCCATATGTTGAGAAAATTAAAAAGAATTATGTAACATATATACAAGTGGAGAAAGTGTATAAGACAATAGTACCTTATCGTGCGAAGATACGTGAGCAGGAGATTGAGACACGTGTCATGTGATTAGGTCTCCTCATGAGTGATTTTCTTATGTTTGTTCATGCATCATTAGGGTATGCGTGATTATATGTGGTGTTCATGCCATATTATATATGTGAGGTTTTGTTAATGCGTGATTAGGGTATGCGTGCCTATGTGTTTATTCATGCGTGATTATACGATGTTTGTTCATGCGTGATTAGAATTTGAGTTTTATAACATACATAATTTAGTCGTGTACGTTTCGCACGTTAACGGACTCTTGCACGTTAACCAGTCTCTATACAAGTGAACGAAAGTGGACAAACCACAAACAAATAACAACTATTAGAACTTACTCGGATTTGTGGTATTTGACCGCAACCATGGGATCACCTATTAGTCTCTAATGATATGTGTGAAGTGTTGAATTCTCTCCGAACTTAAAAAATGATTAATGGGCCTGTTAACATAGAAGTTCGTGCCCAATCTTCAAGTGATGTATATCCTTGATATTCATTTATCAAAACTATCAAAACTGTGACTACTTTGTGTGAGGAGATAACCTGGATAAAGATTTGAAATTATTCAAATCTTTTGTTCTTATACGTCGTTTATTTTGTTTGAGTACATGTGTGACACTTGGCTAATCCATGTTGTACAAGTGTTCTCTAGCTCACATAAAGATATTCACTCTCGATCTTTAATCTTGACTGAAGTGTAAATCTCTAAACGATCAACATAAATATATACTTAGTTTGTTATCAAATGCTCAATTGATTCACCTCTTCTGTACATTTGACCTTTTACTTGATTTATGACTTCAAAACATCTGACCTTTTACCTGTGGATCTTCTGACTCTAAGAGATCTGCTGAGTTACGACTTTGAACTTTTAAGTTGTTGAGGGTCATTATACATTCTTGTGATTTACACCCGGTGAACAAACTTAAGATGATAAAAAAAAAAACTTTCTTTTTCATATTCATATTGTTCATTGTTAAGTTGCAATGCAATATTTGACATAAAAACATAACTTACAATAAAAATACATAAGGATTTATTTTTTTTTATATTTACAAATATATCTATAAAGAGTTTTATACCTAACACATTATTTCATATGGTACTTAAAACATTAATCGAATCCGATTGCTAATTGGCTGAAAGATTTACAAAAGTTGGATGACACAAAGATAACCCAAAAGAACTTACAAGTGGAACTTACAAACTTATGAGCCTCAACAAATCGTATGAGATTTTTTCACAAAATGCAACTAACAAGTGTTTTAATTTCAATCTCACAAAGATGCTAAATTATTTAAACACCTTGTTATCATCTCATACAGGTAACATTCCTAATAGTCTTCATCATGCATTATCCTCTTATATAGATGCGTCTTCAAGAATGTTATAGAAAAAAACTTAGCCCTTGGTGAGATAAAAAAACCAGGCCTCACTTTCCTTATAATATAAACTCATAAAACAAATATACAAAAAGTAAAAACCCATAATACGACGATAATTTTTATAAAATAAATAAAACAAATTGTGTAGCAAAATGATCAAACCCACCTACTTAGTGAACTATGTGACTCTCCTAGTGTTGTGTTGTTGTTTACCTTTTCTTACTATGATAAGAAAAGGTAATGGTGTATAAAATTATGAATGTACCTTTATAACGTTTTTAATTTTATCTACATTTCAATAAATTTTTTTATTCAAATTCAAGTGGGTCAAATTTAATTGATTTTTTTTCTTTCAAGTGATGAACTAAACAATATTGCCTGAACAACTTTGTACAAATACCAATATTCGTTTTTATGGTTTCTTGTATAAATGTTGTAGAAAACGCAATTGTATTCACTATAGAGTATCTCTTTTGGTGTCATAAGCTATATCGAGTATTGACACCATACTGATACCGTGACAACCCGAACTTATACAGTCCGAACAATATCGGTACCGGTACCAATCTTCATTTTTGTCTCTTTCGGTTGTTATACAAAGTATTGGTATCATACCGATATCGTAATGAGTGAATGAATTCTGACTGAATTCTTGTCGCAACACGTGGGGAAATTCCACTAGTTCTTTACGCTGTGTTTTCAAGTTTCATTTAACGAAGGAAAAGAAAGATTTGAAAGGATGTAAAAAAAAGTCATGTTTTGGAGTTTATTTAACGAAAAAAAGGAAAGAAATAAAAGGAAAACTTATGTTTTTTTTCCCTTCGTTTTTAATCCTTTCAAAACAGAGAGATTTAAAAGAAAATAATTTTTAATATATAAGATCCTTATTTTTCTTTTCATTTCAAACTCAAGAACACGATAGTTAAGTAAAAATTTTTATTCAACTTCTTTTCTTTTACCCCTTCTTCTTTTTACAACATCTAACTTTCCCCTAAAATACCTACATATTCCAAGGATCGAACTTTCTCGCCACATTTTCTTTCTTTTCTTCATTAAACTCATGTACACAACATTAATAAAAAAAGCATTTATATATGATATATCACCACGGGGCAAACCCCGTAGACAAAAGCATTAGGGTTTTGGCATTTGTTCACCGCCGGTGGCTATGGAGGCTGACGGGGACGATGTACAATCACAACAGCATGGCGTACAAGCTCACCATATCAAGAAGAGGGCTCTCAAGAACAAAGCCCTTTCGGTTTCCTTCGATGAAAAGGGCCTCAGGTATCATCAATTAATCAACCCCTTTTAAAAAAAATCAAAGTTTTATTAGTTATGACCAGGTATTTGACTCTAATAGTCAAAGGGTGTGCATACATTCTATGTTTGTTGGGCAATCTCTTCTTGTTTTGATGTAAATTTAATTTCTTGATGATTTGTTGAATTTGATATATATATATATATATATATATATATATTAAATATATATAATATATATTATATCAAGATTGAAACAGTTTTACTTGATATGTAGCATAATGACATACCCATTGTGAAGTATGTGTAGATTTTGGCTTGAATATGTTAGCTGATAAATCAATATTTGACATGGAGCTTAATGTTAAGATGGTGTATAATGTAGGGGTATTTGGTTGCATTACATCATTGTAAACCAGATATCCAAGCCAACACTTACAACATTTCACGCTTATAGTTATACTGTCTATGTAGTTAATATCGGTGATATTATATCGGTCCCTTGGTAAAATATCGGTGTTAAATATCGGTACTGATATTATCAGCGATATTTGACCGATATAACTGTTCACTGATATTTGACCGATATATCACCGATATTGACCGATATAACCGATATATCACTGAATTATTGGTGTTAAATTGCTATATATATTAATTCTGCATTATATTAAGATTACCGATATCCCACCGATATCTCACCGAGATAAACCTATATCTCAAATATCGGTCCTTAACCGCATTAATTGCATAGTTATACTCCTTGCCTTATGTTAAGTTGAGAATGGTCACAAGTTGTTCTTTCATTGAAAAAAAGTTATCTGGTTGAAATCGGTTGTTAGCCAATGATTTGGTTATTCGGTGCGGCTAAACACTAATCGTATTCGGTTCGGTTTTTGGTTACTATGACTACACTGAAAATCGGACTGATGAACACCTCTTGTACTATGATGTAATCAAGAAATTCTTGTGTTAAGTGAAGCAGACCTTTAAAACGTCTCGATTCATATCCTGATGAGTAATGACTGTATTTATGTGGTGTTAGAACAAGTAAAGATCTGATTTGGGGTCCTTTTAGTTGACGTGAAAAAATTTAGAAAGTTGTAAACAAATAGAGTAGCTCGTCTCTGATTGAGATAGTTGCAAATTCGTGATATGTAGATCTGTAGCATATGATGATGTGGCAACTGGCAAGATCGCACATTTTTACTTATTGTGAAATGTGAAGCATGTGTAGATTTTTTGGCTTGAATTTGTTAGCAATATTTGTATGTTAAAAAGGACCTATATTTTTATGTGTTTCATGAGCGGATGATCTTATGATATAGTGTTAGAAGAAGTAGAGATCTAATTCAGGGTCAATCTACTTCATAAAAAACAAACAAACAAACGTACCCAGTGAAATGCGACTCAAATGGTAGGGTCTGGTCCTCTGGGGACAACATACAGTATTGCACAGGGAATTAAATAATCAACAAGATAAAAGGTACTGAAAATAATAGCAGTAAACTGCAGTAAACTACTGATAACTCAAAATGGTGAGAAAACTATAGTAGCGGTCAATTTACTTGATGTGAGAGAAATAAAGACGGGTCAACAGTCAGCCACACTTTCTTAATCTTTTAAAAAAAGTTAGATAGATAATAAGTTAGTCTTGATTATAAAAACAATATTTTTACATTAATAAATATAAATCTTTGAAATTTGAATAAACCGACTTAAGACACTGTATCATTGTATGCTTTAGAATTAGACTTTGGGAGACTTTTCGCACTTTCGACCTATCCGACCTATTCCCTTTTAGCTACTTTTTCTTTTTCTTTTTTAAAAAAAATAAAATTGACCCAATTTAGATAAAACAGTTCAAGTTAAGCAATGTTTTATTATCTACAATCTAATTGTCAAACGGGTGTCTTGTATAGTGATTTCATGACTGGATTTCACAAGAGAAAGAAGAAGAGGAGAAAGGAAGCACAAAATCAGCAACAGGAAGCCTTACGCCGCAAGCGTATTGAGCTGCGCAAAAAGGTACTGCCTTGATGTCTCTCTAATTAGGGTCGTTTATCGAATCGGTTTTCCGGTCATGTGAATTGGGTTTCTTGAATCTGGTTATTATGAAAGTGAATCCGGATTCCAACCAAATTCGAACACCATTCGGATCGGTTTGGTTAGAAAATCATTAGTTTGCATCATAGTTACCAAATTCGCTGGCCACCCCACGTATTCCAAATTGGTACGTTTCGTACCAACAGAATAAGCATACGGCCCAATTCGCTTCTAATTCACGAATTTAGGGTTTTGATTCAAAATTCAATTTGTTTTGGAGTTTGATTTTTGCTTCGTTTTTAATACGTACCGTCACTGTGGGTACGTATAAAACTGGCAGGAAAGCCCCAGAATACGTATAACCAGCGACTATTCATTTCCTTAATTCTTCCAATTTCCATAAACAATTTACACATTAATTATAACAGAATCATGTATAAATATCGGCCAATTTAATCTTCAATGCACATCTTCTACTTTGGTTTTTCTAGATTAGAATTTTAGAACTTTATTTTTATGTTTAAGTTTTCTATTTGGTAACATAAATATTGGATTTTGGCTATTTGGATTTATGAATTAAATAATCTCTGTTTTAATTTGTGTATATCAAACCGGACTCAATGGTACACTGTACCCTGGATTGTACCGAAATGAACCTACCCCCCTCCGTACCGAATTCCTCCCATCTAGGAAATCGTGAACCCGAACCACATTCCCGAACCGGAGCGAACCGTGAGTTAGGTGACTGTGGTTCACATTCATTTAAAAAAACCGAAATCTGAATTGTAATCGGTTGCTAACCCGAGTCTAAAATTTGAAAGCAGATTATTGTTCGGTTTAAATTATGATTTTTTGTCAGATTCGAATACTGCACACCCCTGCTTCTAATGTGTATTTATGACATACGGATTGGTATTTTTGAATATGTGTTTTTGACGCCTTAGGTGCGTCTAATTTCTCGGTGTATATATTATTAGCCTTATATTAATTAAAAAAGATAGTTGCATATTCATTACATATTTTACGATTTATAATTATGAAATTAATCTAGTAATGCACACATGTCATGTTTTAAAACCTGCTTGTGTAGAAACATTGTACACAAAATGAATTCAATATGTAGAAAATAGACCTGTTATTAAACTTACCGCCTTTCGGTTTTATACTGTATTGACAGAGAAAACTAGACAGAGAGTATGTTCTGTATGGGGGGCTCTACCTGATCCAGAAGGTGAATCTAATAATAATGATGAAGTAGAAGACGATGAACAAGACAACAACAATGATGACGATGATGATGAAGAGGAGGAGGAGAATCCAACATCGGTTTCTGGTATGTGCACAAGTTGTGTTACGTTATTCTGCTGCTTTTGAGAATATTTCAAGTTAGTTAAGATGTATTTCTGAATTATCTTCCTGTTGACTATAGGAACAAAAGTGTACGACACCGGTAATGTCAAGGTCATGGTGACTACAAGTGAGATCTCTCGTGAAGACGACTTTGCTGAAATACCAAAATTGACCTTAGGGTCCGAAAAGAAGCCGAACTTACCTGTGATAAAGAAGAAGCCATTCAAGAAAGTTGAGAGAAGAAGATCGCGCCCAAAGGCTCTAACCAAAAGAAATAAAAGAAAGGGTAAGACAAAGGTCGAAAAGAGGCGCTAATAGCTTGGATACTTCTATAAATTTCCAAAATTTCTCATTTGTAGCTTTGAATTGGTTGAAATGATCCAAGTTGTATGCGGATTACTACTATTAATGCGTAGTTTACATGATGTGTGCATTCTTTAGTTATTGCTTATGTTAAGTTGATGTAGTAAACCTTCAAGGGGGGGCATGCGTAAGAGTTCCTCCTGAAGAGGTCAACGTTCACTGATTTTTGCTTTCAACCCCCTTGAGATTCGTATTCCCGGCATTTATATGATCTTGTTGATTGAGAGGGTATTGGTGGGGTGTCGTGAGTTTGCTTTAACGGGTTCATGGAGAGATGTTGACGTGGAGGATGGTTATGGGGATGAAAGCCCGTCACCATACCCACCACCACTGGCATCATAATCTGGTGGTACACTCAAACCCCATACTACCAAACATGCACTCACTACGTTGCCGAGAGTAACACCTCAACCACGACCATATCTATAAACCAGTTCCTAATCATAACTGTAAACGCAACCATAGGCGAAGCACACCTGGTCCTGAAACGGGCCCAAGGAATCGAGCCCACTTACCCAAATCCCCGGAAAAACCCTTATGGCATAGTTGTGCTGACTATTTTGATGGGATCGTGTTCACACTTAAGATGGTCCTTGACCACACCAACAAACCAAGCCCAGTTGACATCCACACGTGGATAAGTATCACCTACGTCAACATGTGCGAAAAAGGGTTCCAGATAATGAACATAGCCACCAACATGTTACCCAAAATAACCACCAATTTAACACAACTACTACTCGACTCTTTGGCTATTAGTGTTGCTATAAGGGGTGGTAATCCTCCTGTGTTGAACGAATGGAGGTTTAACAACAAATTATACAATTTGTCGGGTTTAGAAACGGTAAAGCCGAAGGTGGTGGTGGCTAAAGATGGCTCGGGAAATTTTAGTACGGTTCAAGAAGCTGTAAACTCTGGGGAACAACGAGGATGGGGCAAGAAGTATATTATTTACATGAAAAGTGGGGTGTACGAAGAAAATATTGTTATTCGCTAGAGGCATCGTTTATTACGGAATAGGTAAGACAATCATCAGAGGCAATCGGCATTTCTTGGCAACTTGAAGGATACGACCACGATTCGGAAGTACATAGATTTGTTTTTATATGATTGAAAATTTACTTAATATTCAAGTATTTTATTTGACTTTTGTTTTCCATATATATGTTAATATTTAATAAGCAATTTGTTTAACTAAAACTTTTTACACTTGATTTTTATATATATATATATATATAAAATTATATATATATATATATATATATTGTGTGTGTGTGTTCTAAAAAAGTAGTTGGTTTAAAAGAAATTTGGTTAATCTTGGATTTATCTAGGTAATCCATATTTGAGATGGTTTAGAATGACCACGTGATAGATTTTTTGAAATATGTATATGCAGGTTCTAAATTAGCAGTTGGTTTTGAAATATGCACATGATTCTTTTAACTTAATTTTTGCTTGATATCCACTATACCTAGCAAAACTGACGGGCTGAGCCGGGTGGTGTAACGAATCAGGACGGATTTGGCTGGTCACTTCAAAAAGGTGGTAAACAAAAGAGGTCTCCACCAAGAAGAAATGTGGCAAATTTCAAACAAGTTAAAATTAATCTACCTCTTTTGGATGTCCATTAAGCAAGTTCATCCTATGCTAAGTACTTGAAAGATTTGTGTACCCAAAAGCGAACGCATAAATTTCCTAAAAAACTTGATTTAACTGAAAATGTGAGTTCGATTCTTTCAAGCTACAAGATCCGGGGGTGCCTATTATCTCCATTCAAGTTGGAGAGTTTAAAATGACAAGGACACTTTTGGACCTTGGGGCTAGTGTGAAGTATCCAGCCGGGTAGCTTATATGACCAATATGAGTTTGGTCCACTTAGAGCCGCAAATACTACTGTAGTGTTGGCCGATCTAACTCCTAAGCTACCCCGTGGAATAGTCACGGATGTAATTGTTAAAGTTGGGGAACTTTTACTATCCGGTGGACTTTCTTGTACTCGATTATGTCTCATTGGACCTTACCAAGCAACCCATGGTTATTTTAGGTCGACCGTTTTTTGCTACATCAAATGGTCAAATAAATTGCAAAATTGGGAACGGTCGACATGACTTTTGGTAACCGTCGGTTGCGGTTAAATGTTTTTTCTGGATTAACGGATCCTCTAGTTAATGATGAATGCTATATGGCGACGTCGTTGACGCGTGTATACCTCTTTGCGACATGGGTGTCGAGGAGGAAAACACAATAGAGGGAGTGCTTTATTTTGACAGGTTGCAAACGGAGACAAATCAAAGCATGGATGAGGAGGAGAAGAAAATGGAGGTAATGGCGATAAGGGAAGGAAGACCACCTTGGACACACCAAGTGGAAAGTCTTCCCGAAAAGATTGACACCAAATTGAAGTCGTCATTGGAAGAACCTCCTACTGTTGAGTTGAAGGTGTTGCCTAAGCATTTAAAGTATGCTTTTGTGGGTGAGGGCAACACGCTACCGGTTATCATTACGGCTGATTTGACCGGGGAGCAAGAAAAGAAGTTGATGAGTGTAGTGGTCACCCATAGAGCCACTATTGGGTGGACCATTGCGGATTTGAAGGGATTAGCCTTTCGATAGTGATGCACAAGATCATCACGGAGGATGGAAGCACACCTTCTCATGACACACAACGGAGACTGAATCCGAATATGAGAGAAGTGGTCAAGAAGGAAGTGCTAAAATGGTTAGATGCGGGTATTATATACCCCATTTCTGATAGCCAATGGGTGAGCCCAACACAGACGGTTCCTAAAAAGGCGGGCATCCAAGTCGTCACTAATGACGCAGGTGAAGAGGTCGCCACTCGACCGGTAACCGGGTGGCGGATTTGTATTGATTCTAGGAAATTGAATTCTGCAACTTCCAAAGACCATTTCCCTTTGCCTTTTATTGACCATATAGTTGAAAAGTTAGCGGGTCAAAAATATTATTGTTTCTTGGATGGATATTCGGGTTACAATCAAATAGCTATCCATCTGGAAGACCAAGCTAAGACCACCTTTACTTGCCTATACGGTACCTTTGCATTCAGGCGAATGCCGTTTGGGCTATGTAATGCCCCGCCACCTTTCAAAGGTGTATGATGAGTATCTTTTCAGATATGGTGGGGGAGTCCTTAGAAATCTTTATGGATGACTTTTCAATATTTGGGTCATCATTTGATGGTGCCTTGATCAACTCGAAAAAGTCTTAAAGAGATGTGTTGAAAAGAATTTGGTTTTGAGTTGGGAAAAGAGCCATTTTATGGTTCAAGAGGGAATCGTGTTGGGTCACGTTTGTGTCGAGTCGTGGGATAGAGGTCGATAGGGCAAAAGTGCAAGTTATATCTACTTTGCCATATCCCACGAGTGTTAAAGGTGTTAGGTCATTTTTGGGTCACGCGGGTTTTATAGAAGGTTTATAAAAGGGTTTAGTGACATAACAAAATCTTCATGTAATCTATTATTAAAAGATCAACCGTTTGATTTCAACAAAGAGTGTCAAAATCCTTTAATGTGTTAAAACAAAAGTTGGTAGAGGCCCCAATCTTGCAGTCACTGAACTGGTCGTTACCATTTGAAATCATGTGTGATGCAAGTGACTATGCGGTGGGGGTCGTGCTGGGTCAAAGGGTAGAAAAGAAACCCGTGGCAATATACTACGCAAGTAAGACTCTTTCAGATGCGCAATTAAATTATACCACGACGGAGAAAAAGCTACTTGCGGTGGTATATGCTTTGGATAAATTCCGGGCTTATATTTGGGGAAATAAGGTAATTATCTATTCTGATCATACTGCTGTCAGGTACCTTATGGAGAAGAAGGATGCAAAGCCGAGATTGATCTCGATGGGTTTTGTTACTACAAGAGTTTGATCTTGAGATTCGGGACAAGAAGGGCAGCGAGAATGTTGTGGCTGATCACTTATCCCGATTGATGGTAGAAGAGGGTTCCTCTCGTGTGGAGATCAACGAGACTTTCCCAGATGAGCACATTCTGAAAGTGTCAACGTAATCTTGGTTTACTAACATTTTGAATTATTTGGTGACAGGTGACTTACCAGCTCATTGGGATAGACGAAGAAGATTGCATTTTTTGTCTTAGATCAAGTATTACACTGGGAGGAACCGGAATTGTTCAGACATGTCCGGATCAAAGTAATGAGAAGAAGCATCCGGATGAAGAGATCCCGAGTGTTTTGAAACATTTGCACACCTTTGCTTGTGGAGGCCATTTTATGGTCATAAACGGGACATAAAGTGTTGAATAGTGGCCTTTATTGGCCGACCATTTTTAAGGATGCTTTTAACTTTGCTAAGAACTGTGTTGAATGTCAAAAATTAGGGGGCATTTCAAAGAGGGATGAGATGCCCATGCAACCGATCCTTATTGTCGATATTTTCGACGTTTGGGGAATCGATTTCATGGGCCCATTCCCCAATTCTCATGGTAATTTGTATATCTTGGTGGCAGTAGATTATGTGTCAAAATGGGTTGAAGCGATTGCCACCAAAACAAATGACCATACCGTTGTTTGCAATTTTGTGCATACAAATATTATTTCTAGATTTGGGATACCCCGGGTAATCATAAGTGATGGGGGATCTCACTTTAAGAATTTTAATTTTGGAAAATTGCTCAAACGGTATGGTGTGGACCATAGGATTGCTACCCCCTACTACCCACAAACGAGTGGTCAAGTGGAAGTGTCTAATAGGCAAATTAAAGAAATTTTGCAAAAGACTGTTTGACCGGACCGTAAGGATTGGTCAACATAGTTGAACGATGCTTTATGGGCCTATCGAACGGCGCATAAAACCCCTATTGGCACTAATCCTTACCGCTTAGTTTATGGTAAAATTGTCATTTACCGGTCGAACTTGTGCACCGTGCATTTTGGGCTATAAAAGAGGTTAACCTTAAATGACGATGCAGGTAAGGAGCGCAAGTTGAAGCTTTGCGAGTTGGAGGAGCTTCGGGAGGAGGCATATGAATGTGTCTTCGAAATACAAAGATGGTATGAAGAGAGCACATGATGCCAAGTTGAAACCGAAGGAGTTCGTGGTAGGCCAAAAGGTGTGGTTATACAACTCACGGCTCAAATTCTTCCCGGGAAAGCTTAAAAGCAAGTGAATGGGCCCGTTCGTGATCACAAGGGTTGGCAAGCTTGGGGATGTTACCATCGAGGACCCAAAGGGTGGGTCGAGACAAACGGTCAATGGTCATCGTCTTAAACCGTTTCTCGATGGTAACAGGACAACATTGAGGTGAACAAAGAATCGGTAAGCTTCTTGGTAACCGTACGAATTATGAGGTCAATTAAAGGACCAAATATATTTGTTGTACAATTTTGTATATTTTCATTTTTGTGCGGTGTGTTTGTGTTAATTTCGTTTGTTTTGTACTAACTCGTTAAACGTGTGAAGTTCGGATTTTGCAAATGGGTTATGAAGACATAAGGTATGTTTTTAACCTGTTTTGTGTATTGGGGACAATCCACAGTTTTTCGGGGGGGGGGGGGGTGGTATAGTGTCGTGTGGATTTGAAAAAAAGGTTTTTAAGGGGCGTCAGCCGCGACGACTTCTTGTTTGTACCGTCGGGTGAAATTGTTCGTATACAGTGGTTTAAGCCGTCAGATGATTTCAAGGTTTTTAAGAGGCGTCGGCGACGGCCCCTGGTTTGTCTGCCGACGCTGGTTTGATTTTGACGTAAATTTTCGGACCCAAACACTTTTTAACCCACCAAAACTCGACCCAAACATATTTTAACCACAAATTCGACCCGATTAACCACAACCAACCAATACCTCTTTAAAAGCAACCCAATCCCCTGCTCTTTCTCCACACCTTCTTCGTCTTCTTCATCTTAACATCAAGAACCCTAATTTCAAGCCTTCATATCTTCTTCAATCTCAACCAAATCACTTGATTCTTGAGCCTATTTCGTGTGTTTTTTCGCATAGAACAAAACCCCTAACACGGTTTTCTTTAATTCTTGCGTATTTGCAAGATTAGTGAAGATCAAAATTCAGGTTTTTGGAGAAAAGAGTGTTCTTTATAGTGCATTATATTTCTTTGAAGTTCTAAGTGTTTAAGCAACATAAAGGTACATTTTTACTTAAATTTGAGCTTGGATTCCATATGGTATGTGATTTTCTTTCGAAATTTTAAATCTAGGTTTAAGAGTAGTTGTTATGATATCATGGTATGAGTAATTGCTTGAATTTGAGTATACGGGTGATTTGGGTGGGATTGAACATGCAATATCGTTAGGTAATGAGCATGAATTGTTTGAGTTGCATGTTTGAGCATACACACAATGTTGAATCTTGTTTGAAGCATGAGTTGTTATATGTTTAGGATTACAAACATAGAACTTGAATTTAATGGTTGGCAAAAGTGCACAAATTTAGAATATTTAAACCGGATAATTGTCTAACCAATAAGTTGCGTTTCAACATCATGTGATATGCTCAAGAAGTACATTTGGCTTGAATTTGAAGTGAGGATTTTAGAGGTTGAGATTCACCATGTTTAATTGCTTCTTTGCTTTGTGTTTTGTAGATATGGCAAGCTGAAATGTTGCAAGGTTTCGGGTCAAGGTTCCTCTTCTGGAGTCGGGTCATCATCGGGGCAAATAGCAAGGAAGTGGGAGCAATTGACTAGGTTGGAAGATAATGACGATCGCATATTCATGCAAGATTGGACATGGGAAAGGATTCGGGATAGTAGTGTCGGTGAACCTTGGGAGAGTAATAAAGACGACCTCTCTCATGTCACTCCCCGGTCGTAGCGAAAGCGCAAGTATGTGACTATTAGGTAATCATTGCATCCAATCTAGTAAACAATAAAAATTAACAACGATGCCATGCCATTATGAGTTTCATTCCATTATACAACCATCAAAAGTGATGTCACATTGTTATCTGTTTTATTATCATAAGACATGATTCAAAACACATTGTTTCAAAATAAGATATTGTTTTCATCATAAGTTCATATTGAGGTTCTGACCCCTATATACCCAGACAAAGTTGGGATATAAATGCCAACCCTCCAAAAGATGGCACATCGTTGTCTTGACAATTCTCATAACCCGAATCCCATCACCAGCTCATGTCTTGCGTCCTGAAATACATGTAATTTTAAAAAGTCAACATAAAGTTGGCGAGTTCATCTAGTTTAATGTTTTCGTATCAAAATGTCATCCTTGAAAACCTGTATTGAAATCCAAGTATGTTATTAGCAGCAATGAGTTAATTAAGGATCTATCAGTGTGTCGCGAGCACCCTGACATACTTGTGCCATAAGTAAGTAACCAAACCGAGACTACTTTGACATCATTGGGATCACAAAAGCACTCCGAAGGGTATACCAACAAGGAGTGGAGCGGGTCTCAAACTCAATAGATCTACCTCTTTTGCACCTTGGTCACTAAGTGATTAATGGTTACTATTGTCATCATCCTACTTATGCACAGTGATCTGTTATCTGCTAACCCATAGCTAACATACTGTTTTGACAGGACATGTATTTCCCTCGATAGTTTAAAACAGAAACTTGAAATAATTGAAAGGAAGGACATGAACTCACAGTTTTTGCGTTCCGTTTAAGTCGTACTGTTTAACGTTTGGTGTCCGCAACGTATGTAACCTACATGCGTATTGATTTCGTTAGACTCCTAGGTCTCAATGGACCTTGTACTCGTTGTTCATCTTGAATTCTTGTTATGTATCTTTTCATTATGATAGAACAACTTGAAATGTTATCATAGTGTTGGTAGTTCGTTCTTCGATTAATATTGTTATATATATTTCTTAAATATATATATATATATATATATACATATATTATTGTTGTTTTCAAATCATGTGTGAACTGGGCCTTGCCCTTCACATGTCATTGGGCCTAGCCCATGTTTTCTTATCATTGGGCCTAGCCCATGTCATCTATGCCTTTGGGCCTAGCTCATGTTTTCTTGTCTTGGGCCTAGCCCATGTTTTCTTGTCATTGGGCCTAGCCCATGTAATTTATGTCTTTAGGCCTAGCCCAGGTTTTTATGTCATTTGGCCTAGCCTATGTATTTTATGTCTTTGGGCTTAGCCCATGTTTTTATGTCTTTGGGCCTAGCACATGTTTTTATGTCTTTGGGCCTAGCCCAAATGTGTGTGTGTGTGTATATATATATATATATATATATATATATAAGCCCATTTTTATTATAAGTGTTTACTTAAAATTTTTCTAACTTTTAATACACTTAACTTTCCGATTTGTGGTTTCGATAACATATATATATGTTGAACGTCTAAATATATATTTAGATTCGTCGTCGGCGCCGTTCGTTATATGCTCATTTTCGTCGAGAATCGCCCGTTGTCGTAATGACCTTTCGTGCCGGTGATTCACCCGTTGGTCGTTGACACGGCGGTGTAATCTTGAATGTCCGCCTATTGTTCGCATTGCTTTAATTGTCCGATTTATTGTTTCGACATATTATGAGAATATATTTGTTATGTCACCAACACTTAGTGTATCGGTAAATGTTTGTTGAGATTGGGTATTTTTATTGTGAATACCCTAAGTTTCTAATACATACGCATACAATACACATATGCACACATACAATTTATTGGTAACAAATATGTATATAAATACTTGTATTATTTTCCAAGAAAGAATATATATTTGTAAAAGCATTTATTTTTACTTATAAATATATATATTTGTAACTTTGTTTAAACACTTGGTTATTTAGAGATAACCTTTGTCATTAGAGTCCACTTAATGACGATTTAAGTTACTAATCGTGTTTAGTCCCACTAATCCCACTAATCATGTCTTAATCGTGATTAGATTTTTAGAAAATTTCGCCATAGTTTCCCCTAAACTATGGCTTTTTTCACGTTTTAAAACGTATTTAAAACCTATTTAAACTCATAATCCTCATCGACAACCATCTAATATTTATTTTACATAATCAAAATATCATCATCCATGACTTTTCATGGTTTAAAATCCTAGTAAATCAAGTGGGTTTTTAGTATTTATTAACCATTTTCAAAACACTACTTTTATCATGTTGTTTAGACAAGTTCATGCACTTAACCCGTTGATTATTACACATTTTTAAGGTGATTACAACTTATACATATGTTTACTTCTTATAAAATCATTCATATGTATAAAAATTATCTATAAGTTGTAGTATTTTACATGGATGATGTAGTTGATGATCTTGTTTAGATTTAAACCTTATCATGTTTAAATCTTCATTTTTACACTAAATCGCACAAGATCATCCAACTTTTATATCATATTTTTAACATAAACAACTTCAACATCTTAACTAACAATCATATAAATATATAATCAACACAAAATAATCAATATTTATTGTTAATATTAAGTTGTATTTTAGGGTTTTTGATGTATCTTTTCTTGATTTTCAAGATGATCAACTTGTACACTAATAATCTAAGCATGAAAATAAGTTAGATTATGGAGGAGATTAGCTCACAATGGGTGCACAAGATTCTTGAAGATTTAGAAGAAAAATAAACTCCTTAGAAGACCCTAATAAACTCCATCCATGCAAGCTCCCTAGAGGTCTTGATCAAGCTTCAAAGAGTGTAGAATGTGGTGTTTAATGGTGGCACAATGGTGGCTTAGGGTGGGGGTGGTGTAGTCGTGAACAAGAGAGGGAAAAGGAAGGGAAAGTTTGCAATTTTTTTGGTCTTGAAATGATAAGAACACATGAGAATTTCCTTATATAAAAATCATGCTATCTTATCAAGATCATTACACATCTAAACACCGTACTTTCACATCTCAAAATTTCAACAAAATCAAGTGGGTGGGACCCACTTTATGACCGTGTAAATGAGGGGGGGGGGTAAAGTGTAAATTATTTTTTTACCACATGTTGAAAATAAAGATATTTTGGTGTTTAAGTTAATTATGGTGATTAGGGTTAATCATCTAGTATCTTAAGCATAAGACTTGTGTTTAGGGTGTAATTATATGGCATTTAATCCATATGATCCTCCAAAATAAGTTTCGGATGACGGATATGTCGCTAGATCGTTCATCGTCGAAGTATACGCTAATAAACGGAACTATATATTTATTACCGTAAGCGTTTGATTTCGATTACCATAACGAATATGGTGTCAATTTAGTGCATTTCCGGTCCAAAAATATTCACGACTAGTTCGCTAGATGAATACATGATGAATTTGGGTTGCCGATATGTCTTTCGTTCGACCGTTCGATCGATATCGGCACTTTTATGATCCGCCGTCGAATTTTTCCGAAAGTTGTGTTTCCGTGACCTTATTTTAGATGAATGGATTCCGAGTTCCAAATAATGCTTAACTAGTTCACTAGACGCTCGGATGAGGCTATCGTCCACTAAAATATTCGTCGTTTCGACGATCGGCCGCTTTCCGGTCGAATTGTGCACTGTTTGCCGAATGACCGGAAACGACGTGTTATGTGCATTTTTGCTATTCTCACATTATTTTAGGATGTTTAGGATTGTTTTATTCTTATCTTGACATCCAGAATCCTCCGAATTAGTCTTGCGGACAAATCGCCATTTGTCGCCTTTTCGGTCGAAACGGGCAATTTTGCAATTTAGGCTTTATACCGGAAAGTTATGTATTATTGTAATAGATGTTCAAATATGTATTTTCATTTGTATATGGACTCAGGTATGGCATTATCATGCCGTTATTTCTTGTTCGGATTCGTTCCAGCGAGTTTCCCGACACGGTTAGTGTCACCGCATTTAGTGCATTCCGCACTTTCTACCAACACTTTTAGGGCATTGTTTTGGTCTGTTTTATCGTAGTGGGAATCAATATAGGTTATGATCCTATTTACTTGCCCTAATAACGTACGACTCAGTTTTGAATGTAAATTACGATAATCATGCATGAGATTATAATATGAAATTAGTGATTACATTGTACGGAATTTCCAGTTATTTGCCAGTTGTCACATCTCAAGGTTTAACGATAGGCGGTTGGAGGTTAGGTTGTGGAAATGGAAGATGGTTAACGGGTGCAAACAACGATCCCGGAACGGATTGTGCCGGAGCGCACATTGAATGTAGAGGAGTTTAGAACGGTAGGGATCGTTCAAATGTTTGAAAGGATCGGTTGGGGAAGAGTTTTGGATTGGTGTGAGGATATCACACCACGGGTATACTTGGCTACTGTTTGCGAGTGGTTGACCTCGCTCAGGTTCGTGAATAAGGATGGCCCGCCGAGTACATGGCAGTTGGTGGGTGACACTGGTAGGGGGTAGATGGTGATATCTTTCGAGACAATGAATTGTATCGCCTGGTTCGATTCGTTAGGGGTCAATGAATATGACTACTACACTATTGACCAATTTTTGGATAATAAGGTCAATACCGCGGATCCTGAAGGAATGGTAGAATCGGTTTTACCCTATTCGGATGGTGGGGCCGCTCTTCGAAGTCAACTGTCGGTTGAAGGGAAGATTCTTCAACCCTTTTCTCTTGAGAATATAATGGTCAGATTTGGGGACCGAGGGAAGGTGAAGGCCTCGGACTGTCGGGTGCTCCACGCTTTGCTTTATGGAACCCCCAAGTTATCGTGGCGCCATCTAGTCATGATCAACACTTGGGACACGCGCAAGTCGAACACTCGAAAGATGATACCATATGTACGACTTATTAGCGTGATGATAGTGCAACAAAACAAGTTGCCAATTGATTCGTTGTGGGTGTTAAAACCGGTGTATCAGATTAGGTTCGCGTTGATGAAGCAACATTGGAAGATCCAAGTTCAGGTGTACGGCCACCAATACACCGTCATCGACGATCAGGGGCATCGGCTTCAGTTTGCCGACCCAAGTGTAGCTCAAGAGGCTGCAAGAGAAGAGGAGATGGTGGATGAAGAAGAGGAAGATGAGCCTCAAGGTCCAAGGGGGCCTTGTCAAAGATACACCGGCCACATTGAGAAATCTCGGCCGGAGTGGCTACTTTCATTCCGAACCGGCGAAAACCCGGATACCCCAACTACAACCGGGGACAGCAAGACGTTTATGCCAACGTCTCCGCGTGTATTGGGAGAATCGGGAATATGAACAGCGGAGCCGACAATGGGAACGAGATTGGGGGGCCCAACAGCAGGCCCATTGGGATGAATATGCTGCTCATCGGGCAAAAGAGCAAGATTATTGGGAGAGACAGCAGGAGCAGTGGGCTACTCAACAGGCGTTTATGGAGAGACAAGAATTGTATCAGGCACAAGAATTGTCTCGAAGACAAGCGTGGGAGGAGGAGCAAGATAGGTTGCGTACTGAACAAAACGCGTTGGAAGACCGCCGATGGCATGCTATGGCGGTGGCGCAACAGATGGCGGTAAATAACACCAAACATTTGCATGATCAAGAGCGCCATCACTGAGATTGGGAAGCAGGTCGTCCATATCAAGAGCACGCGCCTTGGGTATCTTACGAGAACCTACCTCTTCCCACTGGGCCTTCTGATCCATCTCCGCACTGGCCCGAAGCCGTTGGCTCCAGTTTTATCCCACCGCAGTTCCCAGCGCCGGCTGAAGATGAAAGGGGGCCATTTGACGATTTTCACGATATGATGTCAGCCCTCACTGGATACCCTATCAGCCATACCCACTGGTGGATCCAAATGAGCGATACCAACGATGAGCCGGTATGTTTTCTTTGTTGTTGTAATTTTTGTGTACATTTTAGTTTTTATTTCTATTCGTGATAGTAGTTAAATGAACTTTGTGGGTGTGTTCCCTAGATAACCCACACGAGACCTACTCGTCCTTCCGAGCTATCGGAAGGTTTAAAAGGGCTTGTTGCATACGCTAAATGCAACCGTGATTCCTACGAAAGTGAGTTTAGGTTGTTGTTGTAAATTTTTTTTTCCTTTTCCACAAAATCAAAATTGAATAAATTATATGCCTTGGTAACTATTTTAATAAAAAATGGTAGAACTAAATAACTAACGAATTTTTCTAGTTGTGAGAAGCTTGCTTCTACACGAAGATTGAAATTTGTAGGTTCATTGGGTTCGTTTATCAACCATTTTGTTGAAATTGAAGAGCACATGAGGGATGAGCGGAAACCAGGTGCATCATTTCTTTTAGTTTTGATTTGGTCTATGTTGCTTAATAAGTAGATTGTATTTTGTATTTTATTTTCCGGGGTGGAATTTTGGGAAAATCGGTCGTGTCACGTCCCTTGTGCGTTTTTAAAAGCTCCATTTTCACACATTAAGGACAATGTTGATCTCAAGTGTGGGGATGGGGAGAAAAAGTTTTTCAATTTTGACCCATTCATTTATACACTATACATTAAGGACAATGTTGACCTCAAGTGTGGGGATGGGGGAAAATTACAATTTTTTTTCAAAATGTCTTTGTTTAAAGCGATCTAAAAGGCACAAGTAACTAAGTTAATGAGGGATGGCACACCCATGTGGTATTTTGTCATGGTCATGTTCAAATAAATAACATGACGGGTATTTAACGAGTGGTTATTTGGGAATGATCCGCCTAAGAAACTTGCACTTTATACATATCGCATACCATACCTTATATACGTGAGATTTTGAGCCACTTTTACATCTCACATATGCATATATTTCTTTGGTTGAGTGGCCATTAGTCATCTATTGTAGAACTTGCAACTTTTGATACGTTTGAGACCATAGACCGAATATGAGCACAAGAATGATTAAGGCATTAGGTAAACCTTTTTACTTTACACCATTTATATATCCTTACCCAAAAATCAATCCCTTAGTCGCCAATTTTGAGCCTAGACCTTTCATTTTACCAACCTATTTAGCCCTTGACCTTTGAACCTTATATGTTAACCCGTGTGATGAAAACTTGATTTTAGATTGTGAAAAAAAAACCAATTGAGAAAAGAAAAGAAAAATGCATGTATAGATAGTTGTTGAATAAAGGCGGAAAACTTTTTGCCTTGTAGTTATTGTTTCGTAGTCAATTGTGATAGTATAGTGATTATGTAATAAAAAAATCAAGTTTTTCATCACCTTAGCCACTTTCAAAACATCTCATTCCATACCCTTAGCCTAGCCTTGTTACAACCCGTTCAAGACCTTTTGACTTGTGTTCAATATTTGTGTTCAGTGGTGGAGAATGATTGAGTTGCAAGCTTATGTGGGTATATGTTCTAATCGGTTTGTGTGTTACATCAAAAGTACTAATGTATTATTCATTAGCCAAATTATAAGCCGAGTGGAGAGAACATTGTGAAGGATATGTATGATATATGAGTTTTAAAAGGCAGGTTAATCTTGGATAACCATTTTTATATGAGATCATCATATTAATGTTAAATAATTTGAAATTGATAAAATTTTTGAACTAAGCATGACATTAGACCTTAACTCATATCTCGAGAATGGGAAGTGTGCTCTTTGTTCAACCCACGTGAAAGTGAAAGACAGATTTACTTGAGGACAAGCAAAAGACAAGTGTGGGGATGTGATACGTGGTTGAAAACCGTTTCTTTTAATGAGTTTAAGTTAACGTTTTACGTAACTTTTAGTTTCGAATAGCCTACTTTTGATTGGATTTGTATTTTGCAGGTTTACGAAGTTTAAGGAGCTATTCGGGAGCGTTTCGGAGCATCAGGGCGGAAAACGGATCAACCGGGAGCGAAAAATAGGAAAACAGAAAAAAACAATTTAGGGAGGCCGTCGCCGACGCCCATATGGACCGTCGGCGACGCCCCCCAGATAATCCCGTCAGCAAAAATTGTTCGTAGACAGTGGATTAAGGCGTCGGAGGAAAACACGAAGTTCTAGAGGCCGTCGGCGACGCCTTTCCTTTTATGCTGTCGCTGAAATTCAATTTTGAACGGGTTTTAAGGTTGGTGTTGACCCATTTGCAAGGAGTTACGAGTTTTTGGAGTTTTAAAACACATCTTGGAGCCAAGAACAACGCAAACATCATCACCCATTGTTTCCAATCCATTCCCATCATTCGAATCGATTATCCCACTCCATATCCATAACCCTAATCATCACCATCATCATCCTTCATCCAATTCCATCTCTCATCCCAAACCCTAACCGCCATCATCTTCACTTCAAGGTTTCAAGATGTTCGTGAATCAAGCTTAACTCTCTCGTTGATCAAGTTCCGTTCACCATGAGCGGCTAATTTCCGAAGGTTTCACCCCGGTGTAAACATTTGTAAGATTTAGGGTTACTTTATGAATTTGGTTGATTTTGTGACAAATTGATTTGTAGTTTTGAATTGATTGATAATTGTCTTGTATTTGAACTATATTTGCGAATTGTCAAATGATTATAAAATTTGACTTTGTGAAACAAGTTTGTGTATTTATGCTTTATCTTTCGAAAGGGATTATTTGTCCGAAGTAACAAAGTGTGTTGGGGTCCGTCACATACGTGATAGCAATTGGCACCTAAGCTTTGTGATGTCAAAACCGTTAACAACAAATTCAATTGAATCAAGTAAAATTTGGTAGTCCCTAGGTCTTGCATTTGTTGAACAGGGTGTGAACCTTGTTTCCAACCCATTGTTTTAATCAAGTGATATAGTTTTATGCAATCGTTTTAAATTAGTAATTAGATAAGTAAATCAAATTCGTCGGACCATTCCGACATTCTTTCAAACCAAATAACCAAACTAAACAATTACAATAGCAAGCTTCATAAAGTGACACTTTTACCGGAAATCAATCACATCCATTCGCAAACCACAATCTCTTCGTGGTTCGACCCCTTGCTACCACTAACGCATTGTTAAGGGTAAATTGGGCATATAAATTTTATCTTTGACCAGGGCGCGACACTCCGATCAATATATCAAAAAAGAAACTACTATACACGAGCGACTTACTCGAGTCAAATAAGCTAGTGAGCCAAATTAACTCAAAGTTATACGAGGGAGCTACTTTTAGGTCAAGAAAAATCATCTCAAGTTTTTAACATGCTAATTTATACACATGTTTAAAACCCTTGATTGATTTGCAAATGATAAATACAATTTAGCCCCCAAATCTCTCTAGAAATGTGTTGGCTAAAACCCTAATATATCATTCTGTTTATAACCTAAACACACTTAGGCTAATTACATTTAGATCCCTATAAATAATAACTTACCAAAAGTAGCACTAAACATGAAAACAAATTAACTAAGATATTAAATATATTTTGTCTAAACAAAACATATTTAATTAATCAAAGCAATATAACTATCAAATCTCAATCTTCTACACGTCAATTCTTTCTTCGATCTTCTCGTGTCGACTTGCGTGTTGACTTTGACTTGTGGGTGTTGACTTTGTTGACTTGATTTGTTGATAACATTAGACTACACATTTTAGACCCAACAATCTCCCCCTTAGGCTAATGTTATCAAACTCTTGTATCATCTTTAGAACCGTTAACTTCATGCGTGTTGTGATATTCAATTTGGCAAGCTTCAGTCTCAAATTTAAATCCAACACACGAGCCACAAGTCATTCGAACAACTCTAACCCTAAATTAAGTTCGTTGTCTTCTTATTTGAATTTTTTGGTTATATTCAAACAACCATATGCAACAACATTTGTTACTTTTGTAATAATGTAAGTTGCAACTTTCTTATTTGATTTTGATAGATAAACAAACATCATTTCTGTTCATCTAGACTATAATCTCATCTCTACGGTGCTCATACAAAATGTTTCCATTGCATTGCATCCATGGTTTTCTCTACGCGGGTTACATGGTTTTGTCTATGTGGTATAGGCGGGTTTCATGGTTTAGTCTATTTGGAATAGGTGGGTTAGTTGGTTCATGGGGTTTATGTGATTTATATATATAAGTTATTTATATATGTTTCGTACGGATTATTTTTGCCAGGTCAGGATGTCTTCTGTTACGAACCCCATTAGCATCTCTGATTTAGACGATGAGTTTATTGACCTAATATCGGATGATGAGCCCATTATCAATGTTGTATCGGAGTCCGACTCTGACCCAGGGGAGGATCCTGACTATTACTCTGATGAGGACATGCATGACTTCAGGAGTGATGAGGAGGTGGATATCATTGCTCTTGGCGGTGACGTGTTAGTTGATGGGGGAGATCGTTCCTAGTGGTGGCATTGACGATGATGATGTCCATGGTGGTGTTCTTGGTAAGGGTGTAGTTCTTGTTGGTCTCCCGGATGGAGACTTGATTCTTGATGTTACACCGGTTGGTGATGGTGAGGCCTTTGATGTTTTCCCTGCTTAGGGTGCAAATGAGCCGAGTCGAGCCCGAGCTCGAGCTCGTTTCACTTATGAAAGCTCGAGCTCGAGCTTTGTTTCTAAAGCTCGAGCTCGGTTCATAGGTAATTTTTCAAGCTCGGGCCCGGCTCGTTTATCATATCCTAATTAATTTATATTAATTATAATTATTATTTTGTATACAATTTAGTATTTTTTTCATAAATTTATAAATATTACTTATTAGTATTTAAATAATATTTTATATATTAATAAAAAAGTATATAAATGGCAGACTCGTTTAGGCTCATGAGCCGGCTCGAGCTCGATAAGCAAAGCTTGGGCTCGAGCTCATTTAAGCTCGACTCGTTCGAGCTTTTTCTTGAGCCGCTCTCAAGTAGCTCGGCTCGTTTGCACCCCTATCCTGCTGGTGGGGACGAGGTTGTTCATGTGGATCACCTGATGACGTCCTTGATGAGGACGATGTTATCATCTTGGAGTTACCATCTCTTGTTGATCCTGTTATCGGTATATCTTCTTGGGATTCTTCCTGTACCCTCCACTGAGTTGAGGGACGTAGGTTTGAGTGCATACACAATCCGAAAGGGCTGCCCCTACTGTGTTTGGACCTTCTCACCCTAGTCCTGTTCGTGATATGGATGTTGGTGCTAGTGATGCTAGGAGGAAGGTTCCCTCGGTATGGTGGACCGTCACATCCCATTCATGATGATCCTTTTGTTAAGAGGATGAATGTTGTTGGTTTCCCTATTCCCCTAGGACGTGAGACGGGTGGACCGTCTCATCCCCCCCTACCCATTATGCCATATACTGAGCCCTATTCCCCTTCTCATCTTCCCCCACCACCCTCCAGAGAGGGTTGGTTCTATTGAGCTATACTGTCTTGTTTTTCATGAATAGGGCTGAGAGGGCAGTGTTGGCAACACGGGTTCCCCTTCCCCCTCCTCAGTAGTTTGATGAGACCATATGGATACAATGAATGTGTCCTTGTTGGTTGGATTTATTTACATTTAAGCTCCTCTTCTTTTATATTTTATTCAATTAGTTTTCTGGACTTACATTCCCTCACCCATCATCAAAATTTAAAAACAGTATATCACTGTCCAACCCTTGAAATTTATAGAAACCACACTATCCTATCCTCTCATATATGAAAAGCAACTATTCCCTTATATATCATCGCTGTAACACACATATAAAAAATTAAATAATAAAAAAGAATATAGAATTAGGTAATTTTAAATGACGAACTATACACAGACGTCTACAATATAAAATGTACACTACTCCTACACCACTACAAATATGCTAAAATTACTCCATGCATAGGTATTAAAACTAAGACCTCTCACTAAGAAGCAAGGGCCTCTATTACGTGAGTTATCCCTACATAGGTAACGAAATAGATTATTACTATTCCATTGACTTGTTTGATTTCCATGTGAGAATAAAATGAATCATTACTTTATGTTGTTTGATAGGCATGAAAAGACAAGAAATCAAATCGGTGGCGAGTGACAATGTTGGTGGGTGGATGGCGTGGCAGTGGGTGGTGGTGGTGGACAATGATGGCAGTAGTGGTGGCGGGTATCGGGAGATGGTGGTAATGAAGGGTAAAAAAGGGAATGCAGTGGAAAAATAGCGAGGATGGATGGAATGAATGAATATATTTGGGGTGTTTATATAATCCCTTGTTTAATATGTGATTCAATTCAATTGATTAACCACACACCTATTTTTTCCCCTTACAATAGTTCATTTTATTCCATCATCTATTTCTATACACCAAACACTACCACAGAAATAGGTGCAAGAAATAGGATGTGAGAAGTTTTTTAAGTTAATAAATCCTTTTTTTATACAGAATAGTGGTATTTTATTAAGTTATATTAAAAGGATATTAATCCTCTAATAAGTCACACATAATGCTATTGGTAACTATCTGAGATGATATAGCTACATATAGTTAAACATATAAATATATATTTATTAATGTATTATACTCAAATATAAACAATAAAATAATAATAATACACGAAAAGAATACAAAATCTCTAAAACAAAAATAGTCTTCCACAAACAAAAATAGTCTAAGTTAAAATACACATCATGTAACGAATCATAAAATGTTGTTTCTGTTAAGTTAACTATGAAATGAACATAAATAAACTTTTCATTGAACTTAAGTTTCAAGTTTCTTTAGATGATATGTTCAAGACTCTAAACCACAAAGGGGATATTTGTGAAACTTTACAAATCATTGAGGACGCATATGCAATATATTTAGCCACTACAATGGTGGAATAAATATTAAAGACAAAAAAGAAATCCCAAATTCGGACTTGATAGTTCTTGATAAAATTCCTAAAAAACCCAAAATTAAAATCTTTTTTATTTTTATTTTTATTTTATAAAAGTTCCCACTTTTCTTGTTTTTCTTTAATCTTTTGATTGGAATCCCATTTGAAATCTAAAGAATCCTTTTTTATTTTCAATTTTTAGTAAAAATTCAATTAGGGTTAGATCAGATCAAATCTGAAGAGGGGTTTGTGTTTTTGATTAGAGAAAATGCAGAGAAAGTTGATGGAGAAAAGGGGATTAGATCCCAGTATTAGTGAAGAAGGTCAACCTGAAAGGAAAAGACCAGCTCTTGCTAGGTAATTTCTTTAATTTGTTTATTTATTTTTCTTATTTTTTTTTCAAATTGTTGTAAATTTTAGAAGTGGGGTTTTGTTATTATATATTTTTTTTTCTGGAAAAAAGTATTATGTTAATTGTTTAAGTATTGTGCTGATTCTTGGTTTAATTCTGTAATGTTTGGTGGTGGATATTGTTTCTTGTTGCAGAAATTAATGTTTAGTCATGTGTTTATTTATATTGTTTCTTGTTGGAGAAATTAATGTTTAGTCATGTGTTTATTTATGTTATTTTGACTTAAATAAGTCAATGGAAATCTTAAATTGCCATCAAACCTGCAAAAAAGAATGTTTTTCTTGACATTTTACAATTAATGGATATATCCAAGTGGTGAAATGTAATTGCTATTTTGCAAGATTTATTACAGGGTTTTATAATCCATTTAATAAACATGTTGCTTCCATAGTTGTCAATAGCGGCTATAGCAATCGCTATAGCGCTCTATGTAGCGAATCGATGAAGTGTCGCTATTTGGGTTATAGCGATCAATAGCGTAAATAGTGACAGTTAACTTTTTTTTTGGTGTAAATAGCAATTAGATATAGCTATAAAATAGCTGGATTTATAGGTTTTTGTTAAATATACATGTAAAATAGCATATATATACACACACACCAGGGTATTTTGATATAATATACATATAAAAATTTTCAAAATTCTTTTTCTAGTGTTTTGCGGTCGCTATTTGTCGCTAGTCGCTATGTAGCATATGGGTCCCTTGTCGCTATTCGCTATTAACAACTATGGTTGCGTCAGGGTTGAACTGTTTAACCCATTTAACTAAATGGGGTCATGTTCGGTTTGACATGTTTAACGTTTTCAATTAAAAAGGTCAACCTGCCAACCCTTTTATTACAAGCTGCCAATCTGAACTCTGTCAACCCAATGACACCCTAGCTACATTGAGTAAAAGCTCAACCGTATATTTGTAAAGATGGAGTGTTTTTAGGCATTATGATTTTTTGAAATTATAAAGGGATCTGTTTGTGCAGTGTCATTGTTGAAGCTTTGAAAGTGGATAGTTTGCAGAAATTTTGTTCATCATTGGAGCCTATTCTTCGAAGAGTTGTAAGATCATTTCTCCTAAATGAAAAGTGTAAATATCTGGATCGAAATTTGAATGATCAAACAACGTATAAATTGACCTTAATTCTAAATTTGTTATTGTGTATGCATGAGAGTTTATAAGGAAAAAAGAAGAGGTTAAAAGCAATGCGTGCATCCTAACTCCTAACCGTTCTATATGCATTCTTTGTCTTGTAAAAACCATGATATATTAACTTACGTATGAATTGAAGCATATCACGCTATATAAACCTTGTAAATTGTATTAGATTGTATGTTGTGTAATTAGGGTTACATGAGGTAGGTGTTTATATAGAACACCATATTACACATCTAGTCCCAATACTATGATACTTTGTCTAATAACGCTCATTTATATCTGCAGTAGGGATGGCAGTGGGACGGGTTTTATATCTGATTGTAAAACTGTGTCTCATATCCATTGCTCATCACCCGTAAGGTTCGTGTGTCCATATCGGATATTGGTCACTTTCCTAAAAGAAAAAAATAAAAGAGCTATTAAACTTTTTTTTATATTTGTTGCATAATATTCATAGTAAAGTTTATATGAGATATAACTTGTGGACCTATTGTTTGATAGTAATTACTATTAACTCTATTTGGCTTTCTGATTAAATAGGTTAGCGAAGAAGTGGAGCGCGCCTTGGCAAAGTTGGGCCCGACGAAGCTTAGTGGAAGGTACAGGATTACTATCTTTGTTTTGTCATGATTGAAGGCTAATTTAGACATTTAGTCTCTTGTTAAGCAATGTATAGAGTCAAATAATCAATTTTGACATGATAAACATGATATAAGCCTTAGTAAATTTCATCTTGCTTTTGGTTTATCATGTGTTTCTTTCAGCTTTATAGTTTTTACAAAAGATTCTTAATGATAAAAGTGTGAGAGTTCTTTATCTCTTATTGTAAGTTGTTTGTTACTTTTTTTATTTTTATTTTTCGTATTTAAACAGGGTTTCTCCTAAGCGAATAGAAGGGCTAGACGGAAGAGACCTACAACTACAATTCCGGTCCAAAATTTTACTCTCTCTTTTTACAGGCGGAAAGGTAGAAGGAGAAAGAGGTGTGGCAATTCATGTGGTGTTAATCGATGCCAACACCGGTCATGTTGTGACATCTGGCCCCGAATCGTCGGTCAAACTAGATATTGTTGTGCTCGAAGGTGATTTCAATAACGAGGATGAACAGGGATGGACTCAAGAAGAATTTGAAACGCATATGGTAAAAGAGAGAGAAGGAAAACGACCAATTTTATCTGGAGATTTACAAGTGGTATTAAAGGAAGGTGTGGGGACGTTAGGGGAGTTGACTTTTACCGACAACTCTAATTGGATAAGAAGTAGGAAGTTTAGGCTCGGGCTTAAAGTTGCCTCGGGATACCATGAAGGTGTTCGTATTCGTGAGGCCAAAACTGATGCGTTCACTGTTAAGGACCACCGAGGAGAACGTGAGTTTTATATATATATATATATATATATATATATATATATATATATATATATATCTCTGTGTGTGTGTGTTTGGTAACTGGTCGGTTGGGTTGACTTGCACACTTTTTGTCTAATTTTTAACAATAATGTTAAAACACAAGTCAAAGTTACTGTAGCGTCCGTCACATCTGTGCTACGGTAACTTTTTTTTTCTTTTGATTATTGTCTTTTTTTATACTTTAGCCCCTTAACTTCCAGTTTTTACACTTATGCCCCCTCCCCCCCCCCCCCCCCCCCCCCCCCCTTAACTTTCTTAAAACTTTATTTTTTTTTCTTTTGATTATTGTCTTTTTTTATACTTTAGCCCCTTAACTTCCAGTTTTTACACTTATGCCCCCCCCCCCCCCCCCCCCCCTTAACTTTCTTAAAACTTTATGAAATGCCATATTGACCCCCTCGAGCTTTAAGTGCTTATTTTTGTATATGTACGTGTCGGTATAAATTTAAGTTGGTTTACGTTTTGACGTAAATTGTTTCGGAATGAGCCAAGTCAAATATAATACGTTTTTGTTATTATTATGTACATTTTCAGTTGATTTACATTTGACGTAAATTTTGATATCGTTTTGGTTGTACTACCCCTTTATATTTTTAGTTTTCTCTTTCGGTTACTAACGGTACCGTATTTAGGTATCTTCTTCACCCGCCCGGCTGCGAAGAGCATGGTTTTAAACAAATATTGCTTTTTCTTTATATCATTACAAACAATGTTTTATTTCGATCACCATCTAAATTTTCGAATAAAACAATTTAAAATGTTGTATAGATTGAACATACACTTTAGAGTTTAGACTCTCAACTGGTTGATCCCCTCCTTAAACCCATAAGTGATTGAGTCTGTCTAAATGACCACCTCTAATTCATATTATTTATAAATTAATGGTAACATATGATTTAAAGAAATTTATAATTGGATCCATTGTGTACAAGAAACATTATCCACCCGTTTTAACGGATGAGGTTTGGAGATTGGAGAAGATTGGGAAAGATGGATCATTTCACAAGAAGCTAAACAAAGCAGGCATATTTAGCGTAGAAGATTTTCTTCGCCTCGTAGTGAGAGATCAAACAAGTTGCGAAATGTAAGATTATATATATATTTTTTTCTTACTTTTAATTATCTAACAAGTAATTCCATAATCTTTTGTAGGTATTAGGGGTGGCATGTCAAACAAAATGTGGGACGTTCTCGTAGAGCATGCCAAGACTTGTATTTTGAGCCACAAACTATACGTTTACTATTCCGATGATGTGCAAAATGTTGGCGTTGTTTTCAATAACATCTACGAATTAAGCGGTTTGGTAGCCAATGGCCATTACTATGCAACCGACGCCGATAACCAAAAGGTCAGTAACCTATAAATCAACTTAAAGAAACCATGTTGAATGTTGTCGAGTTATGGAGTCTTGTGGTTGCCAAAAGGACACCTCATCGCCGCGGACGACCGCTGCCAGGTCAGCGTGTGGGGCTCAAGGGGTTAGCGCAGACAAGGGTATTTATGGAACGCGAATCTTTTTTTATATGTGCAGATTTTTGTAGATACCTTGATGAACAAGGCATACGATAACTGGATGCATGTAGTGGAGTATGACGGAAAATCAATTTTAGGAGCTTATCATGCTACACAAGTTGATACGGGAACGGCTCCGCAAAACTATCCAAACTCGTTTGATCATCAACTCAGTCTACCACCGCCCGTCACTCAAGAACAACCGATATTAAATCCAGTTGTCTCCGGTGGAGGTAACCTCTTATTTTCCTTTTCTAATGTCTATTAGTGAAACGTCTAAAATACCCTTGAGAGTAAACGCTTATCCTCTCTTGTCTTAGGTTATGAGGGTAGTGCACTTGCTCAATTCGATACAACCAACACATTGAATTTGAGTTCTTCGTTTAGAGGATTAGAAGATTACTTTCCCGAAGAAGAAATCCGTATGAGGAGTCACGAAATGCTTGAAAACGAAGATATGCAACATCTACTACGGTTATTCAACAAGGGCCATGGTCAAACCTCAGGTAGTCATATGAATGAAAGTTATTATCCGGTGAATACGGGTTATATGCCAAACACACCTAGTTTCGGGTACGGGGATAAAACACTTTCGTCTGGGAAAGTTGTGGTGGGGTGGCTGAAGCTTAAGGCGGCTTTGAGGTGGGGAATCTTTATAAGGTAACAAGCGGCGGAAAGACGGGCCCAACTAGTTGAGTTGGAAGATGACCCGTGATTCTAACCGGTAACCCTGTTGTGTTTTGTGGTTTGACATGAAAAATACAAGCGGTATCGCGCTATTGTGTATAGTGATAGCTGATAACACTTCTGCTCTCTTGGACTCGCGGATTGGAATGATGTTTATTGTGTCATAATCACGAGCTAAGTTTTTATCAGCGCCCAGATAAACCTGAAAGCTTAACGAAAGAGTCTGATATGAGCTATATAGTGATCGATTTGCTGTATGTTGTATTAGTTTGTTGTGGTGGTTCACTTCAGATGTAACATAACAACCTTTTGTTGTATGCTATGTTACAGTTTTTAGTTATGGAACAACCTTCGTTTGTCTTCGTCTGCGACATCAACTTCCAAGGTTTTTATGTTATTACAATTCAAGTCTACCAGACTTACTCGATCCACCTTCATGTTAGTGTTTATTGCTATATCTTACAAAATCCAAAATGTATAATAAATTGTAATGATAAGTATAATCATTAAAATTCATAATCAGCAACATCAATTACTCTTTAACAGAAAAAGGATAAGCTTATTATGTAAACGGACATCTAACAACATTAAAAATCAATATATATAGAAAAAAGTCAAAAACATAATATATTATACTGAGATGATGTTTAGTTTCTCAGCAAAATCAAAATCTGTGTGGTGACATTTTTCTATAAAAGAATTGACTTTTATATAAATATTTATAACCGTACATAAATATTCAAATTATGATAATAATGTTAAATACAACTTTAATAACCAAGATTGTTAAATGAGAAATGTTTTTAAGTAAAATTATTTAAAGAACAATCGGAGAGTGTTTGGTTTGCGATTTTTTAAGAAATTTGAATATGGTAAGAAAATAGAATTTAAAAGAATTGAATTGCAATTGAAATTTGTCTAAGCATTTTGGATTCAAAAGAATTGGAATCTAAGATAAGAATTAGAGAGGAACAGTTAAATAAGAACTGTTTTTTTTTTAATTTGATATGGATAATTATCAAAATACCCCATACATGCCTCTTATGTGACCAGGATTTAACATGAAGATGGATGGAGTTAGTATAACTTAAATTGTAATAAAATAGAAACCTTGGTATATAAATTGAAACACTTTGGATTTTGTAAGATATAACAATAAGCACTAAATCACGGGGACCAAACCGCAATTTACTCAAACAATAATTAAGATGTAAATACAAACATATAAAAAAAAGGGTAACCTCATGAGACATGAACTGCTTCAAAACATGTTTGCTAGATTAAAATTGGGGTTTAAAGGTCCTTAATGGTATGATTACTCTAAAAAAAGTCCACAAGCCTGAAACTAAAGATGGACAACAGGTGATTCTACCCTATCACTTGATATACACATTAGATGTGAAATAATTAGTTACTCGTCGAACAAAAAGGGAAAAAATACATAAAAAATTAAAAAAAAATGATGACATAATGAATCTACTCCGCGTCTGAGATTTCGTCTTCATCTTCATCCAGAATATAAACTAGAGCGCGCTTTCTCGTTGCAAAGACACAAGCAACACCTCTAGATGCTGAACATTTGATATTAACAAAGGTCAAAAACATATCATATAACATTCTTAAAGAATATACCATAGAATAATTGGTTTTCATCTAACTAGAGAATACATGGATACATGATTATACATGTACCAAATGAACATAACTAGGGATGAGATTGGTATACTATCAAATACCGTACCGGATATATTGGTACGGTACCTGCTTTGGTACCACTTTGTTTTTATTTTAGTTTTTGAGCACTTGTAAGGGTACTAAATAGGTAAATCCGGCACGAGTAACAATCTAGTACAAGTACCAAATAGGTAAAATTGGTACGAGTACCGATACGAGTATCAAATAGGTAAAAAAAATTCGAATACCATAAATACCATAATACGAAATAAAACATAATATTAAAAAAAACTTTTAAAGGTCCATACAAAATCCGGTACCAGTACCCTTTTTTACCGGTACCGACGCCGAAAGCATACCGAAATTAATAAAATGGGGTACCAATACATGTACCAAATACCTAAAATCGGTAAGGTACAGGTACCGGTACGGTTATTTGGGAAAAAAAAGCTCATCCCTACACATAACTAATGAATACATGGATTCATGATGATGTATATTCCAAATGCATATAACTAAAGTACTAAACTACATTGATACATGAGAATTTATATACCAAATGCACATAACTACAGAGCACAAGAAAACACGAGAACGTCTATACCATGTGCACATAACTAGAACATACGGATACATGTTGATGTATATACTATAATACTGAGTGTATGACTAGAGACGGGTAAAAGGCATAAAAAATTGGAACTTGTTGGAAGAGGTACTTACCACTAACAGCTAGAGGGGCGATCACGGAGTGAGGAATCCCTCGCACTTTCAAACTATCCATTTCTAAGTATACAATAGAGTCCTGAAAATTAACATCATATCAGTATTTAGAGCACAAAACGAAAATGTCAACATCCTAAAAGAATGATAGCCATTGGTCTTGAGATCAAACTCCAAAGTGGAATGAACAATGCAGTTATATTCTTGTAACTTTTAAAGAGATATGTACCTTAAGTTCATGCAATTTCCAAGGGCTTGAAGCAGCTGAACTAGGTATAGATACAAATGGAAGATCATCGGCTTGCACAATTGTCATACAAGCTTTCTCCAAGTTTTCGGAAGACGGCCCGTTCAATAGTAGAACAAGTTGACATTCCTGTTACCAGAAAAAATGTTAATAAACTTGTTGCATAATGCGTATGGCAACTATTTTGAAATGATGTAAAGACGTAACTTGGACTGCAAGTATAGTCTACCTTATATAGAGACAAATCTACGCAATGATAGCCATCAGGAACATATAGCAACGCAGCTTCTAGATCATTGTTCATCAAACACCTCATAACGACTACGCAATTTGCAAGCTCTGATGAAGGCTCATCGGGTAATATGAAAGATATATAATCCACAAAACTGTGTTGTTTGGAGTGCATTGCTTCCTGAAACATTCAAGTAGCAAATCATTAGCAGAAGAAAGTGGGGTGTGCGCGGTTAGGTTTTCGGTTATTGAAAACCGTTTGGTTTCAGTTTTTTCGATTTTAGCAATGATTCGGTTTTTGGAACAAAATTACATAAGACTCAAAAATAAAAAGCATAATCCTAGATTTAAATATCTTTCCTAGATGTTTAAATTTAAGTTATTATGTTTAACCCTTTTAATTAATATTGTTCACATAAACCTAACTTCTAATCTATTTTTATGTTTCTCCAAAGTTTTTATCAAGATAGTTTCTTTTATAGTACTTTAAAAATCATTTAACCTTTATGTTGAATTTTGTTATTTTTGTAGGCAATTGATAAATCATTTTAATGTTTTTAATATAAATACTTAACATTCAAGAATAAAACTAATAATTCCCAAATCAATATATAAAAGACATTAAAAAATGATTTTTTAGGTTATTTGGTTCAATTCTTTTTGGTTTTCATAAAATGCAAAAGTGTATCCAAACCGTAAATTTTGGTTCGGTTTTTTCGGATTAGTTTTTTGTGTGGTTCGGTTAAATCGGTTTTCTGCTCACCATAGAAGAAACAGTGACAAGCAATGATTGCTTTTGGGGGACATAACCGTCTATTAAGTATCTACATACCTTGTAATATGATATGGATGTTGGAACAGTGGAGGATGCAGATTTTGATATCGATTCAATTGGAAACAATGGCAACAAGTTTTGGCAGAGGATCTTTTTGGAAATTGTAGTAAAGGGCATCCGGAACGCCTCTTTGAAACTGCATAGATTAAGTCATTAGTCATTGCTAGGGCTGCAAATGAACCGAAGGAACACAAACAAGGCCTTGTCCGTGTTCGTTTGTCAAGGAAATCATGTGTTCACGAACTATTCATGAACACTTACCGAACGAGATTTTATGTTCGTGTTTCGTTCATTAAGGAAATGAACTTGTTCGTGTTCATTCTTTATTTTTAGGTAACGACACGAACAAACGTTCATGAACACAAATGAACGGAAACAAACACAAGCAGGCTTTCATGAACAGAAACACTAATACTTATTATATATTAGTGGGAATTTTCAAGTATATAAATAAGATATAAAACAAAACTAACAAACTATCAAACATAAACGAACATATTAGAACAAAGATAAACGAACACGTTACCTGAACGTTCATAAACATAAATGAAGAACGAGGTCTCTGTTCATGTTCGTTCATATAACTAAACGACGTTCATTTATTAAACGAACGAACACAAAAGAACTCTAGCCGAACAGTTCACGAGTTGTTCGTTTAACGTTCGATTCATTTGCAGCCCTAGTCATTACTATAGGATTGCAAATTTTAAAATAAACATGTGCTATATAACTGCCAATTAAAACTTGTTATACACTTAACATTAGCACAAAACTAGTTAGTTTGACTCCAAAAGTCAAACAGGAATCGAAAGCATACCAAGACTCCATTTGTTGAAATTCTTTTGCTAACGTTCTTCGCAGGTAATCCAAATCTGTGAAGCCCCCAAAATGAGCCAATTCTTGTACTCTTTCCATCGTCTCCCTGAATAATAAAGGGTATTACTTTGTAATTACTACTTGAAGGGCAAAAAGGTAATTTCAGACACTTTTCCACAAGGATAAAGCTTCAAATTCATTTTTAAGAGAACCCAAAAAGGTAATTATTCCGTTTTGACAAAACATGTTCTGAACCAAAATCACATGTGGGTAAGCTTTGAGTTAAAAAGATCCATGTTTGTTGTTTAAAATGTCTCCCAACTGGAACTGAGTTTGTAGGATAAGTTACTTACGAGTCAACTTCAATGCTATTGTCAACTTCAGTTGATTCGAGCAACCGCTTTACTGGATCTTGATCATATAGATACTTCAAAAATAAAATAACCAATTCACTGCCAAAACAAAGTGAGATGAAGATATAGTAAAATCTTGTTGATTACTATAAGAAAATACGAGTATTTTAATGCGAGAAAAAAGGGTAGCTTGCGTTGGCCAGCCAACTTAATTTTTCCTTTTAAATTCTACAAATGATTAATGTATTAAATATTGTTTTATAAAGTGTGCAACTTGCTAAAATTATATCCAAATTATAGGAGGTTGAACAACAGTTTGGGAGCAAATTTCAGCCTTAGTTGATCGGTTACAGATATAATCTAACTTAAATCAACAACAAACCTATTAAAAGCCAAAAGCTGGTGCTGGTCACTTGGTTCCGACATTAACATTTTCACACATTTGTGAAGCCAATTGAAGAAATTTGAAAACTGCAAAAAAAATTTGAAATTAGTTGTTTTAACTTTTATCATCATTACTCCAACTGTTGTAAAAATGCATTGAAATAATCACCTGTTGAACAGAAGAGGATAAAACCCTCATAAAGCGTTGAACTTGAATGAGCAACATTCCCGATTTCTCCGTTGCATGACTTATTAAAGTCTCGTCCAAACCGATACCTTGTAACGTGAACGCCACTTAGAAAGTCCTCTCAGTTCTCCTATTCTAAATCCAATCATCTCTGCAGCAGGCTGACCACCAAAACATTCTTCTTTTAATAAGCAGGTCAAACAGGTTAAAACGAAAATTCAAATGGTTTAAGCAGGTCAAACAGGTTGAGATCCCTCGTAAATTCGGAGTGTTCAAATGCATAAAAGACTCGTAAATCGCTTCAACGGCAGATTATCTTGGTAATAGTACAGGATTCTATAATCATGATTTGTAAATTACTAAATTTATAACTTTATGTTTATAAAAAAGTGTATCAAAAAGTGTGTGGGTTACCCACCCAAAACGATCCAGTTTGACCCGTCACCAAAGTCCTCCAAGTAGCAGTTAATGCGGTAAAAGATTGGATATCGGTCAAGGACCGATATTTAGAGATATAGGTTATCACGGTGGGAAATCCGTAATTTTAATATCATGTAGAATGTATATATAGCAATTAAAGACTAACAATTTAGTATACTCTCCTACCAATAACTAATTAACTTTTTGCAACTTGCAAAACACTAACAATTGTAGCAAGTACGAACTGGTTAAGACTTAAACACCAACATTTAACACTAACAATTAACAACTAAGACTTAAAATACTAATAGCAGCAATAAGAAAAAAATGGTAGAAGTTCAGTGATATGTCGGTCAATATCGGTACGGATATTCGATATTTTACATGGGGACCGATAACCAATATATCGCCGATATTAACTGCATAGCTACAAACTTGAGTAATGTTAGGCTACCTGTAGATTTTCAAGAACGATAACCTGAAGCTCCTTTCCCGCTCCACAGACCAACTTCGATATCCGCTTGAGACCCTGATGAGCAATAGCCATTCAATTTATATATATATATAGGGTAGGGTTCTAGAGTGAACACTAGGTTGAGAGTGAACTGTGTGAACTAATCTGGCCATTGGATTATATCATCTAGAGATTTTTAAACAATGGCAAGATTGTAATTATAATGTTGTCTCTTTAAATTAATTGACAGAATGGTATTTGCGTCTTTTGTAAATTGCATTTATTAAACAATATAATCAAAATTCCTAAAATCTAGCTAGTTTCCGTATATACAAGATACACAGTTGTTAGTGTATACACATGTGTAGAGTCTCGATAGTATCAGTTTATAAAGGTACACAGATGTTAGTTTATACAAATGTGTACAGTCTCGCTAACTATCAATTTATACAAGAGACACCGCTGTTAGTTTATACACATGTGTACAGTCTCGCTAACTATTAGTGTATACAAGATACACAATTGTTAGTTTGTACAGATGTGTACAGACTTTTGATACATTTGTGTATTTTGTAGTCCGCGACCTAGTTCCGTTAGGAGTTTCATATACGGTTTGAACCGGGAAGGGCAGTTGGTGTCCAGTATCTAGTTCCGTAGGAGTTTCATATACGTTATTAGCAATTGATTCTACACGAGTTTAAAATAATGGAGAAGTAATTAAAAATGTGAGAGAGAGAGAATTAATAAATGAGAAAATTAAGGATTTTAATTAAGAGAGAGAAGAGAGATTAATGTCAATCTTACCCTTTTAATCTAAAAAATAATCAATGGTCAAGATTAGTTCACTCGGTTCATTTTCAAGAAATTGTTCACAAATGATTCTAATCCTATATATATATATATATAGGGTAAGGATCCTAAGAGAAGTCCACCCTATTTGAGAAACTTGAGAAGCATTCTGGACCACAAATTTTCCCTAAGATTTTCATAATATACACATATGTATAGTTTAAAATTGACCATATACATATGTGTATAATTCAATATTTGACAATATACATATATGTATATAGTCAATTTTAAACTATGTGTATATTACGAAAAGCTTAGGAAAAATGTGTGGTCCAGAATGTTTCTCAAGTTTCTCAATTAGCCTAGTGCTTCTCACACGATCCTAACCCTATATATATATATATATATATAGTGGAGAGTTCAAATGAGAAGAAAAATTTTGTAAGAATAATAAGAATAACTTTTAAACCAATAGAAATTCTCCGTTTACTTCATTTAAAGTGTGTATTTAATGTTATGAAAAAGGGCATATAGGTAAATCTATAATTGTCATTAATTCGCTAATTAATTAAACTTGTAACTCATTTTTTTTCATATACTCTTTCAAGATAAAATAATTTATGGTGTAGGACAATTTTCGACATGTGTATGATAAATTTTAGTATGTGTAGGATAAATTCTGAAATGTGTAGGGTAAGTTTACATGTGTGTAGGGTAAATTCCGGTAAATGTAAGACATATGTAGGATAAATTTTGAAATGTGTAGGATAAAATGGTTTTGCTTATTAATGAGAGATAACATAATTAATGAGAGAAGTTACAAACTATTTAATGTTTTACCATTATGCCCTTTCTTCTTTTTCTTCTTACATTAAATTTCTTCTCAAATGAACCTTCCCCTGTATATATAATATATATATATATATATATATATATATATAATAATATATATGTGTATGACAAAATTAGTAAAGATTATGTACCACTTCACCAAGAGAGTTGACTAAAAACTGGTGAACAGCTGGACTCGTGCGGGCACCACCAATAAGGCTAAGAAACTCCTCTTGTGGGGTTGAGTCCAATCCTATGTTTGATAGGTTTAGTAAAAGTCAAAAATCATGATAACAAGCATTAAAACATTTGTTAATAATTTTTAAAGCTTTTACTAGTTACCATGGTCATGAATGAGATTAGATAGGGAATCAAATTTGTCATGAAATGTGTGCATTGCATCGGACCATTGCTTAGACATGACAGATAGTGAAGCTCGGATGACTTCTGTTAAATCCTTAATGTTTGAAGCCTGCTGAGCAACTTGGTGAAGCTCGTTTCTCCTGCAAAATTTAGAAATGACATACGTATAAACTTTCAAAAGTAACTGATAATTGGTAATTTTAGCATTCCCTAACACTGTTAAGCTTAAATAAAGATCACTTAATAATAAATTTCCTTTTCAAAGGGCTCAACTCGAGCTCGACTAAAAAGGCACGATTAAATTATATAAAAATTATATTCGATGAAGTAACTTATTTTAAAACCATATAAGAATTATAATTAATAGCAAAACTCATCCCAGATATATATAATAATTAAAACATAACTTGAGCACAAGTCAAAAACACTTTTAGACAATAACAGTATAAAACCAACCATAACATCATTCCCGTAGATTTTTACTTTACACATATTAAGATATAAATATAGATATGACCGATGGCTTGAAAAGCGCGATAAGAGCTGTGCCGAGCCTTCATAAGCTTGGCTTGGCTCATAAATATTTTGAGCTCAATTTTTATGCTCGAACTCAAAACTCAATAAAAGTTCGAGTCGAACAAGCTCGAGCTGCTAAATAAAAGCTCACTCGCTTACAGCCATAAATAGAGGTGTTTTTTGGTTTACAAATCATGGGGATGCTTAGTTGTCGTATAAGCTACTTAACAGATGAAGATTGTCAAATATTATGATAACTAAGGACATTATGTAGAAGGTAAAAAGCAAAAAAAAAAATATTGAAGTGTCAAATAAGGATTACCTTTTATAGAATATTGAAGTATCAAGTGTTAGGCAATGGAACCCATGCAAATCATGTTCCAGAACTTGAATCTCACCAGAGCATAACACTGTCAAATGGCAAAGATCTTTGGATAACACTACCTGTATACATGACCATGTCAGAAAACATTTTCGTAATACCGTAACATGTTATATATTTTAGTGTAATCAGGATTGACTTGGTGACCAAAGTGAATTATAATTCTGAGTGTTCAAATGGAGCCCCGAAGCCCCCTTGGCAGGTGTCCAGGGGCAGCGCCCCTGGGAGCACGGTCCAAGGGGCGGCAGCCCCTGGCTGGGGTTGAGAAGCCTTAGAAAATTTATTTTAATAAAATTACTCTTATTTTCGAGATACAAAATTAAGGCATTTAAATTAAAAGAATAGTAACTGCCTAGAGGCAGTTATCTGCAAAATCATCCCCAAATTCGAAATCAAGTTTCTTGGTCACACTCCTGGTTCATATGAATTTACATACACACATACTAGAGTTGGATATCTCAATCTGAGTTGTATCCGATTGAATTATTCGGGAGAACCACCGAAATAATTTGATCTGAAAGTGATCACACGCCTCTCGATTATCCGTTGTTTACAAATTTCCCCAACATAAACATAATATCGATCAACTAAAAAAGTAAAGCTCCTATCAATTGGGATTGAAAGATATTCATGTAGGCTTGATCCTATTTCTACTCGTTTACTTATTAACAGGTTGATTCATGTTACGTTTTATTTGGTTGAACAAAAATGTGTAATAGCTTAAGACGAAACGGGTCAAAATGTTCAAATGGATCGAAAGTCTCCCAAAATCATTGTAATCTATAAAATTAGATTAATGTTGGAAAAATACTTACTTTGTCAGCATATTTGACACAATGAATATTTACATAAAAGATAATACTTTCAAACAAAAGGTGGTACAGGTCAACCCAAGTACCCAACCACACGCCTTGGTTTAAAATAGCGCGAGGCGATCCGAAGCGTTTTGGTTCCAACTTCCAAACGCTTATAAGCGAGGCGGGAGCTTCACATATGCAAGGCGCTCAAAATAGGAAAAATAATATATAAAAAATATTTGTAAACATCAATATGACATATTATACTTGTTAATCAATAATAAACACATGAACATGATTATAAAACACACTTAAAACACAAAAAACATAATTAAAACATTCATTGAAGTCGAAACACAAAATATAAACATAAAAAATAGTCTTTAATCAATATTCGACACAGAAAAGTGAGGAGGCGGCTGAACAGAAGAGGTCGTTAATAAAGAACCTAAATCTGACGTGATTAAAAGCCGTTGGGCCCCTTATGAAACCCTATTAGAGCTGATTCAGAACGATGAACCCAAATAAAACCCAAATGTGACCTAATTGGGCCTGAAGCGTCGCTTCACACACCTAGCGCTTCAGGTAAAAAAAGTGTTTTTCCTAACGCCTAAGCCGTTTCACGCTTCAAGCTCGCTTTTTTAAACCAAGCCACACTCCCTCATGCCCAAACAAAAAATACCTGTTTTGACATTTTACCTATCCATCTTGCCACCTCCATTAACTATAAATAAAACTGAAACAAAAGTTATTTAAGTGGTTAATGAATTACCTTACAGATTGAAGCATTCAGCAATTTGCAGTCAACATGCTGGTTTGCAAGTGGACAACAAACTGAAAAGTCATGTATATCCTGCAATCCAACAAACAAAAACATGCAAATCAAGATACAAACCCATACTTATCTTTAAATATCAAGGCTACATTCTTTCATCATTTATTTTTCCAATTTGTGGCTCATATTTGCTTGAGTGAGGAGAAAAGAATATTACAATTTTCCCAATTGGGAATATGCCAAATATACTGAAGCTTATAACACCGTCTTTATCTGCACTGCATAGAATGTTAAACCGCTGATGTGAAGAGTTCGATAATTCTTGTGATAAATTTTCACTTTCATCCATAAAACCCGTTTCTCCGGGCACAAGTCCGGGCACCTGAGGAGCTCTTGGGGCAGGAGGAAAGAAACGAGAGGTTCGATCTTCATATTTTGCGACAAAGTTGCCATCCTGAACACATGTAGATAGAGATTATAATTTTCGTTTTCGCCATTAAAATACAAAACAAAGCCTAAAATGTTTTTAGAAATCATACTGAAACTTCTTCTCCTGCGTCATCCTCCCAGTTAAGGCATACAACAGCAACAGTGTGAGATTTCATGCTTCGCAACAGCTTCCCATTCTGCTTAAACAAATGCATAAGTTTTTACTAATAAGATTCATTGCTTTTCACTATGAACTCGATAATATCATAAGAGCTTATTTAGATACGAAAACAGCTCACTTCAACATCATGCAATGAAATAGTTCCGTCTTGAAGCCCGATGGCTATTGCTTTACCATCTGGACGCCAACATAGAGATGTTATGCACCTTCCTGTAAATCAACATAAAAAAAGCTAACAATCAAATGCTTTTGTCTAGTTAAAAGTATGACAAGACAAAACATAAAGCCAAAAATAAAAAAAATAGGGTAATTGGATTTTAATAATCCCACCTAGAGCCTAGAGGTGGTTGGCCAATATTGGTTCCACCTTTGAATATTCCCACTGGCAGTACCACCTTTTAATACTTTGTTCTCACTGGACCTCTGTTAAAAAAAACTTAAGTAGTTAAGCTTTTTTCCGAATTTCAAACTGATGTGTTAGGCTTTTAATCAGAACGATGACACAAGTCGATTGATGTAAAACTTAGCTCAAAACGGTGCTCCAAATGAAGAAAACGGTGCTTCAATTCGGGCGTTTAAACTTCCAATTAACAAAAATCAAACCATTTGGAGCACCGTTTCGAGGTAAGTTGCATCAATCGACTAGTATCATCGTTCTAATCAAAAGCCCTAAAACATCAGTTTGAAATTCAAAAGAAACCTTAACTCCTTTAAGTTTTTTTAACAAAGGTCCAGTGAAAACAAAATACTTAAAAGGTAGGACTGCTTGTAGGAATATTCACAGGTGGGACCAATATTGGCCACAACCACCTCTCGGTGGGCTTATTAAAATCCAATTTCCTAAAAAAATAAAAAGAATAGTGTAATCGCACCTATATTCATATACATGTTCTCTTTACCAGGAGAAAGTAAATCCCATACATGATCTAGCCTAAAAATTAGCCCTAATTGTAACCAATACAATATATATATATAATATATATATATAATATAATTTGTATAATATTTATAATTATATATATATATATATATATATGAAAGACTAAATATAAGCATACAACTCAAATACAATAACTCAATGAAAATACTAACCTGGAGAGATGGTCCATAGCCTCTGCCAATTAAACCGATGCAACAAAATCTTCGAATCCTCAGTAACCATAGCCAGCAGATCTTTCTCCGGGTTCCATTCAGCTATTTTTATCTTCACAATTTGAATAATATTTCTTCAGATTATTGAATATTGAATAAATAAATTACTATAATCTCTCTCTGAATTTGATACATTTGGCTAACATTGAACTTCAAATACTTAATTTAGGAAGAAAAACACAAACACACAAATTCTAGGTTTTGAACAACTCAATTAATCCTGTAAAATTCGAAACTCATGGTGCCCTAACTAACACTCAAAATTTGAACTTGATAGCACAAAGTTAGATATAATAATAGAGGATGTAACCAATGACCTGTGAGGCTAGCGGCTTGTCGAATTGAAGCTGAAATGGCACAATTCTTGACACGTCTTCTTCATCCGTTTCCATGTTGATTTTTTGAAACCTGAGATTTGGAAGGGAGGGCTTTCAAAACCTTGAATCGATCGGTTTTCTTGATTTGGCAGTTTAGCACTCACTTTAGCCGTTCGGCTTGGTTTTAAACCTTAAACCGGCCGGTCCGGGGGATCCACCCAACCTTTTTCTTTTTCCATCTCCCAATGAGGACCGCAAACGACCCAAACTATCACGAACAGTTTGTGAATCATTTGACAGAAACTTCGTTTGTGTTCGTTCGTTTATTAAACAAACGAACACAAACAAGAAATTTCGTCCGTTTAGTTAAATGAACAAACATGAGCAGAGGGCGCGTTCGTTCATTTATGTTTGTGAACATTCGGTAACTTGTTCGGTTGTGTTCGATAGTTCCTTAGTATTTTTACCTTTTATATATTTTGTTCATGAACGTTTATTTGTGTTCGTTTGTTACCCTTTGTGTTCATGAACATTAGTTTGTGTTCATTTGTGTTCATCATGTTTCGTTTTCATTCGTTGCCTAAAATTAACAAACAAACACGTACGAACATGAACAAGTTATTTCCTTAACAAACAAACAAAAACACGAACATAAAATCTCGTTCGGTAAGTGTTCATAAACAGTTCGTGAACATATATATTTCTTAGCAAAACGAACACGAACAACGACTTGTTCATGTTCGTTCGGTTCGTCTGCAACCCTACCAACAAGTTCATTAGTAATTCACACTCTTTTTTTAACATCCAATAAAGCCCAATCATTTGAGTGCACCCATTAGCAAAAGGTCAACCACACTCACGATTGAAGACAGAGCTAGTCCGTCACCAATTTAAGAGGAAACCCACTGTCCAAAGGCCACTGTGATAAAACCCATGATTTACGCATAATATTTTGTCACGAACGAGACTCCAACTGACAACCTTCTCTAAAGAGACATCGGGTTACTACTAGAGCACTGCCCCTTTAGTGTAATTCACCCTTTTAACATATGAATAATGGATTTTAATAATCTCAACTATTGCATACCCTTTTAGTGTAATTCACCCTTTTAACATAGGAATAATAGATTTTAATATTCCAACTATTGCCGTTGGTCAGGCAACGGTCCTAACTTCAAAAATTCCCACTGGCGGTCCCATTTTTTCACATATTGGCCTTCAATGAACCCTGATTAACAAATACCTAACGCTGTTAGTCTCCGGTCGCCGGAAAAACGTTTTTGGTCGGGAAAAGGTTCCTAAAGGTCCGATATATGGTTATAAACAAGTTTGGGACAAAAACTTTGAGTTTTATGGTCAAAAAGTTGAGTTATCCAACCATAAAGAAATTTTCCGGCGAAAAAAGAGTTTTTCGGGCGACCTTAATAATTGGGGCTTTTACTAGAAAGGATTCCTAAAAGTTCGTAATAAGGTTTCAAAGACGTTTGAGATGAAAAGATTGAGTTTTTTGGCCAAAAAGGAGTTTTCTGGCCAAAAACGTTAGTCCGACGACCGGAGACTAACGACGTTTGGGTTATGTTTGTCAGGTTCCATTGAAGGCCAATATGTAAAAAGATGAGACTGTCAGTGAAAATTTCAAAGTTGAAACCGTTGCCGGCCAACGAACAATAATTAAGATTGTTAAAATCTATTATTCCCTTAACATATGCACTTCTTTAGCTACAAATTCCCTGTTTCGTTATTTGGTTTTGAGTAAAACTAAATTCAATTTATGGTTTTCTAATTTAGTTACAAGTTTATAAATTTTTTTAATGATGGAAATCAAGTTAGTTTTTGTCTTTTCAAATTTCAATTTGATTGGATATTATTTTCTTGTTCAAATTAGTATTCCGTAAAAATATAGTTGGCTTTCAAAACATCGCAACTTGAAAAATAGATGATATACGGAACCAACTTGATGAATATTCAATGTTTTGCTTCAAACACAAACCAAATCTAGCCGAAACTATTTAAAATCAAACTGAATTACATATTTGTTTTTGGTTTCAAGAGTCTTAATTTGATTCAGATCAAATAACTCAAATTACACATATATACATATACACATACATGCATATAAATACAGTATAGTGTTAGAATAAAAAAGGTAATAATTGTAGGAAGGAAAGGTAGAGATATTGAGCATTGATCTTGAAAAGGGAGGGTTAGAGACGTGCCATATCAATGAAGTTGGTGTAGCATTAATAAAGGCAAAGTTAGACCAGAAGTTTTGGGTTCAAATCTCATAGACAACAATCGAAAGAAATTCACCTTAAAAACATATTTGATTGCTGGAATTTAAATTGAGCTTTTGTCAAAAGTTGGTATCACTGCATAAAAAAAGAGACACGCCACATCATAGAAGGTGGAAAAATATGGGAAGGGTATAACGAAAATAGCCAACTATTGTTAACTTTCTAACCACACATGCATATTCACCCATCTCTTTAACATCGTAACTTTTTTTGCATTATTTTTTAAAATTACACTATAATAACAAGCTTTTTGAATATTTAATATGAGTATAGTATAATTACACTATTATAACGAGTTTTTTTAATATTAATATTATATTATTGCTATAATAAATACGTTTTTAATTGGGTGGAATTTGTATATGTGTTATAGGTTTCGTACTTTTCAGGTTCTGTAAATATGTATTTAGATTAAGTATATAGTGTTTTAGGTTTGTACATGGTGTTTTATCCGCCCAAGTGTTAGAACATGGTATATTATTTTCTTGTCATAATGTTTTATTGCTTAGCGTCCATTTTCAACATGATGTTTTAACATTTTACACATAAGTTTAACATTGAAATGTCAATTTAAACATGGTGTTTTACATTTGGCGCTAGTTTACATATGGTGTTTTACATATGTGCGCCAGTTTACACTTGATGTTTTACAACTGGATGCCGGTTTTGTTTTATATGGGTGTCAATTTTATACATGGTGTTATAATAAAGGGTTAAAATAACACATGATACTTTTACACCCTTGTGTTTTCGCTTTTTAATAAAAGTATAGCAATACTATATCGGGCTAGGATTCGAGTTATAGGAAGCACAATCAAAACACCTATCCAAAAAATGGACTCGTCTAGTGAAACATATAACAACCTCCTGGAAGTAGGGGTGTTCTTCGGGTTTCTTAATCAGATTTCAGGATTTTCGGGTCGGTTTTTTGGGTTTTCAAAACGAAACATTTAACCCGATAACCGAACCATTCTTGGTTCGGGTTAGAACGGGTCGGGTTAGAAAATGAACTAGTTTAATATAAAAGTACAACCTTTAAATTTTAAAATATCAATATTAGTTATTAGCGAACACTGTGAAAACGATTTTTATAAAACAACTCTTGTATATATCGATATTGAATCTATGGAATGCATTATGTATGCTTTGATTTAAAACTTTTAAAAATTAGAGATATGGATGGACTTCATGATTTAAAACCTTTAGAAGATATGGTTTGCTGCACATTGAATGGGAAATGATTTTTAGATCATTTTAGAAGATACGGCCATATCTTAATATGGAAACTGCTTTAAATCTATTTCGGGTTTTTCGGGTTAAACCAATTATCCACACCCCAATCAATGACGGAAACATCGGGGCGGGACGAAATAGATTGTAAGAGACTTTATAACAACTAAATGTGACAAGTATTTAAAAGAAAATTTTCATTTCATTGCTAACGATTCAAGTACATGATTTGGAAACAAAATACAACAAGTATGGAATGACTAAACTAATAAACACGAAATTAAAGTTTGATTCATTTCTAGTCCTTCCTACTAGATTCTTTTCAACGCATCATGATCAAATCCTAGCAATATATATTAAAGTAACATGTCGACACATAAAGTATTGGCGAGCATACAAGTTTTTAGTGTACTAGCATATGTATAAAAGAGTTTATCGAGATCCACATGACAAGAACGTATACTAAGGCATAACATAACATAAGCTAGCATGCAACACCTACTTGTCAACCCAAAGATTCCCGCTAGCGTAATCTTGTCGTAGCAACGACAAGAGCGTTTTGTTTGACTTAACATGACCTCAAGAATACGGGCGGTGCTTAATCCTATAGCACCGCTATACATGTTAAGGGGGGCTTGTACGAAGTTAATGACAAAGTATTGTGCAAGTAAAGTTTCCAGCATGCATGTATTTCTAAGTATAAACGTATAAAGCATGTATGTTGGATTCGATTGCATGAATAACGTGTTTGCGTATAAGTGTTTGTGTGAGTCTTTGTATAAATATATTGCACCCAAAAGTGATAAAACGAAAAGGGGGTCATGTATACTCACGGTTTTGCTAAGCTTTTCCGATTAACTGAGAGTTGATGAGTTGTTGAGATTAGAACACCGAAGTTACCTACATTGCGGAAATGAAGGTGTGTGAGTATTCGAAGTTTGTGGAGAGTTCAGATTCGTAATTAAGTATAAAAAGTATATGCATAGGAAAATATATCTTGTCTAAATACTCGTTTGGACATAAGTTTGTATGTGTTTTCATGGGTCCTAACTTGTACATTAGAATTATAATCGAGAAATAAAGAAAAAGATAATATAACCTCAGTTCATAAAATCTAACCATAATCTGGTTAGTATCATGAATTTGGCTAAATATATATTTTATATTATATAGTTTAAGTCCATCACGTATTATCATGTAGTGTCATATAAGTCAAGCATGAAGGTATGATTAACCTCATTGTATGATTCACCAAATCACAAGGTTATTAACATAGTTGATAACTTGGTTGGTCATATATAACAAGAATAATAAACTAACTAGTTGCCAAGTAGCCAAGTAAGATCAACCCGAGTGTTCCATACCCATCATGAAAAATGTTGGAGGTGCGGTGGGGTTGTGTTACTTTGAGTCTTGGAAGCTACTTGGATGAATATAACAAAACAAGCAAGTGAAGTAGTGGAACTAGTTTGGAAAGCCAAGGCTCCCACGGTTCACACTTTCATCAAAACACAAGTCTCACCACATTGAAGATGGTGGGCTTGGATGGTTTCAACACTTGTAGGTTGTCTAAAACCTTGTCAAAACAAAAGTTTAGCAAATTCTTGGACCTTAAACTTGATGGAGAACAACCACACACAAGCCCCACAATCATGGGTTTGATTGAGGACAAGGTGAGTACAAATTCTACACAATAAATGAACTAAAAGATAAACATATATAAAGTTTAGTGAAAGCAGAAAATTAAACCCACTTTGGACACCAAAATAGGAGTTGTGCCACCTTGTTAACTTTGGTAAACATTGGGTAACAAACCTTGATGTTGTCCAAGTGTTTTGAAGCAAGAAAACTCAAAGAATAAGTAGTAGAAGTGAGTTAAAACTCACTTTGAACTCCAAAGATATTTGCCCAAAATCAGAATTTATGGATGATTTGAAGTGTTTTGAGAGTGATTAAGTGTTTGGAAAGTGTTTAGAAGATGGTAAGGGTTGTAGTTGGAATTAGGGTTTGGGTGTTAAATAAGGTGGTTGGGAGTTGAAAGAAGGGAAATGGAGCCAAAATTCGCGTGTTTTAAAAGATTCTGCCATGTCTGGTCATTTTGTACGGTCATGCGGATCAAGTGCACGGCCGTGCTGATCGTGATCGCTGAGTGGTGCACATCAGGTGCGCGGTCATGCGACGCCTCAGTGGCATGGTCGTGCATCACCTGCAAAATTTACCAAACTTTATAGAATTTTACAGTTTGACCCATAGAGTTTGATATACTATTATTTTATGCTAGAAACTCATAATTAAGCATGGTTTTAGGTATTCCAAGTGTATCAAAGTAGTGTATGAGTATAATGCACGTATAATTGATAATTTCAAGTGTCGGTTTTGCGTATAAACACGTATTTAAAGATTTGATTACGTATATCACACAAATATGAAATGTAACACGTATGAGTATCAAGTGAATACCCATTATGATTAACGTTTCGAATTGTGATATTGAAATCGAAATACGAATGTAAGGTTTCTAAAAATAGAATGCAGATAAGAACTTTCTAAAAATAGGAATACGGAAATACCAGGCGTTATAGATTACCCATTATTTAACCCGTTAACCAATCCATAGAACTTTATTCGGGTCCGGGTTTACAGTTATTCGGTTACGGGTTCTTTGGGTTTCATCTAATTCGGGTTCGAGTAACTTTGATTTCAGGTTTCTGTTAAAAAGATAACCCTACTTGGAAGAAGGTTTTCCGACCCTCAGACCAAACTCCATCACTTAGAGATCTTATCTATCACTAAAGACAGACACCTACCAAAAATGGACTCGTCGAGACAAAATATATGACAACCTCCTGGAAGAGGTTTTCCAGCTACTCTTTGTAGGATGAACCAACAACCACTTCGTTAAGGATACATCAATTTACCATTAAACTATCCCATTAGAAGACATTAGATAAGCAAATTAACCTGCAGTAGTTTACAAAAAAAAATCCGACTTAAATAAATATAATTATGTTTTGAAAAGTTTACGTAATCGCGTCAGTCTTTTGCCGCATGCTCAATAGTTTACCTCTATTTTTTAAAGAGAAAACAATATATGTACGAAGAGAAACGAGATACGCGGAGAAAAGTGATTCATTAGTTTGTTTTATATGTATATTTGATTCATATTTAATACAAAACAAAGTTAGAATATATATGGAGGTTTGGTGGACAACCAGAATTGGAGAAAAGGAGGTGTGCGTGAAGACAGGAAATTCAACATGAGATTTCGATAACATGAAAAGAGCCCACATCGTATCATTTTAAATAATAACGAGGGCCTAATTCGTAGTGTGTGAAACGCCTTATTAGAGACCATAAAACGGGTCGTGTCCTCACGACCCACATGTGTAGTCAAGGCGACCCATGGCGGTTCCGTTGGTAGTTCAAACAACAAGAATTGTGGTGTTTTGCAACGGTGACTCGGCTGAAATTTTTCATCTCAGTGGAAGCAAATGCCAGCGGCCTTCTTAGCTTTGCATCTCGGTTTGAGTGAGGCGCTTAAGGGGAGGATTCAGTGTCACCGACGTAGGACTTTCTCCGGTAGTGAGCTTGTCTTTAGTAAGTTTTGCAAGTCCATTGGCGTGGTGTAGAGTCTGTGGTTTAAGTATGGCAAGTTTGGCTTGGAGTCAGCATGTAAACCCGAAATAAAGCAATTCATGAGCGCTTGAGGAGGCCCGATGACAAAGTTGCTCAATTTTTCAAACTCAGCTTGATAGGCCGCGACGGTGGTCGTTTGCTTCAGTTTAAGAAGCATGGCCTGATGATTTGCGTAAGTAGATGGGCCGAACGAAGTTCCATTGATAGGCCACAATGGTCGTTTCCTTTACTGTACCAACTAAACATACAAGTTGCAAAGAATAAAATTCTACAGCTTTATATGTTTTTTCCATATTAAAATTGCAACAAATTACAAATCAATCTTCACACCAAAAAACACCATGCATATCCAAAAAGTGCAGGCTATCAACTATCAATGATCATGCTAAAGAAGGCCAGTTTGAAGAAGGTTCCAACTAATTTTTCTACAAATCCAAAGTGTCATTGGGATTCTTGGCAATAAGCAGTTCAATCATACTATAAGTTTGATGTTTTAATCCTTAGAATAACTGTTATGGAAAAAAACCTGATTGAAACATGACACCAAGTATTGCATGTGTGTTATACAAAAACCTTTTCTACAATTCATAATACAAAGTTGTTCATAATGGTTTTTATATTTCTTTAAAAAAACAAAACAAGACTAATTAAGACAAGAAATATCCCAACTGACAGAAACATGCATTCATCTTAACCATAATTGCAATTAGAAACACAAATTCAATTTACAACCAAGCATAGTGGTCAAACATGTATAGACTTATACCACTCAATCAAGCACACACCAGAGCACACAAGATTAACAACACAGACAACCTTTTCAAAAGCAATTAGACAATTAAATTGCACAACTCAAGAAATAACTAGAAATCACATCAGAGTATGGTAATAACAACCCTAGATCTAAATCACTCAGACCAAGCACACACAAATTTATAAGAATGCAAGAATCAAGAACCATGATTAGGTTCACATAGTAATACCAAGAACATTCAAGAACCCATAAAATGCAGCAAGTTTGATGCAATGCAACACATAAAACAGGGTGTGGCTCTCCCTGTGATCAACGCCGGTCCTTCTAACCCGACCAAATATGCCTAGTTAACATATACAACAATGTACCAGAAAATACACCTACAAGACTCCAGCTAGCATCTTGTTTAATGACTGAATCAATGGCTTCTTGGGACAACTTTTATACACCAAAACTTCAGATTCAAGATTTTTCAAATATCGGGAACAGGAAGTAGTTTCACGTAATGCATTCGCTTTTCATTCTAGCCACTGTGGAAAGTGTTTTAGTACGACCCTCTTGTTCACTAGACACGATAGCCATGCACTCTTCACTTCTTATCAAATACTTTAATCGTTTACCATATCTATCCTAGAGCAAGATAAGTGGAGCGGTTATCGATCTCTCCAATCATGTCACAAGAAAAAAATGAAGGGAACACCCACGCTTTTGTTTTCTTTCTGCAGAGTAGTCATTCCTCTTTTCATAACTGCTAGAACACGTCGAACAATCCTTGATCTCACAGGACTTTGACAAAAATGGTGGTTTGGATAGTGAATTGTTTTGTTTTTTAGAGTAATAGATGTATTTGTGTAGAAGGGAGTGAACGAACACCTTACTAACAGATCTTGAACGAACACCCGATCTCAACGTTATCAACCGATCTTGAACATCCGAGATCGGAATAAAAAAACCCTTACCAATCAGCGGAGTAACAAAGAATCGGAGCTCTGATACCATGTCAAAAACTGGTATTAACAGAATTTTGTTATGAACTATTACAACAAATCTTTACAAATCACTCAAAGAACTCTCAAGAACAACTACACAGCAAGATCAGGTCACCGAATTAATGATCTGATTACACGAGAATCAATCAAATAAACAAGATGAAGAAAAACCTAATTCTACGAGCTACTTTGTAAAGTTGAACACAAATGAGCTGACAAAGCTTTATATATGGAGGCCTTGAGATCCTATTCACAAGCTCCAATCCCAGCCCATCACTCTCCTTGAAACGCTTAAGCCAGTAGCCAAAAACTTGAACTCTTAAGCCCATGTAGCCCATGCGTTTAGCCCAACTCGCATACAAATAGCACATTTTTATGAGAACAATAAAAAATAACATATGTGTTGTGAAACAACGGTCTATTAGCAACTAATATATATGTATATAAACATGAGAGCTAGACTGATGAAATCATGCAGAGAATAGAACATGGAGAATTCTTATTCATTGATCTAACATCATATACAAATGCCATTATATATAGGCACTCACATTAGTACAATAGTAAATAAGAGAAAGGGGTTATACATGTGGAAAGTCACTTCATAATGGATGCATTCATAGATAGAGATTATACATGTGAAAAGTCACTACATAATGGATGCATTCATAACACTCCCCCTTGACTATCCACATGATGAAATATTATTCTTTAATACGCTTAATGATGTTGCCTCATTAAAAACCTTGCTAGGAAAACCCAATGGGACAAAACCTCAGCTAAGGGAAAAAGAGTGCAACGCGTATTGTCTCCCCTGATACTTCCGGATCAGGTACATTGTCTAAAAAAACCTTACTAAGTCCAATTGGAATAAAACTTAGTGAAGGGTAAAGAGTGCAATTTATGTAAAACTCCCCCTCATTATGATATGTATCATTTAAGTAACATGTGCCAATCTTCTATGAAAATTGCTGAAAACTTTTGTAGCAATAATTTGTCGTTTGATCTCTTGATGTACAATCCTTCAATGAATATTGATGTATGATCTTCATGTGAATCTTTAATTGCCTCCTCTTGTAAGTAGATACCATAAGATCCATGAATGTGTTTTGTTATAATCCCTGCATTTACAAAACTAACCAAACTTGTTGATGATTAGTAAAATATGAACCCATACCTTTCGTACCTTAAGGGTATAGAATATAAATGTTTTACTCATTACACTATCTCCTCGTCGTACATGAGTTAAATCTTGCCAATGAATTTAATGGTATATGTTCGTGTATAGCTAGCAAGATATATTAATACAATTTGTATTGAATTATGGTACTTCATGACCAAGGATCTTTGCTTCTTTGATAGAAGATGATAAAAGTCATTTTTATCTATATCAAATATTTGAACATCATTAAATGTACTTACACTAAAAGCTTTGTCCATATGAAAATGTCCAACATTTTCTAGATGTATTATGATTGATGGATTATAATAAAACGTATGTCCTACGTATCGAGCCATAAATTTGCAATATTGTATTTCATTTGCAAATTCTTGCTTAAATATTTGAGCTCTTTTTTTCTCTTTCTGGATATTCAATGACATCATCAACATATATTGCAATACTTGTAAACCTCATATCGTTCTTTTAATGAAAATAAATGGACCAACTTCACCATATGTATTTCTCGTTTTCGAGCTCACTGGTGAGTCAATTATATCATATTTGACTCGACTATTTTAGTCCACACATATTTTGTCAACTTCATATAGTATGTTCTTGAGGTTTTGACATCAATGCTTCTAGCATTATCAATCCATGAGGGAATTCGTTCCATCTTATCCATATATGCATGTGCTTTCACTATTCATGAGTTTTGCTATATAAATTTGCCCATTTAACACATAGATATCTATATCATGTAAAAGTATCATGAACACTTGCTTTTATCTCCAAAATCCATATTGTACCATGCGTGTACACTATTTATTGAGATATCACAATCACTGGGTACAAGTTTTCAATGTATGTTATTGGTGCACAAGAATTACATCATTAAGATGTTTTGATTCACCTTTAAAGAACTCATTGCTTTAAGAAACTCATCAGGAGTTCAATCGTATTCAAAAATGAATCTGTATACAACTATCATATTGTTCTCGAGAACTTACTTTACATGAATTACATAATTTAAATCCTTCAAGGACTTGCATGTAAACTTTAGTATCTAAATGATACATAACATTTATAAAACGCATACCCAATTCTCTCTTTTTATTACCAGACTAATTAAATACTGGAAAGCTATTGCATCCACCGCTGGAGAATACGTCTCCTCATAATTAATCATAGGTCTTTGCGAAATCCTTGTGCCATCAATTGTTGATCCACATAAAAGACCTAATTATATTAGATATATTTTACAACTTTTTTTTGTATGGACTACTGGCCTGAAAGCTTTCCATTTCAATAGAGAATTCAACTCTGCCTCATTTGCGTCGTTCCATTTTGGCCAATCATTTTTTGTTTTTATTCATAGGCAGATTTTAAATCTTGATCCTCGTCATTTCATCATTTCAAGTGCTATATTATATACAAAAGTATAACGACGTCGATTTTATTTTTGATCCATATACTTTTAGACATGATACAATTTAATGAGATCTCTTTATTTTCAGGTACTTGAGGTTCTTCTGGAACCATCATGTCTAATGTCTCTTTAGGAGATCTTTTTACTATAACCTCGACTTGACCATCTTAATTACTTGCTCCAATTTTCAAGGAACTTTATTATTGGAATCGACTAGTCTACCATGCTTCAGGCGTGTAATAGACTCATTACAAATGTATTGTTGTCTTTATGGGACAAAATATAACTAGAGCATAAGCAGTTGCTTATGTGACTTACTTTGTCACTATATTTAGGTCAGTTAACATGTCTGGTGATTGATTCTTTAATCTAGGCAACGAATTATCTTTTGAACTTCTTGTTCACACAATTTAGTTTGAGGATCAACGATAATTCATGCATACCCATTCCTTTTTCACTGCCATTAATCTCCCCCTAATGTTGAAAATGTTAATTTACTTAAAGTAAGATTTAACGAGCCATAAATAAATCTCTCGTTAATTGCTCTAAGTATGTAATCATAAATAGTATTTTCATCCAACATATATTCCCAACATGATTTGAGTTTAATTTTTATGCATTGTGGTGGATCAATTCCAATGTATACCACACAATAAAAGGTTTGATGGAAATATTTGGTTCCTGACCAAAACCAACTATAATGGGGAGAAACTATTACAACATATTGGCTTGATGTGAAATAATGTTACCGCATGTAAAATCACATGTGCTCAAATATGAACTTTTGCTCTCTTGATTATTGCCTTTGCAATCAATTTGTAGACGTTTATCATCGTTTTCAACAAAAGCAATTTATGTCTTAAGCATTTAGAAAGTTCAATACTTATTCCAATAATCATTAGTAACATGGATACTAAATTCAATGTTATAACCATCATAAATATGATAATATGAAAATAATATGCTTGCGATCTCATTAGCTAAGTTACACACAACTTCAAGTTGTAAATTTGATGACCAATTAGACGATGCATCGATTTAAAAACACTAAACGGTATCATGTTTGGGTATATACATCCTTCATTCATTCCATAATATTTTAGGGATTCACACCCTACTTTGGTTTGTAAATAATTAACTTTTGTTGAGAGCAACTATAACATGTTTAATTATCATGAAGAATCTTCTGGTTATTCATTAAGTTTCACATCATCATTGGCTCGGTGTGGTCTAACCGGTTACGCCAACATATAATTAAGATCCATAAACTTATGGTTTATGATATTGTATATGTATTACTTGCACGTATGTAATACAAAACATAAGATATGAAAGAATGTATTATAACTTCAAAGTTCAAACCATCGTGTTATGTAATCACTAGTTTATTTGTGGTCGATCTCATCATGACTATCATTATACTACTGATATTCGATCTCATTATTAGCTTGACTATCTTATAATTTCTGATAGTTTGATCTCTTATTAACATGATGATTGTTGCACTTCTGATGGTCAATCTTATTATTAATATGATCATCATTACAATTTTCTCAATGATGCCCATGATTACGATGATCAATATATATTCACTTCATGAATCAGAGTAAAACCATACAATTTTTGCGGTTTTCCGTTATTTTCTCGAACGTATAGATATACAATCGTTTCAAACCGTCTATACCCTTTAAATAATATTGTTACTTCAGGAGTATATTTGAGGTTTGCAAACAAAATTTGTTTTATCCGATTTCCCTTATAATAAACTTCTCTTCATACAACGTCAATTGAGAAGTAATAATATGTCCAAGTCATATAATATTTCATTTATACTTGATAATGAGATACAAGGAGTATGACACTTGGGTGTCAAATCGAAGCATATTTCTACTTTTTCATGAGAATGAAAATAAACCACAACTTTGGTTTAGTCGTTCTATTCGGTATTATCGATGCAAAGAAGTGATAACATATAGAATACAAGGTATAGATAGCAACAAATCATACAATACATGACCTTATAGCATGTCATCATATAAAAACAACTTATAATGGGCCTTTATAAAATAAGTAACCTTTTTATCACTAATAAGCAAACGCATATAATTTATGTAATAACTTATTATGGTATAACCAAACATAAAAGTATCTTATATATTTTGAACACTTACTTTAAAACTTAAACATATATCTTTTTCAAGTTCTCAGATCATTTATTACTTGTATTTAAAAATTTTATTTGAAAATTGTAATACTAATGAATTACATAACATACTCATTTTTTTTCTTCTCAAATATTGATATATAAACAACTGATGACATCATATAAGCAATCTATACATTGTACATATGAAGCCATAACTAGTCACTATTTTATACTAGCAATAGTAAAAGTTAATATGCAAATACATTGTTAAACATTATGACAGGGCATAATGAATGCATGAGAGATACCAACATCGCTAGAAAGGGTTTCTCTGAAAACAACTAATGATATCTAGCAATTTAATCTATTAGATGAATTTCTTATATGAAAAATTTGTTATAGCATTAACCTTAGTATAAGTACCAAAAGATATTTGCATACTCATGTTATAACAATAATATAATAATAATAATATATTGCATTATAAGTTGTATAGTTTATTTAAAACTAAATCAATTGATGTTTATAAACAAATGATTAATATCCAATGAGCACTACTCACATAACTCATTTATATCTAATTATGTAAAAGTCTTTTGACATGCTATGTATTAACAATGACTAATAAAAACAATTAATTACAGAATTCATATCCATTTAAATTATAAATTATACAAAATAAAAATCTAGTACATACATCATGTATATATTACCACCAATACAAGCATATATACCTAATACAATTGCACTGTTTAGTCTATAAATATTGAGTTCCATACTTTGTAATATTGAATATTGAATTTAATTGTTTTTCATGAATTCTAAAAGCACATATAATATTCTCTAGATTGCAAATTAACTTCCTCAAATAAAAATAATTCAACAATTTTATTTACAACTTAACAAGGTTAATAAAGAATCATAAATATATGATTATGGTGGTTCAAGGAATATGCAGATGAGCATCACTAGATTGTAAGAGTCCTAAACAACATATATTATAATTAAATTAACTAACTAAATGATAATTCAGCCAATTTAGAATAATAGAAGGGATCATTTGTAAAAGAGAAAAAATAAAATAAATATACGTGGATCGTCGTCAATGAAAACCAAAGTTATTCAATTAATATGAGTATTAGAAAAAGATGAATTAGTCAATTGTAACGTCATAATTTATGATGTATCATCTAAATCCTGATGAATACCAACATGCTAATACATATATAATAACTTCTAAAAGCAAATGAAAAAAAAATGTATATAGATAAGAGTTCAATCATGAGACTACATCTAGAATTTATAGTAATCATCAGTTTTAAGTTTATATATGTATTTTAATAAGTGCCACCAGTAAGATTGATGTATATCATCATCATCAAATATAATATGAAATAATCATACGAAGAATAATACCTTTATTAGTAGAGACTGCAGATCCGAAGATCAAATGTTTTGTCAACAGTGGCTACGCATCTATGGTTTCCAACTTTCCATCGCATAAGAAAGCCATCTTTCATCATTTTGGATAATTATTGGGTTGCTTTCTCAATGTGCGAGATTGAGTTAGGATGGAAAATAATGCACATCAAAGGTAAGGAAAAAGGGATATCAAGGGTGGCAAAACATATAGAGCACGTTCGTGCTGATAACGTGTTGTGAAACAACGGTCTATTAGCAACTAATATATATGTATATAAACATGAGAGCTAGACTATGAAATCATGCAGAGAACAGAACATGGAGAATTCTTATTCATTGATCTAACATCATATACAAATGCCATTATATATAGGCACTCACATTAGTACAATAGTAAATAACGGAAAGGGGATATACATGTGGAAAGTCACTACATAATGGATGCATTCATAGGATAGGGGTTATACATGTGGAAAGTCACTACATAATGGATGCATTCATAACAATGTAAAATATAAAACTAACATATTGAGGGATTATTTTAACATCTTCCATATGCGGTGACTACTCCTTAATAAATGTCATTCACCGCACAGCTATAGGGGTCAGCGACGTTGTACCTGTGCGGTGAACCCCCACCCCGCTCCTCTTCACTGCTTACGCCCTTACCGGCTTTAGCCACATGCCAAAGTTAGAACCAAATCAAATATTTGGTGCATATCTTTATTCCCCATTTAATGTAATCCGGGGACTCACACACCTTGTACTAATCCATCAAGCTATCAATCAATGAAACAGTGCAAATTCCGAAAGATTATATAAACAGTGCAAAGAATTTTAGTTAATGAACGTGCTAATACCACAACAAAATAAAGATAAAATTAAAATGTTAGTTCAGGAACGATTCACCAAAGAACACAAGATCTGCGTTTAATCAGGTTTAAACTTGCGAAATCTGTTAAATCAAACCGTAATCGTGAACACGAATGTGAATAATCACTATTTACTACGATTAAACTTAAACCGGATAGAGTTTCGACGTCTACTTTACAAATTCAGCTGATTCTAGATTGGAACCTTGAAGATCTTGAATGTTGTATGCTTGTGCGAAGTTAGTTAAACTATTCAGATCATAAGAACCATGTCCGAAAACTGTTAAAATCACACCGAACACACCGAAAAGTCCGAATTTTACACGGAAACTCAAACGGAATTCATCAAAACAGATTTTAATAAATTAGAATGTTCAAATCAAGATCGAATCTAACCAAAGTTCTTCACAACTATTGAAACAGATTAAAATCAACCGAAAATCATTCCGAAATCAATCAAAAACTGTCTGAAACTCTGAAACAATACATCGAATCACACCGAAACCTATCGGAATTCAATCAAAATGTTAGAAATCACACTGAAACTTAATCAAAATAGTCCTAAAAGCACGAACGACGCATAAAAAATCACCGAAACTCAACCGATTTTATCAACGATTACACACAGAGCTTCTGTAGCTCTGATACTATTTGAGATTCCAGGATCCAACGGTTCTAGATGGAAGTTTGGGTATAATATAACTAATTCGGTAGAATATTGTTAAGAATGGAGTAGAAGCAGAAGTAATATGTTTCATTCATTCATACCGAAAGAGTATACATCTTGTTAAGCTGGCAAAATTATGGAGAAATTTCGCCAGCGTTTCCCCTCCGAGGACTCCAAAACATACTAAACTATGAACACACAACACACTTTATAGACACTTTACCCTTGTGCGAAGTGAGCTAAATTACCTTCGTACGAAGTGAATTACATTTTGTAGTTTTTCACTTCGTGTGAAGTTGGTTTCTTCTTCGTGCGAAGTGACTGTTATGCACACTTATGAATGTTTTCAAGTGTTCATAACAGTCACTTCGCACAAAGTGAAAATTCACTTTGCACGAAGAGAAAACCAACTTCGCACGAAATGAAAAACTGCAAAATGTTAAAATGTTTAATCAACTTTGTACGAAGTGACATATGACATTTTAACATTTGCATTTTCACTTCGTGCGAAGTTGACCTAGGTGCGAAGTGGCCCTAGAACGAAGTAAAATCACAAAACAATTAAATTCCTACTCGTGCGAAGTAAAAAATGCCAATTTCTAGATTTATCTTCGTGCTAAGATAGAACCCAGAATTTGCAAGAGTTTCACTTCGTACGAAGTTAGTTGTAACTTCGGGCGAAGGTAAATGTTTCAAGTTTAAACAACAAATTTCACTTCGTGCGAAGATAAAGTTATCTTCGTGCGAAGGTAATCTTAAGATCGTGCGAAGGTAATGTTTCAGATCTTCTACTCATTTTTCATTCTTTTTATCATTTCCCTGACATTGGACGGACAAATGGACTGATTTTACACAGGACTGTTACCGAAATTTTGTTTGAGAAATTGCCAGATTCTATGATACTAGGTCTTTATAGATAATTGATATCTGGGGTATTTTACAAGTTCTTCTGATTTTTCGTCCGCAATTGCCTATAACTTGTAGAATAATTTTGCTTTTAAACCCGAAAATTGCACAAAATTGAAAGTATGAAAGATCTAACAATTGCAGTCAAAAGATTCCAAATTGGAACACCACTTTTAAGTCGAGCCTTCATCTCTTTGTTTGTATGGTGGTACTAACCTGAGCTCTCAAGGTCTCGCACAAACTAGATACAAATATCAGTTAGATATATTCACATGTAAGATGAAATCCAGGGAATCTTGATACGAGAGTATATTCTGAGGTGGGAAACGCTATGAAGTCAAGTTCTAAGCACCTAATTAACGTTTCTCGGAGCAATTGAGAAATGTGTAGAGGTTTAAGTGGATCAGTATACTGAAAATCTGAGTGAATCTGTTTAGAACTTAAAGTTTTATCAAGATCAACGGTACTAGTGATTTGCTTCCAAAAGTGATATGATCCTCTAACAAAATCTCAAAAATGTTTGTAAATATGTTTATACATAGCTATTACATTCATTTCAGAAAAACCCAAAAATATTTTCAGTGTGTTTTAGCATAAAATTTGAAAAAATTAAAAAGATTTTATTTCTATCCTAGTTTCTGACGATGGAAAGTGGATTTTCAAAGTTTAAAGATGCTAATGTTGAGAATTCCAGAGGCCAACAGGTTGGGAGCTTATCTGAAATAAGAAAATTTTTGAATGATCAAAAGTTCATTAATTTGAAACTTAAAATTGCTTGAAAATATCAATTTGTTCATAAAGTGTTCAACAAAGGTCATTAACTTGGACTTGGTAGACAAATCAGTTAACCAAGGTCATTAACTTGGACTTGGTAAGCTGAGTGGGTCGTTAAAACTGGTTAAATTAAACGAGAATTTAAAAGTTTAAAGTGTAAATTACAAAACTCGTCCTTTATGTTGACAATGGATTACAAAGTGTGCCATTGTCTTTAAAAGTGATCAGATTCTACTTTATGTTTGGAAATTATAACACTTTACGTCCTTTACCTCAAAGTCAATTAGTTTTCATTGTTAAATTAGGATATATTGGTAATTTTACTAATTTATTGAAAATATCTCTAATAAATAAAACAAAAAAATTAAAAATTGAAAAAAATCAGATCTCTCTCTTTTAACTCTCTCTCCCCTTTCTCTTTCTCTCTAACCACCACTCTAGCACCACCACCACCACTATATACAATCCTATCTCTTCTCACCCACCACCACTCTAGCCGCTGCCACCCGACCACAACCACTATTCGGCCACCGCCACCCAACCACAAGCATTAGCCGACCACCACCACCACCCGACCACCGCCACCTATCCTCTCCAATTATAGATCTGTAACACCTTTGCTGCAACCTCCCCTTCAATCAGTACTTGAAGCAGACAACTGAGCCAGTTGCAAGATATTTCTTCGGAGCTTTCAAGAATAAGAATTACAAGGCACCACCGAAAGACAAATGGAGGAATGATGTACTAATTCTGACAATGAAGAGGATAGAATGGCAGACTACATTCCAAAGAGAGGTGTTTGGTACGAGAAAGAAGAAACGAAAAAGAAAAAGACTACTCCAAAAAAGAAAGCACTAAAAAGAAAGGTAGAAACTTTATTGAGAGATAAGGCAACATATGAAGAGTCTGAAGTTAATGTGAATGTTGAAGTTGACTAGAATGTTGAGGTCGAAACGAATGTTGAAGACGAGGTGTTCTCTGCTACTTCTGATCAAGATCGTGATGATATGAATGTTCTTAATATTGCTTCTGAGATCGAGAAACAAGCATTTGAAGGTGACGATGGAGATAGTTTCAGATGAAAGTGTTGATCTTGAAGCTTGAGCAGCTGTTGAGAAAGCTAAGCAACGAAAGAAAGGGCGTTAGGTGACGATGATGAATCATATGTGCCTTCAGAACCTAAGGAGATTGTTGAAAGGCCAGTCAAGAAAGTCAAGAGAGAGCAAGCCTATTGATGTTAAGAAGAAATCAACAGGGTCTCCGGCAGTTAAGGAAATCAAGGCAAAAGTATAAAAGAGAAAGACGCCTGAGGTGGAATTTGTGCAACTACCATCACCACAACATGTTACACCACCACATCCTACTTCATCACCAAAGCAACCAACACCACTAAGACAACAAAGATCTACTCCCCAATCTACACAGAGATAAAGATCATTCCCTACCGGAGATGATTTTGGTGAAATTTACTCTAACCTTGAAGGTGGACTGGATTCGTATATCGTTAACGATGAAAAAAGTCACTGCGCTGGAGAACAAAGTCAAAATTTTAGAGAGGTTTATGGAGTAACAGAGTCAAATTTCTAGAAGATGATAGAAAGCTCATGGAAGCAGTGATTGCTAGTTTGGTTTCTAATAATGAAAGATTGAGAAGGCTGGTTAATGATTTTGAAGATGAACGTTTGAGGAAGGATAGAAAGTTTGATCTGTTTCAGAAGGTGTTACCATGAAAGTTGGGTATTGACTTAATGCTGAATTTGATCTGATAAAGATAGAGGAAGCGAAGGAAAGAGCTCGCAAAGCTGAAGCTGATGCTGCAGCAGCTGGTAAAGGCAAAGAAAAGATTGATAAGATTAGAGCTGTTACGCCTGAGCAGAAGTTGAAGCTGAACCTTTAGTGAACTATGTGCTAGTTGGTGAAGCTGTTGATGTTACTGGGATTTATGCAAAACAAAAATACTTGGAAAGAAAGAAGATGGAAGCAGAAATAGATGCTGAAATAGATGAATACGAGGAGAATGATGATATAGATGTTGGGGAGGTGACAAGAAAGATGATGATGACAAAGGTGATGACGACAGCAACACACAGGGTGGAACTGGTCTGGTTGTTCATGATGCTAAGATGAATGAATCGTTCGATTATGATGCCTATCTGAACGATACAATGAATGAAGATAGTGAAGCACAAAAACAAGGGGGAAATTGTTGGTGCATATTATGTCAATCACTGTGCGAATTGGCTAGATAGAGCGTGTGTTGAATATTGTAAAGATTAGATATGAACACATGACTCAAGTGCGAAAGTGAGAGGCACATATGTGTCACTTCGTACGAAGTGGTCACTTTGTACGAAGGTAATTTAGCTCACTTCGCATGAGGGTAAAGTGTCTATAAATAGTGTCGTGTGTTCATAGTTTTGTAAGTTTTGGAGTTCCCAGTGGGGAAACACTGGCGAAATTTCTTCAGAATTTCGCCAGCTTGACAAGATGTATACTCTTTCGGTATAATGAATCATTAGACTTTCCGCTGCTTCTACTCCTTTCTTAATAACATTTTACCGAATTAGTTCTATTATGCCCAAACTTCTGTTTAGAACTGCCGGATCATGGAATCTCATAAAACACACATACACAACATACGTTGTCATTATGGATGAGTTCCTCAAACTTAAATTTGTTATATTAAAGTCTTTGAGCTTGTTTAAAAATGCACGTATTTGTGAGAACAACGATATGTAGATAGTTTCTATATGTGGCTATCATGTAAACACTTTTCTTGACGTAGAATGCCTCATTAGTTTTTGGTTGCTTTATACACAAATTGAAATTGCATCATCTGATAGAAAAAGTATTTTTAAATGTTAGTTCATTAAATTTGATATGTTCAATGGGTAACAAGATATTATTTTATTTTATTTTTTTCGTTTGTTTTCACATGTACATATGTATCTCTTACAGCTTTAAAGACTTTAAATATACTCAAATTAGGTTGAGGGACTTTTTAGTACAAGATAAGAAAGTATGTTGGTATTTTATCATATAAAACCTTAACATTATAGAAGTTGAGTCGGTTTTTAATATAGAAATGAGTAGGAATAACTTACAGCAAACATGGGAAACTCTTGTATCTCATCAAGAAAAACACTTGGAGAATAGATGCCGAATTTCGGTGTAACTTCCTTGCATTAGCCCACTCACCTAAAACGTAAAAAGTGTGTATGGACAATAAAACATTCTAATTACCAATTAAAGAATTAAATAAATTGCAACTCTCACCCTGTGGCAATTTTAACATATGGAGAGTTCCTTGAATGCTAGTAGGACCTACCCCATTCTATGAAGTTCACCAGCTTTCTTTCATGTATTCTTTGTAAACTTTCATGAACTTACAGAAACAACCCAACCAAAAATGTATTTTCAAGCAGTTAAAGGAAAAGTAAGTTATTTGTACTGATCACCTTAGAGCATTCACATTGTAACCTCTATATTAGTAAATTCTATATAATGCAAAGGGATAAATGAAAAAAACAATAAAAACACGGAATCTCTATAATAGAGAAAGTTTTATAGATATTAAAGTAAACCTCTATATTTAAAGGCTCATTTCCATGCCTCTATATTTTTGTTGTGAGTGTGTAGGAAAGAGAAAGAAATAATAAAATAAGTGACTTGTGAGTACGATAGAGAAATAGATGGAGAGTTGGATGTGAGAGGTTTTTAAAAAGTAAACTTAATTTAGAGAAAAATGTTGGATCTAGTGGACCCCACAAATAAACACATGATTGGAAAGCCAAAATAATCTATAAACATTTGATCATCAATAACCAGCGCTTAGAAGAACCGCTTCCCCTAAAGGAAATGACATTAACATCTGCTAACTCAAAGGTCTGTTAAGCCAAAGTCTGTCGTACAAGAACTGTTGAAGACAAGCTCTGCTTAAAGTCTAAGGTCTGCTAAAAGCGAACCTCTGCTATTGAAGTATAAAGACTGTTGAAGCAAAGGTCTGCTGGACCAACAGAAGATAAAAGCTCATCAGAGGTTTCTTCAACAGATGCCATCAACAAAGTTAATTTACAATGTAACAGTGTTTTAGTCTAGCAGATGTTAGAGTTTGTTAGGTCGTTAGATTTCATTGTTAAGGTGACGTCAGCTTAGATGCCACAGTGGTTTGCTTTGTACTATAAATAGAACAGTGCATGTACTGTTTTATTCATCACTTCTCCTTGACATTTCTTGTACGAACAAATCAGAGTGATTAGGCTGAGGGGGAGTTTGTATATCTTTCATGCATACATAAATCAAATTTATAAAAGCATGTTGATGAAAACATTCTCTTCATTGTTGTGATTTACAAGTTTACATTTTCGCTGCATTTATCATCTTCCATTGATTTCCATCTTTAAACTGTCACAACTTTTAAACTCAAATCCTAATAATTGGTATCAGAGCTTGTTCAATCAAATTTGATTTTACAATCAATTTGATATAAACATATCAGCTCTCACTACTGATTCGCTTGTTCATTGTATTGAAAACAGAGTAAAAGTTTATTTACGTTCAAAGTATTTATAAACAAAAACATGTTTGTAAACAATCAGAAATGTCTCAAAATCCACAAGATCTACACAACACTGGCACCATGTACAAACCTCCGATGCTTGTCAGATTGGAGTATAACATCTAACAACGTCGGATGGGTCACATATTTGCACAACAAAATACGGGTTGCTGGAAATCGGTTATCTTCGGACCTCATATACCGAGCGCTGAAGACCCTAAAGTTCAAGTTCCAAAGAATCTTGAAAACTACTCCGAGCAAGATTTTTAGAAAATCAAGCTAAATGCAAAGGCATGTAGCAAAGTTGCTACGACTTTGCCAAATGAAACTATGCTGGCATGTTACATTGCAAAAGTGCAAAGGAGTTGTGGGATGCTTTGAAAGAGCAATTCGGTGGGACAGAGGAGGTTCATGAAAACAATCATAAAGTTTTAAACCAACAATATGAAACATTTTGTCATGTTAAAGGATAAACATTAACCTAGCAGTTCGAAAAGGTTTAGTTGTCTAATAAGTGAATTAAAACAGGTAAATGTTAATTTTCCTAATTCAACTTTGAATAGCCGATTTCTTAGATCATTAACGGAAAAATGGGACACTATTGCTTTTGTAACTACCCAAATCAAGGAGATGAGTTTGACTCAGCTTCATGGGAGGCTTCTCACTTATGAGAGAGAGCTTAACCAGAAAAAGAAACTACAGGAGTCAGGAAAAGTTGCTGATGACTATGCCTTTGGTAGTATAACACTTTTTGGTCAAGAAGAAAACTCTGGTGGAAGTAAGGATCAGAGTTATGATCATTTTATTGACATAACATCTGGTAGAGGATTTAACTTTGATTCTTACTCACCCAATTATGCTTTTGCAGCAAATGGGGAAAACCAAGTTTCTATTAACTTATCTTTTGAATTAAATGATCTTCAACATTTTGACCCTGTTGATTTGGAAGAAATGGACATCTTGAATCAACTTGACATGCTGTGTGTTAGGACTAGCAAGTTTTATAAGAAAATTTGTAGAAAGTTTTGAGGGTTGCATGGGGGTTTAAAAGTTGGGTTAGATAAATCGAAAATCAAGTTTTATAAGTGTAATAGGTTAGGCTACTTTGCTAGAGAGTGCAGGAGTCAAACAAATGCTTCTATTGTCACACATCCAAGTCCTAAACCTCAAAACACTCAGTACACCGACCATTATTCCCAATATACCCCAGCTCCACATATGCAAAACACTGCTCATTTTGCTCACCCTGTAAACACTGTTCCAGTACAGTATGTCCAAACCATTGTTCCTTAGAGACAATATGTTCAAGCCCCAGTTCCTCAGATTCAAGTGCAACCTGCACCACAAGCTGCCCAAACCTCTACTCCTGCAGAGACCAGTCAACAGAGCTTCTTTACACAAGGCTTTGTTGATTGGAGTAGCTTACCTGAAGAACTAACTGATGAAAATTTTGCCCTAGTTGCCAATTTTGAAAAGAAAACTTATGATTTTTGTTTTATAGCACTAGACACTATTTTGGAAGGGGTTGAGTCTGAGGAAGTGGTGTCCAATATTAATGAGGTTTGTGGAAATGTTGAAATAGATGTTTCTGAAGAAAAAGTTGGTGAACAAAGATTGATGAAGAAATGTTAAATCCCCTGTTAGACCCATGGGATTCAAGTGTTTGTGAAGGAGAGTGTGATTGTGCCATGATGGCTGCTGCTAAGATATCACCTCAAGTCCTTAAAGACTTATGTTCAGACAAATGTACTATTGTTTTTGCTAACATTAAAGAGGTGAATGGAAATTTTAGAAACAAGATCTTAGATGATGAAATTCAGTTTAAAAAACTTACAAAAGAGTTAAAATCAAAATTGTTTGTAAAAAAAGTGAAATCAGCAATCTCAAACATGAATCAAGCATCACCAATGATCAACTCCAAAAAATGATAGAAAAATATTAAAGTTGTAAAAAGGAGCTTGAATCTACCCAAATCACACATGAGAAATGGGTAGAATCCTACAAAGGTTATGCATTGATGTTGGAATCACAGATCAAAAGCAATGTAAAATTTGGTATAGGTTTTCCGAAAAATGACCATGTTTCTCAAAACATTGTTGTAAATGATTGTGGTTTGGTTGAAATTATCCCAACAAACTTGGCTGGTCAAGAAATTAAAGTCATTAAACCAAATGGCAAGAAAATTATTTTAGAAAAACCAGAAGGATCTTCCACTTTTGAGGAAATTGAAAAATATCAATTCAAACCTACCTGGTCAGATGAATGTGATACTTTTGATAATTTCAAGTCAATGGATTTCTCAACCATTGAAGGTGTAAAAGCACCCAAAGTCAAGTTATTCCCTTGAAAGACCTTCCAGCAGATGTTACAATATCTGTTGACAAAAAGGGAGAAAAAGGGAAGAAGAGAGAGAAAATATCAAACTTGTTTGTGACTTTTGAGAAAAAAAATCATGTTAGCAAAAATTATTTTCTTTTAAAAGCATATGACAAAAACAAGACAAGTGGGATAGTTGATGCACCTCATTGTATCATATGTGGCAAGAAAAATCATAAAACTCAAGAGTGTGTTTATCTAAAATATTTTGATGTCAAAAGAAATGAGTATAAAAAAAAACACTTGAGGGTTCACAGGGTAAAATTGGAAAAGAAAAATCCAAACAGACCTTTGTCCGAGTCCAAATATTTGTTACAAAACAATTGAATTTAACCCCTGTTTCCTGAGAAGTTCAAGTAACAGATGCACCACCAACAAACAAATTTCCAAGAGGAAATGGCCAACCAGTTTATAAGAGTGTACCTCTTGGTTATAAGATCTACAAAAGAACTTCAAAACCAAGAGTAAATAAGCATCCTCATGGATATAATCATCTGACAGGAAATGGTTCACAACATTTCAAAAATCTGTTCAAGACTCTGATCATTCTCCTGGACTTAAGGCTGGAATGTCTCTGACCCCATCCAAAGCCATTTTGGCTTTGGACACCCACCGAAACTAACATGTTACTGATGCGTAGGGAGCTTCTACTTGTCTTGATAGTTTATGGTATGTAGATAGTGGAGGCTCCAGACATATGACAAGATGTAGAGCCATTCTCAAAGATTTTCTAGCACATGGAGGGGGTGATATATCCTTTGGTAACAACTCAAAAGGTAAGGTGTTGGGGTCAGGGACAGTTCAAGCAGGGAAACTCAAGTTTGAAAATGTCAATCTTATTAACAATCTTAAGTTCAATCTTTTTAGTGTGTCTCAAATGAGTGACAAAGGTTACGGGCCATTCTTCACTAAGTAGCATTGTAAGATTGTTGGGCCAGAAGTGGTTAAAAAGATTGAAACCATCATTGCTGAGAGCAAATCACAACTTGTTGCTCATAGGAGTGGCAATGTGTATGTGGTTGATATATAATGTAATGTCTAATGCATGTCTGTTCTCAGTTTCCTCAAATAAAGAGACCGAACTATGGCATAGAAGACTTGGTCACACAAATCTCAAAACTATCACCACACTCTCTAAACAAGGTCTTGTAAGAGGTATTCCATCAAAACAATTCACTTGTGATGAACATTGTGTTTCCTGTTTAAAAGGCAAATGACACAAAAGTTCATACAAATCCATTGAAGAGTCCAAAACAAGTCAGTGTTTGCAATTGTTACACATGAACTTGTTTGGCCTTGTTAAAATCATAAGTCTTAAAAAGAAGAGGTATTGTCTTGTTATAATTGATGCTTTTTAAGGTTTACATGGACTTACTTTTTGCACTCCAAAGATGAGACTGCAGGTATTTTGCAGGACTTTGTAAGAAAAGTTGAAAAGCAATTTGACTTGCTAGTAAAAATCTTAAGGGGTGACAAGGGAATAGAGTTTAGAAATAAGGAGTTGGATGATTTCTGTGTGTCAAAAGGGATTGTGAGGCAATACAGCATCCCAAGGACACCAGAACAAAATGGGGTGGTTGAAAGAAAGAACAAAACTGTAATTGAAGCTACAAGAACCATGCTTGCAGACTCAGGTTTACCATTGTCTTTTTGGGCAGAGGCTGTAAACACTACTTTCTATGTGCAAACAGAGTTTTGATTAACCGTAGACATCAAAAGATTGCTTATGAAACTTTGTACAAGATCAATCACTGATCTTTTATTTCAAAATCTTTAGCTGCCCATGTTTCATTTTAAACTTCAAAAATTCCATTTCAAAATTTGCAGCCAAAGCAGATCGTGGTTATTTTCTGGGATACTCAACTGCTGCCAAGGCCTATAAAGTTTTTATAACCTAAGGAATAGGTGTGTAGAAGAGACCTTGAATGTAAAGTTCAATGAACTTTCTTCATTAAAAATCTCAACGAATCCTGCTGAGTTGTTTGATTTAGATAAATTTACTATGAAGATGTGTCTGTCAAGACTAACCATGCGGGTACACCATAGTCCTTTCATCAAGACTATGGATTTGACTTTGTGATTCCACAATATAAAGTCACTTCCACCACCAGAGGAGCAGATGTTACTAACAACTGTGAAAACTTTGTAACCACAGCATCAACTGTTGTTGATCCTCAAACCTCAGCCAGCTCATCAAGTCAAACACCTATTGACAAAAGTCCATTTTCTGTGAACAAAAGTCAACCCACTTTTACCCCTATCCCACCAATACCTCCACCTCTACCTCCATTCGAAATAGATGTTGGCTCATCAAAATTGCCACTAGATGTTAGCTCAGATGATTCCCATCTGCAGCCTTCACCTCTCAATGCCATAATTCCATACAAGGGAGGCCTAATCTACCTTAAAAATCACCCACCAGACCAAGTTATTGGCAACATCAATGAAGGGGTATTCACCTGAAGTCAATCCCAAAACATTTGTCTTTTTGCAGGCTTTCTTTCACTCACACAACCTATCAAGTACCGAGAGGCACTAAAAGACAATAGTTGGGTAGAGGCTATGCAAGAAGAGCCTCTACAGTTCAAAAGACAACAAGTATGGGAACATGTACAGTTGCCTCAGGATGTATGTCCCATAGGCACAAAATGGGTCTTTAAGAATAAAGTAGATGAGAGGGGCATTGTTGTCAAGAACAAAGCTAGGCTTGTGGTTCAAGGCTATAGACAAGAAGAAGGCATTGATTATGATGAAACATTTGCTACTGTAGCAAGACTAGAGGCCATCAGATTGTTCTTAGCTTTTGCTGCCAACCAAAATATCAAGGTGTATCATATGGATATCAAATGTGCATTTCTTAATGGAAAGATCAAGGAAAAGGTATGTATGCCAACCTCCTAGATTTGAAGATGCCTTTTTATCCAGATCATGTTTATAAGCTCAACAAAGCTTTATATGTCTTGCAACAAGCACCTAGAGCCTGGTATGAAACTCTATCAACCTTTCTCTTATCCATATGCTTTGCAAGAGATAAAATTGATAAAACATTGTTTCTAAAATGGAGAGGAAAGGATTTGATGCTTGTCCAAATTTATGTGGATGACATCATTTTTGGATCCACATGCAATGCCATGTGTGAAGAGTTTAGAGAACTCATGACAGCAGAGTTTGAAATGAGTGCCATGGGTGAGCTCCAGTGCTTTCTTGGTCTCCTAGTTAAGCAGATGCAAAATGGTACATTCAGTCATTAGAGCATATATGTCAAAGAATTGCTAACAAAATTTGATATGAATGATTGTAAACCATGTAGCACACCCGTGGCCACTTCAAAATTGGTCACCATTGATGAAAAAGATGAGTTGGTTTATCAAACATTTTACAGAAGCATGATTGCGTCTTTATTGTATCTAACTGCATCAAGGCCAGACATCATGTTTGCAACATGTGTATGTGCCAGATCCCAGTCAGCACCTAGAAAGTACAACCTTATAGCTGTGAAAAGGATATTCATATACATAAAAGGTGCTCCCACACTTGGTATCTGGCATTCTGGTAATGGAAATATGAGGTTTCAGGTTATTCAGATAGTGATTATGCTGGTTGCCATGCTACAAAGAAGACTACATCAGGAGGATGTCAGTTTCTAGGCAATTGCTTAGTTTCTTGTCAAAGCAAAAAACAAGTTGCAGTTTCAACATCAATAGTAGAGGCCGAGTATATTGCTGCTGCAAGTTGCACTACTCAACTTTTGTGGCTTCAAAGCCAATTGCTGGATTTTGGTGTAACTGCTCTAAAGACTCCTCTCATGTTCGATAGTCAAGCAGCTGATAACATCATTAAAATTCCAGTCTCACATTCAACAACCAAGCACATTGGCATCAGACACCACTTTGTGAGGGATTGCTATGAAAAAGGTTTGATTTCTCTTAATCATGTTCCAACTAAGGATCAGCTGGCAGATGTGTTAACAAAAGCTTTAGACACATCTACCTTTGAAAGCTTGATTTCTATGATTGGCATGCTAAACATGGAAAACTAAACATGGACTTCGTCGTGTACTGTGATACATCTAACCAAGGTCTTGGTTGTGTTCTTATGCAACAAGACAAGGTTATCGCATACACCTCAAGGCAACTCAAAATCCATGAGAAGAACTACACTACTCATGACCTTGAACTTGGAGCTGTTGTCTTTGCGTTAAAGATTTGGTGACACTACCTTTATGGTACAAAGTGTGTGATCTTCATAGACCATAAGAGCCTCCAACATATCCTTAACCAAAAGGAACTCAACATGCATCAACGTCGATGAGTGGAGTTGCTTAGCGACTACGATTGCGAGATTCACTACTATCCTAGCAAGGCGAATGTCGTGGCCGACGCTCTTAGTCACAAAACTCATGTGAAGAGTGTTCGTGGCTTCCAAATTTTGAGCAATCTTCGAGAACGTATTCGAGAAGCACAATACTCATTTGTTAACGAGAACAACGTATCCAACCAGATGAAGTGTGGTGCTAAGAATTAGCTTGTGTCCAAATCTGAGTATTATACTATCTCGATCACGTGTGGATTCCCAATCGAGACAACCTTCGTGATTTCTTGATGAAAGAAGCTCACAACTCCGATATTCCTTTTATCCTGATGCTGACAAGATGTACCAAGATCTTCGTACGTCTTACTGGTGGCCTGGAATGAAAAAGGATATCGCTGTTTACGATTCAAAACGCCTCACATGTTCAAGGTAAAGGCTGAGCATCAGCGTCCATCTGGCTTACTCGAATAACCAGAAATTCCAGTCAGGAAATGGGAGAGTATAGAAATGGATTTCATTACCAATCTCCCTCGTACTACCTCTGGTCATGATAGTATCTATGTAATCATTGATCGTCTGACCAAATCCGCTCACTTCCTTCCCATTCGCGAAGATTATAAAGTCATGAAATTGGCTCGTATCTACACTGATGAAGTCACTTGTCGTCATGGTATCCCCATTGACATCATCTCAGATCATGATGCTCGTTATACCTCGCGTCTTTGGCAAACCTTTCAAAAAGTTCTTGGTACTCATCTTAATCTTAGTACAGCTTTTCAACCTTAATCTTATGGTTAAACTAAGCAAACCATTCAAAGTCTTGAGGATATGTTTCGTTCTTGTGTAATCGATTTTGGTGGCAACTGGGATATACACTTGCCCTTGGTATAATTCTCGTACAACAACAGTTATCACGCTAGTATTCAAATTGCACCATTGAAGCATTGTATGGACGTAAATACCGATCGCCTATCTGTTGGCACGAGATTGGTGAAGCTCAAATCACCGGTCCCGAACTCATACAAGTGACGACGGACAAGGTCCTGCAAATTCGCGATAACTTCTCAAAGCTAGAAGTCGACAAAAGAGTTATGCTGATAAGAGATATAAACCTTTGGAGTTCAACGTTGGTGATCATGTACTTCTCAAGGTATCCCCTTAGAAGGGCGTAGTTCAATTTGGTAAGAAAGGTAAACTCGCTTGTCGCTTCATAGGTCCTTTCAAGATACTCGAAAGGATTTGCAAGGTAGCGTATCGTCTAGACCTACCTTAAGAGCTCAGCAATGTTCATCTAACTTTCCATGTGCCAAATCTAAAGAAATGCCTAGCTGATGAAGGGCTTCACGTTTCACTCAATGATCTTCAAATCAATGAGTCCTTACACTTTGTGGAAAAATCGATCGAAATCATGGACCGAGGAACCAAGCAACTTAGGCGCAGTCACATTCCCATAGTCAAAGTTCCATGGGAAAGCAAACGTGGCGCTGAATTCACTTGGGAACTCGAAAGTGAAATGAAGACCAAGCATCTGCACCTCTTCGTTGAGTCTTCCTCTTGAAAAGAATTTCGGGATGAAATTCCTAAAGTACGGGAGACTGTCACGCTCCGCATTTCCGTACTTTCCTTATTTAGAAGGTGTTATCATATTTCTATTTTTGGAAACTTGTATCTATTCATATATTTCATTTCCAACCCTTATACTCTTAGATTATGATCATAATGGAAAACTTATTTGATATCACATATGTTACATACTTAAAATATATGTTACAATCTTGAATACGTGATTATATGCAAGAAACTGATACCTGGAATACTCGAATACTCAATTTTATGTGCAATTATTTATACTTCCCTATCGTATGCTTAAAATACTTAAAACCGGCTAAAACACGCGAAAAACGACCTGAACAAGTCAGCTCCGCATGAAGTGCACTTCACTTCGCACGAAGTGAGGTCACCTTGTACGAAGTGGTGCCCAACTCGTACGAACTGCACCTGCTTCCTATAAAAACGCACTCCATTCCACTCCTAAACCCTTTGCTCACTCCGCAGACACTCTCAAACTTACTGATTTCTCTCCAAATGATCAAATTCATAACAGAAGGCTTCTCAAGCCTTCTAAGTGAGTTTAAACTCACTCTTTTTCACTTACCTTTAGTAATTTCTTCTACTCTTTTAATGCATGCATCTTCAACTATTAAATCCCACCAAGCTCATCATCCTCTATATGATTAAGCTTGTGTTGGTAGTAATGTGAACACTAGAAGCCCTGGCTTTCGAATTAGTTCCACCACCTTGTTTATCCATTGCATGCCATTCAAGTGGTTTGCTAGCACCAAAATCACCTAACCCCATCTGGCCTCCGACAATTAATTAACTCTTTCCATGTCGGGAATGGCTCACCTGGGTTAATCGTACTTAGCCACTTGTATAGTTAAATTTACATTCTATTATTCATGACCAACTGGGTTGTTACAACCTTGTGCTTTGGTGAATCAAATAATGAGGTGTTCGCACCCCCATTCTTGACTTCTATACAAACTCGAAGGACTAAATAATCTATACATATATAAGAACGTATTTACCATTCTGACCGATTCACGATATTAACTGAATTATAGTTAACTGTTATGAAATTGGACTTCCTGCCTCATTCTTAAAACTCCTCATTCAAGAAATCAGTGTCGACATGGACGTTAGACCAGCAAAATCATTCCAGAACTGTCACTTCGCACGAAGTGGTGTTTTCTACGTTTTCTTTTCGTATATTCCAACTCCGAATCTGAATCTTCACCAAATACCGTCTATTCATGCACCTCTGTTTACCCATTGTAGGGTAACTCCGGTGGTTATCACCTCAACACCCCAACTCAACAATTCGTGGATTTCTAGGAAGCTTGCAAAACCGTGAGTATACTCGACCCCGTTTTACTTTTAACACTATGGGTGTAATACATGTACTTTATCAAAATCACACAGACATGCTTATGCTTAAATCACAAAACAATCCTTTATACATGCTTATTATGCTAAACTTAGATCCATACATGCTTATACTTGCTACGCTTATGCCTTGTCATTAACTTCGATCAAGCCTCCCTTAACATGTATAGCGCTATAGGAGTAACGCACCGCCCGTATTCGTGAGGTCATGTTAAGTAAACAAAGCGGTCTAGTCATTGCTATGATTAGATTATGCTAGCGGTAAACTTTGGGTTGACACGTATAATTGCATGATAGTTTTGCCATGTTAGTTTCAAGTTAACATTTATGCATGAGGATTTGTTCAACGTTTACATTATGCTATTAGTCAAACTTGTATACTCGCCAATACCTTGTGTGTTGAACTATACTTTAACATGTATTGCAGGTTAATGATGACAACGATCCATGGAATCTAGTAGGATGGACTTAGAAACTCATCTTAAATTAGATTTACGTAGGATCGTGTTTCTAATTGCAACTTTGTATATTTGTTGTATTTGTATTTGAATTCAATGTTGTATTTTGTTTCCAAAGCGTTGTACTTGAAATGTTAGAAATGAAATGGAAATTTATGGTTTAGTTACTTGTCACAAGTATAGCATTATGAAGTCTCGAGCAATCTATTTACGTCCGCATTGATGATTCCGCCATCGGTTGGGGTGTGACAGATTGGTATAAGAGCCATAACTATAGGAAATTAGGAAAAATTGCATGATTTGACCTAGTCTATAGTCTAAGCACCAAATCTGACCCCTTCTTACAAATTGAGACCCTTTGTGCGAACTGAAGCACTTGTTGCAAACTGAAACAGCTTCGCACGAAGTGGTATCCACTTCGCACGAAGTGAACAGTTTTCCTGGATTAAAACATCTAAACTTGTCTATTCTGCTTCTAATCTAACCTTGTTTCTTAAAATGATACACACCTTTCCTAAGGCTAACAGAATAGACACTCGAAGACATGAAGACACTCGCATTTCATCCACGAGACGATTTGCACCAAGATAGGCCCAATGGCCCCCAATTTTTGGTGAGATCCTTTATTCCGCGTATTCTCTTTTACACGAAGTTACGCCATCAAGTTAGGAGTGATATCCACATCTTGATGGAAAACTTCCATTTCAGGCTCTAGTGGACCTTACCAACGAGTCGGAAATTGCTCCTCGTAAGACTCCTTATCTCTTCACATCAACTACTCAGCAACACACTGCTTCAATCTGTATATTATAAAACAAACATCTCGAGAAACCATAAGAATTTTTCAGCAAAGAAACAAATTATAATTAATCAAGAGATGGTAAAACTGTATCACAGATTAAGCAAGTCACAACGCAACACCAGCAACCAAAAATTTTTCCCACACATTGTAACCTGCAAGGTTAAAAATTTTGAACTCATCTTCTAACACCAGCTCCCCCTTTCGGTATTAATTCCTCCATGAACAACCATTTTCCGTACATTAAGAATTTCAACGAAAAAGAAAATCTTTTTGGATTTTTGTATTTTCAGAAAGCAAATAAATCACAAGAAAATAAACACTCTGCTTTTTTGAGAATCACTGGTTAAGAAGATCATATCAGCTAACTCAAATTGTTTCACACTTTCAGTTCATTCTTTCTTTCTGTCGTGAAAAACTGTTCAAGACGATTATCAGTATTGTTTATCCACTTAAACAAAACAAATGAACATTTTAAGTACCATTGCGCGGTGATACATTAAGGTAATATTATACTGATGTACTAGTGTGTCCCACTTCAGGACATACCCCCACGATCAAGGTATGCGCAAAGATTCCTCGCAGTAGGTGAGTATACCAAATTCATCCTTTTTGTTGTACAATGTTAGATAATCGGTGACCAGGTCCGTAGTTCTGTACAGCAAAGAGACCAATATCTAACGAGGGTAAGGCAAATACCAAAAATTTTGGTACGATTTATGTATTTTGCACATTTGAATAACTCTCCAGGAGAGCTTCAATTTTTTGGGTTTTTAGCATTTTAGCTCTTTTAAGATATCTTGGTTGTGCCTAGGTCAACATATATCTGGATGCAGCAGAAGGACAACCCTGATATCCCTGGATGAAATAACAGTATAAAGACCCAAAACCTCAGATTTTGGCAATCTATCAACGCAAGATTTAAGGTTACAAAACCATACACCACTGATATGTTACCCACTCAAACACAGTTCTTTATGTTTATATCATCATGGTAGGCTGATTATCTCATGTTTCTTGCCTATTGGTAGATCATATGTTGAAGCTGCTATTACACTTAAGGAAAATAATTTCAATTTCAGTGTGACAGTCTAACTTGCTGATGTACTATCATCACTTCTTCTTCACATGGTGAGAACTCGATTTTTGAGTTTTTTATTTTTATGGTTTTATATTATTTTAATTTAAAAAACAATAAACTATTTACAAAATTCTTATGAAAAACTGGTTATTCAAGATTCCTCATCCCGTTGAGTTTGACTATATGTTCAAATCGAGCCCTGTCAAAAACTTTTGTGTAAAGATCTGCCAGGTTATCTAGTATGTCGACTCATTGAAGTTCAATCAGTTTCTTTTCAGCACAATCCATATAAAATGATGATTAATGTTAATATGTTTTGTGCGACTTTGTTTTACGGGATTGTTTGTGATTGAAATAGTGGCATTATTGCCTATCATTATAGAAGTATGAGTGAAATTCAAATTGTAATCGCGCATCTGCTGTTTTATCCAGAGAACCTGAGAGTAACAACTACTCGCAACAATATATTCAGCTTCACACGTAGAGGTAGATACGCAAGACTGCTTCTTGCATAGACACTATCCTCCTCCTAAGAATCGACAACCTCCTGTTGTAGACTTTCTGGTTGACTTACATCCTCCAAAGTCTTAATCAGTGAAAGAAACAAACTTCAAATCACTATCAGCTGGATACCACAACCCAAGTTTAGGTATCCCCTTCAAGTAACGAAGAATACGCTTCACCATCTTCATATGTGACTCTTTTAGATTCTGATATCTAGCATAGAGACACACTGCGAACAAGATGTCTGGTCTTGAAGCAGTAAGTACATTAGCGAACCAATCATAGCCTTGTATTGAGTTGGATCAACATCTTTCACACTCTCATGATCTGGACCAAGATTGTGATTCTTGCAAATAGTTGTGTTGAAAGTAACACAATCCTCCATTTTGAAACGAGACAAAATGTCATACACATACTTTGTCTGATGTACAAACATACCATCCTTCTTTTGATCAACTTGTAGACCCAGAAAGTAGGATAACTTAGCCATCGCACTCATTTCAAACTTGTTCTGCATCACCCACTCGAATTCCTGACACATGTTTTCATCAGATGACCCCAAAATGATGTCATCCACGTATACCTGTACTAGTAGAAAATCTTCATTCTTTCGCTTGATGAATAGGTACTGTCAATCTGACCTCTTTCAAAACCATTCTTTAGCAAATGTGTTGATGGTGTCTCATACCATGCTCTAGGTGCCTGATGCAATCCATACAATGCCTTATCCAGTTTATACACTCGTTCTGGATAGTCTGGATCAACAAACCCATTTGGATGTGAGACGTACACCACTTCTTGGACTTTCCCGTAAAGAAACGCACTCTTCACGTCAAGTTGGTAAATTTTGAAGCCCTTGAATGATGCGAAGGCTAGGAACAAACGAATTGCCTCCAACCTTGCCACTGGTGAACACACTTCATTGTAGCCAATCCCTTCTTGCTGATTGAACCCCTTAATGACTAACCAAGCCTTGTTTCTCGTTACAATCCCTCGGTCATCTTTCTTACACTTGAACACCCATTTAATGCCAATTTCCTTTTATCCTTCAGGCAAGTCGACTAGCTCCCAATGATCATGTCAGCAGGATCTCCAATGATCATGTAAACTTTCAACTTCTTGAACTGAGCTAACTCCTCTTGCATAGCTTCAACCCATTAATTGTCTTTTAGAGCCAGGTGTACATTCTTCGGCTCCTCTTCGGGAATGAAGCAACTATATAACACTCATTCATAATACCAGTCTTCTCAATTGTAGAATACAAGCTTGAACCTTCTTCTATACTTCTCCTTGTCTGAACACCTCAGCAGGATCTCCAATTATCATGTCAACTTAATGATATATGTTTGCTCGTGTTATGGCAATGGTGTCAACTACTAAATTGTCACCAAGGTTGGATCCAATCTCCCCATGAATATTCTGATATGCAAATGGATTAGTGAAGTCCTCCCCCTGAATGGGTTCAGACTCAATATCGCTTGAATCATGTTCAGCTGCATTGGAGGAAGTTACTGGAGCATCTATCATTCGAACACTTGATCTTGGCATGAAGTCGCCATCTTCATTCTCACTAATAACAGTTTGAATTAACTGAGACTCATTTGTATTGGAAAACTCAGGAATATTAGATGATTTAAAAACACTATCATAATCATATAATATAGTTGGACCACTCGTTGATTGTTGAGGTATATAAGTAGTGATTTCAACATTAAACACAACCTCAATTTTACTAGTTTTTAGATTAAAAACCCTTTTGTTCGGTGTTCCAGGTACATAACCTAGAAAGTATCATTCATCACCTACCTCACTGAATTTTGTTAATCTTTATCTCTCACAACTGTGCAGGGTAATCTAGATGGTTCAAAGCCTTTCAGGTTTGGTTTCTTGTTAAACATAAGTTCGTGACATGTTTTGTTAAACTGTTTAACCATTAAGACTTTATTTAGGACATAGCAAGCCATGTTCACAACTTCTCCCCAGAAAAGAACTGGAAGCTTTGAATCAGAAAGCATAGTCCTAGCAGCTTCAATCAACGTCCTGTTTTTCCTCTCAGCGACTCCATTCTGTTGAGGTGTATAAGGAACAGAATATTGATTTTCTATTCCCTTGCGAAGACAGTAGAGATCAAGAATCTGATTCTTGAACTCCGTGCCATTATCACTCCTTATCCTCTTTATGCGTGCTACATGAACATTTTCCAATTTTGTAAAAAGATCTATCAGCAGCTCTGTTGTCTCATCTTTTGTACCTAAATAGAAAACCCATGAATAACGTGAGTAATTATCTGTGACAACTAAACAATAGTAATCTCCACCAAAGCTTCATACGTTCACTGGACCGAATAAATCCATGTGAAGTAATTCATATGGGGCATCTATGGAATTTACTGTTTTAAATTTGTGAGGTTTCTTTGTTATTTTCGCTTTTGACACAGAAGACATTTTTCTTCTACATGAAACCTCTGCACTGGCCCCTTTCCATTAAACCGTTTTAATAATATAATTAATTTTTCGGTAGTGGATATGGGCCATGCACCTGTGCCACAACATTGACTTAGCCTCAGATGCTTTTGACAATTAGGGATGGCAATGGGTCGGGTATTATCCCATACCCATACCTGGTTGTAAAATCATGTCCTATATCCAACCCAATACCTGTCGGATATTTTTCGGGTAATTACCCGTCGGGTACCGGGTATACACGCGGGTATCAGGTATACCTATTAGTTTGTTAAAAGATATACATTGGGTTTTCCAAACATATTTCTTTACTCGGTGAGAAAAGGTAACTTAACTAGATTCTGGAGAGATGCTTGGCTGTGTAGTCACCCGTTGAAAAACATTTTTCTGAGACGTTACGACTTGGAATCTGATAAAGCTTGTCTAGTTAAGGATAGAATTCAGTTTGTCAATGGCTCTTTGGTGGAGGTTAGGTGGAAATGGAAGCGAGAGAAGATCAAGAATATGGAGAAGGATGAGATCTTTGATCTGCAAGATCTGCTGAGCATGTTTCGGTTTGGCGAAGGGGATGACACATGGAGCTGGAAGTGTGATTTTCTCAGAGGCTTTTCAGTGAAGTTTGCTTGAAACTATATCAAGCAAACTTTGCATGGGCATGAGCAGGAGATATGTGATTAGCTCAGTTGGATCCCCATCAAAATCAATTGCTTCGTATGGAGACTTCTTCAGAATAGAATTCCAGTTGCTGGAAATCTTCGTGCCTGGGGCATTACTTCCATCTCAGGTAATTATGTTGAATGTTCAGGCAAAGTTGAGTCTGTGGTTCATGCTTTTCTAGAGTGCCCGTTTGCTATGGAGGTGGGGAGGTTGATCTCTCTTTAGTCAAGGTGGGACTTCACAGGATATGCGAACCTGGAGGATATATACATCAGATAGTGGTGGATGCTAGAGGTAACTCTAAATCTGCTCTGTTGTGCATTATATACACGACTCTTTGGATGACAAGGATGGAAAGGAATGAATTGGTTTTTAGAGGCTGTAAGAAATCGGCTAACAGAGCTCGAGATTATATCATCGCTTCCCTATTTCACTGGATTAATCTCAGGTTGAAGATTGGGGATATCGGCTGGAACGTCTTAATCTTGGATCCCTTAAGTAATTTTTAGTTCTGTTGTAGTCTTTTTTTTTCTATTTTGCTCCGTGTCCAGCTTTTTGCTGGAAGTCTTCAGGCTTTTTTTAATGCAATGTCGTTTCAAAAAAATTATATAATTTTATTTATACAACTATTATAAACAAAATATGTACATTACATACATATAAGTTATATCATAAATTAATAATATTTTTATAGCACTTGTATACTCATACGTATATACTTCACAAAATATAAAATATAAACACTATTATCGAATATATATACCAAAAGAAAAAATTTCTTTTCACATTATGAACATACTAAAATAAATCACTAATAGACAAAGGTTAATGAAAAATAAAAGTATCAATTAAAAAATTTCGGGTATATAGTTCGGGTAAACGGGTATGTGGTTTCGGGTAATCAGGCCGGGTATCATCTTAATCCCATACCTGACCCATACCCATAAAAATATTAAAATTAATCCCATACCCGGCCCAATACCCATCGGGTATTAGGTATGCCCGTCCCGTTTGTGTAGGATTTCGGGTATACTCGTCGGGCTCGGGTAGTTTTGCCATCCCTATTGACAATAAACATGCCACCACTAAAGAAGCTCCTTCGCATCCATGTCCATGACATAAGTGTCATTCCTACTCGGTGCTCTCATCACTATCCATTCATCCGGTATCACCAAACCCGGTTTCAACACTAAAGCCTCAAACTTAGTAAAATGGACCGAGTGACCCTTGTCGCAGACTTGTGACACACTCATTAGATTGTGTTTAAGCTGCTCGACATAGTTCACTTTGTCCAATATAATCTTCCCATTGGTCACTTTTCCTTGACCTGTAATGTGACCTCTTTTAGCACCTGCAAAATTCACATAACCTCCATTTATGTTTTCAAACTCAGTCAACAATTTCGCATCCCCCGTCATGTGACTGGAGCAGCCACTATCAACATACCATAAGTTGATAATCCTCCTTAGCAGCTCCTACACACACCAACCAAAAATTAGTTAGATTGGGGGACCCAAGCCTTAATGGTCTTGGGTCTTCCAAATTCATCAGCTACTTGAACATCCATCCAATATCCATCACTTCTAACTGGAGTCTTGGATCTAGGAGCTGTTGATGGAAATGGAGTTTGATTTCCACGAGGTCTCTGGTCCTAAGGTTTCCTATACACGTTTAGACTTTGTGACCTTTGGAAATTTTGGTTTTGAGACCTTGAGTTTTGACACAAATATCGTATGTTCCAAGAATTTTGATTGTTGTAATTCCTAAAGCCATTGTTATAAAAATTTCGACCACCATTATTCTGGTATCTATTTTGATATTGACCTTGACTTCTAAAATTACTTGATTGACCATTAAAGTTATTCACTCTTGGTGAACTACTTCTAGGTCTCTCATATCTGCCTGATGTAGATTCAGGCTGAAGGCTTTGTTGATTTCGTTGAAAATGCGGAACTTGTTGAGTTCCTGTTTCAGTCTTACCTACACCAACAACAACACCCTGTTGTTGCTTAGGAGAAGACATCTTTGGTGAGTTAGACACACTCTGCTCACCATCACCATTATTTTCTGTTGATTTCTCTCTCTCCGTCTCACTCACTTGTGCTTCACTCTTTTTGTTAGGACAGTAGCTTGCTACATGTCCCTTGGTGTGACATTTGAAGCATGATCTTTTTGCCGAAGACTTCTTTACAGAAGCTTTTGGACTAGATCCATCAGGTGATGATGATGATGATGCCTTAGAAGGATCTGGTTTAGTTTGCTCAAAATCAGATTTTTCTTTGTTTTTATCTTTAGCAAACTGCACATTCGATTCATTTTCAATAACAATTGTTTAATTTTTCATGTCACTTCCCTAACAAAATTAACCTTTTTAACAAAAGTTTTTTTTTTATTTTTGGGAGGAGCATTCTTTGTTTTCAAAACTGGTTCCCTGTTATTCTCCTTCTTGACACTAACATCATCATATTCAGACACATCACCCTTTTCTGATGTGGAACTACTAGGTGTAATTGATACAAAGTCTGTTATATCATCTTCATCTGGAAAGAATGAATAGTCATGACTAAGAGGTTGCGGAACTTCATTGAAGCCCTGGAAGCCCACACATGTCTTGTCACTACTTTTCTTCAAGCCACCCGTCATGTGTTTCGTTACAAAGGTATATTCTCTGAATTGATTTAGTTTCTTTTCAAGTTCAACAATTTTCAGTTTTTCAGAATTCTCTTTTGTTTTCTCACTCATCGTATCCTGAGCTAAGTCTATAATTTGACGTTTTCAATTAATTTGTAGGTTAAATGTCGATTTCATTTTCATAACCTTTAATTTTCTTCAAATATAAATACTCGTTTCTTTTTACGAATAAGTTTGATTCTTTTAAGCTTGAGAGATCATTACCAGACTATGATTTTGTTTTGTTAACCTGTCGACTCACCTTGCAATTCTCAACATTTTACATGAACAGAGCTATAGGGTTAGAATTTACCTCTCTAGTTGATTTACTCAAGTCGGCCATGAAAGCAGCTAAATCAGCGGCTTTCTTCTTGTCTTTAGCATCTTTCTCTTCATCAAACTTTTGCTCTTCCTCTTGGACTTCTTTCTGATCATCAACCTTTTCAACTTTAGTCTCTTTCTCTATATTAGCATCTTCCTTTACATCTGCATCATTAACATGGCAATCCATGCCATGAAGGCCTGTGTAATGTTTTCATCATCTTCAAGATAAAAACTCCAATCATAAGAACCAACTCGTGTAGTAAAGACCAAAGCTTGTGAGCTGTTGTTGTTAGATGTAGTCATGTTTCCTTAACCTTGACTAGAGAATCTTGAAATGATGAGTTAGGACGTGACTCTACTTTTGGTCTTTGACATTCCCTAGCAAAGTGTCCATAATTCTGACAGTTATAACACTTAACTTTGGACTTGTCAAAACTAACGTTCTCTCCAACAAGCTTCCTTCCTGTCATATTCATGAATCTCCTAGCTCTGATAGAGATCATTGCCATCTGCAACTGTAGATCCATCTCCTCTAGGTCTCTAGGGTCAATCTGATCCTAATTTTCTTCAAAAGTAGCTGGATCAGATATTCTTCTTTGAATGTAGTTCTCATACGAAGCAACAAATGAGGCAAGCAAGGCAAGATGTTGTTCACCAGACTTAACACTCAAGAGGCATAGACCTAGTACTGCTGTTATTATTACTAGACTGTTGTCTCTTTCCCCCTGTTGATCATCCTGAAGCAGCAACAAAACACAGTTCACCATCAGCATCAGTCACAACCTTATCATCTTCACATGAGAGAAACACAGTTGCTGAATCACTTGAAGCATTATGGGAAGAAGAAGATGAAATGCCTTTGTAAACTCTCGGATCTTGAACCTGATCATATCTTGTTTCCTTCTTCATGTTAAGCTCGTAAGCTCTCAGTTTCCTGGCAACCTCTTCTAAGTCCTTAGTCTCGTAATCAGCATCACCCTTAATCTCGAGAGTATAAATATCCCATTTAGCGGGTAGAGCATCAAGCAGTTTGTCATTTATCTCAGTGTCAGTGTATCCCTCTATGTCATAGTTATCTATCTCAGACATTAGATGATAGAATCTCGTGATAATATCTTCTAGGGACTCATTTCTCATGTATTTAAAGATAGCAAACTGTTTCTTCAGAAGATCTACCTTATTCTTTTTCACATCAGCATAGCCCTCATACCTCTTTTCTAACGCATCCCACATCTCTTTCGAAGTAGTGTATCTCTTGAAAGTATGTTTAATGCCATTAGGTAAAGACATTTTATCGTAGCTAAGGCTCACTTCTCAGATTTATACATCTTCTTTTCTGCATCTGTCATGTTAACATAGGCAGTGGCCCGTTGTCTTCCTTCAAAATCATGAGTTGGACTTACATAGTCATCCTGAATACAGATCCACATCCGTGTTTCCTGATATTCAATAAAGGACTGGAACCTGTCTTTCCAGGTAAGGTAATATTCTACCTTCATCATCTTTGGCAGTTTTTTGATAGTACCAACTTCGTGTTCAGTAACACCCTGTAAATCGTGTCCAATAATATAGCGATACGTGTTATATTTTTATTTTAAGTCTATTAAAGACTAACATGGACTAAAAGTGTCAACATGCTCAAACTAAGTCTCTGAGTGATCTTTTGATGCTCCAACATGCATCAACCAAAATGCCTCTGAGTGACCATTAGTGTCAACATGCTTAAAACTTGGCCTCTGAGTGACCATTGTGTCAACATGCCTAGCCTCTGAGTGACATCGGAGTCAACATGCTTATAATGATCCTCTGAGTGATCCTTTACGAAGTCCTAACTCTCATATGTCCCATTTGTTGGACGAGAGGGTTCAATTATATAAATATGTGAAAGTGGGATAAAGGAGGTGTTAAAAGTGTCAACATATTAATTAATACCTTGAGTGACCTTTTAACGAACCGTGAGCTCGACAATGTCCGGGCATAATCCGGGTACGCCAAATATTGGCTATGGAGGGCTAAATATGCTAAAAAGGTGTTTTAGAGGTCTAGAGGTTTTAATAAGTTGAGTGGCTAAAAGTGACAACTTCAAATATTCCAATGGAGCGCTCGCGGGGCGCAAGAGGCAAGCCCTGTACCCCTCGCGGGGCGCGAGAGGACTGTATATGCAGAAAATTTGCTTGGCCTCCACACAATTGCCAAAAACCATTGAAATCGAAACTATGGATTCCCAAACAGCTATGCCACATTTTAGGACACATGTAAGCTTCATGTTACACCCCTTAGCACCTGACATCACCTCCTTCAAGCTCTCCAACTATAAATAGGTGCCAAGGTTCACCATTTGAACTTGCACCTTTCTCATTCACAACTCTATCTCCCTCCTCTGAAAGTTCCTAACTGAAAGGAGCATCCAACTTAGTTCTCTTGCATTCTAGGAATCACTGGTAAGGGTTCCTTCTTTGTGCATTTTCGTTTATAGGCTTTTATTGCCAAACATCAAGCATTTTACAAAAAAATGCCTTGACTTTCGGTTAAGACCATTATGGTCCAGCCATTGTTCGTAATGAACATGGCTAAGTGATCGTAATAAGGTAGGTGTTAGTCCCTATAAAGGGCACCTCCTGAAGGTCACGTTTGCTAGACCAATTGACGGGTCACAGTTATGATATTAAAAAGTCAAACAGACCATTTTTTGAAAAAATCATAAATTGATCTTATATATGTTATGATACGGGTTTTGACACTTAAACAAGTTGGTAATAATTATTAGAACATGTAAGAACATGTTCGGCTCGTCAATTTTAGTTAGGGTCGGTTCGCAACCGAAAGTCGCTAAGTTTGACTTCTACTTTAACTTTTGATTCTGACCCGATTTAGATTAGTTAGCTGCTTATCTAAAGTTGTGTTATGATCATAATATAATGTATTATAACCTTATGAGGTTATATTACATGATCTTAATCAGAATCTAAATTTATGCACAAGTTCCGTAATTATGCCATTTTAACTAAAATGTCCCTTTTGCATAAAATAAGGTTGAAAAGATAATGAACTTGAAAATAAGTTTTCTACTAATGTAATATTATAAGTAGGATTATTTGGGATGTTAAATCAGATTACCAATTGAGTTTATGAACAAGTCCTTGTAATATGTCGGTAAATGACGATAAAGCCCTTATGGCTTATAAATTGGTTTTAAGCATATCTTTTCAAGGTAAATTTTTTACCTACTGATATGTTATTTCTAAGACGTTTTAATCTGACCTTAGCATCAGTTTTCGTTAAAAATCGCATAAATCGTCATTTTACGACATAAGCGTTGTTTCGGCGCATAGTATGGTTTTAAACCATAATTATCAACCAAGACTTGTTACCTACTGACTTTAAAACTTATTTTACATCTTTATACAGTATGAATTTGATATGAACTCAGAATCCCAAATAATTTGTAAACTATGTGTAAAATGACCAAAATGCCCTTTTGGTGCATAGTTTGGTCATAAAAGATAAATTACACATATAATTAATATCCTACCGATATTATGTCACAAACAAATTACTTTTCCAAAACACTTATAATTATAACATTTAATTATATTCAAGTTCCTTTTATACGGTATGAAATTACCGAAATGCCCTTATGAGGCATAGTTTCATTTTATAACCTTAACGGGCATATAAGTTGATATCCTACTGATATTACAATTTAACTAAAGTATAATGGCATATACAACTTTTCCATGACTTATCCGGTTACCCAATACCGTTAATATGCGTACAGTTAAGTATATGTAACTAGTTTACGAAAATTAACCGAAACGGGTCTAACCTTGTCATTTAAGTTTCAAAATCCAGAATGTTTATAGTTTACCCATATTAAGCAAGTCAAAGTACTTGTCGGGTTTAAAATACGTTCTATCCGATCATCGTTTAATCAAGCGTTATACGTTTTGATCCTGTACACTACTCGGTCTAAGTCTATGACTTAAATAAGACCGTTAGTATTTAATTGGTTAGCTTATGCCATAATCCAGACTAGAGCCTTCCAGTAAATGCTATCTGCACTTAGTTCACTTTGGATACGGCTGAGATATTAAACCTTGCATTTTTAAATCAAGCCTACTCAGGCAAATACGCTCGACTTATTTCCCCTGTACGGGATTGAGATACGGTAAATTATTACCACTTGGTCGGAAATGGGATCAATCAATGTCGATTAGTGGCTAGTAAATCCGCATATTCCGTAATCAGTTTTGTTTGATAACTTAAACATCAGGGGTAAACTACCATGTCCTGGATATCCTCGGCTCATTACATTAGATAATGGCCACGACCTTAGCGCGGGGTATAGGCATACACCTGACAGACGCTCAAATGCAACTACCCACACTTGTTGGGGATAACTCCTTCGTGAGTTCATAAGTGGTGTGTACGTTAATCATGTCTTGGTTTTTGTACTGGGCCCTGTATGTATGGGAAAACATGTGAATCTGTTAACAAGGTTGCAAGGTCAACTTTCCCAAGTTATAAAAGATTTTGTGCCTTTATGCACTTAAAATCATTTTCAAATGTTTTCAGAATGAGTCAGTTGGGTGTATTTACCAGCGAAAGCTGACGTATTTTCAAAAGACTAAGCTGCAGGTATAATACGAAATAGGCTGGAAGCTGCTCGGTAGTGATATAAGAGGATCTTGCAAATCCTTAGATCTGCCCAAAGTCTGTTTTATATTCGTTTGTACAATTTGCGATCCGCCTGTGGATCTTATATTACGAATCGTTTGTATATTATTATTTTCGTACTTTGAACATTTGGTTTGTAATAGTAATTTAAATTCAAGACTTCCGTTGTACTGTGTTTAATTGACTATGATAATACCAACTTTACGTCACAATATAACCCACCCGGGCCCACCGGTGTTTGGTTGAAAATATGGGGTGTGACAGGTTGGTATCAGAGCCAAGGTTTGAGAGAATTAACTCTAACCTTTTGCGTTTAATCCCAAACTTACACAAGCACATTCCTTAGACTTTCGAGTCTAGGCATTGACCTAGGATTACTCATTTCATTATTAAGTTATTAGTATTGTTTTTTAATTGATTTTTTGACAGGAAAATGCCACCACGTGTACGAGGAAGAGGCAAAGGACCAATGAGGGGAGGACCTTCAGGACATATCCCTCCACATCCACATCACCCGAACTTCTATGAAGATTCGGGGGATTCATTGCCACTACCACAACATTCACCTTCCCATACCCAAAATTCTTATCACTCGTACCATTCACATTATTCACACCACTCTCACCATTCCCATCATTCTTATCAGGATGAATTTAACCCCAACCAATACTTCAACACACCCCCAGCTGATCAGAATCAGTTGGATCAGCCAAACCCAATGGACGAGGACTCCGATTCGGAGATGCCGCCGTCAGGTTCAAATACGCACCCCATTGAGATATCGAGCGATTCAAACTCTTATGCCAGATTGCCATACGAAGGTCCTAATGAGTGGGACCAATATTAGAACCAATTTACCTTTGCTAACACTCCTTCCCATCATTCTCAACCACCTCCCATACAAGAAGATGTTAACATGGAACCAGTGGAACATCATCAGCCGCCAAGGAAGAAACGTGGAGCACGTATGTCAGTACGTGCAAGTCAACGGTCGGGTTCGCTACCACCATTGCCTAAACCCTACCCCACCATTCAAGAGAACCTACAAATAGGAGGACCCTCTAATGCGTCACCTGTGGTGGAACCAACACCACCACCATCGGGTTATAATAACCTTATCCCAACATATCCGGATACGTCTGGATATGATCCTTTTAACCCATCGACACCTGTTGATTACCAAGCATGGTCGCATGACCCTTACATGCAAGCGGTCATGCATAATGCACTTTACCCGTCTCTTTTCCTACCTTCTTATCCATCTACTGGATATCCAAGTTATGGGTATGAGTATCCTAGTGTACCACAACCTCCGCCGCCACTTGGGGCCATCAATGAGGCCTTAGAACGAATGAAAGAAATGCAACAACAAGCGGAGAAAACGGAGAAGAAGACGAACAAGTTCTTCAAGAAACTCTTCAAACTGGTTAAGGGAAAGAAGGACGAGTGAAGTCTTTTCTAATAAAATATGTTAGTCCCTGCGAGGACATTGTTATTTCTTTAGTCCCTGTGTGGACGTTTTTATTTTTTTTGTCCTTGCATGAACAATTTATTTCGTTGTTTCTAGTATTGTAACTTCTATTGGAATTTAATGAAGTATTTTGGAATTATATGTATGTATTCGTCCTCTTCAAAGAAAACGTCTCGATTTACTCGAAATTTGTGCTCTGCGATATAATTCCAAAATGATCTTAATGGTTTTGATTAGCCAAGTGGCACAGACCACATATTTGGCCAACTTATAAATGATAATTAAGGATGAAATAGCCTTCTATCATGATAGTTAAGGGAAGTTATCCTTCTATCCAGAGGTGGTGGACTAAGTTCAAGCCTCCAAGTCGTTAAGGTCGAATGTGACCGGGAATATGAATCAACCATTAAGGTACTCTTATGTTAACATTTAGAAAGGTTCATACTCCTAGTAGTGTGGCTTGAGGAACCACACTAGCCGTCTAGATAAATGGACTATGTCCTAAAACCTATTTATAACCTATGTGATCAATGTGATCCCGGCTAATATCATCAATATGATGATAATATTTGACATCCATAAGAAATGCAGGCCAATGTGCCATATTTTATGTCCATTAGTGACATGCCAATGTGCCATATTTTATGTCCATTAGTGACAGGCCAATATGCCATATTTTATGTGCATTAGTGACAGGCCAATGTGCCATATTTTATGTGCATTAGTGACAGGCCAATGTGCCATATTTTATGTCCATTAGTGATAGGCCAAGGTGTCATATTTTATGTCCATTAGTGATAGGCCAATGCGCCATATTTTATGTCCATTAGTGACAGGCCAATGAGCCATATTTTAATGTTCTTCGTGACAAGCCTATGAGCTAATTATAATTGCTTAATGGCAATGACAGTTGTGATAATACGATCCACTGTCTAATAATACATGGACTACGTCCAAATTGTAATTTGCCTTTGATGATCTTATTAAGACCTAGGCCAAATATAGATATGATAAGCCTTAGAGTTGTGATGTTATTCACACTAGTTAATGGGTGATGGATTGTTACATCCAATGTTTAAAGCCAATATGGTTGTTATACCATGGCTAAAAGAAAATTGTTTGATGTTTAGAGCCAAAGCCCCAAAATGGTAAATTCGGATGAGGCACAGAGTAGCCACCGTGAGATTAGCTCTAACAAGGCTGAAAATATAGCCGTTAACAATGATGACTTCCAAGCTCGCATAGACACAACTGTGGGAAAGGCCATGGAAAAGGCCATAGAAAAACTTAGGGAGTCGAGTGCTACTCGCTCCCGACCATTATAAATTGCACCATCCTCGTCTCATAAAGAGAGCTCAGTTCACTCTTCAAATGCGAAGAGTGAACCAAAGAAAATAGAATTTGCTGATAGGTCCCATTCTTCTAAAGACGGATGTACCTACAAATATTTTGTCTCCTGCAAGCCCCGAGACTTTAATGGGGAGAAAGAAGCTGTAGAAGCCTTGAAGTGGCTTGATGAGATGGAAACAATTGTAGATATCAGCAGTTGTGCTGAAAAAGATGTGGTCAAGTATGTATCACAATCCTTTAAGGGCGATGCCCTGATTTTGTGGAAGGCTATGATCCAATCCACAGGTAAAGTATACCTATACAATTTGGGATGGCCCAAGTTTGTGGATTTTGTTAAGGAAACTTACTGCCCACCTCATGAGGTGGAAAAGATAGAGTCAGATTTCCTGACTCTCACAATGAAGAACCTAGATTGTCGGAAGTATGTTTCCGATTTCAATTCTCTATCTAGGTTAGTTTCCTATCTAATTACCCTTGAAACCAAATGCATTGCGCGTTTTATTAATGGGTTATCACCCGAGATAAAGGGGATGGTAAAGGTCGCTCAACCTACTACCTATAGGTACGCTGTTGACCTATCTCTCTCCCTCACCTTGGATTTGGTGAGGCAAAAGTCAGTCAAAACCGAGACTGACGGGAAAAGAAAAAGGGAGGATGATAACTCCCAAAGGTTTAAGAAGAAAGGAAATTTTGGGTTCAAAAAGAACCAACATAGGTCTGATGATAGACCTCATGCAAGACTTGTAGCCGCAGGCATTGGGGGCAATGCAATACCAACCCTCAGATTAAACCCTGTGGTATTTGCAAAAGAAAAGGGCATAAGACCCACGAATGCAAAAATCTTAAAGATGCTGTTGTTATGGCTGTAATGAGAAAGGGCATATTAAGCCCAATTGCCGTAAGAACCACACAAATAATGATGCAAAGCCTGGAGAGGCTAAGAAAGGAATGCTCGTGCTTTCCAGATAAATGCCAGGGAGGCCGTTAATGACAACAACGTCATAACAGGTACTTTCCTCATCAATGATATATTTGCTAGAGTTCTTTTTTATTCAGGTGCAGATAAGTCTTTTGTAGACCATAAGTTTAGTAAACTATTAAACTTACCCATAAGAACTCTAGACAAAACTTATGAGATAGAACTTGCTGATGGAACTTTAGAAATAGCATCTTCTATTCTTGATGGATGATCTATATTCATTACGAATCATTCCATTCCTATCTCTCTGTTGCCAATGAAGTTGGCGGGGTTCGATGTAGTTTTAGGCATGGATTAGTTATCCCATAACCAAGCCCACATTGCCTACGATAAGAAACTCATCAAAATTAAACCCCATCTGGTGAAATGATCACCATCATTGGAGATTCACACTATGGATTGCCAGACAAGGTGTCGTTATTTAAGGCATCCAAGTGTTTAAGGAAAGGTTGTGTCATTTACATGGCACAAGTCACTATCAACAAACCAAAGTCGAATATTAAAGACCTACCAGTTATCTCAGAGTATTCTGATGTTTTTCCCCAGGAATTACCAAGCCTACCTCCAAATAGGCAAGTGGAGTTTAGAATTGATATCATACCTGGATCAGCACCCTAGCTAGGGCCCCATTTCGCCTAGATCTAACAGAAATGAAGGAATTGAGGACGCATTAGATGAACTCTTAGAGTAAGGCTTTATTCAGCCTAGTTCCTCGCCTTGGGGAGCTCCAATTCTTTTTGTTAAAAACAAGATGGTTCAATGCGGATGTGCATTGATTATCATGATCTAAACAAGTTAACAATCAAGAATCGATATCCTCTGCCCAGGATTGATAATTTATTCAACCAACTTCAAGGGGCTAGTTATTTCTCCAAAATTGATCTAAGATTTGGATATCATCAGCTGAAGGTTAGGAGTGAGGATGTTCCTAAGACAGCCTTCAGGACCCGATATGATCATTTTGAATTTCTAGTGATGCCTTTTGGACTCACAAACGCACCTGCAGCATTCATGGATCTCATGAATAGAGTCTGCAAACCATATTTGGATAAGTTTGTCATTTTCTTCATAGACGACATACTTATTCTCATAATCAAGTTGATCACGAGAAACATCTTCGGTGCATTTTAGAACTGCTAAGGCAAGAGAAGCTTTATGCTAAGTTCTCTAAGTGTGATTTTTGGCTTAGAGAAGTCCAATTCCTTGGACACATTGTAAGTGAGCGTGGTATCCAAGTGGATCCCGCCAAAATTGAGGCCATAATGAATTGGGAAGTACCCAAGACCCCGTCAGAAATACGTAGCTTCTTAGGATTGGCTGGTTACTATAGAAGGTTCATTGAGAACTTTTCAAGGATAGCCACTCCTTTAACTACTTTGACTCGTAAGAATGTCAAGTTTGTTTGGGGTCCGAAACAACAAGAGTCCTTTGAGATTCTAAGACACAAGTTGAGCAATGCTCCTGTGTTATCCCTACCTGAGGTGGTTGAAGACTTTATTATTTACTGTGATGCATCACACACTGGCATGGGCTGTGTGCTAATGCAACAAGGCAAAGTAATTACCTATGCATCACGACAATTAAAGGTGCACGAAAGGAATTACACCACCCATGACTTAGAATTGGGTGCCGTTGTATTTGCACTTAAGCTATGGAGACATTACTTGTATGGCACAAAGTGTATTATATACACTGACCATAAGAGCCTCCAACACCTGTTCAATCAGAAAAATTGAACATGCGACAACGTCGTTGGATGGAAACACTTAATGATTATGATTGCGAAATTCGCTACCATCCGGGCAAAGCAAATGTAGTTGCTGATGCATTAAGTCGCAAAGAATGGGTTAAGCCTATAAGGATTAACGCCAAGAACATTTAGCTCAGAAATAGCTTAAATGAGAAGCTATTAGATGCGCAAAAACAAGCTCTATTAGAGGCTAATGCTCCTAATGAAGGATTAGGCGAACTGTTGATCAGTTAGCGCCTGGAAAGGATGGAATCCTTAGGTTTAATGATAGAATTTGGGTTTCAATTTTTGGAGGACTTAGAGATCTAATCCTCCCGAAGAACATAATTCAAGATACTCAGTTCACTCGGGTGGTGACAAGTTGTATCAAGATTTGAAAAAGAATTATTGGTGGATAGGTTTGAAGAAATCCATAGCCACTTATGTAGCTAAGTGTCTGACGTGTTCGCAAGTTAAGGCCGAACATCTGAAGCCGTCAGGACTTCTACAACAATTGGAAATTTCCACATGGAAATGGGAAATGGTAACTATGGACTTGATCACCAAGTTACCTAAGACCAAAAGTGGAAATGACACTATTTGGGTCATTGTAATAGGCTGACTAAGTCAGCACATTTCTTGCCAATAAAAGAAACGTATAATTCAGACAAATTGGCTAAGTTGTATGTGGACAAGATTGTGTCCCTACATGGTGTGCCAGTATCTATTGTATCTAATAGAGATACTAGATATACCTCTCATTTTTTGAAAAGTTTCCAACAATCCTTAGGCACAAGATTAAATTTTAGTACGGCTTACCATCCTCAGACTGATGGTCAAAGTGAGCGTACTATTCAGAACGTTGGAAGACACGCTTAGAGCATGTGTAATTGATTTAGGTAGAAGTTGGGATGACCACTTACCCCTAATAAAATTCTCCTATAATAATAGTTATCATACAAGCATCAAGGTTGCTCCTTGCATGGGAGAAAATGCCGAACGCCCGTGTGCTGGGTAGAAGTTGGGGAAGCCCAACTATCAGGACCTGAGATCGTCCTGGAGACCACGGAAAAGATTGTGCAAATCCGTGATCGTCTCAAGGCTGCCCGTGATAGGCAGAAGAGTTATGCAGACAAGAGGCGAAAACCTCTTAAGTTCCAAATAGGGGACAAAGTATTATTAAAGGTATCACCCTGGAAAGGTGTGATGCGCTTCGGAAAGAAGGGAAAGTTAAGCCAGAGATATATTGGACCATTCGAAATAATCGAATGTGTCGGTTCTGTGGCTTATAAACTCAGGCTACCCGAGGAGCTAAGTGGACTTCATGATGTGTTCCACATCAGTAACCTTAAGAAATGTCTAGCCGATAAGTTGCTAGCAATGTCGCACAAGGATGTGCAAATAGATGAAAACCTGAGGTTCGTTGAGAAACCAATTTCGATCGAGGATCGATAGGTTAAGAAGCTCCGAAGGAAACTGATACCTATAGGAAAGGTTAAATGGGATGCCCTTAGAGGTCCCGAGTTACATGGGAGGTTGGGTCCACTATGCGACAAAAGTACCCCCATCTTTTTTAATAAAATCTCAAGGTCGAGATTTCTTTTAAGGGGGTGAGGATGTAACACCCTGTAAAATCGTGTCCAATAAAATAGCGACACGTGTTATATTTTTATTTTAAGTCTAAACTAAAGGACTAACCAGGGACTAAAAGTGTCAACATGTCAAACTAAGTCTCTGAGTGATCTCTGATGTCAACATGCATAACCAAGCCTCTGAGTGACCATTAGTGTCAACATGCTTAAAACTTGGCCTCTAAGTGACCATTGTGTCAACATGCCTAGCCTCTAAGTGACATCGGAGTCAACATGCTTATAATGAGCCTCTGAGTGATCCTTTACGAAGTCCTAACTCTCATATGTCCCATTTGTTGGACGAGAGGGTTAATTCTATAAATATGTGAAAGTGGGATAAAGGAGGGGTTAAAAGTGTCAACATGTTAATTTATACCTTAGAATGACCTTTTCACGAACCGAGAGCTCGACAATGTCCGGGCATAATCCCGGGTACGCCAAATATTGGCTATGGAGAGCTAAATAGGCTAAAAAGGTGTTTTAGGAGGTTCTAGGAGGTTTTAATAAGTTGAGTGGCTAAAAGTAACAAACTTCAAATCTTCCTATGGAGCGCTCGCGGGGTGCGGAGAGGGCTGTATCTGCATAAAATTTGCTTGGCCTCCACACAAATTGCCAAAAACCATTGAAATCGAAACTATGGATTCCCAAACAGCTATGCCACATTTTAGGACACATGTAAGCTTCCTCTTACACCCCTTAGCACCTGACATCACCTCCTTCAAGCTCTCCAACTATAAATAGGTGCCAAGATTCACCATTTGAACTTGCACCTTTCTTATTCACAACTCTATCTCCCACCTCTGAAAGTTCCTAACTGAAAGGAGCATCCAACTTAGTTCTCTTGCATTCTAGGAATCACTGGTAAGGGTTCCTTCTTTGTGCATTTTCGTTAATAGGCTTTTATAGCCAAAAGTCAAGCATTTTACAAAAAAAAACACCTTGACTTTCGGTTAAGACCATTATGGTCCAGCCATTGTTCGTAATGAACATGGCAAGTGATCGTATTAAGGTAGGTGTTAGTCCCTATAAAGGCACCTCCTGAAGATCATGTTTGCTAGACCAATTGACGGGTCAAATTTATGATATTAAAAAGTCAAACAGGCTTTTTTTTCAAAAAAAAACCATAAATTGATCTTATATATGTTATGATACGGGTTTTGCCACTTAAACAAGTTGGTAATAATTATTAGAACATGTAAGAACATGTTTGGCTCGTCAATTTTAGTTCTAGGGTCGGTTCGCAACCGAAAGTCGCTAAGTTTGACTTCTACTTTAACTTTTGATTCTGACCCGATTTAGATTAGTTAGCTGCTGATCTAAAGTTGCATTATGATCATAATATAATGTAGTATAACCTTCTGAGGTTATATTACATGATCATAATCAGAATCTAAATTTATGCACAAGTTCTGTAATTATGCCATTTTAACTAAAATGTCCCTTTTGCATAAAATAAGGTTGAAAAGATAATGAACTTGAAAATAAGTTTTATACTAATGTAATATTATAAGTAGGATTATTTGGGATGTTAAATCAGATTATAAACTGAGTTTATGAACAAGTCCTTGTAATATGTCGGTAAATGACGATAAAGCCCTTATGGCTTATAAATTGGTTTTAAGCATATCTTTTCAAGGTAGATTTTTTACCTACTGATATGTTATTTCTAAGACATTTTAATCTGACCTTAACATCAGTTTTCGTTAAACATTGCATAAATCGTCATTTTACGACATAAGCGTCGTTTCGGCGCATAGTATGGTTTTAAACCATAATTATCAACCAAAACTTGTTACCTACTGACTTTAAAACTTATTTTAAATATTTATACAGTAGGTATTGATATGAACTCAGAATCCCAAATAATTTGTAAACTATGTGTAAAATGACCAAAATGCCCTTTTGATGTATAGTTTGGTCATAAAAGATAAATTACACATATAATTAATATCCTAGTGATATTATATCATAAACAAATTACTTTTCCAAAACACTTATAATTATAACATTTAATTATATTCAAGTTCCTTTTATACGGTATGAAATTACCGAATCGCCCTTATGAGGCATAGTTTCATTTTAAAACCTCAACAGGCATATAAGTTGATATCCTACTGATTTACAACTTAATTAAACTATAATGGCATATAAACTTGTCCATGACTTATCCGGTTACCCGATATCGCTAATATGTGTACGGCTAAGTATATGTAACTAGTTTACGAAAATTAACCGAAACAGGTCTAACCTTGTCATTTAAGTTTCAAAATCCAGAGTGTTTATAGTTTACCCATATTATGCAAGTCAAAGTACTTGTCGGGTTTAAGCTATATTCTATCCGATCATCGTTTAATCAAGCGTTATACGTTTTGATCCCGTACACTACTCGGTCTAAGTCTTTGACTTGAATAAGACCGTTAGTATTTAATTGGTTAGCTTATGCCATAATCCAAACTAGAGCCTTCCGGTAAATGCTATCTGCACTTAGTTCACTTTGGATACGGCTGAGATATTAAATCTTGCATTTTTAAATCAAGACTAGCTCAGGTAAATACTCTCGACTTATTTCCCCTATACTGGCTTGGGATACTGTAAATTATTACCACTTGATCGGAAATGGAATCAATCAATGTCGATTAGTGGCTTGTAAATACGCATATTCCATAATCAGTTTTGTTTGATAACTTAATCATCGGGGGTTAACTACCATGTCCTTGATATCCTCGGCTCATTACATTAGATAATGGCCACGACCTTAGCGCGGGGTGTAAGCATACACCTGGTAGACGCTCAAATGCAACTACCCACACTTGTTGGGGATAACTCCTTTGTGAGTTCATAAGTGTTGTGTACGTTAATCATGTCTTGGTTTTTGTACCGGGCTCTGTATGTATGGGCAAACATGTGAATCTGTTAACAAGGTTGCAAGGTCAACTTTCCCAAGTTATAAAAGATTTTATGCCTTTGTGCACTTAAAATCATTTTCAAATGTTTTCAAAATGAGTCAGTTGGGTGTATTTACCAGCGAAAGCTGACGTATTTTCAAAAGAGTAAGCTGCAGGTACAATACGAAATAGGCTGGAAGCTGCTCGGTAGTGATATAAGAGGATCTTGCAAATCCTTAGATCTGCCCAAAGTCTGTTTTATATTCTTTTGTACAATTGCGATCGCGTGTGGATCTTCTATTACGAACCGTCAGTATATTATTATTTTCGTACTTTGAACATTTGGTTTGTAATAGTAATTTAAATTTAAGACTTCTGATGTGCTGTGTTTAATTGACTATGATAATACCAACTTTACGTCACAATATTCCCCACCCGGGTCCACTGGTGTTTGGTTGAAAATACGGGGTGTGACATGTTCCATCCTCAACAACTCATTCAAATTTGACATATTCGATATTTTTACCGAACCGGCTCGCTAAAACGTTTGGAAACTGTCCGAAAACTGTTTTTACCAGATTGTATCGTTAGACTCATCTCGACAACACGAATCCAATGATATATAATGTCCAAGACCTTTTTACAAACTTTCGTGCCTAACCGTGCAATCGGTTTGCTAAGATTCTTTTACGGATCAAATTCTGCACCTAAATACGTTTAAAACCGAATGTATCAGCTAATTAAACTTCCACTTTTTCGAACTCAATTCGGAACAGTGTCAAATTCGAAAAGTAATCCAAAATGGTGATTCGAAATGGTATCCGAAATAAGGCATCCGAAATGGTAATTGGAACATTATCCGAAATGATGCCTATTCGAAATGTTCCGAAATGGTGTTTATCCGAAATGATCTGAAATCCTTTCATAATGATCCGAAATGCAACACTGTTTATCCGGCACACTTTTTTTCAAAAATTCAACACTTTAGGTCCCCTAATCCTATGGATCTTGCATAGAATCATCTGTCCAATCTAGAGTGCGGAATCCTCTAAAGTAGATTATCACAGAAAACGAGTAGAAAACAGTAATCACCAACTAACTGATCTTTATAGATTATCTATCAAACGATTACAATCAATCAAGATATCTCCTACACACAGATTCGTCCAATCCTTTATCTCTCACGAATTCTCTCTAAAAGTGATTAAGGTGATTAACCTAAACCCTAATGCAAAGCCGTGTTAATATAGGACAAGTTTACAACTTGGGCTAGGGTTTCCATCACATGTGGGATGCGAATTGGACAAGCTCCAATTCGCCTATCCATTCCCCCAATGTGGGTTTGGTTTGGCCAATCACTATAATTAACTATTACAAAGCTAAACTCGCTAACCTTTTATCGTTTTACCAATTACAAGATATCCAAAGACCAAATCTAAAAGCTGTTGTCACAAATATGCACTAACAAAGCGCTTATAATAATGATGGGTTTATTGATGACTATGTACAACTGCATATCGTACTATGAATGATTAACTATTAATTTTACTCACCAGTTTGGTTTTGTATGTCTCTAGCATATTTTATGCCGGTATAATGACATATAAACTTATTTACAAATCAAACATTAAAGGGCTTACTTGCGTATTTTGATCATAACTGTTAGGTTTTAAATTGAGGCTGTAGTATGACTAATGAGGAACCTGAGTTGCATAATGACTTAACGACTGTATTTCTCTGCTACAGTTCTTGGTTTAAAGCTAAAATAATTATTAACTTCTGATCAGACTTATCTAATGCTCATGATAAATGATTATTCGGCTAAGTGGGAGAATGTAAGATTAAATATTTATTTATACGTATTTAATCTAGTAGCCATCATTATCATTTATATAATATGGATCAAAATATTAAAACCTATAATATATTTAGTTGGTAATTGTTGATGGACCATATTACCCTTATTAATTAATTGGGTTTCCCCTTGGGTGTATATAAGGAGATTGCTAGAGAGGGATTAGGGTTAGACTCTCATAATATCACATCAAATTCTCCCTCCTCTCTCTCCATATTACGAGTTCTTCAACCCTAAAGAACTCGGTACTACCATCAATAACATACATCCTAAAGGGGAACCAGATCAAGCTGACTATCATGTCGAACTCCACTACTGCATCTGTATTCTCTATTGGCCTGCTATAACACCTGAAAAATTCACGTCCGGTAATATATCGACACATGTACGTACGTACCATTGGATGATACCACAAATGAGTTTAACGCTCAACTAGCTCAAACGTGTTAAAATTTCAAAATTTTCATATACCGGACCGTAAGCTACGGTCTCAGACCGTAAGCTACGATTCGGCATTTGTGGTTAGAATTCTAAACCTAACTGTAACTTACGGTACCGTAAGTTACGGTCTAGTCTTGCTGAATTGATTTTATACTGACCGTAGCCTACGACGAGACCTGAAATCCTTTATTTTTCTTTATTTAAACTTTCAACAAATGACCCGGAGGCCCCTAGACTATCATTATTTTCATATTTCTTGCTTAATCAAGCCACCTTTCGATCGAACAACTCTCGGTTGAGATGATATCTTTTATTCACCAACCTTAAGTGTTCCACATTATCACCGAACCTTTTAACTTTACTAATTTAGGTAATTTAGCCTATAAAACCATAAGAACTCGTATTTGTCGCATCCTAAGCTAGTTAACCACTTATAAGTCACTAAAGCACATATGTAACACATATCAACATCCGGTTATTCAAACTCTTCTTTAATACATCACGTGTTGAACAAAAGAACTACTTGTGTCATTATGTCATTGAAATGTAAGTCAATGGACAATTTATGACATTTAGTCAAACTATAATTTAGGGACCAAAAGTGCCAAAATTCCAAATTTCTGCCAAGATGCCACCTATCCTGCAAATTGCTACTCTCTTGCAGCTCTTGACACCTATCTAGCCACTTGTAATAATCCTACAACACCTCTAACACATGGCATCATCCTCATACACCCTCTTGCACTATAAATAGACCACCAAGCTCACTCTATTCTTTGCTCATTTCCTTTTCTTCTCTCTATTACACTCTTGGAAGTTCCTGATCATCTAGGAGCATCCCTTTGAGTTCTAAACATCCCCATGGATCACTTGTAAGTGTTCCATCTCTACTCTTTTCTTTTATGGGCTTTTAATACCAAAAGTCAAGCATTTTCGACAAATGCTTTGACTTTCGGTTAAGACCATTAGGGTCTAGTCATTGTTTAAGATGAACATCGCTAAGTGATCGTAATTAGGTAGGTATAATCCCTTAGAAGGGCACCTCCTAAGGATCACGTTTACTTGGTCAATTGACGGGTCAAAGTTAATGTTTTTAAAAAGTCAAACGGTCAGATTATATAAATATTATAATCTGAGTTTATATATGTTATAAATATGATTTTGACACTTAAAAAAGTTGGTAAGAATTATTAGAACATGCGGGAACATGTTCGGCCCGTCAACTCCAGTCCTAGGGGGCGGTTCGCAACCGAAAGTCACAAAGTTTGACTTCTACTTTGACTTACGATTATGACCTGACTTAGATTAGTTTACTATTGACTTATGGTTGAATTATGATTGTAATATAGTGTAGCATAACCCTCTGAGGTAATATTGCATGATCATAATCATAATCTCAGTTTATGCACAAGTTCCGCTTATATGTCAAACTTTGACCAAAATGCCCTTTATACATAAAACAAGGTTTTAATCAACAACGATCTTGCAAATGACTTACCTACCGTTATGTTAATATAATTAACATATTACGATGTTAATTTTCTGAATCATAAACTAAGTTTTATTATAAAATCGTAATTGATGCATTTAAAAGACCAAAATGCCCTTTCGGCGCATAGTTTGGTCTAAACCATAAACCACACTTATGAGTGATTTTTTACTGATAATACATCACAAATTAAGTATTTTCTAAAAATATTTATGATCATAACATCAGAATATATATGCAAGTCCCTTTTTACGTCATATAAATAATCAAAACGCTTTATAAGGCATAGTTTCGTTTTAAAATCTCAACGGGCATATAAGTTGATATCCTACTGATATTACCACTTATTTAAAGTATAATGACATAAAGAACTTGCTCATGACTCACCCGGTTACCCGATATCGCTTATATGCGTACGGTTAAGTATATGTAACTAGTTTACGAAAATTACCGAAACGGTTTAACCTTATCATTTTAATCTCAAAGTCCAGAATGTTAATTGTTTACCCATGTCATACAAGTCGTAGTACTTGTTGGGTTTAAACTACATTCTATCCGGTCACCGCTTAATCTAGCAAATCGTACTGTTTTGATCCTTTAAGCTAGTCGTCTAAGTCTATGACTTATATAGGACCGTTAGCATTCTAATTGGTTACCTTATGCCATCATCCCAGACTAGAAGCCTTCCAGTAAATGCTATCTGCACTTATCTATTGATTAAACGGGTTGAGTTTATAAAACTTGTATTTAAAGTCAAGTACTTGCGCAGGTAAATACTTTTTAACATTTTTTCCCTATACGGGCTTGGGATACGGTAAATTATTACCGCTTGGTCGGGAATGGGATTAGTCGAATGCCGGATTATGGCTAGTAAATCTGCATAATCCGTTTTGATTAGTTTTGTTTGATAACTTAAACATTAGGGATTAACGATCGTGTCCTGGATATCCTCGGCTCATTTAAGTTACTAATGGCCAAGAAAAAGCATGGGGTGTAGGCATACACCAGACAATGCGAATACTAAGATATATTATGCCCACAAGTTGGGGATAACTCCTTCGTGGGTTCATAAGTGGTGTGTCAGTTAATCATGTCTCGGTTTCTATGCTGGGCCCCATATATATTGACAAAAATGCGAATCTGTTTACACGGTTAAAAGCTTAACTTTCCCAAGGTATAAAAGATTTTATGTGCCCTGTGCACTTAAATCAATTTTTGAAATGTTTTCCAAACGAGTCAGTTAATTGTATTTACTAGCAAAAGCTGACGTACTTTCAAAACACTAAGTTGCAGGTACAATACGAAATAGGCTGGAAGCTGCTTGGTGTGATATAAGAGGATCTTGCAAATCCTTAGATCTGCCCAAAGTCCATTATACATCTTTTGTATATTTTACAATCAGTCTGTGGATCTTTATTTACAAACCGTCTGTATATTATTTTTGAACTTTGAACATTTGGTTTTAATAAGTATTTTAAACTCCAAGACTTCTGCTGTGCTGTGTTAATTGACTATGATGGTATTAACTTACATCACGATATTCCTCACTCTAGCCCACCGAGATTTGGTTGAAATTCGGGGTGTGACAGGTTGGTATCAAAGCCAACGTTTGAGAGAATTAAACACTAGTCTTTTGTGTTTAATCTTAAATTTACACAATAGCACATTCCTTAGACTTCCGAGTTTAGGAATTGACATAGGATTACTAATCTCATTATTAGGTTATTATTATTGTTTTTTTTACTTGATTTTAATAGGAAAATGCCACCAAGATTCAGAGGACAAAGTGGAAGAGGAAAAGGTCCAATGAGGGGAGGACCATCGGGGCGCATCCCTTCACAAGCTCACAACTCAAATTCTTATCAAGATTCGGGAGATTCATCTCCTTGGCAACCAGCAAGACACTCTATCTCTCATAAATATTCGCCCCCACACTCCCAAAATTCTTATCATTCACACCACTCTCACCACTCCCATCATTCATATCACTCTCACCACTCCCATCATTTCCATTCACATTCATACCATGAAGAATTTAACCCAGATCTTTATTTTAAACCACCTCCAATTGATCAGTATTAGTTGGATCAACCAAATGATATGGACGAGGACTCTGACCCAGAGATGCCACCATTAGGATCACATGGACATTTCATTAAAATTTCTAGCGGTTCTAACTCTTATGCAGGATCACCTTATCAAGGTCCCAATGATTGGGACCAGCATTGGAGTCAATTTACTTTTATTAACACTCCTTCGTACCACTCTCCAACACCGCCTCCTACACAGGAAGATATCCAAATGGAACAGGTGGAGCAACCTCAGCCACCACCTGAGCCACCAAAGAGAAAATGTGGAGCACGTATGTCGATGCGTGCGGGACAACGGTCTCGCTACCACCATTGCCCAAAACCTACCCTACCATTCCTGAGGACCCACAAATGGGTGGACCCTCAAATACTTCACCTGTGGTGGAACCAACACCACCACCTGTGGTTCAACCACCACCGTTGGGTTTTAATAAACCTTTCCCTACATATCCAGATACATCTGAATATAATCCTTTAACCCGACTATGCCAATGAACTTAGACACCAGGCACTATAACGTGACCCATATATGCAAGCGGTCATGCATAATGCACTTTGCCCATCTCCTTTCTCACCTGCTTATCCACCTACTGGATACCCAAGTTATGGATACCAGTACCCTGTTGTGCCTAAACCACAACCTCCACCACCTCTTGAAGAAATTAGTGTGGCCTTGGAGCGGATAAAAGAAATACAACAACAGGCTGAGAGGACAGAGAAGAAGACAAATAAGTTCTTCACGAAACTTTACAAGTTAGTCAAAGGAAAGAAGGACGAGTGAAATTTCTTCTATTTCTATGATTCGTAATTTTTCCTTTAGTCCCTACGTGGACATTGTTATTTCTTTAGTCCCTACATGGACATGTTATTTCCTTAGTCCCTACGTGGACATGTTATTTCTTTAGTCCCTACGTGGACAGTTGTTTCTTAGTCCCTGCAAGGACAATCGGTTTAATTTATTTCAAGAATTGTAGTTTTCTAGTGTTATTTAATGAAATAATTGGAATTATATATGTAATCATTAATCCTCTTCAAGCGACCATCTTGATTTTAACTCGAAATTTATGATCAGCTATATAATTCCAAAACATCTTCTTAATGGTTTTAGTTAGCCAAATGGCAAAGTCCATATTAGTTGCCAAATTATTAAAGATAGTTAAGGATGAATAGCCCTTCTATCATGATAGTTAAGGAAGATTATCCCTTCTATCCAGAGGTGGTGAACTATGTTCAAGCCTCCAAGTCGTTAAGGTCAAATGCGACCATGACTATTATTGATCAAGCATTAAGATAATTCTGTGTTACCATTAAAGCAATGTTAATACTTGACGTGAGGTCGTTGTCTCACGCAAATTTAATCCAAATACTGCTACTAGTTAGCGGTAAATGGGTATCGAACACAAGGAATTGTGGAAATTGTGTTATTAAAAGGTTGTGCTACTTAAACTAATTACCTAATTTGCAAGAAATTAATTTCAGATTTTGGTTGACGGTTGTATATTTTAACTACTAATGATTCAAAAATTGATTTGTTAACAGATTAATAAGGAAGCGACCATCTTGGGTTTCCGGTTCAAAACGCATGTGTTTCAATTCAACTAGGAAGAGTCACATAGACATGACTCGTGTTTGATTAACTGTTTGTGATAAAAGGGAACCAAGTACTCGGATTATAATGCGAGGTCGTTACCCAATGACCAACTGATTAATATCCAACCCGTTAACCTTCATGTGATATCTTGATTGTCAACGACACCAAGAACGTACGAAATAGGCAAAGACTTAAATATCAATCAACGATTTACAAACAATCAAACAACACCATAATAACCATAACATAGCAATTATTCTAGAAATCAAGAATTCAAACACAATTGTTCAACAAACCTTCACCCAAGATGATCACCAAGAATTCTAGCCTCTCATGTTCTCGCAATCAAACATACTTCAAATGTTTTGTTCATACGAATCAACAACACCAAAATAATGTTTAGAAATTGTCTTGAATCACCAAGAACACTAAAAATCGCCCCTTTTTGCCCTGCAGTTCGTCACCAACGATTAGATATGTGAAAAGACTCATTCATTCGACTTAAATGGAGCAGTTACAACTTTCCCGTAGCTCACCACCGTAAGCTACGGTGCCCACCTTAGCTTACGGTGGGCAAAAATTTCATTACGGCAGTCAACCACTGTCTTACGGTGGGTTTTGAAAAAGGACTCCACCGTAAGCTATGGCGCCCACCGTAGCTTACGGTGGTCAGCTTGATTTTCTCATTTTGCCCTTCATTCAATCTCTTGAGTCCCATCTTCAATTAGGCTCTTACAAATACCCGATAAAACACGTTTAAGCACCCTCGTTATGCTCTTCGGTAAACGGTTACACACCGTAGACATCAAATCATAACAATTAAACATTTAAAGCATGGAATATTTATCATTTTATCGCACTTACGGGTTGTCCAAAAGACCACCCGTCATATCCCCACACTTAAATGTTGCTTGCCCCAAGCAACACTTTCACAAAAGTTTCAAATTCACCAGTGATCATCATGTAAACCAAACACAAACAAATTGCCCCGTTATCAATTTTACCATCGTATTACATAACACACCCCTCACTATACTCTCCTCTCGATGATAAACAATGGTAGTAGCAAGATTGTGCCAGGTCACTCAATGCAAGTATGTAAATGTGTGACAATAAGCTTGGATAATAATCAAATCTTTACCTACAACTTGTCTGACATGCTTATGAATCAGAAGGACTTTTGGGTTATAATGAGGCTATGTGTACGGGTGAGAATTGGTGGGAAATATTCATGTAGCTCACTTAATCGACCCGATTTGTTATTACAATCAACTTAAATAACTAACTATGTTTGTATAACTAACTTCATCTTCTTCCTTCTTCTTTTTTTTCTTTCTTTTTTTAATAAGAAGACAATATTGCATCAAGATAGCAACCATTGCATTACAACTATTGAAAGACAAATACAATATCAAACTATCTAAACCGGGTCGATTAAAAAGGTAGAATTTTGTAGGACATAGGCTTGGGTGACAATTGAATGGTTACAAGCTCAAATTGGCTACTAATTTCCAAACCCCCGTCCCGCTCACTACCAAGCTCATATATGTAACTTATGAGGTCCAACTCCCCAAACCCACACTCAACCACATCCAAACGAGGCTACCTAAATGCCCTCATTATATTCACAAGCATGTAAACTTAGGTTTTGACAAGCATCTATTATCCAAGTTCTATTAACACAATGTACACATCGCCACTCAATCAAAAAGCATTTAATTCTAAAGTACATCTATGTGGCTCAATCCTCACCAAGAACGGAATAAAAGGGACACCGATGTGTCATGTATATTATGGTAGTACCTTCAAACTTTGGCAACTGTTTGGTTCAATTCACAAAAAAAATTAATCCAAAAATTTTCCCCCATCCCCACTTTTGGGATACATTGTCCCCAATGTATGGTTTTGGAGGAAACGATAAATAAAGCTACCTCAACTTCACCTTCAGCTCAACTCTCAAATCCCAAATTTTTTTTGTTTTTTTTTTTATTTTTATGAAACATGTAAATGTCACACCCCGACCCGCAGCGGAAATAAGAGTCGGGGCATAGTTGGGTTATCACCAAAGCACATGACATTTACTATTATGTTTCATAATTAAATGAAGTCAAAGTTACATTTCTCAAACATTCAAACATGTTCATTTATTACAAAGGAAAATAACCAAACATAATGTTCCAAATACTAAATCGTTTTATTTCTTCTAATCCAGGTCCTACGTGTTCCTAGCTGCTGCTGGTTCACCTGTATCATGTGTAAAATGGGAGGTTTTTGGGTCAACATAAGTTGGCGAGTGAACCTTATAGATAATCATTTAATAATGATGTTCTGGTTAGTTTATCAATAAAATATTGTGCATAATCATAAAAGAGCATATGTATGAAATCAAGCAATGGCAACATCAGTTACAATTATAACATACATTAACAATCGATAGCATACATGAACATACCAACATCATATGATAATTTACATAAATGAACTGTGAGATCAAGGCTCAATCAAACGGAGCCGATCGTATTGCATGACCTGAAAATGTAAATTGAACTGTGCGCTCAAGGCTCAATCAAACGGAGCCGAGCGTATTGCATGTATTGAAAATGTAAATAAAATGACCGATCAAGGCTCAATCAAACGGAGCCGATCGTGCGGGCACGCCCTGATCAACCGCATAATAAAATGGGGATCAAACTCAACCTCGAGGGATGGGGAGCTACGGCCTCAGCAATTGCATGTACTGAAATAATAACTTGCAAACAATACTAACTACTTATCAGCAACAACTAACACACATGTCATGATATGATATATGCACAATAACTTAGTTATAATAAGTAAATGAACAAGACACATGATACACCCCAAAAATGTGATTAAAACGGGGAATTTGAAGGGTTCACTCACATTGGGTGCGTTGAATTTGAGTTGGTGAGATGCGCACGATTTAGACGAAGCGAGTCAACGAGGAATCACTGACCTAAATAATAATGGGAAAAATATATTAAATGGATGGATTTTATTAAAGATTTTAATGGGATTTTTTAGATATATTTTTGTGAGTTTATGGCTATTTTCTATCCTTAAAAATGTTATTTTTAAGTATTTTTAATTGATTTTTAATTTAAATTAAACAAATAAATATTTAAAAAAAATAATATTTTTTTACTGTTTGACCGTTGACCGTTGACCGTTGACCGGTTCGGTCAGCGGTAATACTTGCGCCGTGCGGGATTCGAACCGGTGACCTTCCGTTCACGCGCACGTAGCTCTACCAACTGAGCTGCGTGACTAACCCGTTAGAAATCCAGTTCTTATTATATTTATACACTTATTCGAATTTACCGAAAATTCCTTTATTTTGCAAAACGATTTAATCTCATTGAACCGGTGTTTGGGACGGGACTCGATCGCGCGACGTGTAGTTTGTTTTGCACACAGTCCACCGCTGGACTGTGTGTCTAACCCGGTTATATTCTTGATTTATAATATACTTAACAACTACTCGTTTCAACCCGGTTAGTTTACGAGTAAAAAGGAATGTTTATTACGCAGAGTGTGTGTAGTAAGGATCGAACTCGGGACGTGGTTATAAAATGTGCACACAGTCCACCGCTGGACTGTGTGTCTAACCCGTTTATAAACCGAATTTTAATTACTCTTATGCTCTGAAATAGGTTCATCTTCTTCGTCGGATAAACGGTCAGCGTATTCCAACTGGTTAAGATTGATTTCGCGACTTTCAAAGATCTTAAACACTAAAAGTAATTCAATAGCAAAGAATGGAAAGGGCTTAAAGACTAGGATTTACCGTTTGAAGATAAACACAGAAATCCGGCGAACGTGTTGTCAATACAGAAATCGAGCTCCGACTGTTGCAACAATTAACAGTGTGGATCGATTATTTATAGAACTAAATCATCTAAACAAGGTTTAAATGAAGTGTAGGATGCCTTACCCTTTCACAGTGAAATTCCGGCAATTACAGAAACTTTCCGGCGAGGGTGGGATTTCCGATAAATGTTGGCTAAGATTGATTCTGTTTACGGGATTGTGTTAGAGATTGACTAACCACATGTTTTAAACAAAAAGAGTCGAAGAATTTACCGTGAAAATACAAGTCCCGGTTTTCCGGTGAGTTGCAGAAAATCTCCGGCGATCGAAATCAGAGGGTCTTACAGTTCAGAATCTTGACGAAAATGAAATTGAGAGTTATTGTGATAGTTATGAATCGCGCAAATGATCAGTACTTGGATTATATTAGCGTTTGGTATATCTTCGGTTTCAAATACCGGAAGTGATGAGAACTTTAAATTCAATCAATTAGAACTTAATTAGAAACCGATATTCATCGGTTATGAGTTAACTAAGCGAACAAAAACTGATTTGGCGATTCGGTTACCGATTTCCGTTATCCAGATATCATTAACCGTTGAGTCGTGTGTGCGTATAAAATTCAATTGTTTTCATAATGCTAACAGAAAATGATTGGTGGCGGAGTGGTTTGGAGACGGATAGGTAAGTCGTTGGAGGCAGTTGACCCGGGTTCGAGTCCGGTCAGCTCCAAATATTTTTTATTTAATTTATTTTAACTTTTTATCAAATATAGTTTTTTATAGTTTAGTTTATATATTAATTATGTAACGTTTAAACTCAAAATACTCATAAATACTTAATGTCTTTTCATAACTTGGTATTTGATTACAAAACGGAGCGGGTTTTGGAAACCCGATTTATACAAATGTTACAGTAAACACCACCAATATACCACCAACCCATAACATGAATATCAAACACAATATGCCACCCTTCCACCCAACCATAAGCAAAACCAAATAATGTCTACAATAATATACAAGGAAAGAACACCACCTGGCGTACTCAAGGTGGTTCAAATGAACCCTTGCTTCCCCATTTGTCTCCATATTCCATCCAATTTCTTGGAAAGTTTGCAGTTTCACGCCAATTGGGGTCAAATTCAGCCTCAACACCCCATCTAATCCTACCATCGGGTGGTTTTCCTTTGCCCGCTCTCCTGCTCACACTCTCCTTCTTCCTTGCCTAATTTTTACCATTCTTCAACTCAGACCTATACACATCAACACCACTTGCAATTGACCTGACTGTGCTAACACTTGAAACATGTTCGTTAGTAGCAACTGTGTGACTCAAGTCATTAACAAGATCGTAATGAATTGTTTTTAAAAACACATTAAAGTACAACTTACGATTCTTATAGTTCATGGTGACCATTCTGTTTCTGCAATCGATTTGAGCATTTTCCGTATATAAGAACGGACGACCCAACACTACCTGCAGCTGCTCATAAGTCTTCAATGGTGCGTAGTCGATCACCATAAAATCCACCGAGTAGTAAAACTCACCCAATTGTATCACTAAGTCTTTTACAACCCCTCGGGGTTGCTTCCAACTCGCATCCGTGAACACCGCCATGCTATCAATTTCATGTAACAGACCAAAGTCGTACTGGTCGTATAGGCTACCCCGGGAGGACGTTCATCCCTGCTTCGTAATCCAACAATGCTTTGTGTATCTTGAACTTCCCAATTTGAATCGGGATGACTGGTTCCCCTGCATCACTTCCACTTCTCTTGACACTTGTTTCATTCGCACCTGCACTCACATGAACAACAGAAGCAGTTAAACATTTATCATTTTTAGGAATGAAACTTACCCCGTTAATCGGTATGTTCTTTATGTTCTTTGGGTTAGTTTGCGTATCACTGGGAAGCTTCCCATTCTGTTGCTTCAATGCTGCTACCTCACTAGCCAGCTGTCCCATCTGTGTGGTTAATGATTGAATGGCTTTGTCCCGAATCTCATCCTTTTGTGCCCGAATGTCATCCAGTCGATTCCTCCTTTGCATATCTTGTTGCATCATCCGAAGCATATCCATAACTTCATTCCCACTTGATGAAGTTTGACCTTGATTGTGTTGCTGGTGTGGAACGAAATTTCTTTGAGCTTTTTGGAAATTTGGATTGGCTTGATTCGCTGGGTTCCCATAACGAAAATTGGGATGGTTCCTTAACCCGGGGTGGTATGTGTTCGAGTTCATGTTAAAATTATGGCCACCCCCTTGAATAGCATTCCCTCTTCCACTCGACCTTCAACCACACCCACCAAACACACATCCGCCGCATGACCCAATTCATTACAATTAGTACAAACATCATATACCTGATTCGTGGCTTGTACCCCTCCATCATCTACCGCATATACTTGGGGTCTTGTGATAACATGTCTTGCCCTCCTTGAAGATTGTGCTTTCTGTTTAGATGTGACCGTCATTTTCTCCAAGAATGCCCAATCATCTTGTTCAAAGTTTGTACCAAAAGTACCATTAGTGATGGACATCAAATCGCGGGCATCTTCCAAGCTCAATCCCTCATGAAAAGCATTCAACAATTCCCACAGTGCAATGCCATGATGAGGACAATTCTTTAGCATCATATTAAATCTTTCAAACGCCTCATGAAACATCTCACCCGGTTGTTGTTGAAAACTTCGTAAGCTCCGCCGAGCTTCATTTGTCTTTTGAGCCAAAAAAAACTCTTCTAGAAATCTTTGTTGCATATCGGCCCAAGTATAAATCGATGCAGACGGTAGAGTATGAAACCACCTCTTTGCCTTATCTTCCAACGAAAACTGAAACAATACCAATTTAACATCATCCGACGAAAAACCTTGCCCTCCGATGGTGTTGCAAATGGATATGTTTCCAAATGGAAGTACGGTTCCTCGGTTGCTAGACCCTTGTACTTAGGCAAGCTTTGTAATGCGGTCGTCCTAACCTCAAATGTCCTCCCATCAGGGCGATGAGGTATCACTACCGGAGAAGGATTATTAGTAATGACCGGTCGAAAATGTGCTTCAACCCCCCGCACTACCTCTTGATGATGTGTTCGCGGAGCACCCAATGGTACTCTTGGTCGACCCGCTTGACCTTGTCTTAACCCTTGAGGTACAAAGTGTTGTTGAGGTTGATGCATCAGTCTTTGAAATTGCGGTAGTTGATGTTGACCTTTGACTTGTTGTAGAGGCATTGGTTGTTGGAACGGTGGTCCTTGAGGACGAAGTTGTTGCACCCCCGTAGGTTGCCTTTATGGGTAACCCATTCCCCCTTACGGTCCCAAGTTACCTCAATCACCCCCATAATAGTAACCTTCATCTTCATACCCTTCGAATTCTTCTTCACAACCATCATCATACCCATCTCCTGATGTTTGCACAAACTGTGAGGAAGGATTATGGAAACTAGGTTGGGTTGGTGGTTGAAATGTGGAAGAGTCATGGATAACGGTTGAACTTGGTAAAGTTTGACTTTGTAATGGTGGTTGAGTGGACGATGACTGACCGGAGGTTGGGAAAAAGGATGAGAATGGTGGAACCGTTGATGTGGTATTGAGAGGATTGACTTCATGTGTTGAGGGTGGATTGGTGGTAGTAATTAGTGGAGGTGTAGATGGTGTTGTTTGGCTTGTGGTAGTAGGTAATGACTCCATGATGTAGAGTGGTGTTATTGGTGTAGTAGATGTAGTTGGTAACCCAATAACCTTGTTTTCTCGTAACAAAACCCTGTTGCGTCGTAAAGTTCGTTCAATCTCCGGATCAAATACCAATGGTGATAGCTTTTTAGATCCTCTAGTATGCATACACCTGTAAGATACTGCACACTAACACAACCAGCGTAAACTCAGAAAAACAACAAACTATACTAGCTCAAAATAATAACACACGTTGCACACAAGTCCCCGGCAACGACGTGAAAATTTGACGTGAGGTTGTTGTCTCACGCAAATTTAATCCAAATACTGCTACTAGTTAGCGGTAAGTAGGTATCGAGCACAAGGAATTGTGGAAATTGAGTTATTAAAGGGTTGTGCTACTTAAACTAATTACCTAATTTGCAAGAAATTAATTTCAGATTTTAGTTGATGGTTGTATATTTTAACTACTAATGATTCAAAAATTGATTTGTTAACAGATTAATAAGGAAGCGACCATCTTGGGTTTCTGGTTCAAAACGCATGTGTTTCAATTCAACTAGGAAGAGTCACATAGACATGACTCGTGTTTGATTAACTGTTTGTGATAAAAGGGAACCAAGTACTCCGATTATGATGCGAGGTCGTTACCCGATGACCAATTGATTAATATCCAACCCATTAATCTTCCCGTGATTATCTCGATTGTCAACGACACCAAGAACGTACGAAATAGGCAAAGACTAAAATATCAATCAACGATTTACAAACAATCAATCAACACCATAATAACCATAACATAGCAATTATTCTAGAAATCAAGAATTCAAACACAATTGTTCAACAAACCTTCACCCAAGATGATCACCAAGAATTCTAGCCTCTCATGTTCTCGCAATCAAACATACTTCAAATGTTTTGTTCATACGAATCAACAACACCAAAATAATGTTTAGAAATTGTCTTGAATCACCAAGAGCACTAAAAATCGCCCATTTTTGCCCTGCAGTTCGTCACCAATGATTGGATATGTGAAAAGACTCTTTCATCGACTTAAATGGAGCAGTTACAGCTTTCCCGTAGCTCACCACCGTAAGCTACTGTGCCCACCTTAGCTTATGGTGGGCAACAATTTCATTATGGCAGTCAGCCACTGTCTTATGGTGGGTTTTGAAAAAGGACTCCACCGTAAGCTATGGCGCCCACCGTAGCTTACGGTGGTCAGCTTGATTTTCTCATTTTGCCCTTCGTTCAATCTCTTGAGTCCCATCTTCAATTAGGCTCTTACAATAAAACACGTTTAAGCACCCTTGTTATGCTCTTCGGTACCTGAAAAACCATACACACCGTAGACATCAAATCGTAACAATTAAACATTTAAAGCGTGGAATATTTATCATTTTATTGCACTTACGGGTTGTCCAAAAGACCACCCGTCAATACTCCTGGCAGTGTGCCTTGAGGAGCTACACTAGTCGTCTAGGTGATGGACTACATCCTGACCTTATAGCCTATGTGATCAAATTTGATCCCGGCTAATATCATCAATGCGATGATAATAATTAACATCCATTAGTGATGAAGTGCCTACGGCTATGACTAAACATCCATTAGTGATGAAGTGCCTACGGGCTATGACTAAACATCCATTAGTGATGAAGTGCCTACGGGCTATGATTAAACATCCATTACTGATGAAGTGCCTACGGGCTGTGATTAAAAATCCATTAGTGATGATTTTCCTACGAGCAATACTATAATGTCAATTAAGACAATGACAGTTGTAACCTTATGGTTCGTTGTCCAAGGTAGTGAGCTATGCTCAAGCCTCATAGTCGATAGGATCAATGAGATCACGACTAATATCATCAGTGCGGTGATTATCTATCTTAACATCTTAGATAATGTTAATTGATTTACCTACAAGCCATATTATATTGTCAAATATGACAATGACAATTGTGACTTTATGATCCACTGTCCAATAATATATGGACTACGTCAAAATTTAAAAAGCCTTTTTGATGGTCTCTTTGAGACCTAGGCCAATTATACCTAAATATCTCAAGAATATTCATTTAAAATATTAAGCCTGACAGTTGTGATTCTATGCACACTGATACAAATAGGCAATGGATTTATATATCCAAACTTTACAGCCTATATGGTTATTAACGCCATTGCTAATTTAAGCTTAATTTAATATTTAATACCAAAACATCAGAGATGGCTAGTTCAGATGAGGCACAAAGTAGTCGCCATGACAATACTAACAATGCTGAAAACATAGTCTCAATGCTGATGATTTCCAAGCTCGCATTGATGCAGCTATTGAAAAGGCCATGAAAAAGGCCATGGAAAGATTTAAGGAATCGAGCGCTACTCGCTCCAAACCTTTATCTATTCCACCATCTTCAGCTCGAAACGAGAGCTTTGTTCACTCATCGAATGCGAAGAGTGAACAAAGAAACTAGAGTTTCATGAGAGGTCTCGTTCTTCCAAAGACGGATGTACCTATAAATACTTTGTCTCCTGCAAGCCCGAGTCTTTAACAAAGAAAAAGGGGCTATAGAAGCCTTAAGATGGCTCGATGAAATGGAAACCATCGTAGATATCAGCGGTTGTGCTGATAAGGATGTGGTGAAATTTGTATCCCAATCCTTTAAGGGTGATGCCTTAATATGGTGGAAGGCTATGGTTCAGTCAATGGGAAAAGTACACCTGTATAACTTGGGATGGTCCAAGTTTGCGGACCTTGTCAAGGAAACTTACTGCCCACCTCATGAGGTGGAGAAGATAGAGTCAGATTTTCTGACTCTTACAATGAAAAACTTGGATTGCCGGAAGTATGTTACCGACTTTGATTCCATATCCAGATTAGTATCTTATTTGATTTCCCCTGAACCCAACCACATTGTGTGTTTTATAAATGGGTTAACGTCTAAGATTAAAGGCTTGGTGAAGGCTGCTCAACCTAGTACTTATAGGTCTGCCGTTGACCTATCTCTCTCACCTTAGATTTGGTGAGACAAAAGTCAATCAAGACTGAGAATAATGGGAAGAGGAAGAGAGAGGATGGTAACTCCCAAAAATTTAACAAGAAGAATAAGGGAGGATTTAGGTTCAGAAGGAACCAAGATAGGTCGGGCGAGAAGCCGACATGTAAAACTTGCAACCGCAGGCATTGGGGACAGTGCAATTCTGACCCACAGGCTAAACCTTGTGCTAACTACAAGAAAAAGTGACATAAGACCCTAGAATGCAAGGATCTTAAGGATGCCTTCTGCTACGTCTGTAATGAAAAAGGACATATTAAGACTAATTGTCCTAAGAATCCCAAGAGTAACAATGCAAAGCCTGGAGAGGCTAAGAAAGGAAATGCACGAGCCTTTCAGATGAATGCTAGGGAGGCTGTTAATGACAACAACGTCATAACAGGTACATTCCTCATCAGTGGCGTATATGCTAGAGTTCTTTTTTATTCGGGTGCGGATAAGTCCTTTGTAGACCATAAGTTTAGCAAATTATTAAACTTACCCATAAGAACGCTATACATAACTTATGAGGTAGAACTTGCTGACGGAACCTTAGAAATAGCATCTTCCATTCTTGATGGATGTTTTATATCCATTAAGAATCATTCTATTCCTATCTCTCTTCTGCCAATGAAATTAGCGGGGTTCGATGTAGTCTTAGGCATGGATTGGTTATCTCATAACCAAGCCCGCATTGCTTGTGATAAGAAACTCGTCAAAGTTAAAACCCCATCTGGTGAAATGCTCACCATTTTTGAGATTCACACTATGGATTGCCAGACAAAGTGTCATTACTTAAGGCATCCAAGTGTCTGAGGAGAGGTTGCGTCATTTACATGGCACAAGTAACTATTAACGAGCCAAAGCCAAAGATTGAAAACCTTTTAGTCATTTCTGAATATCCTGATATCTTTCCTGTAGAATTACCGGGTCTACCTCCAGATAGGCAAGTAGAGTTTAGGATTGACATTCTACCAGGAGCGGCATCTATTGCAAGAGCTCCGTATCGGCTAGCACCGACAGAATTTAAGGAATTGAGAATACAATTAGACGAACTTTTAGAGAAAGGCTTCATTCAGCCTAGTTCCTCACCTTGGGAGCTCATATCTTTTTCATTAAGAAAAAGGACTGTCAATACGGATGTGCATTGATTACCGTGAACTAAACAAGATAACGATCAAGAATCGTTATCCTCTGCCAAGGATCGATGACTTGTTCGATCAACTCCAAGGGGCTAGTTATTTCTCTAAAATTGACTTAAGATCAGGATATCATCAACTGAAGGATTAGAAGTGAGGATATTCCGAAGACTGCCTTCAGAGCGCATTATGGTCATTATGAATTTCCGGTGATGCCTTTTGGGCTCAAAAATGCACCTGCAGCATTCATGGATCTCATGAATAGAGTCTGCAAACCATATCTGGATAAGTTTGTCATTGTCTTTATAGACGACATACTTATCTACTCTCGTAATCAAACAGATCACGAGAAACATCTTCAGTGCATCCTAGAGTTGCTAAGACAAGAGAAGCTTTATGATAAGTTCTCTAAGTGCGAGTTTTGGCTTAGAGAAGTCCAATTTCTTGGACATGTTGTAAGTGAGCGTGGTATCTAAGTGGATCCCGCCAAGATTGAAGCTCTAACAAATTGGGGAATACCCAAAACTCCATCAGAGATTCGTAGTTTCTTAGGATTGGCCGGTTATTATAGGAGGTTTATTGAGAACTTTTCGAGGATAGCCACTCCTTTAACTAACTTGACCCGTAAGAATGTCAAGTTTGACTGGGGTCCAAAGCAACAAGAATCCTTTGAAATTCTAAAACAAAAATTGAGTAATGCATGTTATCTCTACCTGAGGGTATTGAGGATTTTGTCGTTTATTGTGATGCCTCGCACACTGGCATGGGCAGTGTGCTAATGCAAAGAGACAAAGTGATTGCTTATGCATTACGACAATTAAAGGTGCACGAAAAGAATTACACCACCCATGACTTGCAATTGGATGCTGTTGTATATACACTTAAGTTGTGGAGACATTATTTATATGGCACAAAGTGTATTATATACACTGACCATAAGAGTCTCCAACATCTGTTCAATCAAAAGGATTTGAACATGCAACAGCGCCGCTGGATGGAAAGCTTAATGATTATGATTGCGGAATTCGCTACCATCCCGGCAAGGCAAATGTCGTTGTTGACGCCTTGAGTCGTAAGGAAAGGGTTAAGCCTATTAGGATTAACGCCAAGAGCATTGAGCTTAGAAATAACTTGAATGAGAAGCTATTATGTGCACAAAAGCAAGCCCTGTTAGAGGCTAATATTCCTAATGAAGGATTAGGCGGAACTGTTGATCAGTTAGTGCCTGGAAAAGATGGAATCCTTAGATTTAATGGCAGAATCTGGTTTCAATCTCTGGAGGATTTAGGGAATTAATCCTCCAAGAAGCGCATAATTCAAGATACTCAGTTCACCCGGGTGGTGATAAGATGTATCAAGATTTAAAGAAGAATTATTGGTGGATGGGTTTAAAGAAATCCATAGCCACTTACGTAGCTAAGTGTCTGACGTGTTCGCAGGTTAAAGCCGAACATTAGAACCGTCAGGACTTCTACAACAGCTTGAGATTCCCACTTGGAAATGGGAAATGGTAACTATGGATTTGATTACCAAGTTACCTAAGACCAAACGTGGTAATGACACGATTTAGGTCATTGTGGATAGACTGACTAAGTCAGCACATTTCTTGCCAATTAAAGAAACTTATAATTCTAACAAGTTAGCTAAGATATATGTGGACGAGATTGTGTCCCTACATGGCGTGTCGGTATCTATTGTATCTGATAGAGATACTAGATATACATCTCACTTTTGAAAAGTTTCCAACAATCATCAGGCACAAGATTAAACTTTAGTACGACTTACCATCCACAGACCGACGAACAGAGTGAGCGTACTATCTAGACTTTGGAAGACATGCTTAGAGTATGTGTGATTGATTTAGGCGGAAATTGGGATGACCACTTACCCATAATAGAATTCTCCTATAATAATAGTTATCATACAAGCATCAAGGCTGCTCATTTTGAAGCCTTGTATGGGAGAAAATGTAGAACACTTGTCTGTTAGGCTGAAGTTGGGGAAGCCCAATTGTCTGGACCAGAAATTGTCTTAGAGACCACGGATAAGATAATACAAATCCGTGATCATCTCAAAGCCGCCTGTGATAGGCAGAAAAGTTATGCAGACAAGAGGCGAAAACCTCTTAAGTTCCAAGTAGGGGACAAAGTCTTATTGAAAGTATCACCCTGGAAAGGTGTGATGTGCTTCGGAAAGAAGGGCAAGTTGAGCCCTAGATATATTGGACCATTCGAGGTAATCGAATGTGTCGATTCTGTAGCTTATAAGTTTAAGCTGCCTGAGGAGCTCAGTAAAATTCATGGCGTTTTCCACATATCTAATCTAAAGAAATATCTAGCCAATGAGTTGCTAGCAATGCCACATCAAGATGTGCAAATTGATAAAAACCTGAGGTTCATTGAGAAACCAATTTCGATCCAGGATCGACAAGTTAAAAAGCTCCGAAGGAAGCTTATACCTATTGTAAAGGTTAAGTAGGATGCCCTTCGAGGTCTCGAGTATACATGGGAGGTTGAGTCCACTATGCGACAAAAATATCCTCATCTTTTTGAATAAAATCTCGAGGTCGAGATTTCTTTTAAGGGGGTGAGGATGTAACACCTCGTAAAATTCACGTTCGGTAATATACCTACACATGTACGTACCCTTGGATGATACCACAAATGAGTTTAACGCTCAACTAGCTCAAACTTGTCAAAATTTCAAAATTTTCATATACCGGACCGTAAGCTACGGTCTCAAACCGTAAGCAACGATTCGGCATTTCTGGTCAGAAATCTAAACCTAACTGTAACTTACGGTCTACGGTCTAGTCTTGTTGAATTGTTTTTATACTGACCGTAGGCTACGTTCTGGAGACCGTTGCCTACGGCGAGGCCTGAAATCCTTTATTTTTCTTTATTTAAACTTTCAACAAATGACCCGGAGGCCCCTAGACTACATTATTTTCATATGTCTTGCTTAATCAAGCCACCTTTCGATCCGAACAACTCTCGGTTGAGGTGATATCTTTTGATTCACCAACCTTAAGTGTTCCACATTATCACCGAACCTTTTAACTTTACTACTTTAGGTAATTTAGCCTATAAAACCATAAGAACTCGTATTTGTCGCATCCTAAGCTATTAACCACTTATAAGTCACTAAAGCACATAGTATAACACATATTAACATCCGGTTATTCACACTCTTCTTCAATACATCACGTGTTGAACAAAAAGAACTACTTGTGTCATTATCTCATTAAATGTAAGTCAAGAGACAATTTATGACATTTAGTAAAACTATAATTGAGGGACCAAAAGTGTCAAAATTCCAAATTTCTGCCAAGATGTCACCTATCCTGCAAATTGCCACTCTCTTGCAGCTCTTGACACCTATCTAGCCACTTGTAATAATCCTACAACACCTATAAAACCTGGCATCATCCTCATACACCCTCTTGCACCATAAATAGACCACCAAGCTCACTCTATTCTTTGCTCATTTCCTTTTCTTCTCTCTATTACACTCTTGGAAGTTCCTGGTCATCTAGGAGCTTCCCTTTGAGTTCTAAACATCCCCTTAGATCACTTGTAAGTGTTCCATCTCTACTCTTTTCTTTTATGGGCTTTTAATAGCCAAAAGTCAAGCATTTTCGACAAATACTTTGACTTTCGGTTAAAACCATTATGGTCCAGCCATTGTTCAAGATGAACATGGCTAAGTGATTGTAATTAGGTAGGTATTAATCCTTTAAAAAGGCACCTCCTAAGGATCACGTTTACTAGGTCAACTGACGGGTCAAAGTTAATTTTTTAAAAAGTCAAACGAGTCAGATTATATAAATATTATAATCTGAGTTTATATATGTTATAAATATCATTTTGACACTTAAACCAGTTGGTAAAAACTATTAGAACATGTGGGAACATGTTCGGCCCATAAACTCCAGTCCTATGGTCGGTTCGCAACCGAAAGTAACAAAGTTTGACTTCTACATTGACTTTCGATATGACTAGACTTAGATTAGTTTACTATTGACTTATGGTTGCATTATGATCGTAATATAGTGTAGTATAACCCTCTGAGGTTATATTGCAAGTTCCGCTAATGTGTCAAACTTTGACCAAAATGCCCTTTTTACATGTAACAAGGTTTTAATCAACAACGAACTTGCATATGAAATACCTACTGATATGTTAATATAATTAACATATTATGATCTTAATATTCTGATCATAAACTAAGTTTTATTATAAAATCGTAATTTATGCTTTTAAAAGACCAAAATGCCCTTTCGGTGCATAGTTTGGTCCTAAACCATAAACCACACTTATGTGTGTTATTTTACTGATAGTACATCACAAATTAAGTATTTTCTAAAAATATTTATGATTATAACATCAGAATATATATGCAAGTACCTTTTTACGTCATATAAATAATCAAAACGCCTTATAAGGTGTAGTTTCGTTTTAAAATCTCAACGGGCATATAAGTTGATATCCTACTGATATTACCACTTATTTAAAGTATAATGACATATAGAACTTGTTCATGACTCACCCGGTTACCTGATATCGCTTATATGCATACGGTTAAGTATATGTAACTAGTTTACGAAAATTAACCGAAACGGGTTTAACCTTATCATTTTAATCTCAAAGTCCAGAATGTTAATTGTTAGCCGTGTCATACAAGTCTTAGTACTTGTTGGGTTTAAACTACATTCTATCCGGTCACCGCTTAATCTAGCGAAGCGTACCGTTTTGATCCTTTAAGCTAGTCGGTCTAAGTCTATGACTTATATAGGACTGTTAGCATTCTAATTGGTTACCTTATGACATCATTCCAGACTAGAAGTCTTCCAGTAAATGCTATCTGCACTTATCTATTGATTAAACGGTTGAGTTAATATAAACTTGTATTTAAAGTCAAGTACTTGCTCAGTAAATACTTTAACTTATTTTTCATATACGGGCTTGGGATACGGTAAATTATTACCGCTTGATCGGGAATGGGATTAATCAAATGCCGGATTATGGCTAGTAAATTCGCATATTCCGTTTTGATTAGTTTTGTTTGATAACTTAAACATTGGGGGTTAACGACCGTGTCCTGGATATACTCGGCTCATTTAAGTTACTAATGGCATACACCTGACAGATGCGAATGCTAAAATATATTTTACCCATAAGTTGGGGATAACTCTTCAGTGAGTTCATAAGTGGTGTGTCAGTTAATCATGTCTCGTTTTCTATACTGGGCCCATATGTATTGACAAACATGTGAATCTATTTACAAGGTTAAAAGCTTAACTACCAAGTTATAAAAGATCTTATGTGCCCTGTGCACTTAAATCAATTTTTGAAAAGTTTTCAAAACGAGTCAGTTAATTGTATTTACCAGCGAAAGCTGTCATGTAGACTAAGTTGTCGGTACAATACGAAATAGGCTGGAAGCTGCTTGGTAGTGACATAAGAGGATCTTGCAAATCCTTATATTTGCTTAAAGTCTGTTGTACATCTTTTGTATATTTTAAATCCGTCTGTGGATCTTGTCTGTATATTATTTTCGAACTTTTAACATTTGGTTTGTAATAAGTATTTTAAACTCCAAGATTTCTGTTGTGCTGTGTTAATTGACTATGATGGTGTCAAGTTACATCACGATATTCCCCACTCGGGCCCACAGGGATTTGATTGGAAATTCGGGGTGTGACACATGTCTACCGTATCAGGTATTATTTACATGTTTTCCATTATATTTATACAGAACTGATCAACATTATAGAGTTTTGAACTACATAATAAATAAAGAAATTTGTCAGACTAGAGAAAATACATATAATAGTGACGATAAATTATTATGGCGAGGATTATGATTTACGTTAGTCGGGTTAGTTAGTAGTAGTAAATATTTGGTAGTCGTCATGTACCCGGTCTCAAGTAATCAAGTTATCAATATTGAAAGGTAAATTACTTACCCGTCTATTATTATTATTATTAATTATTTGGTAGCTATTAGTGGGATATAAATACAGTTAAGTCCAGCATAGGTACTAGATATTAAAGTTGATATATAATAATGGTTATAAAAGATAAAAAATATTTGACGAAGGATTTACAAGTGGGTTTCGTGTCCAGGTGAGTTCATACGACTCCCCTAGATTATTTTGTGTTACCAGTTATATGTTATGTGTGTAGTATATTTGTGTAAATGTTATGATTTTATATAATTTATTTATAAAATGATGTTAGTCGTAAGAAGGAGAGAAAACTGTCACACCCTGATTTTCCGGTGGACACGGATCAATTTGGTGTATATGTGTGACGATCAGATACCAGTTATTACAATGCACAGCGGAAATATTTTTCTTTTTTACACTCACACCACACCCCTAATCTATACTATATAATAAAAGAAACCATTTAAGGAACTTTTTATCATATTAGGCCATGTATCTTTTGATTTTTTCGTCAATCTCTTATGGATAATTATTATTTATAAATAACCCTCGTATTAAATTTTTCTTAGTTTAATCTTATATGCATGATTATTATTTAGTTAATCTCTTCTAATTAATTATAGATAACTCTCATACTAATTATTATTTAGTTTATTTATTCTACTTAATTATAGATAATTATTATCTAGTTTAAATTTAATGTAACTTTTCATTTATAATATTATTTATTTGATTTTCGATATCATATTATATTCATTGTTTATATTACCTAACGTATGATATAACAGCTATAATTTTTACTTTTTCTTTTACCCAATTTATTACACAATTTTTAAACAAATTGTACATAACTTTCAATATTACTTTATATATAAAATTAGATTTATTACGGGTTTTATTTATATTTTATCACTCAATGGCTGCTTATTTGCTTCTTGAATAACTTGTTTGACCACTGTATCTTCTTTTCAATAATGATCTTTGCAATAACCATATCTATCCCATACCGAGTATATCCATTAGTTTTTTAAATATAAATTTCTTATTATTTGGTATGTAAAATCATATTTATTTAACCCGTTCAATACACAAGGGTTTTTAAAGATATAACTTTTTTATCATTTGGTTAAACAATATTACATTTATTTAACCCGTATAATACACATGATTTTAAAAATTCATTTATTTAACCCATGTAACACATGGGGTTATAACCTAGTAAAGTTAATAAAAAAGATTGGGATCAAATGTTGAAATCAAATTTCGGGGGACTTGTATTTAAAAAAAGATATGAGGGATCCCCAAATTTAAGAATGTGAATAATATAGATTTGTAGTGAAACAACGGTCTATTAGCAACTAATATATATGTATATAAACATGAGAGCTAGACTATGAAATCATGTAGAGAATAGAACATGAAGAATTCTTATTCATTCATCTAATATCATATACAAATGCCATTATATATAGGCACTCACATTAGTACAATAGTAAATAAGAGAAATGGGTTATACATGTGGAAGGTCACTACATAATGGATGCATTCATAGATAGGGGTTATACATGTGAAAAGTCACTACATAATGGATATATTCATAACACTCCCCCTTGACTATCCGGAATACTATTCTTTAATACGCTTAATGATGTTGCCTCATTAAAAACCTTGCTAGAAAAACCCAATGGGACAAAACCTCAGCTAAGGGAAAAAGAGTGCAACGCGTATTGTCTCCCCCTCAATACAATATGTATCATTTCAAGTAACAAGTGCCAATCTTCTATGAAAGTTGTTGAAAAACTTTTGTAGTGAGTGATTTGTCGCTTGATGTGCAATCTATTAATGAACTTGATGTATGATCTTCATGTAAAACTTTAATTACCTCATCTTGTAAGTAGATACCATAAGATCCATGAATGTGTTTACCCTGCATTTACAAAACTAACCAAACTTGTTGATGGGTTAGTAAATATGAACCCATACCTTTCGTACCTTAAGGGTATAGAAAATAAATGTTTTACTCATTACACGATCTCCTCGTCGTACACGAGTTAAATCTTGCAATGAATTTAATGGTATATGTTCGTGTATAGCTAGCAAGATATATTAATACAATTTGTATTGAATTATGGTACTTCATGACCAAGGATCTTTGCTTCTTTGATAGAAGATGATAAAAGTCATTTTTATCTATATCAAATATTTGAACTATCATTAAATGTACTTACACCAAAAGCTTTGTCCATATGAAAATGTCTAACATTTTCTATATGTATTATGATTGATTAATATAAATAAACGTATGTCCTATGTATCGAGCCATAAATTTGCAATATTGTATTTTAGTTGCAAATTCTTGCTTAAATGCTTGAGCTCTTTTTTTTCTTCGGAGATTCAATGACATCATCAACATATATTACAATACTTGTAAACCTCATATCTTCTTTTAACGAAAACAAATAGACCAACTTCACCATATGTATTTCTCGTTTTCGAGCTCACTGGTGAGTCAATTATATCATATTTGACTCGACTATTTTAGTCCACACATATTTTGTCAACTTCATATAGTATGTTCTTGAGGTTTTGACATCAATGCTTCTAGCATTATCAATCCATGGGGGAATTCGTTCCATCTTATCCATATATGCATGTGCTTTTACTCTTCAGGAGTTTTGCTTATAAATTTTGCTCATTTAACACATAAATATCTATATCATGTAAAAGTGTCATAAACACTTGTTTTTATCTCCAAAATCCATATTGTATCATGCGTGTACACTATTTATTGAGATATCACAATCACTAGGTACAAGTTTTCAATGTATGTTTATTGGTGTACAAGAATTACATCGTTAAGATTTTTGATTCACCTTTAAAGAACTCAGTTGCTTTAAGAAACTCATCAGGAGTTCAATCGTATTCAAAAATGAATTGTATACAACAATCATATTGTTCTCGAGAACTTACTTTACATGAATTACATAATTTAAATCCTTCAAGGACTTGCATGTAAACTTTAGTATCTAAATGATACATAACATTTATAAGACGCATATCAATTCTCTCTTTATATTACCAGACTAATTAAATATTGGAAAGCTATTGCATCCACCACTGGAGAATACGTCTCCTCATAATTAATCATAGGTCTTTGCAAATTCTTGTTCCATCAATTGTTGATCCACATAAAAGACCTAATTATATTAAATATATTTTACAACTTTTTTTATGAACTACTGGCCCGTAAGCTTTCCATTTCAATAGAGAATTCAACTCTGCCTCATTTGCGTCGTTCCATTTTGGCCAATCATTTCTTTGTATTTATTCATAGGCAGATTTTAAATCTTGATCCTCATCATTTCATCTTTTCAAGCGCTATATTATATACAAAAGTATAACGACTCGATTTTGTTTCGATTCCATACATTTCTAACATGATATAATTTACTAAGAGCTCTTTATTTTCAGGTACATGAGGTTCTTCCAGAACCATCATGTCTAATGTCTCTTTAAGAAACCTTTTTTTTACTATAACCTCGACTTGACCATCTTCTTCATTACTTGCTCCAATTTTTTGAGGAATTTTTATTTTCTTGGAATCGACTAGTCTACCACGCTTCAGGCGTGCAATAGACTCATTAATATATGGTTTGCCCTACTAGGACAATTAACTTAATTGGAGCATTAGCAGTTGACTACGTGACTTACTTAGTCACTGTATTTAGGTCAGTTAACATGTCTGGTGATTGATTCTTTAATCTAGGTAACGAATTATCTTTTGAACTTCTTGTTCACACAATTTCGTTTGAGGATCAATGATAATTCATGCATACCCATTCCTTTCTCAACTGCCATTAATCTCCCCCTAATGTTGAAAATGTTAATTTACTTAAAGTAAGATTTAACGAGCCATTAATAAATCTCTCGTTAATTGCTTTAAGTATGTAATCATAAATAGTATTTTCATCCAACATATATTCCCAACATTATTTGAGTTTCAATCTTTATGGGTTGTGGTGGATCAATTCCAATGTATACCCACAATAAAGGTTTGATGGGAAATATTTGGTTCCTGACCAAAACCAACTATAATGGAGAGAAACTATTACAACATGTTGGGTTGATGTGAAATAATGTTACCGCATTAAAATCACATGTGCTCAAATATGAACTTTTGCTCTCTTGATTATTGGCTTTGCAATCAATTTGTAGACGTTTGATCATCGTCTTTAACAAAAGCAATTTGTGTCTTAAGCATTTAGAAAGTTCAATACTTATTCCAATAATCATTAGTAACATAGATACTAAATTCAATGTTATAACCACCATAAATATGATAATATGGAATAATATGCTTGTATCTCATTAGCTAAGCTATACACAACTTCAGGTTGTAAATTTGGTGACTCATTTAGACGATGCATCGATTTAAAAACTAAATGGTATCATGTTTGGATATATACATCCTTCATTCATTCTATAATATTTTAGGGATTTATACCATTATTTGGCAAATATATAATTTACCTTAAGAGCAAACATAATATGCTATCAACTAGAAGAACTTCAAGTTCTTCATTATATTTCACATCATCATTGACTCGGTGTGGTCTAACTGGTCATACCAATAAAGTAAATAATCATGATCCATAAACTTATGGTTTATGATATTGTATGTGTATTACTTGCACGTATGTAATACAAAACATAAGATATGAAAGAATGTATTATAACTTCAAAGTTCAAACCATCGTGTTATGTAATCACTAGTTTACACTTTTGGTGGTTGATCTCATCATGACTATCATTTAATACTGATATCCGATTCATTATTAGCTTGACTATCTTATAATTTCTGATAGTTTATCTCTTATTAACATGATGATTGTTGCACTTCTGATGGTCAATCTTATTATTAATATGATCATCATTACAATTTTCTCAATGATGCCAATGATAAATATATATTCACTTCATGCATCAGAGTAAAACCATACAATTTTTACGGTTTTCCATTATTTTCTCGAACATATAGATATACAGTCATTTCAAACCGTTTATACCCTTTAAATGATATTGCTACTTAGGAGTATATTTGAGGTTTGACAAACAAAATTTGTTTTATCCGATTTCTCTTATAAATAAACTTCTCTTCGTATAAAGTCAATTGAGAAGTAATTATTGTCCGAGTCATATAATATTTCTTTTATACTTGATAATGAGATACAAGGAGTATGACGCTTTTGGTGTCAAATCGAAGCATATTTCTACTTTTTCATGAGAATGACAATAAATCACAACTTTGGTTTAGTCGTTCTATTTGGTATTATCAATGCAAAGAAGTGATAGCATATAGAATACAAGGTATAGATAGCAACAAATTATATAATACATGACCTTATAGCATGTCATCATATAAAAACAACTTATAATGGGCCTTTATAAAATAAGAAACATTTTTATCACTAATAAGCAAACGCATATAATTACGTAATAACTTATTATGGTATAACCAAACATAATATCTTATATATTTTGAACACTTACTTTAAAAACTTAAACTATATCTCTTTCAAGTTCTCAGATCATTTATTACTTTTATTTGAAAATTTTATTTGAAAATTGTAATACTGATGAATTACATAACATACTCATTTTTTTCTCAAATATTGATATTTAAACAACTGATGACATTATATAAGCAATCTATACATTGTACATATAAAACAATAGCAATAGTCACTATTTTATACTAGCAATAGTAATAGTTAATATCCAAATAAATTGTTAAACATTATGACATGGCATAATGAATGCATTAGAGGTACCAACATCGCTAGAAAATGTTTCTCTAAAAACACTAATGATATCTAGCAATATTAATCTATTATATGAATTTCTTATATGCAAACTTTGTTATAGCATTAACCTTAGTATAATTACCAAACGATATTTGCATAATCATGTATATAAATAATAATAAAATAATAATAATAATATATTGCATTATAAGTTGTATAGTTTATTTAAAACTAAATCAATTGATGTTACTTACTCACTATTAATGTAAATGTCTTTTGGCATGCTATGTATTAACAATGACTAATGAAAACAATTATTCACACCCCAATTTTCGATGTAGCGGAAGCGTGTCGCGAGGTGTGGCCAGAGCGGCAATCGTTTCATTCAACCAAGTAAACAACAATTGTATTACATTACAAAACATTCATCCATACTTTTTATTTAACCATAATTCACATATAAACTTTTGTCTTTAAAACAAACCACAAGTTTAACAACATTATTTAAAATTTAGACATAAGTTTATAAAACATAACAACAAAGACTGGATAAAACATAACATCTTGACTTCACAACAAACGAACAAGATTTTTCCCCGAAGGCCATCCACTAGTTTCTTGTATTACATGTTAGTTTTGAAAACAACGTCAACAAAAGCTGGTGAATTCATGTTATAAATTTTGTATCAAATGAATTATCAAAAACATTTAAAATAAACTTGTTTAATATAGCTTAATGAAACTTATAAGATCATTAGCGTGTTGCAAGGACACTAATCTGTATGCCGAATAAGGTGGCAACCAAACCTTGGCGTTTATTATGTGTCTGAGACAATTGTTTTAGACACAAAAGCACTCTAATACGATCTGTTATTATTGCCGTATTAAAGTGGGGCTCGCCCAAACCCAATAGATCTATCCCCTTGTTCCTCGGTACTTGTCTTTCATTAATGGCCCCAATGCTTGAGCCTTATTCACATGTGATCTAAATTTTTTTCATTTTCCCAGCTATATTAATTGTAACATGTATACATCCCCGCACGTTTAAAACCATAAAAACGTTAAAATAAAAGGGGAAACATGAACTCACATATTTGCGTTCCTTACAAATCTCTATTCGGTTCCTGATACTTCGTTCGTTTTTCGACCTACAAGTGTTCTAATTTATTAGACACTTAGGCTTTCGTTTTGTTTTTCGTACAAGTATTTTATCTTGAATTTCGTACTTGTATTTGTTGGTTTTTCTTTGTTGATATACATATATATATATATAATATATATATGTATATTATATATATATATATAATATATTATATGTTAGATTGATTAAATGGACCTAGTCCATAATTTACTTGTAAATAACTCAATCTAATAATGCATTACATATGGGTCTAGCCCAAAAGCTTTTGTAAGTATGGGCCTAGCTCTAATTTGCTTACTTTGTGTGGGCCTAGCCTAATTCGTTTCATGTATGTGGCCCTAGCCCAACCTAATTTTGTTTATTTAGCAGGTTAAGCCCAATTAGTTTATAAAAGTGAGTCTAGACAAAGTTAAAATGAAAGATTGGACCTAACCCAATATAGTTTATAAAAATTTTATTATCCCAAGTTTAGTTTTATAAAAGTGGGCTTTTAGCCCAAAGTTAGTTTTTATAAAATTGATTAGCCCAATTTATTTCTTTATAAAAGTGGGCTTGGCCCAAAGTTATCTTTTATTGAAATGGGTCTAGCCCATGTAAACTTTTATAAAAGTGGGCTTAGCCCAAAGTTTATTTTTATAAAAGTGAGCCTTAGCCTAAAGTTTGATTTTATACAAGTGGGCTTAGCCCAAGTTTGATTTTATACAAGTGGGCCTTAGCCCAAAGTTAATTTTTATGAAAGTGGGCTAGTCCATATATTTTTATAAAAATAGTTTTAGCCCAATATAGTTTTTATAAAAATAATTGTTTAGTTGGGCTTATCCAAAAATATTTACTAGAATTTGTTATAACTTATAAAAATTTATTTATATAAAAACTATAAGTTATATATATTTAAAAATTCTAGTAAATATTAAGTGTATCGTTTTATTTGTTCGTTTTGACCGTTAGGTTTGTGTCGACTATTTTATTCGTTTCATCTTTGTCGTTTGTTTCGTTTATACTGTATATTTTATTTTGTCCGAATTGTCCAAGTTTGTTCGAATTGTCCGATATATATTATTTTGTCAAAAGTTGAACACTTAAACATATTTTTATACAAAAATACATGTGCACATATAAGGTGGTTTAAAATAGATATATTTTATCAAAAATATATATTTGTCTCATTTTTAGTTTAAGAAAATATAAGTATTATATTCTTAACTTTTTATCCAAATCCTTTATCTAAATATGATTAAAGTTTCTAATCACTTTTAACCACCAAATCTTTAGTTTAATCACATCTTAATCAAGATTAATTTTTATAAAAATTTGCCATAGTTTCCTTTAAAAATATAAGTTTTCCCATGTTTTTATAAACATGTTTTAAGTAACTAAACTAACTCAAATCATCATCAATCACAATTTTATATAAAGGTATTAACAAAATGTTATGACCTTGCTATAATTTTTAATCTTTCTTAATATGGAAACTTTATTATAACTTTTATACAAAATTTCTAAATCATAATTTTTATTTAATGATCTAATATATGTATAATCATATTTAAAATATGAGATTATGTTCAAGACATATTTTGTTAATGAATCTTGCTAATCTAAACATGCATGTGTTTAGATCATCTTTTTAATCATAATTTTGTAAGATTCAAGTTTACTACTTCATAACAAGTTCAAGATCATAAAAAATTATCAAGAAAATCACATGATTATGTTAGTGAATTTAGATTTATTAGTGTTTTTTAAGTGGGTTTTTATATAATTTTTATGATGATCTTGTGAAATTTTATAAAATAAAAAGTATAACATAAGGTTTAAGATCTTACTACTAGCACAAGGCTATGGATGATCTAAGAGATGAAGAAAATGGATTGATCAAGAGTTCCAAGCTTCCAAAGTGAGCTCTTAATCTTTGCAAACACTTTAGATCTTCATGCAAGCTTGATATTCTTGTGTTTTTTTAAAGTGAAAGACGAAGATGATGAAGCTTGGTCAATTTTTGAGAGCAAAAGTGAGAGTGTTCTTGAGTTTTGATGTTTAGGAAAATGAATGAAATGGAAATAAGTGTTGATTTTGATTTTAGGATTACGAGTTTACACCTCATAACACACTAGTAATCTTCACACTTTGCCAACACATAAAAAAAACTTAGTGGCATTGAAATTGCCATTTTGGCCGTGAGGTGTTAGGTGCCATTTTAATTTTTATTTTAATTTTTTATTTTTTTAAATTATTTGCAAATTTTTATAACTTTTAGAAACTTTAATAAATTTATATATAAGTTTTTATAAAAACTAATGCCCCAACACTTTAAAGTGATGTTACAATATGCCAAAATAATTTACTAGTCTTGTTGTTTGGTTGTTCGGTTGATAAAGTTAGTCTGGGTCTTGTACCGGGTGATATCTGATATATTGTGTAACTTATAAAATTTTTGTGTTCATAATAATTCTAGTACAATTTTTATTGTCCCGTTAATTAATCTAGCTCTTCAGACTAATAATTTTGTCATTTTGAGTTCGGTTCTGGTACCGGCTTTGTTGTCAGGTTTTTACTAAACAAACCGTTTAGCTTTAAATAATAAGATTTATATATGAGTTTTATACTATTTCTAACACCCATTATTATTCTTTAGCTAAAAATATTTATTTTTGGCTTTTCGGACAATTGATGAATTTTGCTGCAGAATGCTGAATTTTGCTGCAGACTTGGACAATTTGGTATTTTATATAAAATTTTTATGGTATAATAGTGCAGAAATATTTGATGTCTTAATTCTATTATATCAGACTGTACCGTAATTAGTTCAGATATTTAATACATGTTCGCGTCGTTGTCATTCGTCTAGGATATGGTTTTATATATTCGTGATTATGACGAATCTATTATCATACCAAACTATGATTTGGTTAAATTCCTATACTTTTAAGACTTAAAATCAAAAATTAAGTCATGTTATATGATAAATAAACAATGTATTAGTTGTTCAAGTTTTACAGAATTACCGGAATTTTGCCAATTGTCACAAATTAATTATAGAATTCATATCCATTTATATTATAAACTATACAAAATTAAAATCTAGTACATACATCATGTATATATTACCACCAATACAAGCATATATACCTAATACAATTGCATTGTTTAGTCCATAAATATTGAGTTCTATACTTTGTAATATTGAATATAATTGTTTTTCATGGATTCTAAAAGCACATTTAATATTCTCTAGATTGCAAATTAACTTCCTCATATCAAAATAATTCACCAATTTTATTTACAACTTAACAAGGTTAATAAAGAAGCATAAATATATGATTATGGTGGCTCAAAGAATATGTAGATGAGCATCACTAGATTGTAAGAGTCCTAAACAACATATATTAAATTAACTAATTAAATGATAATCCAGTCAATTTAGAATAATAGAAAGAATCATTTGTAAAGGAGAAAAATAAAATAAATATTCGTAATATCGTCGTCGTCAACAAAAACTATAGTTATTCAATTAATAATGAGTATTAGAAAAAGATGAATTAGTCAATTGTAACGTCATAATTTACGATGTAACATCTAAATCCTGATGAATACCAACATGCTAATGTGTTGTGAAACAACGGTCTATTAGCAACTAATATATGTATATAAACATGAGAGCTAGACTATGAAATCATGTAGAGAATAGAACATGAAGAATTCTTATTCATTCATCTAATATCATATACAAATGCCATTATATATAGGCACTCACATTAGTACGATAGTAAATAAGATAAAGGGGTTATACATGTGGAAAGTCACTACATAATGGATGCATTCATAGATAAGGGTTATACATGTGGAAAGTCACTACATAATAGATACATTTATAACAAGATTGGATATGTTGATATAGTTTTAATTCATCTGACTTTACGGGTCGGGCTGTCCATTTAGGACTTTGAGTTGTAATATTTTCTTTTATAAACAATTGGTTTTTTTTGACAACATACTAATTACTTTTAGACTCGTATATTTGACATCGTACAGTAAAACACCTTACATTTTCACCATGCCTCTTTAGACTCATATAATATCGAAAGAAAAAGTTACAATCTTGTGATTAAATAAAATAAAATTACAAAAAGATCATTTTTAAACCGTGTTTGTTCAAGTCGACGATTGTAAAAACAGTACAAACGTGTAACAGCCGTCGAAAGCTGGCCGCCAAAATAGAACAACAAACACACCGTAATTGACTCCCCACTAAATCCCATCAGTCCATCATCCAACAAAACGCGTCAACATCCAAACCATTACCACCGCACACGTGTCACCTCCCTATTCGCCAAACCACATAGGATCCTCAAAACAAACAAAACACGTATCCAAGTAAATCTGTCTCACCGCCCATATCCGCCACGTCAGCCCAATCCCACCAATCACAACAGTCCCCCAACGGCTAGTTTTCTCTTTCCCTCGTATAAAAATAAAACAACACACAAACGTCAAAATATCCGAAATTTCAAACCAGAAAAGGTAAATTCATACAAAACCCTCCACAAGATTTGGCAGATCTGTTCGTGTTTCCCTTTCAACAACAGCGGTTACATTAATCTTAATTTACGGCTACAAGAAAGAAATCAGGGTTTATAGCAGCTTCAAAACAAGGTTTGTTGTGAGTTTGTGGCTAACAATTTATTTATTTTAATTGATTTAAGGTTTTGTATTGTTAGCAACTGTGATCTGATTGATGGGTATTGCAGGAATCCAATGGCGTTCGGGGAGAATTGCGGGTTAGGATTAGTTAAACGTACGAGTTCGTTCGGTAGAAAGAGGATTTTGATTTTGAATGAAATGGATATCGGTTCGGTAGATGTTGTTTCGCCTAAGAAGAAAAAGGTAGTTGGGAGTTGTTTCGGTTCTGAAAGGTCGTTGATGGAAGCTCTCCCTCAGGATGTTCTTGTAAGTTTATGTTCTTATATTGTGTGAATGAGATTTTAGCAATGTTTTTAGAACCGGACCGTGAACCGGTCTCCTTGCTGGTTCACGGGTCGGAGCGGTCGGACTGGACGTAAGAACCGGCAGGTGCTGCAAATATTGTAAAAATTAATAGGGTTAAATATGAAAAATATATAAAAAACGGTCCAATCGCTTTAAAAATTGGAAAAGATTCAGTTGTGGTTGTTTACGGTCCGGTTCGGTGGCTTTGATGGAAATTTTGGGCCGAATCGCTAATTACGTTTTTGAATTGACATACCAAACTGGCTGGTTGCAAGTTACGGGGTTGGATTTGGAACTCATTTTATTTTTTTCAAATTCATTAGAAAAATTAAATGAAATATGATATTTGAGTTTTTTAATGAATTGACTATAATAAGACAAAACTACCAAACACCCAAAACCAAACGGTTTCTTTCTCAAATCCACATGATTTTGTGCACATAGTAATGGTGTTTGTGTGTTTTTTTTCTTATAGATTAAGGTTTTATGTGGTGTGGAACATGATGATCTGAAGAGACTTTTTCATGTATCGAAACCGATTAGAGAAGCTGTAAGTTGGATTTCCGATTCCCACTTGCAGATTCATCAACTCAAGATTAAGGTTTTATGCATTGTTTCTAATATAGTACACCAAAAAAGGTCTAATAATAATGATTATGCAGGTCATAATTGCAAAGAAAATGCATTTTGCATATAGTACACCAAAAAAGGTCCCGGCTTTTCGGTGTTCATTAGACCAAACACTCGACATTGATGAAATCGAAGCTCCAAATGCTCCAAGACAATCGAGAGTAGCTCGTTCTCGATTGAGCCAGAAAACACTGGCCCACCTCTCGGTGGCCTTGTTTTCGTAGACAGAATTGTTGCCGGATTATTTGTTTCGGCTTTCAGGTGTACAAATTTTGTTTATGTTGTAGAAAATGTGGTAAGATTGTTGTGTAGATCAGGCAATTTGCCTACCGTTTTGGACAGACAGGAAGTAGTTGAAGAGGTTGTAGGAATTGTATTTATTTATTCTTAAATATAATTTGCTACTTGCAAATATAATTTGGATAGACAGGAAGTAGTTAAAGAAATTGTATGAATCTGTAATTTTTTTTAAATATTATGTGCTACTTGCAAATATACATTTGAGTTTAAACTCATACTTCTGGTATTGGTTAGTGAAATATTGATTTATCTTAATGAGCTAGCTTATTAATGCTATTATTCTAATGACTTGTGTTGGGCTTTTCTTCTGAAGTTAATGGGCTACTATCTGAACCAGTGTTGAAGTTGTTTTTTTAACTTTTATTTTTAGTTCGTAATCATTTATATAGAAACATAGATAAAGAAGCATGTAACAAGGGTGTGTTTGGTATTAAAAGAGAATTAAAATAATGTTAACGATAAACTTGAGTATAAAAGGAAACAAAATACGTGTAATAACAAAAATGGAATCAAATAAAATACAAACGTTCACGACCTATTTTATAAACATATTGAGTATGAGTATAGAAAAACAAAGAGTAAATTTCTATTTTGTTTCTGTGGTTTGGTCAAGATATCACTTTACATCAATAGTTTTAATTTGATTTTTTTTTCTTCTTATGGTTACTTAATTGGTTCAATCTTTTCCCTTACATTCACATCTTTAAATTGATTTTTTTATAAGTGAAAACAAGTCTTTTTGTGTAGGCTGTGTGATGTAGGTTTAAATTGCTTAATTATATTAGTTAATTTTTCATAAACTCTAATTAGATATACAATTTGTATACGTAAAAGGAGATATACCCATTTGCCTTAATCTAATTTCTTATTAAAATATAAAAATTTAAGTATGTAAACCTTTTTATATGCATATTTAGCGCAAAGTAAGTATGTAAATCATTTTATGTGCATATGTTGCTCAAAGTTTTCTATTAAAAAGAGTACCTATGTGCCTTTATCTAATTTCATTATAAGATATGCAAATTAAAATATGCAAATCTTTTTATACATTTTTATATGGCAAATTTATTTGAGAGTGTGTAGTTGATATTTGGTACTAATTGAAAGGCGATATGTACTAAAGAAAATTGATTTTTCACATTATAAAATTTAATAACAAATAACAATTAATATTATACATTAACATACAATAACTAATGTTTTTTTTGTATATGATTTTATTTATTCATATATGAAGTTATGGATAAAACAGTTAGATTTTGACATGAAGTTTGAAATCTCCATATTGTATACAAAATCAAAGCATATATATGATTATAACAACTTTGAATGTATATAAGTCGAAACACGATCAAACTAACAAAACAATATGGATCGAGAAAGAACACAAAAAAATCGAACGAGAAGAAAATAGAAAAAATCCAAACCCTTGTTGCAGAAAATCAGAAATAATTGTTCAACCATGTTTCAATTATATGCATACTTCAATTTGCAGGAATCTCACGAACGCTAAATATATATTCAAAACTTAGGAACCCTAAAACCTTCATAGCGTGAAAGTTACCTAATGGTTTGATTGATATGGAATTTAAAGGGTTTAGGGTTTATGAACTTGGAACGCAAAAGGAAAAATTGCCCCTATGCAAAAAGTCTTTGTTTGCTCTTGCTAAAAATCAATTTAAAGGGTGAGAGTGTAAAGGAAAAAATTGAACCAATTAGGTAACCACAAAAAGCAAAAAATTTCAAATTAAAATATTGAAGTAAAGTGAATATTTAAACCAAACCGTATAGAAAAAAAGAACTATACTCAAAAATAAAATATATGTAATAACACAAAACATAAAAAAAAAATAAATCAAATAAAAGAAAAGATGGTGTGTGAGAAAAAGTAACAGAAAAAAAGAAATAAACAGTTAATAATAAGAAAAAGTCAAAATAACCAACAATTTTAAACCAAAAAATAAAAACAAAAACTAATAATAATAAATTTATTCGTTGATATATGACCCTTATATAATTCGTTCATTCAGCATTACTTTTGATAGTGATACTGGGATGACTCCGTGTGTTACAGCGAGCGACAACTCATTTGGTTTCAGTTGGTAATAAAAAACTAATAGTTTGTGTTGTCTGTTCCTTTTTTTAACTGAAATGAAAGGTAAAAAAATAAAAATAAAAATAAAAATAAAATCACATTAAGCACTATCCAACAATATATTTGCAGCCTTGTTCTATGCATATCTTCGAGAAATAATAGTACATGGTAAAAGAAATACTGTCGATTGTCATCGAATGGACCATGTTTTACATATTTCTTTAATTTCACGTAAGCAGATAATACTCTGATAATTTATGTTAATAATTTAATCAATTAGAAAAGTACATTAAATCAATTTAAAATATACGGCAAAAAATATACATATATATAATTAAGATCTGGTACGAACAATAATAAGCGTAAAATTTGTGAGAACAAGCCTGAGCCATCTAAATATTTAATCAACGGACGGTATTAATTACACATCAACCCTTACTATTACTTATGTTAATTAAAAGTTTTTAAGAATAATTTAGTAATTATGTTAATTTAATTAGATAAAAGAATTAAAAGTAAAATTTTATTTTGTTGATCTTTTCAACTAGTTTCACCAACATTTTTCAATATAAAATTGCTTTTATATACTTTATTATTTTTTATAAAGAAATACATTATAAAATCAAGCACTTTTTATCTTTAATATAAGTCTAATATTGTCATATATATATATATTTTTTTTTCCAAAATAACATTTAAAAAAAATACACTCAAAACTTTTGTGCTAGTTATGCATGTGTTGCTTTAAAACTGAATGTGTTGGTTTTTAATATTGTATGTGCTAATTTTGAATTTGTTTGTGTTGGTTCTATTTGTTTCAAATTCTAATGAGCACATCAACATCGAGAACCAATCATATACAAACAAGAGTGAGCCTAAAAAACGTAGGAAGTAATAGAGTAGTGACATATGGTATAACTTATAAAGACACAATAAGAGTATTTTTGTCTTTAAAAATATACAAGAATTATCTCATGCATGAATTATCTGAAAGTTTTCATACGAATTTCTCTTATTCTATTCCAAAATTGCAAGTTGATGCATCAACACATCAACAATCTCGTTTTTCTTCCCTTGTTCTTTAATCGGCTTTTTATATATTTTGCAAAATCATCTTCTATCGTTTGTTGACATGACAAGTGAACCATCTAATGGTGAGTCAAATAATCATATTCGTTGTTAGTTGTTTTTGTTTTAGATTTTTATAGATTACAATCTTTGTTTTGAAAACAATAAGAATAAATGACCAACACACAATCCAGGGCCAGTCTTGAGGGTGGGCGAGCCGCACCCCCGACTGAGGCCCGTTTTTCTTGAGGGCCTAAATTAATATATTATATATATATATATATTATATCCATTCCTTATACATCAAAGTTCTGTTAGTGCGCTGGATAAATTGTCTAAAAACAGTCTTATGTTCTCCGGTTCAAGACATTTTCAGCGCTGCAATCTGTTTTTTAATATCCTAATCTTTCCTCCAGTTGTTTTCTACATTCTACACATGATTTTGTCTTTTTAAAAGCTGCCAAATTGCCCTCCCCTCTCCAACTTATTCAGCCCAAAATACCTAATGTTAACCAAATTATCCCACGATCTTTTTTAATTGAATTGGACCTTACCAAATTAGCCCACAAACTCATACACATATTTCTTCTTCACTTTTTATTCTGTTACTGTTAATTGTTTTGCTTATATTAAAATGTTTGTTTATGTTAGTTCTTTTGCGTATATTATATTGTTTAATTGTTTGTTTATGTTACTATTTATTATTTGTTATTAAAGTTAACATTTAATTATTTAAAAATTTAGATGTTTATTTTTTTTATTTGTACAAGCCCCTAGATTCTTAGAATCAGCCCTGACACAATCGGTCCCAAACTTCCAAATATATAAATGGTATGAGTTATTCGATATGTATCATGTGTGCATGCTTGTATTTGAGTTATTACATCCCTATTGTTCTTTATACTTTACATTACGATCATTATTTTTATTATATAATGTGACACAATGCGATTGATTAATACAATTAAATGTATTCAAAATTTGAACTTGTTTAGGGTTTTTAAAAGTGTTGTTCTTATTTTAGGTATTCATGAAGTGGATGATTTAAGCATGAATTTATAGTGCTGGTATTGTGTGATTATAATTTTTTTAACGGCAAGATAGTTTTATAGTGTTACCTATCGATTTACCAAAGATTGTAATCTATAAAAATCTAAAACAAAAACAAAGAACGACGAATATGATCATTTGACTCACCATTAGATGGTTCTCTTGTCATGTCAACAAAAGATATAAGATCTGTGGTGAAGCTAAGCTTGCGATTTCTGAAAGGGGGGCGGAAGTCACCGGACATAAAAATTTCTATAAAACCGAGGGGTCGAAAACATATATACTCAAAAGTTTCTATACGGAAAATATATACTCTCCACTACTGAGCGAAAAGTTTGGGTGTCGGCCGCCCCTTACGCCCCTTAAAAGCTTCGCCCATGTAGAAGATGATTTTGCAAAATATATAAAAAGCCGATTAAAGAATAATGAAAGAAAAACGAGACTGTTGATATTAGTTATAAATTTTGAATGACATGAAAACAGGGATTTAATAATTCTTGTATATCGACGAAAATACCGTTATTGAGTCTTTATAGGTTATACCTTGTGTCACTACGGGTTCCTACAATTTTTAGGTTCAGTGTTGTTTGTATATATGATCCTATCTCTAGAATGGAATCCTCTTATAATTTTTAATGTGTTTGGTTAGTAAATTTGTTAGTGGAATTTGAATGTTAAACAATCCGAAAGACACTCTAAGCTCTAAGTTTATAAACTAAGACACTCTAAACCTAATCACATAACCGGTAAGTGTATCGATCAATGTAGTACAACCTAAGAAGTCCGAGTATCGAACCCACGAGATTCTATTAATGACGCTAACTAGATTCAATTACTTATCTAAACTGACTCGACTTAATTGTTTTTATATTTGAGGGGGGGGGGGGTTCTAATTAGATAATGCAATTAATTAAAATACAAACTAATGCAAACACTGACACGAACTATGACTTCGGATTAATTCAGATGATGAAGAAGCACTACTTAGGTTAGAATCCTACACATGAATGACAAGTTTTCTATCAGAATTGGAACTATTGTGGAACCGGGATTTTAAGATGCTAAACTCAAAGGTAATCTAAAGGACCCTCGACACTTCTCAAGGTGAAACCTAAAAGAACCATAAAAGCGGTTAATTTACCGGTTTTCGTGGATTCCATCATGGGTTTTCCAACTCTAATAATAAAGCCTAAAAGACAATCTACCTCATAGCGCGAAAGTTAAGGAGTAACTATGGAATCCTGATCTAAAAGCAAGGAAGATAGGGAAACTAGGAAGATCTTCTCATAAAGGCTCTAACCCTAGAAATCTAACAACCTAGATGAACCGACAATCTCGCACCTCATGGTTATGAAGATTAGTTGAATATCTAGACCTACTCAATTCACGATTATAACTCCTATGGATACTACGTCTAGCAAACCATAAACTAATAAAAAACACACAATAATTGATCTAACATGAACCTATAACTGAATGGCATTCAACAAGGAAACATGTGAAGTTATTAATCATGTAGTTGAACAAGTAAAGATACGCGTGTACATCAGATCATAAAAACCAAGTCTTTTACTTTACTTTCAAACCACTATTTGAGTTCCAAAACCGATAAGAAAAACAAGTCAAAACATGGTATTTATCAACAACCTAGGTAGTGTTTAAGAAACTAGCTAAGTATCATGGTATAAACGAGAACAATATCTAATTCAAGTTCACAAAACATAGTTAAATTAATGAAAACAAAGAAACCAGTGGATCAAACCCGAGATTCATCAATATGAATGCTCCAAAACTTCAACCTTTTGTTTCTGTATGCTTAAAATCGTCCTTAGCAGCTCCAAATTCGTCCATGTTTAGGTTCTTTTCGTCCAAATAATTTATGAAGGTTATTAGTTTGATTTAGGTTATAACACATCAATTCGGACCTAGCTTAGATGTTTCTGCAAATAAAGACCCCTCGCGTCGCGCGACGGGTATTGCTTCTCAGTCTCGCGTCACGCGAGACCACCAAGAGTCAAATAAAAGCCCCTCGCATAACATGAGGGATCTATCCATTCCTTGTCGCGCGACGCGACAAGGTATTTTCCAGCTTTTCTTCGTTCATTTATCATTTGAACATTCGTGACTCATCTGGCGACTTGGTTTTCTTCGAATAGGCTCGTTATTATTGGTTTTAGCTTCCTTTCTCTTTCTGAGCCATGTAAGTCACAACTGATTAAGTACAACGCAAAATCCTACACAAAATGACATAAAACATAACGAAAATTATACAAACTGTACACGGAAACTAGATGCATTTTACAATACATCAAATATCCCCACACTTACTTTTTTTCATCCTTGAAAAACTCTGCAATGGATCAGAAATAAGATTACCGGTTTCTAAAACTTTGGATTTCTTAACTTAAAGACTCAAGACGTTTGACCAAGGTTATCGGTATATTTATCCACTTAAACCCAACTAGCGACTCATCAAGCCACTTCATGTTAGCATTAAGTTCAACTTAACAATTTAGCTAAGGGTCTTACACTTAAGGTCAACAAATCCACCTAATCCCGTATCGAGCGTATAAGGAAAAGATCAAAATCTACCATCTTATATAAATAACCCTTATGTATTTTAAAACTAAATTTCTTGATGGAATGGATGAACAATGATAATGAGCTTTTAGCAATTTTTTTCTATATTCAATTCAGAGGGCATTATCACCAAGTCCCTCTCCCGGTGGGAAACACCATGAGCCTCACACTTTCCTTTAACTTCCACCTAGCGGATATACCCCACCCAAGTCACCATCCCAGTGGTTAATACAATAGGCTTTGGTTTATTTTCAAAATAGCTCAAATGAATGAATGATGGAATTTTTTAGACGTCACCACTACTTGTCCATTTGTGAGCAAATCGTCTTCACCGTCTCAGAAGACATTTTAAAGTATGTTTTCAGAAGTACTTTTGATGAACACATAATTCTGGAGCCCGTCAACCTGAATTCCAAATTTGGTTTGTCAACCAGAATTCTTGAACTTGTGATGAATTTTAGAACTGTTAAAAACCATATATTTGGTTACTTTAGCTTATATATCATGTTCATCTTCAATCTTTTAAATGCTGATTTTTCTTCAACACTTATAAATAGATTAAACATGTACAACGACTACATGTCTTCAATCGTCACTTTTGCAGCGCTTTTTAACCAAATGTAATGTTATCTTCTAATAGTGGGTTGGAGGGTAATAATCTCCGTTATCTAAGTTGTGGTCACAAAGGTCCTTAAATAAGTGAAGATTAGGGTTTCTTGGCTTATGGTGTATGACTTGTGCGAAACCATACAGATGTATGGTGTCCTCATAGTCGGTTGCGCATCATGATTTCACGACTGGCTTTGAGAACAACGTACAACCATATGGTTGCATACAACCTAGTCCTCAAAGTCAATTGTGCATCATGATTTTTCTATAATTACAATTAAGTCTTCCATCTTCATAATCTATCTAGTTTCACTTTAACCTTCATGAACAAATCTAGTAGAGCTGTAAATTGAAATTCACCTAGAGATTATCAAGTACAATGTTAAGGAATTAAAAGTAAAAAACTCATAAAATAAGGATTATTTAATGGCAAAACATGTATAATTTAACACACATCAAGTACCAAAAGAAAAAAGTAAATGCATAAAGTAACAACTACTTAAAAAACTACTATGTAACATTAACCAATGACTCAAACTATCCACACACCCCATTTGCTTATTTGCACACCCTCTGCGTCGTATATGCCTACAAGGTCTATACGAGGCGTATAGGATTACATCAAAATCAGTGCCTTATTGGTGTCATTTCTGGTATAGCACCCCTCGTTCAGGTCTCATATATGACCCCTGCCCCTTATATGCCTCGTGTAGGCCTATATGGGGCATATATAAGGGTTTTTTTTACAATCTTATACAATATTAACCGTTTTAGAAAATTTTAATAAAATAAGTGTTTTTTTTTGGTATAGCACCCCTTGTTCATTTCTCGTATAGCACCCCTCGTACAGGTCTCATATATGACCCCTGCCCCTTATACGCCTCGTGTATGCCTATATAGGGTATATATAAGGGTTTTTTTTTACAATCTTATACAATATTAATCGTTTTAGCAAAGTTTAATAAAATAAGTGTTTTTTTAAATAAACTACAAATATTTGTATACAATATTAATCATTTTTATACGATACTACAACTATCGTGTCGTATAGTAGTAGTAGTATTGGTACTATATTGGCCTCGTACTATATTAATCATTTCTGGTATAGCACCCCTCGTACAGGTCTCATATATGACCCCTGCCCCTTATATGCCTCGTGTAGGCCTATATAGGGTATATATAAGGGTTTTTTTTTACAATCTTATACAATATTAATCGTTTTAGCAAAGTTTAATAAAATAAGTGTTTTGTAAATAAACTACAAATATTTGTATACAATATTAATCATTTTTATACGATACTACAACTATCGTGTCGTATAGCAGTAGTAGTATAGGTACTATATTAGCCTCGCATAAGCCTATAAGTGTGATATCGTATAATGTATAGTATAGGTCCCGTATAGCCCTCATATTGTTCTATGGGTGTAGTATCGTATCGTATTGTATCGTATCGTAGCATATCATATCATATAGTGTAGTATAAGTTCGAATAGGGCTATACAGGACCTATACTACACGATAGGCATATACGAGCCCCATACGAGGCCTATACTACCCCTATTGGCCTATACCGAATCTATACTACACCTAGAGCCCTATATAGGACCTATACTACATCTACATGGCTATACAAGACATGTACTACACCTATACGATACAATAGTATACTATACTATACCTATGATGCACTGGGACAGGTATGAGAATGGGGTACAGATACGGGGACGGGTACGGGAAACGGCAAAACTAAAAAATTCAAGAAGCGGGGACGGGACGGGTACGGGAATAAAAACATAAAAAAAATAAATATATATCAAAGATAATGTAACACAAAACCCCAAAATAGTTATATATTGATGTAAAGCTCAAAAATCCCATTTCTTCCTAATTTAATGTAAGGTAGTGAAAATAGAGGGGTTAAATGTTGAAATACAAAAACTAATTTTACACTTTTTATGTAAGTTTTACAAGTTTTAATGACTAAAAGTAACCTAATGAAAGATATAGGGGTTAAATGTTAAAACCCATAAACTTATTTAACCCTAGAAAGGCTCAAACGCAACAAAAAAGCAGCCGCTCTTCTTCTTCACAGTTTCCAGCAAGTCTCCAGCAAATTTCCGGCAGAAATTGCAGGTTTCCGGCCAGAAGTCGTCGTCGGAATCCGCTATTTTCACGCTATTCAGTCGATAACTATGACCGGAAACTTGCAGGAAACGTTTCCTGCGCGTCCCCATACACCGTCCTCTTCTCCTGCACGCTTCCTGGCCGTTTCCTACCTGTCGGGGACGTTTCCCGGCCGTCCCCGTGCCGTTTCCGTCCCCTAGCAGTCCCCGGGACGGGAGACGGCACCTCCCAGGCGTTTCCGTGCTTCCGAGTACTATACTACATCAATAGGCCTATACCGCACCTACAGGCCTATACGAGACCTATACTATACTACACCTACATGATACTATACGACATGATACGATACTACATCCATAGCCTATACCAGCTCTATACCGGACATATACGAAACTTATACTATACTATATAATACTTGACAATGTTTTTTTTTTAAATTTTCTTATCTTTTTATACAACTTTTCTAAAACAATAAATATTATATAAAAGTGTTTGTGAAAAATAAATAAATAAAAAACAAACCCTTATATACTCCTAGTATGGCCTATACGAGGCATATAAGAGAGGGCAAGAAGCATATTTTACCCCTGATTTGGGTTGCGTACAACCCCTAAATAAGGGGTAAAATTGTCTTTTTTTGCCTATATGCCCCTATAGGCATATACGAGGCGTATACAAGGGGCAGGTTTGGTCAATAAAGACTATTTTACCCTTGGTTTGGGCTGCGTATGACCCTAAACCAGGGGTAAAATGGTATTAGTTGCTCCTTGTATACGCCTCGTATAGGACTATACACCGCGTATCTAAGTTTTTTTACAAACATTTTTATATAATATTTACTATTTTAGAAGAAATTATAATAAGTATTTTTTAAAAAGAATAAATAATAAACATTGTAAAATAATATCGTGTAGTCTTGTATAAACCTATTGATGTAGTATCGTATAGTGTCCTATAATTTTGGTATAGCCGTTGCATAGTATAGTATCCTATCGTATAGTATAGGTGTGGTATAGGTACCGTATTAGCCTCGTATATGCCTCTATGGGACCTATACTACACCCATAGACTTATACGGGAGCTAACCTACACCCATAGTACTCTTTCCATCGTCTGCACTAGTATTATGGCTACCGTCACTATAACCTATAATCTTGTGACTACCACCCCGTTTGTATTGTAACCCATAACTCATAGTACCGGAAATATAATTAAGAATTTGTTTAACTGCAACCAAGTGAGAAACCATAGGAGTTTGCATGTACCTACTCGCAATCCCCACCGCAAAAGATAAATCCGGTCTTGTATGTAGTAAATAACGGAGACATCCAACCAATAGACGATATGATACTATACGATACTACACTAATATACTAATAGACGATATGATATGATAAGATACTATATTACACCTATAGTCATATACGAGACTTATACTACATTATACCATACGATACTACATCCATAGCCTATACGAGCCCTATATGGGACCCATACCAAACTTATACTATATGATATGATACTTGAAAAAGTTTTTTTAAAATAATTCTTATCTTATTATAAAAAGTTTTCTAAAACAATAAATATTATATAAAGGTTTTTTAAAAAGAAACCCGTTATATACGCCTAGTACAAGCTTATACGAGGCATATAAGAGAGGTAAAAAAAAGACCATTTTGCCTTCTCTTCTTTCAAAGCAGGTTGGATTTATCTTTATTAATTAACACCCTTTTCTCTTGTTTCAACGCAGGTTCTATTAATCTTTATGATATCAAACATAATCAATCAAAAATACTATCAAGAACATATACAATAAACCTATAGCTAGTTATTATTGTTATGATATTAAACATAATCAATCAAGAACATATACAATAAACCTAAAGCTAGTTATCGTTTGTGCTATCGATATAGAATACTACTTTGACTTATTTTCATTCCAAGTTTGATGGTCACAACCCCATTTGTCAAAATCAGTTCAATTGACTTACTTTTTCAATTTGAAAAGCCTCCTTAAATAATCTTTGTATTTTTTAAACGTCCAACAAAGCCTGGCCATTCGGGTATATCAATAGGTAAAAGGTCATCCACACTCGCGATCTTAGACAATGCTAGTAACCCGGTCCATCACCAATTCCAAAGGAATCTCTCAGCTCGAAGGACTACTGTGATAAAACCTCTAGCTCGCGCATGAAATTTTGTCACGAACCAGACTTGTCACGAGCTAGACTTCAATCGGCGAACTCCTCTTGAGTTAGTCATTTGGGTACCACTAGAGCATTGCTCCATTGGTGAATATTAGTATATTACTTACTTTTATTACTATGTGTCATTTATTATAAAATGTTTGTTACTTAAAAAACTTGATTGATTTAAACTATTATTATTTTTTTTTTGTAAAATCATTAAAGGTCATGGTATGCTTCAACATACGTGTATCTGCATCCATTTCCTTGGCAGCTAGGTAGCTCCTCAAACATCTTTACGTTCAGTTGATCACTTTTATTTACAAGGATAGCACAACATCGTGAAGATAATTATAACAAAGGAACACATGAACTACCTAATATTAGAGTGTATATCCAAGAGTCTCAATGACGAGACTATGAAAGATGAACTTATTGCATTCCCACATATGAACAGGTTGATCTAGGAAATATACATTTTTCTTTAATTATCACACTTTTATATTAGTGGCTGATCTAAAAGAAAAGTTTCAGGGTATCCCAAAATATTTTTCTTTTTACCGTGCGAAGATTCTTATTACTGTATTTCATCAAGAATGTTGAGAGGTATCCTTGGGCACCCCCTGAGCCCTTAATAGATCCGCTTAGAACATTAAATGACAAGTCGCCCAAAGCATTAATGTACAAAAATTCAAATATAGATAGACCATTCAAGATTCAGAATTGAGGGCCATTCATGCACCAGTTCAGGTTTTTAAGATTAACAATCCAAAGTAAAAGTAAATGCATAAAGTAACAATCAAACACAAGTACTTAAAAGACTACTCTATGACTTGACCTAAACATTGAACACCCCTTTTTCTTCTTTTAACTTGGGAACACTTACCTTTAACTCTCCTAAATCCATCTTCATCTCTGCCTTGATATCACTGATCCTGTACTTATTATCAGGTAAACGAATCTCGCAATCAAACTTTTTCATGGCGCGGGCATCATTCAATTTCTCAACCCCTTCTGCTTTGACAAACACAGTGTTAGATTCAACGGATACCTTCACATCATCCTCACTCACTTTAGACATGTATAAGAATAAATCGAGACCATTGGGACTTTCTTGATACGGAGGTCTGAAATCATGCAAATCCAACATTAAAGGTAAATATAACTGGTGAAAACTACTTCTTAACTGACAAATAACAAGGAAAGTACCGTTTGAAGAATTTGGAGCATGACCATCATAATCACCAAAAGAATTGTTGCAAAAGAAATGTGACGCGGGTCGGAATCTGGTAAGCATGTTTGAAGAAAGGAGCTTTGATCTGATGAAGAGGTTTGTGGAAGCCATCTTTTGATCAAAATAAACCTGTGCATGTACTCTTATACAAGAATATTAGGGTTGTGTTTTTAATGTACGTAATTCGTTGTTGTGATTGGTCTGGTGCAGTTGAGTCCAATGGGCCAGAAGAAACCTTAGCTGAGGGCCTAAAGGAACCCAGAAGGAACTTGAGAATGAGACAAAGACCCGCCAAGCTAAGAGACTAAATTGGTGAAAGCAACATCAACATGAATAACCGTCAGTGGGATCCTTTTCCATAAGTAGAGGGTGAGGTAGTGTGATAGGGTATTCTGTTATGCAATTGGTTGTAATTCTCTTCTCTCACATCCTTCTGAAAGTTGTACTCTCTCTCATCACTAAAAACCCTGTAGTCATTATCCTCATCAATACATCATCCTACCATTGACCATTATTGTGTATGTGTTAATATAACAATACGTTTCATTGGTGCTTTCACAAAACTCAGCTATTCAGTTGTTAACTCATAGTTCCCCTGTTTCGGTCAAACCTTACCGTTATCCACACTTTCAAAAGCAAGAAATCAAACGTTTAGTTCAAGAAATATTACAGCAGGGTATTATTCGCCGGAGCACTAGCCCCTTTTCCTCCCCTGTCCTCCTGGTTCGTAAGAAAGATGGTACTTGGCGGTTTTGCGTGGACTATCGTGCTCTTAACGGTTCGTGATCGCTTCCCCATTCCGTCAATTGACAATCTCTTTGATGAATTATTTGAGGCTCGTTACTTTTCTAAGCTGGACTTACTTGCCAGCTATCATCAAATCCGAGTTCATCCACCGGACGTCATAAAACGGCTTTCCGAACACGTGATGGCCACTATGAATTTCTAGTAATGCCATTCGGCCTAACAAATGCACCTTCCACTTTTCAGCGGTTAATGAATTATATCTTTCGCCCATATCTTCGTTCCTTTGTTCTCGTCTTCTTTGACGATATTTCGTTTATAGTAAATTATGGGTCGACCATCTAAAACATTTGGAACAGGTTTTACAGCTTTTACTCTCTAATGGGTTGGTTGCCAAACAATCTAAATGCACTTTTGGCCAGCAAATGGTGGGGTATCTTGGCCATGTAATTTCTGTGGATGGCGTTGCTGTAGAACCCGATAAAATTATACTTATACAAACTTGGCCCACTCCAACTTCCGTGAAAGATGTTCGTAGCTTTCTCGGCCTTGATGGTTTTACCGATGGTTCATCAAAGGTGGAAAAATATGGGTCCGTATATGTTGGTGGGCCTTTAACTGATTTACTCCAAAGGAGGCGTTTGTGTGGACTCCTATAGCCCAGCATGCTTTTGAATCTCTAAAACAACAACTCAGTTCCACTCCTATCCAAAAACTGCCGGATTTTTCGAAACCGTTCACCGTGGATACTGATGCATCCGGGCAAGGAATTGGTGCTATATTGTCTCAGGATAAACACCCACTGGCTTTTTACAATCAAAAGTTGTGTCCTAGGATGCAACAGGCCTCGGCTTATCACCGAAAAATGTTTACCATCACTCAAACGGTGGCAAATTGGCGCCAATACTTGTTAGGGCGCCATTTAACGATTATCACAGACCAACAATCTTTAAGCACTCTACAGGAACAAGTCATCCAAACACCCGAACAACACAAGTGGCTTTATAAGCTGTTGGGTTATGATTTTGAAATCTTATATCGGCCGGGTAAAAACAATGCAGCTGCTGACGCGTTGTCTCGGGTTCCCTAGGCTTCTTTGCTCGCTTGTTATAGTTATCATTCCTCTTTTATCGATCATCTTCGTGCAGCTAATCGTTCTCATCCTTATCTATTGGAGTTGCAGACTCAATGTCGTGACCAGCCTCTACTCGTACCCTACTTCTCCGTTAAAGATGGTTTAGTCTTCTATAATGACCGTTTGGTCGTTCCTCCACATTCTGACTTATGTCAACTGATTCTACAAGAATTCCATTCTTCGGTTACTGGGGGGCACGCTGGGATTGCACGTACCTTTCAACGATTATCGGCTAATTTTTATTGGGTTCACATGAAACAAGATGTTCACACTTTCGTTAGCAACTATCAAGTGTGCCAACAAACCAAAGCATCCACTGCATCACCTGCCGGCTTATTACAACCCCTTCCAATTCCCCAGTTGGTGTTTGAGAGCATAACTATGGATCTTATTACAAATCTCCCCTTGACTCACGGTAAATCGGTGATAATGGTAGTGGTAGATCGTTTATCCAAATATGGGCATTTCCTCAGCTTACCACCATCTTTTACTAGCAACACAGTGGCTTCGATTTTCGTAATTGAAATTGTTCGTTTGCATGATATACCGGTTGACATCTTCACCGATAGAGATCCCCGCTTCATGACTGATTTTTGGAAGGAGCTCCAACGTCTCCATGGGACTTCCTTATCGTATAGCACCACCTACCATCCCCAGTCGGATGGTCAATCAGAAGCACTTAACAAATGCTTGGAAATGTTTCTTCGCTGTTATGTCATGGACTATCCTAAAGACTGGTTACGCTTTCTTCCGTGGGCAGAGTACTGGTATAATACCGCTTACCAGACTTTAGCAAAAATATATCCTTTTGAGGTCCTTTACGGTAGAAAACCCCCGATACTTTCTCGTTACATCCGAGATTCAACTAGTAACCTTGTTGTCCATGCTCAGCTATTAGATCGGGATGCTATCCTCACACTGCTCAAAAGTAATCTGTCTAAAGCTCAAGCTCGGATGAAACTTGTTGCTGATCGGCATCGCCGGGAGGTCACATTTGAACTGAATGATTGGGTGTATGTTAAATTGCAGCTGCATCGTCAGGGCTCCATTCGATTCAACAGGCACTATAAACTTGGGTGACGCTACTTTGGGCCCTACCAAATCATTGCCAAAATCGGGTCCCTTGCTTACAAACTGGCCCTTCCTGACTCAGCCAAGATTCATCCGGTGTTCCACGTTTCCCAACTACCAAAGTGTGTTGGTGTATCAGCACAACAAATTACACAACTGCAACTTGTTGATGACTCTGCCACTCTCGTTCTCCAACCCCAGACTGTCCTGGCTACTCGCATTGTTCACAGATCTGGCCTTCCAATTTTTTCAAAGTTTGATACAATAGGCCACTTTACCGATTGATGATGCTGCTACTTGGGAGGATCATCAAGGACAAGGTGGTTTCTAGTGGGGGGAGTAATGTTGTGATTGGGTTTGGTGCAGTTGAGTCCAATGGGCCAGAAGAAACCTTGGCTGAGGGCCCAAAGGAACCCATAAGGAGCTTGAGAATGAGACAAAGACCCGCCAACATCAGCATGAATAACCGTCAGTGGGGTCCTTTTCCATAAGTAGAGGGTGAGGTAGTGTGATCGGGCATTCTGTCATGCAATTGATTATAATTCTCTTCTCTCACCTCCTTCTAAAAGTTGTACTCTCTCTCATCACTGAAAACCCTATAGTCTTATCCTCAGCAATACATCATCCTACCATTGACCATTATTGTGTATGTGTTAAGATAACAGTAGGTTTCATTAGTAAATGTCGCCAAAGTTCTTTACAAATTGAATCCTTATACAGTCATATAATTATCTTAACCTAATTGGATAACTACAAAACCAAACCGGTTTAAATTCGTTATATATTTATCTTTATCTTAATCTTTGAAACAAATATTTCAAATTTAAATCACTTTTCTATTGTGTTTTTTACTAGTAGGGTGTCCGCGCGATATGACGGGGTGACACTTTGCATTGAGACACTTGTTTCTGATAGTTTTCTTATTCGTATAATACTTATGGTAGCATTATTGTGTTGGATATATGTTATAAGTGTTACACATATCTAGTAATTATTATATTTAAAATTCAAATTATCAATTACTTCAAGAAACAATTGATTCAATAAAGTAACACATGAATAAAAATAATAAGTCTTATACATAAATAAAAGTTATAAAGTAGCACCCAAATAAACATTAGCATTTTTCAACAGCTTAGAAGATCAGGTCGAAATTATCTTCATGGCAGCTAGGTGGACCTGGACTTCTGTTCGTAGGTTTGTTGTTGATCTGGCTGCAGACTTTTTTTTTTTGTTTTTGTTTTTGTAAATCGTTATGCGTGTAGGAAACACGTTGAAAATGGTTGGAATGTGACAATGTAAACTGGCAAACCTGAACAAGATATCATTGTACATTTTAATCCGCACAACACTTACGGTTGCAATTAAATATGTATAAGTAAAATGATATTATTTTATAGTGTTTACTTCTGTTCAACCTGCTTAACCTTTAAAATAAAATATTATGGACATATAACAATATCTTTTGTATATGCATTTGGATCTTCAACTAAAAAACATGCAATGCACGTAAACTGCTAAAATCGACAAAAAAGTTATTCCATTAGTTAGGGGATATGATCTAATTCAAACAAGTGTGTTTTAGCCTATTAAATGATTCTCTTTCTCATTATAGCCACATACCAGTTCATTAGGTATAAAACATTATTAGATGTAGAAAACTAATAAAACATTATTTTAATATAACTAATTAGATAATACAAGTGAGCTTGTTTGATGTCAATTTACTACTTACTAACCCATGTAAGTGTGTGCACCCAAAAAAGTAAATACAAAACAAAGCTCACATCAAATCCGGATGTGCAAGGTTTCGAAGTTTTATCTAGTTGCCGGAACAAATTGGTGAACAATCTTAATAAAACAAAAATCGGATTAAAAAGTGTTGGAATATTAATAAATTGATAATAGTGACAACAACGTATAGAGTCTTGAGCATTTGAAATGTGAAAAGACACATTACTTTAATCACCTGTACATTAATGTATCATCTAATTGTAGATTTTAATCCGCACAATAATACTGACCAAGACAAATATTGAAATGTCAGCAAAAATGAGTAGGTTATCACGGTACATTTAGATTTTTTTAAAACATTATAGTTTATAAGATATGGCAAGAATACGTAATAGAATTATAAGTTTGTTTTGGAAGGAGAAAAGTGTAACTAATTATCCATAATTTTGTTAAAATAAAGGGATTTGAGTGTAATAATATGAGGGACTAAAATATAATTAGTGTTTAAAAGACCAACTTACTCTCATTTTAGGGGTGTTTTTATAAATAAAGAGGGAAGAAGTTCTTATTTTTTGAGTATCTTAAAATATCCCTGGATCATGCATTATAATATAGTATAGATTATGAATCTTGTACAATCTTTGAAATAAGCATTTCAAATACAATTCTCCTATCTGTTGTGTTTTTTATATTATTAATTTTGTACGATTAATGTATTAGGTAATGGAAAACGAATACAATGGTAACTAGGTAACTGAAAAAGAATACAATGGTAACGGGTCTCCATTGTATGTTCACCATGTAGAGTACTAGTTTGCAGTTTGGGTATTATCTTGCTGACTGAATACATATATCTTGAAGACACCATGTCCCTCAAAGCCTTTACATGTCCACAAGAGGATAAGAAAATATTTTTTGGAAAAGCGAATCAACGAATGAACTGGCAAGTAAATATATTAAACGGACATTTGGAGTTCTGGGCTCACAGAATTGTAACACGTGACGTAACCAGTTATTTATTAGGTATAGATCTGGTACGACTTGCCATTTAATATATTGGGTGAACGGAAAATAAAGATGAAATGTCATTTCTTCTAAATATAGAACTTTGATAACTAGTGATGCCATGTTATAAAATTCACGCCACAACAATTTTTTTATTATTTTTATAAGGGGTGGGCTATACCCACACCTTTTGCTTTCTAGTCTTACCCCATTTGCAGACAGCCATTTGATTATGCCTCCAATGGCCGTTTACAAAATAAGGCTAACATCATCTACTAACAGGTGTTAAATGGTCATTCACTACAAGTGTCATATGGTCGTTTAGGATAAGGGTTGAAGTGAGCTTTTTACACATAAAGTGAGTGTTCGAGCTCGCGTAAACAGTAGTTTTTTGGCCGATTAGTTTATACAACCACCTGTTGAATAATTTTAGGAAGAGTAAACTACAATTTACACCCTGACGTTTACAGTCGAGATCAATGTTACCTTCTAATTTAAAAATTCTGCTATTTTACACCCCGCGTTTCCCTTGTTTATTCAATGTTGGCCCTTCTGTCAAGTGGCCATCCAAATCACCATTAATAAGTTGTGAAATTACAAATTCACCCTCCCTGGCCTGTGAAAACCCTAATTTGCTCCCCCATTGTGTCATGTTGTTCAGTTTCTTGTTCGATTGGCAGAGCATTCAACAATGCCGACTTCTTCTTCAAATCAGGGCCGATAAAAAATCGAAGGTGGGGAGATCCGAACCGTCTGACTTTATTGTGCTTGTAGAGGTGCAATAGAGTTCAAGTATTTAAGCACAAAGGCTAATCCTGAATGGTGATTCTTGTGTTGTGTAAGTTTGTTTAAATTCTGAATTTTATTGATTAGTAATATAGGTAAACAGTTCTACACGTTTCATATTGTGTGGTTATAGCTAGGTGGATGTGATTTCATCTATTGGCTGACAAACCTGTGGAAAATCAGTGTCAAGTTTACCTAGATGTAATTCATGCTTTGTTACAGAGTTTGAAAGATAAGGAAGAATTGGCAATGTGTAAAGACGAATTGGCTAAGTACAAAGCTCATGATGTGATCAAATGGAAAATGTATTTAAGGATTAGTTGGTTCTTGTTTGTGTTGTTTTCAATGATGAAGTTGGGTAATGTTTGGTGAAAGTTAATGTGTAAGTTTGTAATGGAGGATATGTAATGGATCTTTTAGGTTATTTTAATGGTTGTTCTTAATTTGCATCCTCTTATTTCGTTGTTGAAAAAATAGTTGTGGAAGAGGAAGAGGATTTTGGAAAACATCCTGAATATTCTGTGGAATCTGGAAAACTTCCTGATGATGTTGATGCATTTGGTAAATAGGTTGTGGAACATAAGGAAACTTATATTTTCTTCGAAGATCAAGCCATTAAGGAAATGTTGCCTTATTTACAGGAAGAAAAGGCACTCGAAGAACTTCATGAAGATCTGGAAAAAGACTATGACCCTGAAGTGTTGAAAGATGCATGAGATTACAGCTTTCCACATGAAGAGGATGACTAGTATTTCAATCCATATGAAGGGGTGCATGATTCAGATTCGGATTGGTCATGTGTTGATGGTTGTCACCAGAAATAATAGTGTTTGTAATGACTATGCGTAATGTTTGACTTTTCTTAGTTGACTTTTCTTAGTTGTATTTGTGAGTCCCAAAACAGTCTTGGATCACAGTGATAGTGATTGACATTTACCCAAACACCTATAGATTAGGTGTTTGAATGATAAAAGTAAGAAGACACAATGAAACTAAGATGAAGGTGAAGAATCTTGTCCAAGATGTAATCCCATAGTGATAATATCAATCAAAGAACCTGGATATCGATTTAGAACATGAAGATCAAACACAAATGCACAAAGATGATTAACAAAATAACCTTGGTCCATGGAACTTGGAGCCAAAGGATTCATGGCATTCATATATAATATCTGACTTCCTAGTGTATTTATTAAATACGTTGGGATATTAAATACGCCGCTACAGGTACAAGTCCCTATAGTTACACTTTCAGTCCTTCTAGTTTTTCTAGCTATTACAATCAAGCTACAAACTATGAAACTCAAGTATCAACAGTCTCAAAATGTCCTAACAGTATTGTTTTTCATTGACTATGTATGGAATCGCACTTTTTATTAAGATGTGTTATATGTTTAGTTAAGTTGTGTGTATGTGTAATCCTTGACTTTTAATTAGTATGTGATGTATGTTTGGTTCAATACGTATTCATATATGGATGAATAATAGATGGCAAACTCATACAACATACTAATACATACAACAACAATCATAGTCATGAAACATTATCTTCAACAATCAAACATAAACCAAACATTGTCTAAAACGTTACATACTAGTAGCCATTAAAAACCTCAGAATATAAGCTAAACATCCTGACTTGGATTTGGTGCACCTTGAGTTGTAGTTTGTGATTCCTGTGAAGCAGCATTTTAGAAACCCTTAGTTCCACCTTGACCTTTGCAACTCCTCATGTTATGGCCTAGGTTACCACATTTGATTCACTTAGTGGTGTTGCCTTTTCTGGTCATCTTGCCTCCTTTAGCAAACTCTGCCTCAATCTCCTTTTCTCCAAAGGCCTTCCTCATTTTCTTCTTTGGCCTTCCAACCTATACACAAATTTGCATTAATACCTTTCAATTAACCTACAGCCTTAACACTTACACAAATCCAAAGCGTACCTACTTATGATGCTTGGATGAGATAAGAGTTGTTGGACATTGAGATAATGTCTATATTTTTGGTCCATTGATTGGTTCTTTCACATTTTGGTACACTTCTTTCCACTTTTCCAACTAGTACACCTCAGAAAACCACTCTTCTGGTATGCCAACCTTAATGCCATTTCTATTCATGTCGCAGATAGCAGCAACAACATGTTTGCATATCCCAGTTAAATCCCACTTCCTGCATGCACAAGTTTTGTTTTTAACATTTATTACGTAATGTGAACTTAGACAAGTAACCTGATATTTGTTCTTATCAACCATTAGAATAGACATTTGTGATGCTTGAGATCACTTTTGTCGCATGAGGGGTCAGTGGCCCAATAAATTTTGTGGCAAGCTTCTTCACATTCACAATTCTCTTTGTCATGTATACCCTAATGAATTTTAAGCAGGTGATAATAGGCTTGACTCTAGCCCCTACTATTTATTTGTTAAAGACTTCACATATGTTGTTCAACAACATATCAAGTTTGCCCTTCCTGAGAAATATGCTCTTGACCAATCTGTGTATGGAATCTCATTAAACCAAGCATACATAGCTGGTTCAGTAGTCTTAATCTCTTCCCTAACAATATTAAAAAATGGAATAGAAGTTTTACATGCTGCTAACCAAAGCGGATTCTTATACACATCTCATCGCCAATTTGTTTTCATGTTTTAACGAATATGTCTTAGACAAAATCTGTGCTCAGCCATAGGAATACTTTTTGCATTGCTGGAATTAGGCCCTAGTAGAGAGAGTATAACATAAAAATTAGACAAAGTATACTACATATGAAACTAGAGAAAATAAAGTGGAAATTATAGTAATAATGTTATACCTTTTATCTATCACTAATGAAGGTGAAATTGGAATAGACAATGCACTCTAAATCATCTCTTAGTAGCTCCAAGAACCACTTCCAACTTTGGCGTGTTTCTGACTCAACAAGTGCATAAGAAACTAGATATATGCCATTATTCCCATCTACACCTACAATAGTCAAGATCTGTCTTAGGAAAGGACCTTTCATAAAACACGCATCCACTCTAAGCAGTGGTCTTCCAATCTTTTTGAAACCTCTCATCATTAAGGCAGTACAAACATACACTCTCCTGAATTTCCTAGTTGGGATACTAGGGTTAACACAAGGCTCAACATCTATTTTATGGTGCTTCCATGGTTAGCTCTAAGAAGTTCATCAAATATGACCTAAGTAGGCAATACTGCTCATTGTAATCACCAATCATTCTGATTATTGCCAACCTCTTGATGAGATACCTCAATCTGGTGCTTCCTTAGAATCGAAGTTTGAATTGATTGTACTGGCATGCCTGGATTAGTTTTAATCAGGGGTAGGATCTCCTTTGAAATTGAACTCATATTATACAAAGATATTTTTCTTCTTTGAAGACAGTGATGTTGACGATGAAATGTCTTCACACACCACTTATCTTTATCCGATCTTCTAGAATATGAACTGCCTAAGGGCAAGTTGGCTTTATGTGCCTTTTAATGTGTTACTTCCTTAACACTCTGGAATGTCTATTTTTCCTCTTTAAGACTTTCACTTGAACCAAGCCTTGGATTAGTTCCCAAACATACTACTGGATACCTTATCAACTCATTTTTCAGAATAAACATTTCTCTCCTTGCTCTAACAACATAAACTTTCACCATCTCATTCAACTTCTTCATTTTATCGATCTGTTAACCTACATAGAATGGAGCATATGAGGAATCATTGTGCTTTTCAGAACCCTTTGTTCCCCTTCTAACTATTTTGGCAACCTTAACTAATAGTGGTGTATTCTCATCAGTCCCACTATTAAAGTTGTCCAAGTCAACTAGTATGTTACCTTCTTAACCCTCCTGAAGACCATGATCCCCATCACTTGAATCTTCTAGTTCCTGACAATTAATGTACACATTAGACCTAAACTGTTGCATGTCTACTTCAATATCATACAACATATTGTCTTCCTCATCATATTCATAATCGAAATCATCTGAGTAAGTGTTCTGACCTGATCCACCATCACTGCATTCTTTATCACTCTCATATTGATTTTTAGTGGCACTCACTGTGGCACAATGATCAATGGCATTTACAGAAGCAACCATTATTGAAAGATCTTTCATTGGTGAAATAAAACTAACATATGAACCATAATAGTATGAGGAACAACATCTCTAGATGAAACAGAATCATCATGTAAGAATACATATTTTTAGTGTTCAACTTATAGATCTGATGTGGTCTAATGTATACATATTTTTATATAAATATTCCTACACTTTTAAGTAGAGTCAGGATTGTTTTTTTTAATTCTTCTGATTTCTGATTCATTAATGAAGTTTGATGAATATATATGAAAACGAGCTAAAACGATCAGATTTCATGTTATTCCTGTATATTTTTTATTGTTGGTTTTAATTGATTTAGAATTGATTAATTAGGAGAATAAGAAATTAAAGAAAAAGAAAGAAAAGGCTTGAACTTTAATTACCCTTGTATTCACGTAAATGAATTGAAAATAAATTTTGTTGGTTATATTCTTTTAATGAAATAATATGGTTGAGGATAAATGTTTTTCTTTCTTTCAATTGATATTTCTTGTGGATTATAAAAAGTTTTGATTCTTTTGCCAATTATTATGTTGATTGAAACAAATTAACATCCCGATTGTTTTCGTGAAAGAATTAAAGGGCAAACTAAAAGAAAGATCAACATGGAATTGAAAGATTGATGGATACTAAAGTACTAATTAATGGCTAAGCGCCGTTAAGAAGAGAATGAAAACATCGTTTAGGCCATGATTAACAAAGTGATTAGGATGTTAAAATGGATCACGTGGGCTACCATAAATATAATTTGTCTTGCTATTGGACTATCAAAGAGAAAGTGAAATAGGTCGGTGAATGATGCAGCAATTATAAAAGATTTTGGACACAAGGGATCTTGAGGAGAAGGAATTGAAGAGAGGCAACTATAGGTTGAGGGAATCTTGGGTGCAACGAAGAGGGTTTGGCACAAAAGGTTAGAAGGAAGATATTGGACCTCAACTGTTGAAAGAGAAAGGAAACAAAGAACCAAGAAAGTAGGTTCATTAGCAACTCAAAAACTTTACGGTGCAATTCGAATTATAAAAGATTACACAAGCATGCAGCTTGACACGTCACCAAAGTCAACATAATTAAAGAAGTAGGAAAGTAGGTTGCTTAATTAATTTAACTAGACATGCTAGTAGCTCAATTATTTTTAAATCTTTATTTAATGAACCGTAATTTTGATTGTGTTTTTGTTTCTCTTCTGACTATGAGTAGCTAAACTTGTTATGGTTGCTTAGGTTGATGAACTAGACGATTTGTTTGATTGAATAACCTTTGTTTTGAATGAATGTGTTGATTTACATGTTTTAATTTGAAAACCGAATCTAAATATTTGCTTGTTGGTAAGATTAGCTTGGTGATTTATTTGTTGATTTCATTGTTTTTGATACTTAGAAATATACTCTAGATTCAGGAGTCACTCTAGGTTGTGAATCTAAATTTTCAGTTTAGACCTTGAAGGTGAGAAATCTAATTTAAGTGTAATAATTATTAAACCTAATTAATTAAGACGTGCAATCTTTTCTAGAAGTGGGAAACCTAATATATAATTGCTAGGTTATTCGTTGTGCGTTGTTTGACAATTTGAGTAGCCGATCACGCAGGTTCACCTATTTATTCGCGTCTAGAGTTACCTAGGATTTTGGTGTTGTGTGTTATTTTGCTTCATAATTTGATGGTTTTAGTGGATAAATTGCTTTACACCTGATAGTTGTGGGACTTGGTGGTCGATATCTCGAGTCAGTCTATTTTAGCATTTCTTCACGTGTCTTATTTGTTGATTCCACCATTTATCTTCCGGGGGGTATCAGGTTGGACAAAGTATTCATTCAATTCTAGGGTTAGGATTTTATTCATGAGTTTAAGGATTCTTGCCTAGGTAACCTATTTTCATCCATACTTGAGTTCCAATCCATTCTCCAACTTTCCGAGCTTGTTGTTCAGTCTTGGTAGTTTTAGTAAGTTAGTTAATTCTCTTAGTTTAATTAGTTAAAACCCCTAAACCAAACAATTCAATTAAAACCAGTTAAGTAATTAGGTGAGTCAGAGTCTAGTTTAGTGTCGGTAGTGTCTCGTGCGTTCGATATCCGGACTTCATTAGGTTGTACTACTGTCGATAGGTACACTTGCTTGTCTTGTGGTCTAGCATTAAGAAAGTCTAGGTTAAAACTAGGGTGTCTAGATTAGGTTAGTTTTTGTAGACCATATTTTTCACATCACATAAATTCTTCTAAAAAAATAACAAGGCAACAATTAGCCAAGTCACTCATGTCCAATCGATTAAATACACACACGAGTTGAGGAATTAGCTTTCCTTTATTTAGAAAATATGTTCAAAATTGAATATCACTCAAATCCACAAAGATCCAGAATGGATTGGTTATTTAGAGGTGGAAATCCCAATTGACACGTAATCCTAATTCTAGTTAAACGTAAACATCCTTTTCTATATCTAGCAAAAAAACAAGGCACCTGATAGTTATCTATAACTCTTATAATTACCCCCAAATAGGATTAATTTAACATCCCTTATCCTTTAGAGACATCCTTGTTTGGCCCAACCCATTAGCTCGGGTTTGGGTGTTATGCAATCCAGTCTAGGAATCACCCCCTAATACCCCAACCGGGCTAGGGAAGCCTTCGACTCCAAGTAACTCTCGCATTTCAATAAACTTGATCCTCTCGAGTGTTTTAGTTAAAATATCAACCCTTTGCTCTTCTCTAATTACATACTCGATCTCCACTAAATCATCTTCAACACATTCATATAATGATAAAGCAAAATGATAAAGCAACCATATTTTGTTTTTGAAAACACTAAGAAATGGGGGTTTCACCAAAGTAAATAAGTGCCCTGTAGTACTCTTTCCATCGTCTGCACTAGTATTAAGGCTACCATCACTATAACCTATAATCTTGTGACTACCACCCCGTTTGTATTGTAACCCATAACTCATAGTACCGGAAATATAATTAAGAATTTGTTTAACTGCAACTAAGTGAGAAACCATAGGAGTTTGCATGTACCTACTCGCAATCCCCACCGCAAAAGATAAATCCGGTCTTGTATGTAGTAAATAACGGAGACATCCAACCAATCTTCGGTAATTTGTTGGATCAATCGACTCGCCTATCTCATCTTTTGTTAGATTTAATCAAGGATCCATAGGATATTTTGTTAGATTACACCTTAACGAACTTGTTTCTTTGAGAATTTTTTCGTATATCCTTTTTGCTTAATCGTGATTCCTTTCTTAGTTTGCATTAATTCAATACCAAGATAATAAGAAAGTAACCAAGATCGCTCATCTCGAATTATTTCTCCATTTGTTTCTTGAATTCTTCAATCTTCTCAGCACTATAACTTGTAACAATTAAATCATCCAGATAAACACCTGTAACAATTAAATCTTTCCCCTCACACTTAGTATATATTGCTTGTTCTTTAGAGCACTGCTTAAAACCAAAAATTTTTAATGTTCCATCAAGATTGAGATTCCAAGCTCGTGGTGCTTGACGGGCCATACAACGCCTTAGTTAATCGGTAGACTTTATCTTCATGTCCCTATTTTATAAAACCTTCTAGTTGATTGACATATACTTCTTCCTTCAAATCTCCATTCAAAAATGTTGATATGACGTCTAAGTGATGAACTTGTCATCCTTTGCAAGCCACATGTGCAAGTAGAAAATATACTGACTTCATCAAAATCAATTCCAAATTGTTGAACATACTCTTTTGCAACGAGCCTCGCCTTATACTTAATAATTTTCCCTTGACACGTCACTATTGACTTTAAAAACCCATTTTAACCCAATTGGTTTAACATTACTGGGAGTATCGTCAAAGTCCATGTTTTTTTTCTTTCAATGGACTCTAAAATATCGCATTGCTTTTTTCCCAAAACACGTTCCCTTCGGCTTGAGAATATCAAGTCAGCTCATGTTCTGCTATGAGTAATAGCTCTTCCGATTCTTCTCGATTAACTCCACCCTGGATAACAAAATCATCAAAGTTTACCGGAATGTGTTTTCTAGTCTCGTCGAACGCCTTAAGGAGTTTCTGTTTGAAATTTGCCATTGAACTCGGGCATGTGCTCAACCGGGTCAACTTCTCCCGATCCTGAAATACTTGAACCCGCAATCGAAGTCGTTGCTGACGTTGTAACAGCTACCACTAACACCGCTATTGTTGGTTGTTGCTGATTACATGCGGTTTCACCCCCGAATGTTATGGGGTGTGCACCGGTCTGTTCTCACTTTTTAGGGGAGTTGGGTCGAGTCTCACTTTTTCATAGGCTAACCACTTCCTCATAACACATGAGAGAGGTGCAGCCGTCATTTAGTCTTGCTTTCTCCGGATTCGAGATTCAAGCATGGGTTGTTGTGTTGTTTATGTTTGGTAGATTTTAGGATGAGTCACATAGAACTAATCATGACTTAATAACAAGGCCAATGAAAATTTGACGAGGAAATAGTGGATACGCCTTAGGTACTTCCTATATATAAGTGTTCTTTTCAGGTGATCGAAAGCATTGTTAGACGTTATAGGAAGTTCTGTGTAAGTAGTGTCAATCTCAATTTGGATAACGTTGTGGTTGCTTTCGTTTTGTGATGTAACTTAATCATTATGACGCTTCGATTTTTCCTAAAGTCCATTATCATGATACAATTTCTAGTTAGCCAACATGAGTATGATTAAAACCCAATATAAATCCTTGTTATATTACAAGCCGTCTCCGTGTTACGACGCTTTTTCACTTCCACACTTTTGGCAACAAAGAGCGATTCCTCTGCCCAGAACGTTACCGCCACAATCGAATCTAAACTCTACTTTGATTCCATCTTAATGTAAACTCCTAGGGATATATGCTAAACCAATTACCTATTTCAGTTTCCTTTTAATTTTGGGACGAAATTTCTAAAAGTAGGGGAGACTGTAACATCCGTCAAAAACAGATCCTAGAACCCGACCCGAATTTGACACCCGGCCTGTTATCATATTCCACTTAATTTTTTTAATGTTTACGCAATAAAATGTCTTGGATTCTATGTTTTGATCATACATGTTATCATATCTGGTGATTTATAGTCTTATACATGTTGTAGACAAGTTTGTAAATTCATTTCCATGTATTTTGAAGCAACCCTCCATCTCTCAAGGTCTAAGACTAAGGTTTTCCTTAAGTTAATCAAAAACTTTGGAGACTCGTGAACATACCTAACACATCACATCCTAACCTTCTTATCATTCAAACTTGATTATATACATGCCTTAAGATAGGACATTGTGTTATGGAGGGTTTAGATGTAAATGATATCAAGTAAAAGCTCTACATGTCGTATTCTCAGTTTTGTCATAAGATGACTTTCGGGTGGCTTTCTTACCAACTTTTCTCTATCCTTGAGCTATCATTCTGGTCCATTCAAAGCTCCAAGATATACTTGGTATACTAAGGATCAAGTAGGTTCAAATGGTGCATAAAACTGAGCTCCAGCATAACGGGAATCACAAACACAAGTTTTAGAACATAACACTCGACCCGCATCAAGACCCAAGGTTTAAGCCCAATTCTCGACACCATGGATGTTGGATTTCTCTCTTCCATATCATAGTACTCTGAAAATAATGAACGTTTTCAAAAACCGTGCGCGAAACGGAGTTATAACAAAGCGGGAGTCGCAAAAACAAGTTTGGTGATTGTTGCTAATTTGAAAGACGCGAAAATATTGTTTTAAATTCATGCCACATCGCCCCAATAACCATTTTGTGCTCCCTTTCACACCTATAAATACCCTTGCTTGGTTCTTTATAGCTTGCAACTCCTAGTTTGAGTATAAACAAGTGGAATAACCAAATTTGGTGGCTCCGCAAGCACAATACCCATTTGTGTGTGGTGTGTAGTAGTTTTTATTTCCGCTTTCGACGATGAGGTGCTGCCCTTCAAGCTCTTCTCATTTTATAAAGTTTTTCTTCGAGGTTAAATTACGCTTGTCATTTGGATTTTCTCCTTATTCTCGTGCGGTTTTTCACTAAGGATTAAAAACGCAAACACTGTGAGTGAATCTTACAACTCCCCCCTTTTCCTTTTATTTATACGTTTTGGTGTGTATCATGTGTCGAGTATCTTCATTTCATTTTACATAGTTCAATTACGTGCAAGTACCATATGTGAAGTATCTATGTTATGTATTGTCTGATTGTTTATCATTTGGTGCATTTTCATTCATGTTGGATATCACATCATCATAGGCTCGTCTGTTCCCCATTACCTATGAGCGGAACTTGACGTTGCCAACTATACCAGGTCAGCCCGTTTGATTGAGCTTAGACCTTGCAGCACACCACAATACCGTGCAACATACATTCATTCATTGGCACACCATAATACCGTGCAACATGCATACATTTATTGAGTCATTTCAGTCGGCTTGTTTTATTGTTTGAGATTGTGTTATGAGGTTGACATATGACATACAACATATTTATTTACATTGGTTAACACACGTTTTCTCAATAAACCAAATTTAAACATACTTTTTTTTTAAAATCAATAAGGTTCACTCACCAACCTTTGTTGACCCAAAACCTATTTTTACACATGATACAGGTTAATAGGTATGTAGAGAAGATTGGACATGGGATGGGCCTTAGTTAACAAGAAACGGATTAGTGGAATTTTATTGTTATGAACAATGTCTCATATGTAATTGTTTATTTGGATTAATTGCTACGTGTAACATTCTGTTTATATTAATGACTATTTAAAACAAGTAATAGTAAGTATAAGCTCTCGAGTTAGCCCAATCATTCCCCGATCACCTATTCCGCTGCGGGCCGGGGTGTGACAAATTGGTATCAGAGCTATTGATTTTAGGGATATAGGATAAGTTATTAGATTCTTAGAACCTATACTTTAGTCAACTAGGACCTATGTGCTTATGTGATTTCATGATTTGTTTAACTTATGATTTGCTATTGCTCACACATTTAAATTCCTCTCATTTCACGCACAAACGCATACAAACACTCCATCTGTTACTTGATTATGTGATACATGCAATGTGTTATAAAAATGTCATGAAGTCTACAATATAGTTACACACACACACACACATATATATATATATATATATAAATGTACCATATGAAACTTATAAAACCTTATTTATAAGTTTTTGATTTCCTTTAAACTTTCGAAATATTTCCCTCCATTTTCCAAATACTTATTTTTATGTTATTCAAACTTTTGTGATGTTTTTTTTGGTTTTCAAATCTCATCAAGGTTAGTTCATGTGACGGTCATGTAGTAACTGGAAGGGTTCGAAAACTGGTAGTCGGGGCGTCCTGTCTAGGATTGACATTCGTATAAATCCGAATTAAAGGACCAGTTTGCCTACCTGGGACTATTGATGAGAGTACGAAGGACCTATTAGGCCAAAACATGCCACACCAAACGTCGTGTGAACTAACCCCACTTTGAGTTGTCACCGTGTCCACACCTGGATGCACTCCGACTTTCATACGTTACATTCATATTTCTCGATTTTCTCCGGGTTTTAGTGTACGTTACCAGGCTACCACATTCGAACCATACGAAAGCCCAGTAATCATGGGGGTCCCACATGATTACGAAGGTGAAGTATGGCAGCATGCAAGGCCCAATTACGAGTAAAGCCCAAGAACACCTTTAAAATGTTGTATTATCATAAGTTATTGTTTTTAAATACACCCCAAAAGTTTTCATTTTATCATATGTTTATATTTTTCGCATCTCTGCTAGCAAGTCCATCAAAAGATCACAATCTCGTTTGCATAAATTACTGTAGATGTCCTCTAGACACCTTCTTGGAGGAAAAAGAACCAGAAACTTCGGTAAACGCATGCCTCCCAAATCACCAAGCAAATGGCTGCCGTGATTCCTAACTTTGTGATCTAAGTTCAACAAGCCCTCGGTAATAACCAAGTCAACCAAGTCGAACCAAACGCTGTAAATTCTCCCACAACTACATCCAAGTGCTCTTATAAGCACTTCAAGTCTTGTGACCCCCCAAATATGAGGGAACAGAAGGGGTCACTGCACTTCTTCGATGGTTCGAGGAAATGGAAAGCACCTCCCTAAATTGTGATTGCCCTAATAATCATAAGGTTCGTTATGCTACCGGCCGCCTCGTTGGAACAAATTTAACCTGGTGGAACGCTGAAAAGGGTGGAAGAGGGCTGAGGCTGCTGTGGCCCTAGCCTGGGAACAACTCAAGGAACTAATGACTAAACGTTCTGTCCTAGGAGTGAGATCAAGAAGTTGGAGGATGAATTCTACCTCTTAAAGCAAAATGATGGAGACCACATGGCCTATAACAAACGTTTCCTCGAGCTGAACCAGATGGTCCCACATATGTTCACTCCTCCTCACCGTCTCATTGAACATTACATTAGGGGTCTTCCTGATGGTATCCATGATTCCGTGATGAGCATTGTACCCGCAACATTGGAAACTGCAATGGAATTAGCCACCAAACTCACCGAAAACCATATTCGAAATGGAGACTATAAAAAGAAGGGCACAAGTGACAAGGCTTCGGTGGAAGAGCCAAAAGCAATCAAGGCTGAATCATCTTCCCGTTCTGATACAAACGAAAGCATGACGGTTTATGCTATTGCCTCGATCAACCCAACTTCACAAGCTGTACCCCTCCAAGCCATCCCAATCACCCAAGTGGCACCCAACCCAGTTTACCCAAACAAGAAACCCTACACTAGTCCCCACCCTCAATGCAACACCTGCCATTATCACCACCAACCCACTATACCTTGCGACTGTGTGCCAATTGTGGGCGTTAATGTCATCTGAGTAACACATGTCGTACTCCTCAAAACCAAGCTCCACTCCCTGCCCAAAACATGATCTAACCCTATCAACAACCTTATTATCCCATGGTTCCATATGTTCGAGCTTGCTTTAATTGTGGTGATCCTACTCATTTCAGAAACACGTGCCTAGGCTGGTTAACATCATCAACGCTCAAGCCCAAGAAAATCCAGTTAACCAAGCGAACAAGCAAACCCAGCACCCCCACTAGCAAGAGGGAGAGCCTACAACATCAACGCAAACCCAGTTGAGGTCAATGACGGTGCGAACGAACAACCTAACTAGCCTTTCTCCCATCATGAAGACTCAAGACTCTGCTCCAGTTTTTTTTTTTTTTTATTCCCAATCCAAGCTTTAATAAATTCCATTTCTTGTCTTGACTATTCAAGTTACCATTGTTTTCAATTTGGGTAATAATGTTTCAAGATTTCATATTTCATATTTCCATTAATGCAATTTATATCACGTTATGCCATTTTGTTTCATTACGTATCTCTATACATCGAGTAAATTTCATGTCACTCATATCATCATACATCACGACGAACCCCGTTCATCATTTAGGGGAGTTGGGTCGTGTCTCACTTTTCATAGACTAACCACTTCCTCATAACACACGAGAGAGGTGCCGCCGTCATTTAGTCTTGCTTTCTTCAGATTCGAGATTCAAGCATGGGTTGTTGTGTTGTTTATGTTTTGTAGATTTTAGGACGAGTCACATAGAACTAATCATGAATTAATAACAAGGCCAATGAAAATTTTGACAAGGACATGGTGGATACGCCGCAAGTACTTCCTATATATAAGTGTTCTTGTCAGGTGATCGAAAGCATTGTTAGACGGTTATGGGGAGTTCTGTGTAAGTAGTGTCAATCTCAAATTGGATAACGTTGTGGTTGATGATTTAGTTTTCTGATGTAACTTTATCATTATGATGCTTCGATTTTTCCTAAAGTCCATTATCATGATACAATTCTAGTTAGCCATCATGAGTGTGATTACAACCCAATAGTAAATCCTTGTTATATTACAAGCCATCTCCGTGTTACGACGCTTTTTCACTTCCACACTTTTGGCAACAAAGAGCGATTCCTCTACCCAGAACGTTACCGCCACAATCGAATCTAAACTCTACTTTGATTCCATCTTAATGTAAACTCCTAGGGAATATGCTAAACCAATTACCTATTTCAGTTTCCTCTTAATTTCGGGACGAAATTTCTAAAAGTAGGGGAGACTGTAACATCCGTCAAAAACAGATCCTAGAACCCGACCCGAATTTGACACCCGGCCTGTTATCATATTCCACTTAATTTTTTTAATGTTTACGCAATAAAATGTCTTGGATTCTATGTTTTGATCATACATGTTATCATATCTGGTGATTTATAGTCTTATACGTGTTGTAGACAAGTTTGTAAATTCATTTCCATGTATTTTGAAGCAACCCTCCATCTCTAAGGTCTAAGACTAAGGTTTTCCTTAAGTTAATCAAAAACTTTGGAGACTCGTGAACATACCTAACACATCACATCCTAACCTTCTTATCATTCAAACTTCATTATATACATGCCTTAAGATAGGACATTGTGTTTATGGAGGGTTTAGATGTAAATGATAGCAAGTAAAAAGCTCTACATGTCGTATTCTCAGTTTTGTCATAAGATGACTTTCAGGTGACTTTCTTGCCAACTTTTCTCCATCCTTGAGCTATCATTCTGGTCCATTCAAAGCTCCAAGATATACTTGGTATACTAAGGATCAAGTAGGTTCCAAATGGTGCATAAAACTGAGCTCCAGCATAACGGGAATCACAAACACAAGTTCTAGAACATAACCCTCGACCCGCATCAAGACCCAAGGTTTAAGCCCAATTCTCAACACCATGGATGTTGGATTTCTCTCTTCCATATATAGTACTCTGAAAATAATGAACGCAGGCGAAAACCGTGCCCAAACGGAGTTATAACAAAGCGGGAGTCGCGAAAACAAGTTTGGTGTTTGTTGCTGATTTGAAAGACGCTAAAATCTTGTTTTAAATTCATCTCACATCGCCCCAATCACCATTTTGTGCTCCTTTTCACACCTATAAATACCCCTGCTTGGTTCTTTATAGCTTGCAACTCCCAGTTTGAGTATAAACAAGTGGAATAACCAAATTTGGTGGCTCCGCAAGCACAATACCCCTTTGGGTGTGGTGTGTAGTAGTTTTTATTTCCGCTTTCGACGAGGAGGTGCTGCCCTTCAAGATCTTCTCATGTGTAAAGTTTTTCATCGAGGTTAAATTACGCTTGTCATTTTAATTTTCTCCTTATTCTCATGCGGTTTTCACTAAGGATTAAAAACGCAAACACTGTGAGTGAATCTTAAACTCCCCCTTTTCTTTTTATTTATACGGTTTGGGGTGTATCATGTGTCGAGTATCTTCATTTTATTTTACAAAGTTCAATTACGTGCAAGTACCATTATGTGAAGTATCTATGTTATGTATTGTCTGATTATTTATCATTTGGTGCATTTTCATTCATGTTGGATATCACATCATTATAGGCTCGTCTGTTCCCCATTACCTATGAGCAGAACTTGACGTTGCCAACCATACCAGGTCAGCCCCGTTTGATTGAGCTTAGACCTTGCAGCACATCACAATACCGTGCAACATACAATTATTCATGGCACACCATAATACCATGCAACATGCATACATTTGAGTTATTTCAGTCGCTTGTTTTATTGTTTAAGGTTGTGTTATGAGGTTGACATATGACATACAACATATTTATTTACTTGGTTAACGCATGTTTTCTCAATAAACCAAATTTAAACATACTTTTTTTCTAAAATCAATAAGGTTCACTCACCAACCTTTGTTGACCCAAAAACTATTTTTACACATGATACAGGTTAACATGTATGAAGAGAAGATTGGACATGGGATGGGCCTTAGTTAACAAGAAACGGATTAGTGGAATTTTATTGTTATGAACAATGTCTCATATGTAATTGTTTATTTGGATTAATTTCTATGTGTAACATTCAGTTTATATTAATGACTATTTAAAACAAGTACTAGCAAATCATAAGCTTCGAGTTAGCCCAATCATGCCCCGATCACCTATTCTGCTGCCGGTCGGGGGTGACAGGATAATTTGAACTTCACACCAATCATTGAACTCGGTTGATGTGAATTAACTTCCATGATCTATTGTAAAAGTTCCAACGTTTTCTTTTAAATCCTTCTCGACCAAAGCTTTAAACCGCTTGAATACTTCGAACGCTTGATCCTTGGACTTCAAAAGATAACACCACATATAACGTGAGAAATCGTCTACAACTAAGAACATGTACCTGTAGCCTCCCGGAGTAGCTGGCGTGTTTGGACCACATAGATTGCCATGAGGAAGCTAGCTAGGGTGGTCTTGTGGTTCTAAAAAAGTGCTTTCTTTGGGTACGACTTCTCAGTTTGTTTTCCAATTAAACAACAGTCACATATGTTTGATGGATGATTAATCGTGGGCATCCCACGAACCATATTTTTCGAACTCAGTCTTTTCAAGGAACCAAAATATAAATGCCCTAGACTAGCATGCCAAAGCCAAGAATCATCATCTAGTTTAGAAAGTAAGCATACCGGGGAACCAACCGTCAACTTGATCTTGTACAATCGGTTACTGGCACGAAATACCTTCATTGACAGGATTCTTGCTTTGTCATAAACGAGCAAGACATCATCTTCCATCACAACCTTGCAATCCATCTCTGTGAGTTGTTCGAGACTAATTATGTTGGAACGCATGCTTGGTATATAATAAACTTCCGTTAATATTTTATGTTCGCTAGTTTTTCTTGTGAACAAAATCGAGTCCTTTCCTGAAATTTCAACACAAGAATCATAACCGAAACGTACCGTATTACTCGCTTGTTTAGTTTAGCTATGAGAAGACTAATTTGTTCCCCGTCATGTGGTTCGAAGCTCCATTATAGAAATACCATAGTTTTTCCTCCATATGCTTAGATTCAAACTTCTTAGGAATCACATTATCTTCAATTAAGTAAACTGTCTCTCTTGTACCTTCCAGCATAAAAAGATTTGGATCCAACTTTTTTGTTTCTATTAAGTATCCCTCCTGATTCTTCCTTCTTTCTAGATAGCTAGAAGCGAAGTGACCTAGCTGATCACATCTAAAACATTGAATTTCATATTTATCTTTCTTTGGTCTATGTCAGTTATCTGTATTCTTTTGACCCGGACCCTTTGCACCACGGTTCTGACCACTATCTACGATTCTGACTCGTATCTCGCCCTTGATCCGAACCACGACCCCGAATCCTATTGTTAGAATCTCCTCGCCCACGCCTCCAGAGTTATTATAGGATTTATGGTTAGAGGAACTTTCACCACCAGCGAACGTCAACTTGCTCTGATTTTCATCTGCAACTTCAATTTTTTTATTTTTTTTGTCTTCAACCTTCCAATTGCCTCCTAAAAAGTCATTGCCTTCAAATCCGAGAATTGTTCAATTGAAGCTATGAAAGGAACATACATCCCTGGAACAGAGCCTAGTAATTTTCTTGTATGCCTTTTGTCTTCATAGGTAGTTCCCAAACTCGCTGCTTTGGCAACCAACTGATTTATCCTACCTGCGAAAGAATCAGTCGTTTCTGTTTCCTTCATCTTGAAGATTCGAACTCTATTTCCAGTTGTTCAATCTTTGCCTCTCGAACTCGTTCGACCATAACATACCGTGTCTTCAGCGCTTCCTAGATTTGCTTTGTAGTCTTGAACTGAGCTACTTGAAACACGAGCGCTTTGAGTATTGCCTAAAATAAAAGTGCAACGCCTTGTCACAATTTTTGGCCTCTACTTCTTGTTCTCCTGGTTCTAAAGCTTGAAATATTTCATGAACTTGGAAAACCACTTTGATCCTTATTGCCCAGATGTTGTAATTAGTTGATGTCAACATCGGACATCATAAGCTTGTAGAAGCTGGATCCTTTGCTGCAACTAGTGGTTGTCTCGAACTTTCGGTTTCGACCATGATTCTCCTCCTAGTTCATTTGTACGTAAAAGGAATTGATGGACCCTGATCTATTCCTTTGGATTCATCAGTATAGTTGGTTCTGAATACCGTTCTCAGAACTGAACTAAACCGACAAAATAAAACTACCATAAACCCAAAACTGAATCAATGGTTAAAATATATCAGCCGGCCCCTTAGATGGTTTATTAATAATAGAAACTCATACTTGTACTTTTATAATAAAATAACTTCAAACCTGTTGCTTACGATTAAGGAAAAACCCCAGACCTACAGTTTCTTTTAATTAATAAGAAACTCCAGACCTGCTGTATAATGAATTCCCACTTGACCTTCTTCTTCTTCTTCTTCAAAAAAAAAAAACCTTCTGACCTACGATGCTCTCTTATATGTAGATCTTTCAAAACCCTATACGTTCCAATCTTTTCTTTCGCTAACACGGTTCTTCGTCAACCCAATAAATCAGCTGAAACAAAAACCCTATTTCGCTTGCTGAAGTTGATGCTCTCCTGTCGATCCCTTTGACATCGGAGAAAAACACGATGAACAATAACTCCAATCGTTGCCTTCTCCCGCTACCAGTTCTTCCTCGTCGGTTCCTTTGACGCCGGAATTTAGGTTTGTTTTCATGTGATCATGGTTGCAAAAGTTGTTAGGCGTCTCCTTAGTCGGTCGAACGGGGAGTTAATAGTTTTTGACCTAGTCGGAGAGTACTCTGGGAGTTCTCGGACATGTTAAATTATAAAAAAATTAGTTTTCGGAATTTACATACACGTCAAATAACATAAATTTACTAATATTTATAACAAAATACGTGAAAATGATATTCATCTATTAATATGATAGTCACAGAAATTATGTTTTATTTTTTAAAGTCAAACTCAGCTCGAGTTGATCTACTAAATCCGATTTTGGCCAAGGTTTACCGCGTTAGATCGATTACGAGTAATCATGCATCATGTGGTGGCATTGATAGCTGAAAGACAAGGGAGTACATGCCCTAATTGGCCTTTGTCTTAATTGCCAAGTGTTATGTGCCTTATGTCGAAGGCTTGATGCAAAATTACCATCGAACTGGAGGTCTCACTAGAAGCAGCATCTCTTTTTCCTACGGGTTAGAGGTAAGGCTGTCTACATCTACCCTTATCAGACCCTACCTTAGATTTGCTATTGGTGGGATTTACTGAGTATGATGATGATGATCGATTCCGAGTAATTAGGCGGAGTTGAAAAAAGTCGGCTCAGCAGCCTACCTTATTAGCGATTACTTGAAGAGTACTCACCTTAGAGACCTTTTTTTACAACCATGCCTCAGATTTTTCTGTGTTTCAACAATAAGAAACACAATCGTTGGGATGTTGAAATGGCTCAGATACCAATTCAATTCAAGTCCCAATCAATTAAATATGCGTTTAGGAATTAGCTCTCCTTTATTAAAATATGCTCAAAACTGGATATCACTCATAACCACAAAGTTTCAGAATGTATTGGTTATATAGTGGTAGAAATCCACACAATCCTAATTCTAATTAAGCATAAACATCATTTTCTATATCTAACTAAAACCAAGGAATCCTGATAAATATCTATAACTCTTATAATTATCCACGATTAAGATTAATTAAACATCCCTTGTCCTTTAGAGACATCCATGTTTGGCCTGACCTATTAGCTCGGGTTCGAGTGTTATGCAATCTGTTCCAACAGTCACTGCCATCATAATCGCGGACCGACGTATTGCATTAGAAATAAGCAAAGGTAAAGTAGTTATCTGTTGATCATTGAAATATTCAAATACCACTTGTTGCCCATATTTATAACCTGATTAGGATCTACATATAATAGGCTTTAGTCACTTATATTGCAAACATCCCTACTTACTGCCTGTTAAAAGACATCTGTTATTTGCAACTGATATGATTCATCATGCCCATGACCCACCGTGACCCGGTTACGTGTTTGGACCGGACCCGTGTTTAGTTGACCCATTCATTTGCACGTTTTCATTTCTCGCATGCATGAAGAAGATTACCCATGTTTCCTTATTAGTGCATTATACTACATCCACGTTTTCCTATTAATCGCATCCATAAACCATGCACTTTAACTGTTTCTTTTGCATATTTAATACTTGTATCTGCATTTGAAAAGGGAAGAAGAAAATTGATCCTAATACGTGTCTTACGTTACTTTACAATTTTTGTTATTTACTTGTTTATTTGGAGATTGCCGATCTTGAATCCAGCTTCTATCAATTGGTGCTTTCATTCTTCGTCTTCACCTCCCGACATGCCGTCCCTCCGTGAAACCACCTCTAATAACCCTTCCACCGATGATTTGTTTGCCTCCCTCCTCGAATCCATCAACAAACTGATCACCACCAACACCGTAGCAACCAACCAGATGGTTTCCAGTCAAGAGCAACACAAAGCTCATTTGGGTATCATCATCAAGCAATTGGCGGCTCGATATGAACAAACAAACAACCTAATAGATACTCTCTTTCGACCCGATCCAAACAAGCCTGGCACCTCTGGGTTAGGCCCGCCACCGCCACCTCCATCTCCACCACCGCACCACCCCCGCGACCACCGCCGCCACCACCACCAAAACCTAAACCACCGAAGATTACCCTTCCCATGTTTGATGGTTCAAACCCACTGGATTGGCTCTTCCAAGCCAATAACTACGTTCGATGACTTTACTTGGTTGTGTTTTGCTTCACAGGTGATGCACTAAGTCGGTACAATCATCTCTTGAACAACAGGTTACTCGAAACTTGGCCGGAATTTTCAAGAGATTTGGAATTCCGATTTGGTCCTTTTTCCTATGAAAATCACCAGGTGACTCTCTTCAAACTCCAACAAATAACCACTGTGGCCGCGTATCAAACCGAGTTTGAACGACTCACCAACCGGGTCAACGGTTTATCTCCCGAGACACTGAAGAATTGTTTCATCTCCGGACTTAAAACCGGACATTCAAAGCGAACTAGCTATCCATGGATGCGATTAATAGGATATGAGTGAATTAAGAGGGTCAGGTTTTTTCTTCATCTCTGAAATCATGCAAAGCCAACATTAATTTAACTATCAAAATAAAGGGTCATGCATAGTAATGTTATGATCCGAGATCTGTAGACCTAGTTTTTAAAAGACTTAGTTTTGATATTCAAAACGGGGTTACGGCGCAGCTTGTTTCCCGTTTACCATCTATCTCGATGTAAATTCATAACATGAAATTCTATTTTTCAGCAAGGTACATATAACCAGTGAAAATTACTTGTTAACAAATAACAAGGCAAGTACCGTTAGAAGAATTTGGAGCAGGATCACGGACAGATCTGTTCTAGAAGAAACGAGATGCCGTACAGAATCGGGTTTGCATGTTGGAAGAAAGGAGCTTCGATCTGATGAAGAGGTTCGTGGAAACCATCTTCATCAAAGTAAACCAATTGGTTTGTTGCCTGTGCAGTTCTTTTATGCATTGTGTTTCTAATATACGAAAAGGTAGCTTAAGTCCTTTGCAAATTGAATCCTTATCTTTAACTTGACAAACCAGTTTAAATTTAAATTCGTTATGGATTTACCTTTATCTTAATCTTTGAAATAAGTATTCAAATTTTGAATCTCTTCTTTATTGTCTTTTTTCTTATTGTTTCTTCTTATATTAAAGAACCCTTTAGGGTAAAACAGATTTTCTTTTGAGTTAAATGCATGTGGTTTGTAATTTTTTCTAGAGTTAGTTCGAAGAGTTCAATAATTTCATTGGTGATCTCAATGGTTGCAATTTTTAAGACCGGGTGATCCTTATCACCAACATACGTTAAATATAAGTTAAGTGTGTATGAAATGTCTATTTTACCCCTGAGATTAAAAATAAAAATAAAAGAACATTTTATAAAACTCCTTTGATTGCCCATACCCCTCTCCTTTACGCTCGCTTTACTCCAGCAACCGTCCTTCCAAATCCGACGAGCCCCAAATCTAATCAGGAAAGTCGCTCTCTTTCCCTTCACTCGATACCAACCTCTGCAGTGGCGATTTTTGCCATCGTCGCACCATTCCAACGAAGCTCCGCCGTCTTCAATTGAGCAACCATTCCAAACAAGAGTCCCAAAGTTTTGTTCATTAACTGTACACACTGATCACAAATTATGTACTATAATGGGGGTGGTAATAGGGTTTGTTTGGAGATGAAGACGTATACCGATTTTGTAAATTAAAAATTGATCATGCTGGACTCAGTTTAGCCATGTTTAGCATGGACCCTATAGGTTTTCTGGCTCCAATTAAAAAAAATGATTACATTTTGGTTGCCTTTAAGAAAAATAAACCTTTTTTGAACTAAAATTATTTTAACTAAACTTTATCATCCAAAAACGGAGCTTGTAAAGTCTTTGTTGAAAAGATGATTGAAAAGTAGTATTGTTGTATTATTTTCTGTGTATTCATTACAGGGAAAAATACATACAATTTATAGCTAAAGAAGAACAATCTAAACATAGAAGATGAGCTGTTTATGGGCTGGATTTAAGGCTGGTTAATGGCTGTCTTTGACCCTCTAAAATGAGAAATGATGTTTGACTGATCCCGCAAATTTCTTCCAAACTTATTCTTTGATATCCTTTTATTTTTAACACTCCCCCTCAAGTTGAATAGTCGGATTTCCAAAATTCAACTTGACTAAACAATCGCTGAAGATTTTTCCGTTAACCGCCTTTGTTAGAATGTCAGCGAGCTGATCCTTTGATCGAACAAACGGTAGTTCAATCGTACCATCTTCCAATTTTTCTTTGATGAAGTTCCTATCAACTTCTACGTGTTTAGTTCGATCATGTTGTACTGGGTTTTCTGAAATCTGAATTGCAGCTTTATTATTACACATAATGTTACTTGTTTCTTTTGAAGGAAAGCCAATCTCAGCTAAGAGTCTTCGCATCCACATGGCTTCTGTTAAACCTCGAGCTATACCTCTAAATTCAGCCTCTGCACTTGAAAGAGCAACCACCTTTTGTTTTTTACTTCTCCAAGTGACAAGATTCCCACCAACTAAAGTGAAGTAGCCTGTTGTTGACCTCCGACTTCCCTTATCTCCTGCCCAGTCTGCATCAGTGTAGATTTGAACATTTAGGTGTCCATGTGATTGAAACAGGACTCCATGACCCACTGTTCCTTTGAAATATCTAATAATTCTCCAAACTGCTTCCATATGGGACTCTTGAGGTTGGTGCATGAACTGACTTACCACCCCTACAACATAGGCAATGTCTGGACGAGTATGTGAGAGATATATTAGTTTTCCCACCAACCGTTGGTATCTTTCTTTATTTGCTAACTTTGCTCCTTCCTCCATATAGAGCTTTTGATTTACACACATAGGAGTGTCTGCTGGTTTGCAATCGATCATTCCAATTTCTGCCAACAAGTCTAAGACATACTTCTTCTGACTAATGAAAATTCCTTGTTTTGACCTTAGTACTTCAATTCTAAGGAAATACTTGAGCCTGCCCAAATCTTTCATTTCAAATTCAGCAAACAAGTTTTCTTTCAGTTTTACCATTTCTTCTTTATCGTTCCCTGTAATGATCATATCATCTACATAGATAATTAGGCAGGTTACGAATTTGCCTTTTTTTTTGAGAAACAAAGTATGATCAGCATTACTCTGTTTATATCCAAACTTTTTCATAGCTACGGTAAATCTGCCAAACCAAGCCCGGGGAGATTGCTTCAAACCATAAAGAGACTTCTTCAGATGGCAAACCTCTCCGGTTTTGAAATCTTTTGTGAATCCTGGAGGAGCATCCATAAATACCTCTTCATCTAGGTCCCCGTGTAGAAAGGCATTTTTTACATCAAACTGTTGAAGTGGCCACCCTTCATTTGCAGCTATCGAAAAAAGGACCCTAATTGTGTTCATTTTGGCAACCGGGGAGAATGTTTCAGCATAATCAATCCCATGTGTCTGGGTATACCCTTTCGCTACCAGTCGGGCTTTATATCTTTCAATTGTACCATCTGGTTTATACTTAACCGTATAGACCCAACGACACCCCACGGATTTCTTTCCCGACGGGAGAGTACACTTTTCCCAAGTATTGTTCTTGATTAGGGCTTCCATTTCTATTTTCATTGCTTCCTTCCAATGTTTAGACTTTAAGGCTTGATCCACGTTTGTAGGAATTTCTTCAGAATAAACAGATGAGATAAATGCTTTTGCTTCCTTAGTGAAATTTCCATTAGCCACATTAGCTATAGGATAACTAGACTTTTTTGGCTCTTTTTCAGGAGAATACCGTTTCGGAGGAACCCCTCTGTTTGTTCTAGGGGGTAACACATATCTTGATGGTGGTTCTTCTTGTATGGATTCATCTGCCTGTAAAGTTTCAGCTTGTTCTGTGGCAGTTTCATGGTTAGAAGTATTGGTATCTTCAGAGTCATTAGAAACTTCAAAAGTATCACCAGACTGAATAGGGTGAGTATGCTTACCTCAGACACCATGTTAGGAGGAACATTGGGGCCTTCAGTGGCACTGAAATTGGACTCTGGTGACTCTGTAGTTGGTACATAGGGAACATATTTCAACCAACTTATTGTGTCTAAACATTCCTTCTCCCCCTGACCACTGAGTTGGGAATTGTAGGAATACTCGGTTTCAAGGAAGTCACAGTTTATTGTGGTGAACATATGACGTGTCTTTGGTTATAACATCTGTATCCTTTTTGATTCATTCCATACCCAACAAAGACACATTTTTCAGCACAAGGGTCAAGTTTGGTTCGATCTGATTTAGGTATGTGAACAAAGGCGGTACATCCAAAGATTCGTGGTTGAAGAGTAAGGACCGAGGGTAGTTTGGTGAATTTTGAAAGGGTTTGTAATGGAGTGTTAAGTTTGAGGGTAATTGTTGGAAGTCGGTTGAGAAGATAGGTAGCGGTAGCAAGGGCTTCAGGCCAAAAATATTTCGGGACTTGGGATTCAATTAGGAGGGCTCGTGTCATTTCCAGCAAAATGCGATTTTTTCTTTCGGCGACACCGTTTTGTTCTGGGGTGTTTGGGCATGTAGTTTGGTGAATTATTCCCTTGTTTTGGAAAAAAAATTTAAAAGAGGTATTAACAAACTCACCGCCATTATCGGATCAGAAAATTTGGATGTTTGTTTGAAATTGGGTTTGGATCATGGTGTAAAACATAGTGAATTTTTCAAAGACTTCGGATTTGTTCTTCAAAAAATAAACCCAGGTCATTCGGGTACAATCATCAACGAACATCACAAAGTAACGAAAGTTTTACCCCCCAAGAACTGGGGCAGGACCCCATACGTCAGAATGAATTAATGAAAATGGCAAAGCAACCTTAGTATTATTGGGTTTAAAAGTTTTCCTGTGGCTCTTTGCTAAAAGGCATGTTTCACAATGTGACATAGAATTAACTGGAAATAGTTTTGGAAATAAAATATGCAAATAACTTGTAGAAGGATGACCTAATCTTCGGTGCCATAGCCAAGCTTCTCGTTCCAATGTCCCATGAGTCAACATCACAGTACCACTTTGAGTCACCTCGTCCACATAATACAACCCTTGATTTTCAGTGCCACGCCCAATGATCACTCCCGTCCTGATATCCTGTAAAATACAAAACGTAGGGTACATTAGGACGATACAGTTGAGTTCTTTTGTGACGTGGCTAATGGAAAGCAGCTTATGTGACAACGAGGGAACATAAAGACAATTAGAGATTTTTATTGTGGGTGAAATCTCAATAGTCCCTCCCGATTTTACATCCATTATCCCTCCGTTCGCCGTTTGAATATGTGTTTTTTCTGGTTTGGTTGTTGAAATAATATCCGATAACTCATAAGTCATTGTGTCGGTCGCGCCACAATCAAAGATCCATAGTTTTTGTTTTTTATGGTGTACTTGGGCCATATTAGCACTTCCACTATTTCCAGGGACTAAATGTGACATATTTATTTTTGAATTAGGGTTAAATAGCAAAGGGTTTGAGGGAGCAGCCCCAAACCCGTTACCTGTCACTGCATCTTCTTCTCCTTTTGCGTCTGCCATTCCGCCGAAACCAGTACCTCCAGTCACTTGTTGTGCGGCGCCGGTAGAGCTACCTACGGTGGCAGCTGCCTGTCCCCGTTTGTGTCCATCGTTCCACCACTCTGGATATCCCACGATTTTGAAGCATTGCTCTTTTGTATGTTTCGATAGACCACAATGACTACACTTGAGGTGAGACTAGTCGGGCTTAGACACGGTTCCGGCAAGTCTTCCTGATGAGTATCGTTGCCCTTTAGAGGCTAACCCGACTCCAATGGGTTCTCTTGGTTCGACGGTAACAAGTCCGGCCGCCACGCCCTGTTGCGGTGTATTGTCAGAAACTGAACCCAAAATTTTTTGGTGGGCGGCTTCTTTTCGGACAGTGGCGTAGGCACCTTCCGGAGAGGGTAAGGGATCCATTCTTAAAACTTCTCGTTTTATATGGTCATATTTCCTGTCCAAAGCATTAAGAAATTGAAACAGCTTTTGTTCTGACCTTATTTTTGTGTAAGTATTGATATCGGATGCACATGTCATGGGATTGGGGTCGATTCGTTCGATCTCTCCCCAGATACCCTGCATCACTATCCAGAATTCTTCAAGTGGTACTCCATTTTGCTTGACTTCATTGGCTTTGACATGTAGATTAAAAGTTTGAAGCTTGTCTCTACCACTGTTATATGTTATAACCAGGGCATCCCACAGCGATTTTGCTGTCGGAAACTCGGTTAGATTGCTGGCGAGGGTTGGTTCAATGTTTTGTATGAGCCATGAGAAGACGACTAGGTCGTCTTGTTCCCATTGTTCATACTCTTCACTGGTTTGGTTTGGTGGATTGGTTGATAAATGGCTTAAAAGGGCTTTCGATTTACCGCCTATGGCGACCCGAATCATTCGAGTCCATAAGGCGTAATTCTGATTGTTGAGTTTGAGGCTGATCTTGAGGCTGTCGGAAAGATTTTGTTTTGTGTTTTGGGTATTGAGACCATTTCTCAATAGGTTGGCTATTTGGATTGAGTGGTCGTTTGTTGAGCTACCGCCTTCGGACATGGCAGCTCTCCAATAATAGACCCGGAGACAAAGGTAGATGATGGTAAGCAGGTCGGTTTAGAACCGTATAAACTGCTCTGATACCATGTTGAAAAGATGATTGAAAAGTAGTATTGTTGTATTATTTTCTGTGTATTCATTACAGGGAAAAATACATACAATTTATAGCTAAAGAAGAACAATCTAAACATAGAAGATGAGCTGTTTATGGCTGGATTTAAGGCTGGTTAATGGCTGTCTTTGACCCTCTAAAATGGGAAATGATGTTTGACTGATCCCGCAAATTTCTTCCAAACTTATTCTTTGATATCCTTTTATTTTTAACAGTCTTGTTTCAATGATAAGTACAAGATTATGTATAATTACATATAAGATTTGTGAATTCCAAAGTGATTTATAAGATTTGGGAGATGGTGGTTGTGACGGAGAGGTGACAATGGTTGGTGATGGTGATGCACGTCAGTGATGGTTTGGGGAGATGGTGATTTGTGACGGAGATGGTTAATTATATTTGTACTATGAATAAAAAATAAAATGGTTAATTATATGTACTATGAATAAAAAATAAAATGGTTAAGAGAAAGCAAGTGGGCACATATTCCTAAAATTACAAAAATAGAAAAAAAGAAAAAAAATTAGGTCGTTGTAAAAGCACTACGAAAACAAATTTAAAAAACAAATCTCATAACCAAAATACAAAATAACCTTCCTAAATTTAGGTTATGAGGAGTGGAAGATGCTTCCCCTAATATTTACATCATCATCTTCACCTCCAGCTCCTTCTCTTTCCCTTTTCCCTTCCTCCAACCAACCATTCAAAAAAAAGTGTTCGGGTAAGAGGGGAATTGTTCACCGAGGGCCCCGACATATGATAAGGAGGGGAGGGTGGAGGGGTATAGTCTCAAAAACCCTACGCCTTGCGCAAGATACCATACCCTCATAATGATAACAGGTCGCTTGAGTAACCTTGCGCGCCATGCGCAACGGTACACCAACCCTGAAGACAACAGGTTGCTTAGCGAACCTTGCGCACCTCACGCAACGGCAAGTTATACCTGAAAGCACAGGTCCTAAATCCTGTGCTAACTAAATAAACTTCTAGCTGCGACTAAGGTGAGAGCAACTCGTACTTAGTCTTGAAAAATGACTTGATCCCTACAAGTCCACGCTGGCCAAAAAACACTGATTAGGCCACGCGGTAAGGAGAAGCGCAAAGAGGCATTGATCAAGTACAAAAGGACAAGTAGCAGAGCTGTGACCCAATGAGCGCTCGGCAGGTTGTACCAGACCACGTTGCATGATGACAGTCGTGCAAAGGGACAAATAGTACGCAAGGACGTACGCGTGGCACCAACCAGCTCATGCCAGCGACTGTCACACGATCTCCACTAACGACAAATGACAGGCCAGACAACAAGGACAACTGTTAGGACACGTGGCCCCATCCACTGTGCGCCAAGCGCTCTTCCTGCTAGGGACCACTAACGGTCGTGGCAGAAGAGACATGATGGATATTCCTGGTTGTCGCTCCTAGGCCCAAGGCCTATCAGCCCGTCTCCTTCACACATCTCTCCAACTATAAAGAAAGGATTGCTCCTCCAGGTTAAAACACTCTGGTTCTTGCTCACTCGCTAATTACTTACATTATCCTTTGCAAACCATTATAATTATTCTGACGCTGGAGTGTGGTCACGGAGAAACCCCCCCGCTTTTCTCCTGTGGCGAGACTAACGGTGTTTTCAGTTTTGCAGTTAGTCTGAACTAAGATCATATCGACGGGTAGACAAGAGATAACCTTATATGCAGAGACCTTGTGCTAGAATCTAAATATCTCCAGATATAGTTTGGTCTAGTGTTTCTTCATTGGCGCGGGACTACTTTCTTACACCTTTGTCTCTTGTTTGTTTTTTCCAAATTCCATTTCCAATGGCTGACGGTCAGTCAAGTGTACCACGAGGTCCTCGGGCCGAGGGCAAGAACCCAGTTCATGTTTCTCGGGCTAACGGACAATTGGTAAAAGAATTTTCCGAAGACGCTGGTGTTCATCATGATTCAGGTCGTGTGAACATCCCAGTGACTCCGGGAATCCAAGCTGAAACTCCTTTTGTGCCAATCACATCAATGTTACCTCCTGGTGAAATCCGATGTCATGGTATGTCAAGACACAAACTGCTTTAAATGCCGTTTATGCGCAACTTTGTGCGCAAACCTACGCACCTGCTGCACCGGTACAACCGCCTACAGCTCACTTGCATGCCTCGCCTGCACCGCGAATGTTAAGTTACAATTCGCAGGCTAGGGGGAATTTGTCATCACATTCTCCTACTAGAGAAATAGAAGCGCACTCTCAGTCTAGACCAAGATATGAGTCAAACATTCAAAGCGCGTGTCAATTCATTCTTGCCTGGGCTCGCGCCCTTTAGGGGACGGGACACCCGGCGTGAAGAAATGGATAAACATATGACGAAGGTGACAGTGCTAGCGTGTTTCACCGATTGCCAAAAGAACACGCTGCATATAAGCCTAGGTCGCGAGCTGTATACAATCCGGAGGCCGAACATGATTACAATCTGATCTATAGGCCAGCCGAAGCAGCAGAACATTCTAAGTTCGTGAAGGAGATTGCGCTGGCCCCACTTGAACGCACAAAATTATCTTCCAATGTGGGAAAATTTAATGGATTGACGGATCCAGACGATCACATGCACTTGTTCACCGGTGCAGGGCTTATTTGAGATTGGACGTTGCCTATGTGGTGTCATCTTTATGTCCAAACCCTCACAGGTGTTGTGCGCCTATGGTTTGACAACCTGCCAACGGGTAAGCTCACTTCTTGGAACGATCTCAAGGATAAGTTCCTGACCCACTTTAGCCAGCAGCGGCGATACGTCAGAGATTATTCAGACGTTATGAATATTTGGCGGAGGGATGATGAAAGTTTGGAAGATTTCTTCACGCGCTACAACAAAGAGGTTTTGGAGATCGGCGATGTGCACGAAGACCTGATTCGCGCAACAGATTACTGTCTGGTGTGATGAGATGATAAAGGTCTTGTCCAGGATCGCTGGTCTCCCAAAAAGTTGGGAGAAACTCATGGCAGCAGCCAAGGTTTACGCACAGACGGAGCGCAATCTGAATTCCAACTGACCTCCTATGCCTCAGTATCGCCCGCAAGATATGAACAGAGGTTTTGGGAAGAAAAACAAGAAAAATTGGAAAGAGTCGATTCAGAACTCTTCTTACACGCCAATCGACGCGCGTGCAACGATTAACAAGATTGCTACTCAACGAGCGATAAAACAAGATAATCGTTATAGGCAGTGGACGCGTTAACGAAGACCCCGGCGGAGGTACTCAGCACGGAGGATCATCAGTTCAAGCAGCCACCACCAATGAGAAATAAAAAAGGTCAAGATCCTAACCTTTTTTGCGATTATCACAAAGACACCGAGCATACCACCGACAATTTCATAAGCCTGCGCAAAGAGATAGAGAAGGCATTCAAGAGTGGGAAGCTCACCCACCCGCTTCAGAACGTGTGCAAGGAAGTGCGTCAAATTACTCGCGGTGAAGAAGGCCCGAGCAACAAGAAAATGAAGCAAGCTTTCGTCCATATGATACAAGGTGGTCCAGCGCCAAGCGTCGCCATCAGAAGAGTTGTACACCACACTGGCGCGAGTAGCAAGTTATATTTCCCATAGTTCTCGACGGTCCTCAGGAAGAGCGACCGGTAGTGATAACTGGCATTTTCTGCCATTATCGCACCGATTACATGTTCATCGACCTAGGAAGTTCTATGGATATCATCTATGAAGAATGTTTCAAGCAGCTACACCCGAAGGACAAAGTGCGCTTAAAGCCAGTTAATTTCCCATTGACTAGAATCTGTAAGAAGCCGTTTTCCCCTCGGGCAGATCTCCTTCCCGGTGACTCTTTCAGATGGACAGCAATCGCGCACGGTTCCGGTTAACTTTATGGTGATGCCAGCAACATCCCACCATGACGTATTACTCGGTCGTCGCGTGCAAAGGAATTTCAACATGATTACATCAATTCCTCCGCTGCATGTGGTTTCCCAATAGAAACCGGTGTGGCAATCATGTATTCCATGAAAGAAGTCATGTCCATAGAGGAAGAACCACCGGTGAAAGTAGCAAAGTCATCCCCATACGGTGAACCAGAAAAATAGGTGCTTAACAACAAGTACCCAGAACAAACGGTGTTGCTAGGTCATGCTATGACCCCCACAGTCAAGGCGCGACTTAAACATCTACTTTTCCGCAATATGGACATTTTTGCGTGGTCACCGGCAGACATGACGGGGGTACCCAGGGAGATCGTGGAGCATGCGCTGCAAACATTTCCATTAGTTGAGCCAGTTGTGCAGAAGAAGCGCAGTTTTGGAGCAGAGAAAACTCGCGCGATGAATGAGCAAGTTTCAGAGCTCATTGAAGCCGGTATTCTCAGAGAAGTGCGCTATCAAACATGGGTAACAAACCCAGTTATGGTCCAGAAGCTATAATGGCGGTTGGCGCATGTGCATCGATTTCAAAGATTTGAACAAGGCATGTCCAAAAGAATGCTACTCTTTACCAGAGATTGATAAAAAGGTGGACTCCCTCGCTTCTTTCTGGTGGAAATGTTTCCTTGATTGCTACAAGGGCTACCGCCAAATTCAAATGAAAAAAGAAGATGAAGATAAAATAGCTTTCTGACACAGACAAGGGGACTTTTGCTACACAAAGATGCCCTTTGGGTTGCGCAATGCGGGAGCCACCTACCAGCGCTTAATGGATCATGTCTTCGGAGACGACATAGGTGTGACGGTGGAAGTATACATCGATGATTTGGTCATCATGAGTTCAGACGAGGAAATGATGTTGGAAAACATTCAAAAAAACCTTCGTGTCCCTGCGCAAGGTTAATTTAAAGTTGGAACCCTGGAAAATGTTCATTCGGGATGGAGTAAGGGAAATTCTAGGGGTTTATTGTCACGCGAGATGGCCTTAAGGTCAACCCTGAGAAAGTCAAAGCAATTCAGCGTATGCCTTCACCCTTAACCATCAAAGAAATGCATGGGTTGGTTGGGCGACTGGCTGCGCTGAACTAATTCTTAGCAAATCACGCGACGAAATCCTTTCCATTCATCGGTAATTTGAGAAATTGCGTGAAGCAGAAAATGTTTCATGGACTCCTAATGCAGAAAAAGCCTTTCAACAAATGAAGGAATGTTTGATTCAACAGCCTACTCTCACCCCCCCAACAGAAGAATGAACCATTGATTCTATATCTCTCCGCATCGAATATCGCTGTTGGCGCAGTCTTGCTTGTCGAACGCCCAGGAGTCCAAATGCCGATTTATTATGTCAGTAAGTTGTTAACCGACCCAGAGACAAGATACCCATGATGGAAAAACTTGCTTTAGCATTGGTTCATGCATCCCGTCGGTTGTGTAGGTATTTTTCTGGCCACGTGATCACAGTTCTTACGAACTATTACCTTGGCCAAGTTTTATCCAAACCAGATATCTCAGGCCGATTAGCGAAATGGGCGATTGAAGTAGAAAACAATACATTGTGTACAAACCACGTCCAGCTATCAAAGGCTAGATACTAGCCAACTTCGTCACGGAAGTCCCAAGCAACAAGGTGCAAGAGTGCGAGGCTGTCCAAAATCCAATGCTAGTCATGGATGACCGCGCATGGACCCTCCACACTCATGGCGCATCGAACGATGAGGCGCAAGGGCTGGTCTTCGTTTAATAAGCCATCAGGTTGGACTTCAAGAGCACCAACAATGAAGCCGAATATGAAGCGTTTCTCGCAGGGCTTCGGTTAGCAATCAAAATAGGCGCTAAAATTTTGGAAGCACACGTCGATTCTCTTTTCGTTGCAGGGCAAATCAATGGTCTGTATGATGCAAAAGGCGAAACGATGGCCCTATACCTCGAACAGGCGCAATCTTTGATTAACAAATTCCATAATTTCAAAGTTACCCACATCAATCGAAGTGAAAACAAGCATTCAGATGCGCTCGGCAAACTGCAGCAACAAGCTTCAAACCTCGCGAGAGAAGTGCGCATCGAGGTGCTAAAAAACCCTTCTGTTCCGCTACATCAAGTGAATGTGATAGAAATGGGAAATCCTTCTTGGATGTCTCCCACCATCATGTTCTTGCAATCTGGGATACTCTGAGAAAACAAGGCGGAGGCAAGAAAAGTCCAAAACAAGCACTGAATTATAAATTAGCAGACGGAATACTTTACCGAAGTCATAGTGTGGACCACTCCTTCGCTGCGTTAATCCACAAGATGCGCAATACTTGATCCGCGATATACATGAGGGGTTGTGCGGAATTCATGCCGGCCCGCGCATGGTAATGGCAAAAATCATGAATGCTGGATACTATTGGACGGGCATGCACTTAAATGCAATCGAAACACTGAGGAAATGCAAAATCATGTCAGCGACATGCGCCTAAGACATTGGGCCCCAAAAATCCTTTGATCCTAGTGATAACGGCGTGGCCTTTCCAGCAATGGGCAATCGATATGGTGGGACCTTTTCCTGATGCCCTAGGCATTGTAAAGTTTATAATCGTAGCTATCGATTATTTTACTAAGTGGGTAGATGCTAAGCCACTCGCATCAACCATGGTAACGGTAGTTCGTAAATTTGTTTTGGAACACATTCTTTGTCGATTCGTCTGCCTATGCGCATTATCAGTGATAGTGGCCCCAATTTTGCTTCCGAAGATCTACAACGATGGATGGCTTAAATGCATATGCGCACGTGTTTACTTCAGTCGCGCATCCCCAAGGGAATGGCCAAGTTGAAAGCATCAACAAAAGTATAGTCGAAGGGATCAAGATAAGATTGGGGACGGCGCAGAGAGGTTGGGTGGATGAGTTGCCAAGTATCATTTTGGCTCATCGGACCATGCCGAAAACCAGCACTAGTGAGACACCTTTTAGCTTGGTTTATGGGACTGAAGCAGTAAGCCCAGCTGAGATTGTCTCCCATCACCACGCATGATCGCTATGCGAACCCAGAATAACGATGAAGTGCAGAGGCTTGATCTGGACCTCTTGGAGGAAAGGCGTGAAAACGCCGCAATAAATGAAGCCAAATACAAGTCAAAGCTTGAAAAATACTACAATGCGCAAGGCCGCATTTGTACTTTCCTTCCTTGCGATATTGTTTTAAAAGATAACGAAGCGTCCAACCTGAGCGTCAGGAAAGCTTGCGTCTAAGTGGGAAGGCCCTTACGTAATCCATGAAGTCCTAGGAAGTGGGCTTACACCCTCAAGCGTTTGGACGGCACACACATTTCTAGGACCTGGAATGCGCGACAATTACGGTGATGTTATATGTAATCCAAGCATCTTCATATGCATTGGCCTTGCGCCTTATCAGTTTTGGCGCAAGAAACTACTAATGATCTAAGCTTATCAATTTTGTACATGGACCACGCGCCTTATCGTTAATACAAAGGAAACAGTCGTTACACAGCATTGATTATTTAGCCATTTTGTTACAAATGCGCGAAACCACTTTGGGTATACGCAAAAACATTATGGTATAACATGACTCATGAGCTCATTACCAATTTTATTCTCTCTACCTATACAAAGTGGTTATTTTCACGCAAATATTTTAACTTCAGATATATACATCAGATTACCATTTCAAGCTACACACATCGGGTTAAAGAGTACATATCAGTCATTAAACAAAAACATGTTGCACGATTACATGGAATTACAATCAAGATTCCTAAGTCATCCTAAACATTACACGCGGAAGGCACACGCACCCTATTCCTCTGACTCTTCAACTTTCCGCTGCCTCATCATGAAAAACATCCTTTAAATGATCAACAAAGTCGTCATGCTGGAGCGCTTCACTTCCAGATGCATCACTTGTAGTGTAACATTTATGTAAAACGGGTCTCGAAAACCCGCTCCGTTTATTCAAGTATTTATTCAATGTTTTGTTATGCATTTATTAGTATTATTAATTTATTTTATAATCACTATCAATATACAAAATACATACTTAAATAATATTCAATAAGGGATAAAATTAAATCATTAAATAACAAAAAGGAAATAAAATAAAAAAAGAGAGTAACGGAGAATTGAACCTGGGTCACTCACCAATAACACGCACCAAAACACCACTAAGACCACACACACTTATTGTTAGTTTTGGAATCAAATAATGTATATAGTGAATCCATGGTCAACTGCAAGTTCAAATCATCAAGAGGGTAACCGCCCACTGATTCAGTGATTATCACTACTATCCGTTTTGATTTTTCAATTGGTCGATTATAACCGACAACCAACATCAAATCCTCAATCAAAATTCAATTAAAATCAAACCGTTTTGCTAATCATCGATCTTAATTTCCGTTTCAAAACCGAAAGCCAATCTCATCCTGAGCAGCCTATAAAATACCCAATGAATGACAAATCCAAACTCGTCCACTTATTCAAAACTTCACTCGAAACCCCTACTCTACCTTCTATTCAAAGTCATCATCGCCGGAATTTCTCACCGGAAAATCAGGAGCAGCGTGTTGTCGGTAAAATTCCATGTTATTTCTGTATTCGTATTACTTTATGTAAACCAATAATTGAGTAACAACAAACATTGATTTTAACCTGGCATTATCGAGTTCAATTCTGGGTTGCTTCAAGGAAGAAGATGAAGTTTTGAGTTGTATATAAATTTATTTAAAAACAAGTTACAACCGGGTTAGACGAACAATCCAGTGGTGGACTGTGTGTACATTTAACACGCACGTCCCGAGTTTGAGTGTTGATTAAGCCCATGTTGTTGAAATAAAAACCGGTTTACTTTTTAAACAAATACGCTAACTCACAGTAAGTTGTTAAGTATAATAAAATATCTATATAAAACGGGTTAGACACCCAGCCCAACTGGTTGGGCTGGGTGCAAAACAACACTGAGGTCGCGGGTTCGAGTCAGATCCTTCACACTGGTTCGTTCATTTAAAAATCTTTTTAAATTAAACAATTTCTGGAGTAATCTAATAAGTGTATAAGAATAATTAAAATCAGAATCCTTACGGGTTAGACACGTAGCTCAGTTGGAAGAGCTGCATGCACGTAAACGGGAGGTCACGAGTTTGAATCTCACACACGCTGCCAAAAACGACTATCGACCTGGTCAGGCCCTCTTGTCAGGTCTGACAAGATTTTTTTAATATTATTTTATTTTACTTTATACTATTATATATATTTATATATATATATATAATATATATTACTTAGAAATTAAATAAAAACACTTAAAGACACGTTTTCGTAGGTTTAAAAATCCCAATAAGTACCACAAAAATAACCTAAAAATCTAACAAAAAGTATTAAATCAAAATATTAATTTTTATATATATATCGAATTATCGCATTATTATTTAGGTTAGTATTCCTTCGTCGGTCAAATCCTCAACTCATGCGCATTCACGATCAATCAAGAAACGCACCCACTGTGAGTGAACCCTTACAAATTCCCCTTTAAATCATGTTTTGGGATGTATCATGTGTCGTGACATATTTTATTTATTTAAACACTTGTGCTAACACCATTATGTGATCTAATGTGTATATTTGTTTGTGTGGTTATGTGTGGATACATTTTATCATTTCAGTTCAATCATTCATTTAAGGCCATCAGTTCCTCGTGGGATACGAGTTGAGCATCAGGTGCCTCATTAGATCGGCTCCGTTTGATTGAGCCTTGATCTCAAGTTCATCATGCAACTTGTTCATATGTTCATCATTGATATTATGTTGTTTGTGATTTAATTATATATACATAAGTTCATATATGGTCCATACACATTTTTATTACAACAACCAATATTAAACTGTTTAATTGTTAAATTTAGATTCACTCGCCAACTTTTGTTGATCCCAACCTTTTGTTTTACACATGATACAGGTGGACAGGCTGAGGAGAGGAACACATAGGAATGGCCTTGAAGATAAATAAAATACAACTTGTTTAGAACAATGTTTTTTGCTTATATGTTTATTTGTGTTTGGATATTTGAATTTTAACTTCAACTTAATAAATATGAAACCTATTATTAGTAATTGTTATGAGCTTTGATGATAACCCAATTATGCCCCAACTTTTATTTCGCTGCGGGTCGGGATGTGACAGATTGGTATCAGAGCTTTTGACTATAGGGATATAGGATAGGTTATTAGACCATTAGAGCCTATACTATAGTTGATTAGATTTTAATTGTTTATGTCTTACATGCAAAACTCATGATGTTCATTTTTTCATGTTTATCTCACAAACAAATGCATGCAAACACTTTCACTACTACATGTTAATATGTGATGTTCATTATAGTCTATATATTGTTAACATATCATGCCTATGCAAAGCACACACATCACGATTTCACAATCTTCATGATTTCTTCTCAAAGATTTTACAACATTTTCATGTTTTTCAAATCACATCAAAGTGAGTTCTACGACGGGCATGTAGTAACTGGAAGGGTACAAGTACCGGTAGTCGGAAATCCTGTCTAGGCTTGGCATTCATATAATTCCAATATAATGGACCAGTTTGCCTACCTGGGGACTAACGATGAGAGTACGAAGGACCTATTAGGCCAAAGCATGCCACACCAAACGTCGTGTGAACTAACCCCACTTTGAGTTGTCATTGTGTCTACACCTGGACACCTTCCGACCTTACATCTCGCATCATGTTTTATGAATTTCATTCGGGTGATGCAAGTGTTATCAAGCCGACACCAATGTGAACCCTACTAAGCCCAGTATCATGGGGCCCACATGACTACTAGGCTTGGTATGGGAGACATTTGGAGGCCCAAACATGAGCAAGCCCAAGACATCCTATGGATGTAGTTAAGTTATTGTTTTCATTTATTTATGAATGTTGTTTTCCATCTTTTTACGACACATGACACCTAAAAACTATCAACTCATAATCCCCTACGTATTTCCTGTAGATGTCTGCTAGACACTCTCGAGGTGGTAGAAGGTACAGGAAGATCTAGCGAACGTATGGCTACTTAAATCGCTTAACAGATGGATACCGTACTTCCTGACATTGTTCTGCAAGTTCAATAAGCTCTTGCCACCAATCCCATCAACCCCACCCATAAAGAAGGCCAAAATGTCACCAACCCTCCTCCCAACACCACTAAATGCACCTACAAGCATTTCAAATCATGCGATCCCCAAAATACGAAGGGACTGAAGGTGTCACCGCTCTCCTCCATTTGAGGAGATGGAAAACACTTTTCTCAACTGGATTGTCCCGATGATCGCAAGGTGCGATATGCTACGTGTCGTTTGTTCGGGGTAGCACTTACCTAGTGGAACACAGAAATGGGTAAGCGAGGTGCTGAAGCTGCTATGGCCTTGACTTGGGAAGAGTTGAGGGAAATCATGAGAGACGCTTCTGTCCAAGAAGCGAAATCAAGAAATTAGAAGATGAGTTTTACGCTTTGAAACAAAAGGAGGGAGACCACACCACATACAACAAGAGATTTCTCGAGTTGAATCAGATGGTCCCCAACCTGTTCATTCCGCTCTATCGTCTAGTTGAGCATTACATTCGAGGTCTTCCCTCGTTCAAGATTTTGTGTTAAGTACTTCACCCGCAACACTCGAAGCTGCCATGGAGCTGGCTACTGAACTTACGGAAAATCGCATCCGAAATAGCGAATTTAAAGATGAGAAGAAGAAAGACAAGACACCTGTTGAAACTCCAACCTCAACCCAAACAGGTTCGTCTTCTAAGTGTGCTGGTAAGAGAAAACGCAATGGCAAAAATTTCGCCGTTACCCAAACAATTCCCCCATCACTGCTGCCCCAATCACACAAGTCGCTCCTAATGCCGCCCCATTCAAGAAGCCATACACTGGTTTCTCATCCAAAATGCAACCGATGCCAATATCACCACCCTCCTGAGAACCCATGTCAATATTGCACAAGTTGTGGTCGTACAGGTTACACAATTCAAACTTGCCACATCCTCCAAAAGCCAAATCGCAATCAGCCGCAAGCTCAAACCAACAATCAAGTGGTAGGCCAAGCCCAACACCAACAACCTTTACTCTTACCACCTGCTCAACCCATGGCTCAACCCTACTACCAACCCAATTACCAATGATACAACCCGTCAGAGCATGTTTCAACTGTGGGATTCAACCCATTTTGATTCACTTGCCCACGCTTGGTGAATATCTAAAATGCTCAAGCTCAAGCCAATCCAGTGAATCAAGCCAACCAAGCTAATCCACTTGCTAGAGGAACAACTTTCAACATCAACGCCAACCAAGCTAGGGCTGATAAGACGTGGTCACGGTACGTTTCTTATCAATGGTAGTTATGCATCCATACTATTTAATATTGGTGTGGATAAGAGTTTCGTGTCCTTAGAGTTCGAAACTATTCTCGATTTACCTCCGTTAGTCTAGCTGAATCATTCACGGTGGAGTTGTTGATGGTGAACCTATTACGTTAGACTCGATTATTCGTGATTGTACTCTCAATGATTATGAATTTCCAATTGATCTCATCCCTATGAAGTTGGGTAGTTTCGATGTCATTATTGGAATGGACTTGCTTAGCCAACACCGTACGGAAGTTGTTTGTTATGAGAAGTTTATTCGAATTCCCCTCGCAGATGGTCGAACTTTAGTATCTTTGGAGAAACTCCTTCCAAAGGGCTCAAATTGATGTCATGTCTCCAAGCTCAAAAATATCTTCGCAAAGACTATATCGCGTTTTTAGCTCACATCGTCAAAAAGGAAGCAAGGAAAAGAAGCTCGAAGATATTCCAATCGTCAAAGAATTTCCTCAAGTTTTTCCCAACGACGTTTCAGGACTTCCTCCTGTGCGAGAAGTCGAATTCCGAATCGATCTTTTACCTGGTGCTACACCATTCGCAAAATATCCATATCGGTTAACCCCATCTGAAATGTGAGTTAGCTAGTCAGCTGCAAGAGTTGACTGACAAAGGCTTTATACGTCCTAGCTCGCGCCTTGGGGTGCACCGGTTCTTTTCGTAAAGAAGAAGGATGGAACTTTTCGTATGTGTATCGATTATAGAGAGCTCAACAATCTGACCATCAAGAATCGCTATCCATTACCTCGTATTGATGATCTTCTAGATCAACTTCAAGGTGCCACCTGTTTTTCAAAAATCGACCTTCGTTCTGGTTATCATCAACTTAGAGTGCGTGAAGAAGATATTCTAAAGACGGCTTTTCGAACTCGTTATGGTCACTATGAATTCATGGTTATGCCTTTTGGTTTGACCAATGCTCCTGCCGTTTTCATGGATTTGATGAATAGGGTGTGCAAACCCTACCTCGATCGTTTTGTCATAGTTTTCATTGATGATATTCTTATATACTCCAAGACCAAATCCGATCATGAGCGACATCTTCGACTTATTCTAACACTTTTGAGGACCGAAAAGCTTTTTGCTAAGTTCTCGAAATGTTAGTTTTGGTTAAAAGCGGTGCAATTTCTTGGTCATATTGTTAACGACAAAGGGATTCATGTTGACCCTGCAAAGATCAAAGCGGTGCAAGAGTGGCAAGCGCCACGTACTCCTACCGAAGTTAGATCATTTCTTGGTCTAGCTGGTTATTATCGTCGTTTCATCGCAAATTTTTCTCGTATCGCTGTTCCACTCACAGCCTTGACTCACAAGAGCAAACCCTTTATTTGGGGGCACAAGCAAGAAGAGGCTTTCCAAACTTTGAATCAAAAACTTTGTGAAACACATATCCTTACACTTCCTGATGGCTGCGAAGACTTTGTGGTTTATTATGACGCGTCAGGGCAAGGTTTATGTTGCGTTCTAATGCAAAGAGGAAAGGTGCTAGCCTATGACTCAAGGCAACTCAAAGTACATGAAAAGAACTATACCACGCATGACCTAGAACTTGGAGCAGTCGTGTTCGCTCTTAAGATATGGAGACATTATCTCTATGGTACCAAGTGTGAAATCTACACTGACCACAAGAGCCTTCAACATATCTTCAATCAAAAAGAGTTGAACATGAGGCAACGACGATGGGTCGAACTTTTAAATGACTATGATTGTGAAATCCGGTATCATCCTGGCAAGGCTAATGTTGTGGCTGACGCCCTCAGTCGAAAGGAGTATGCAAACTCCATCCGTCTTTTGTGTTCTCAAATTGTGGCCGATCTTCAAAGCTGAATTAGAGCAGCTCAACATATTTCTGTCATGGAAAATGATGTGCAAGATGAATTGTCTTGTGGAGCTGAAACTAAACTAGAATCCAAGTCGGATGGTATTCTCTATTACTTGAATCGTATTTGGGTACCTAATCGTGACGATCTTCGTGCTTTTCTCATGAACGAGGCTCACGAAACACGATACTCTATATATCCAAGGGCCGATAAGATGTATCAGGATCTACGATACTCTTACTGGTGGCCCAGCATGAAGAAAGATATCGCCATATTTGTTTCGAAGTGCCTCACGTTTTCTAATGTAAAAGGTGAACATCAACGACCTTCAGGTTTACTCATTCAACCTGAAATACCTGTTTGGAAGTGGGAAAACATAACCATGGACTTCATTACCGGGTTACCTCGCACCTCTAGTGGGTATGACACCATTTGGGTTATCATTGACCGTCTTACCAATCAGCTCATTTCATTCCGATCCGCGAAGACTTCAAGAACGAGAAGTTAGCTCGTATCTATATCAATGAAATTGTAAGCCGTCATGGTGTGCCCTTAAGTATCATTTCAGATCGAGATGGACTTTTTACTTCACGAACGTGGCAAGCCGTACAATCCGCTTTGGGTACACGATTAGATCTCAGCACTGCCTTTCACCTCAAACTGATGGTCAATCTGAGGGCACCATACAAACCCTTGAAGACATGTTGCGAGCATGTGTCATAGACTTCAAGGGTAATTGGAACACTCACTTACCGTTAGTTGAATTTTCATACAACAATAGCTATCATTCAAGCATTGGTATGTTCCTTTTGAAGCCTTATATGGTCGTAAGTGCCGATCTCCTATATGTTAGCACGAAATTGGTGAAGCGCAAATCACTGGACCCAAACTGATCCAAGAAACGACTAACAAAATCCTTCAGATCCGCAATAATCTTCTAGCAGCTCGAAGTCGTCAAAAGAGTTACGCTGATAAACGGCGAAAGCCACTGGAGTTTTATGTTGGTGATCAAGTACTTTTGAAAGTATCACCATGGAAGGAGTGGTTCGTTTTCGTCAAAAAAGCAAACTAGCACCACGCTATGTGGGACCATTAAAAATACTCGAAAGAGTTGGTCCTGTAGCATACAAGCTTGACTTACCAGAAGAGCTCAACAGAATTCATCCCACATTCCATGTATCAAACTTGAAAAAGTGCCTCGCCGATGAAAACCTCCATATTCCTTTAGAAGATATTCAAATCGATGAATCAATGCATTTTGTTGAAAGACCGGTAGAAATCATGGACTTCGGTGAAAAGCGTTTGAGACGAAGTCGTATTCCAATAGTCAGGGTGCGTTGGGAGTCAAAACGAGCACCTGAGTTTACTTGGGAACGTGAAGACTCAATGCGCGAAAAATACCCGCATCTTTTTCCAGTTGCAGCCACTACTTAAATTTCGGGACGAAATTTCTAAAAGTAGGGGATACTGTAACATTTATGTAAAACGGGTCTCGAAAACCCGCTCCGTTTATTCAATTATTTATTCAATGTTTTGTTATGCATTTATTAGTAGTTATTACTTTATTTTATAATCATTATTAATAAACAAAATGCATACTTAAAATAATATTCAATAAGGGATAAATAATTAAATCATTAAATAACAAAAATGAAATAAAATAAAAAAAAGAGAGTAACCGGGAATCGAACCCGGGTCACTCACCAATAACACACACCGAACACCACTAAGACCACACACACTTATTGTGTAGTTTTGGAATCAAATAATGTATATAGTGAATCCACGGTCACCTACAAGTTCAAATCATCAAGACGGAAACCGCCCACTGATTCATTGATTAATCACTACTATCCGTTTTGATTTTTCAATTGATCGATTATAACCGACAACCAACATCAAACCCTCAATCAAAATTCAATTAAAATCAAACCATCTTGCTAATCATCGATCTTAATTTCCGTTTCAAAACCGAAAGCCAATCTCATCCTGAGCAGCCTATAAATACCCAATGAAAGACAAATCCAAACTCGTCCACTTATTCAAAACTTCACTTGAAACCCCCTGCTCTACCTTCTGTTCAAAGTCATCATCGCCGGAATTTCTCACCAGAAAATCACGAGCAGCGTGTTGTCAGTAAAATTCCTTGTTTATTTCTGTAATTCGTATTACTTTATGTAAACCAGTAATTGAGTAACAACAAACATTGAGTTTAACCTGGCATTATCGAGTTCAATTTGGGTTACTTCAAGGAAGAAGATGAAGTTTTGAGTTGTATATAAATTTATTTACAAAACAAGTTACAACCGGGTTAGACGAACAATCCAGTGGTGGACTGTGTATACATTTAACACGCACGTCCCGAGTTCGAGTGTTGATTAAGCCCATGTTGTTGAAATAAAAACCGGTTTTCTTTTTAAACAAATACGCTAACTCACAGTAACTTGTTAAGTATAATAAAATATCTATATAAAATAGGTTAGACACCCAGCCCAACTGGTTGGGCTGGGTGCAAAACAACACTGAGGTCGCGGGTTCGAGTCAGATCCTTCACACTGGTTCGTTCATTTAAAAATCTTTTTAAATTAAACAATTTCTGGAATAATCTAATAAGTGTATAAAAATAATTAAAATCAGAATCCTTACGGGTTAGACACGTAGCTCAGTTGGAAGAGCTGCGTGCACTTAAACGGGAGGTCAAGAGTTCGAATCTCACCCACGCTGCCAAAAACGACTATCGACCCGGTCAGGCCCTCTTGTCAGGTCTGACAAGATTTTTTTAATATTATTTTATTTTACTTTATATTATTTTTGTGTGTGTATATATATATATTACTTAGAAACTAAATAAAAACACTTAAAGACACGTTTTCGTAGGTTTAAAAATCCCAATAAGTACCACAAAAATAACCTAAAAATCTAACATAAAGTATTAAATCAAAATATTAATTTTTATATATTTATCGAATTATCGCATTATTATTTTAGGTTAGTATTCCTTCGTCGGTCAAATCCTCAACTCGTGCGCATTCACCATCAATCAAGAAACGCACACACTGTGAGTGAACCCTTGCAAATTCCCTTTTAAATCATGTTTTGGTGTGTATTATGTGTCGTTACATATTTTATTTATTTAAACACTTGTGCTAACACCATTATGTGATCTAATGTGTATATTTGTTTGTGTGGTTATGTGTGGATACATTTTATCATTTCAGTACAATCATTCATTTAAGGCCATCAGTTCCTCGTGGGATACGAGTTGAGCATCAGGTGCCTCATTAGATCGGCTCAGTTTGATTAAGCCTTGATCTCAAGTTCATCATGCATCTTGTTCATATGTTCATCATTGATATTATGTGGTTTGTGATTTAGTTATATCATAATTTCATATATGGTCCATGCACAACAACCAATATATTAAACTGTTTAATTGTTAAATTTAGATTCATTCGCCAACTTTTGTTGACCCAAACTTTTGTTTTACACATGATACAGGTGGACAGGCTGAGGAGAGGAACACATAGGAATGGCCTTAGAAGATAAATAAAATACAGCTTGTTTAGAACAATGTTTTGTGCTTATATGTTTCCTTGTGTTTGGATATTTGAATTTAAATTTCAACTTAATAAATATGGAACCTATTATTAGTAACTGTCATGAGCTTTGATGATAACCCAATTATGCCCTAACTTTTATTTCCGTTGCGGGTCGGGGTGTGATAGGTAGTTGCAGACGGTCATACTCTTAGTTCGCCTTGGAGAAGGCAACATCTATATTGACCCCATGGGTAGCGGGGCAGCTGGTATCCCAACTAACATCCAAAGCACGAGTTACGTGATGAGCGCTCTCTGCATAGCCCTGCGCATATCCGTCATGGCGTGTTATGACCATCAGCTTGGCCACAGCACTGTCCAACTCTACCGAGTTGGGGATTGAATTGGCAATCTGCACATCGCATGGAAAGAAAATGTGAATCAAGATAAATGGTGATCAAAATAATAATAGCGTACTTACATTCACAACTTCGTGCTGCTGCATCCAGATCATGTTTTCGTCAAAAGGTCTGTCACACTCTCTGTGGTGGTGCGGGCCGCCTCTGAATCTTCTGATTTTTGCTCTGCAAGTTCGGCGCGCTTCTCACCCGCGCTCACCTTCACTTCAGAGAGTCACAGCTTCTCTTGATCCTCCAAGTGCCTACAATATAATTCAGCTTTCTCGACCCTTGCAGCTTGGAGATCTTTCTACGCACCTTCGAGAGCCACCCTAGTTTCTACCAGATTATGCAATAAGGATGTCAGTTCGGCAATCTCTTAATTTCGTAAAATAAGAAGGGCAGAAGTTTCTACATCTTTCTACTCGCTGCGCTCCAGATGATACCTCGCCTCTTCGGCGGCAGTTGGAGCCTCATCCTTTTCCTTCTTGAGGCGCTCGACCTCAGCGCGCAAACCCATGGTTTCATTCCTCAATGATATTTTCTCATTATTATCCCATTTACAAGCCTCCTCCACAGCTTGCGCTCCTCAGCAAGCGTGGCAATGGCGCTCTCAGCCTTTTTCTTCCACCCCAGCACAGATCACTCTTCGGTCCTTTGCGCTTCAACAAACTTGGCCTTCTCAGCCTCCAGCTCTCGTTTTTGCGTGACCATTTGTGTCACACCCCGATAAGACCACAGAGCCGGGTGTGAACTAAACTTGTATCTTCATTGCACAGCGGAAGTAACGTGAGTGCTAAGACTTCTAATAAATGAACGCCCACTAATTACTCCAATCCCCATGGGTTCTTATATTCCAACCATGCCATAATTTGAAAATATAACCCGAGAAAGAAACATGCATAAAATCAACATAAAGTTGGCGAGTTCATAGTTTGTTAAAAAGATTTAAAATAAATCTTTTTGGTAACCAGTTAAAATATTGTTGAGGAAACGTAATAAAACCATTTTTCTCGGCATGTCCATTGAAAACCTTGTTTTTGTAATACTTGAATAACCGTCGATGTCCGCGTATGACAAAGACAACATGCCCGCATGAGCCTATAACCCACCCCAAGCTAGTAAGTGCCTCGACAAACCGTTTACTCAAGACGGTAGACTAGCAGGCGGTTATAGTTTCCGATATGTAGCGAGGACTTCACTGTACAGTTTTAAGCGACCATACAGCCCTTATTGTTGAGTAGAGGACAATCCATTCCTTGTGTCTTCGTGCCTCGCACGAGTATAGGTGGGTCTAACCCACTCGAGTCTTTGTGCCTCGCACAAATGAGAATGGGCCTAGCCCATTTGAGTCTGTAAGCAGGACTAACCAGTCCCCTTATCTGTATGTAGGACAAACCAGTCCCGTTGTAACTCGGACCTTCCCGTCACTAGTTATGAAACTCATGCACGTTTTGAAAATACGTGAGTGTTTTGTAAGACCGGTATGTTTGGCATAACCCTTTCGTAAACCATTTGAGTTTATTGAAATTCATTTGCAACATGGTTTAGAAATCTGTTGTTTTCGTTCATCGAAATATTGTGTACTTTTGCAAAACTTGCATGTCCTTCCACCCCCGAAAACATTTATAAGAATGTAAAACCGTAAAAAGTGGGGGTTATGAACTCACCTGGATAATCCAGTGCAAAGCTAGCTTAATGTGATTTTCATAGTGTTGTCTCAACAACTTGACTTGCTAGCATGCAATCTAAGGTATTCCTAAAATCGAATAACTCGTAAGTTTCTAAGAATGACGTAGCTATACTACGTGATACCAAGCTCTACCGAATCATTACTCGTACGATTCTATGGAATTATTATTGTTTTAACTCAGTTAACCAATCTAGGGTTTTCTTACAATTGTCTTAGTTTTCGAGCGACTTGATATATATGTTTATATCTAAACATAACTATATTTCATGATATCGTATTAGCCATCATGTACGTCAACGGATAATAGTACGACTCTTCGTAGTTTCGTAAGGTATATTATATATATATACTTGAAAATATATCCGTATTGATAATACATTTCGTATTCGCGTGATAGTCTTGCGGTATCGTGTCGCACTTCGTTAGGCGTTTGAATCGAATATGAACAATATACTATTATTTAAATATCATTCGAAAGTATTCGAGTCGTCGACGTTTGAAATGAATATAACTATATTTATTTATAAAAGTATTTGACGTCTCGCCATTCGTATATATATAATATTCTTGTTATACGATTTCTGAATTCTGACGCCTTTAATATATAATTACCGAATTCGTTCGTTTGAAAATAATACACCTTGTATTCGTCTTGTAAAAGCGTGCGGAATATTGGCGTTTCCAAATAAATATAAACAATATACTTATTTTTATAACATCGTTCGAATGATTTATCGATGTCTGAAATCTGATTTCCGAGTTTCGACTTTGAATTAAACATAAGTAAATATTATTTATCTTGCAGTCGATTGCCGAACTTTTGTTAGCTTGAAGTCGCGCTCGTGGAAATGTTGTCGGATCGATTTGTAGGCGTCGTCAAACTAAATATATATTAATATTATCTTATAACAATCATTTGAACATTGGACGTTTTATCCTTGAAATATAACGCGTTTAGTATTACGGATTTTTGACGAAAATAGGGCAGGGTTTCCTCTGTTTTTGGACGATCCCGACAACACAAGTTGTCGATTTATTTATCAAAACACAACCTGCAATTTCGCAATAACAATATCTATAACTTCTTGTCGTGATTGAAATGTGGTTTTTGTCGAATATAAGTCCATTTTATATATTTAACGCCGATTATAATTCCGATTTATATAAATATATCGGTTCTGTTTTACTAGTATTTCTAAACGAGTTACGCGGTCGGATCGATTGTTATATATTATTTATTTTCTTTGGCTATATATATCGTTTACCGTTTGGTTTGAGCTCGGTTTCGCGCGCTAATTATTACTAATAATTATAAACTAATATAATTAAATTTCGCGTTGTAATTAATTTTTACCGAGTCTCGGGTTGACCCGTTGACCGGGTTTGACCAGTTGACCGCGTATGACCGAGTTGACTTTCGTTGATCGGACCGAACCGAACACCGAACCTGAAACAAAACAGTTTAAATTGAACCGAAAATGAACTCAAATGAAAACGAACTGAAATATCGAAATCTGTTTCAAACTTGAAACGAAACATGAACCGCGTTTGAACTGAGACCCGAGACAAGACTGTTGACTGGATTGAACTGAAATTCGAGACACCGCCGTTGCCGACTACCGCCGCCACCGGCCGTGGAACATCGCCGGCTGTCGCCGTCAGAACAACCACACACCGCTGTTCGATTCCCCACTACCGTCGGTCGCCCGCCGGAGGCGACGGCTGCTGCCGCCACTGCTCGTCGATCGAAACCCCCAACCCGATAAACCCACCCCGAATCTGCCTGAACCGAAACGGCCCCCACCGTGAACCATCGCCGACGAGTGTGGCCAAGACAGCCATTGCCGCCGCGCCAGCGCCGTCATCTCTTTGTTTCGTATCTCTCTCTTTCGTCTCTCTCTCTCTACCCGCTGCTCTCTCTCTCTCTCTCTACACTCTCTCTGTCTGTGTGTACGCGGGTGTGTGTGTGCGGAGAAGATGATCGGAGACAAGGGGGAAAGGGAGGGTGTCGTGTAAGTGGGGTGCAGCGGCCAGAGTAGGTGACCGCCGGAGGTCACCGAATCCGGTGAGTGGAGCCGCAGAGAGGAGAGAGGCAAGAGATGTTGTGGTGTGCTAGGGTTTGTGTTTGAGAAGAAATGAAGGGATTAGGGTAATGTTGATATTTATAGTTAGGGTTTCTCCAACGGGTCGGGCCCAAAGCCCGTTAACGCGTGTAAGCCCAATACGTATTCCAAAGCCAGTTTTTGAAACCGAGCGTCGTAATTTATCGAAATTTATTTATTCGGACTCGAAAACGTTTAAAATTATATCGGGGGTCGTTGTTTGACGCGTAATCTGTTCCTTGCGTTAAAAATCGTGTAGTTGCCCTGTTTGTCGTTTTGGATCCGTTTTTCGATCCGGTTTCTACCGCGAATAGTAAAATTCAATTACAAAGCTAAATATATCATAATATACTAATATGGAGGTGTAACTCGAGTTCGTTGCTTCCGTTTCGTTGTCGGTGCGTTTCGGTCTTCCGCGTAACTTTCACGTTGTGCTTTGCGACGTTCAACGATCCAGTTTTATCGCATAATTATAACTGTAATGCAAATACAAGTACAAAATTCGTATTTTTAGACGTTGTTAGTATTTGTTTGGCATTAGTTCGCTTAACGTTCGATTTCGCGTTAAAGTTATCGATTGTCGCCAAATCGCGTAACGTGAAGCAAGTAGACGTTCTAGGCTTCCTAAAGGCCTGATCGAGTTAATTTACGTCTAATTACAGTAATTATAATGGTATTACTGTTTGTTAAGCGCTTAATTAAGACCGGAAACTGCCGGTTGTCACAATTTGGGCCCGCTCGAGTGCCCTCTCTCTCTTCGAAGCCTCGAATCTTTCTTGATCTTGGTGCATATGTGCCACTCTCTAAATGATCTTGTGAGTGTTGGAGGCGGAGATGGCGGTTAATTGCACGTACGCGAGGTACGTTTGTTCATAACTTTGTTCCCCACGCGCTCTCACCTCCGCTGGGACGAAGGCACCTTTGAACCACTTTCGGCACACCTGCAAGTGGCTTAATTTTTCACCCTGCTTTAACTTCTAGACAGGGGTATGGATCTCAGCAGCTCGGTTCTTTGAATATGATCGGTAGTAGTAGTCACCCGGGGTTTCATCCGGACGAATTGGGGACCCTTCGCCAGATGGGTGCTCCCCAAATCCCCCGGCTCACCCTTGGGTACTTGTTCCGCTGACTGAACCCCCGAAAAAGAAGTATCTTAGGGGCATCCTCAACAACCTTTTCTCTGGTCTCTTCCACAACAGTTTCCTTTTCAGGAACCATTGCCTCAACATCCACGCTCGTCTCTATTACTCGGCACTTGACTCACCACCTTTAACACTTGGCGCTTGCGCAACCTCCTAAATGGGTGGTGGCATGGAGGTGGTCTCGACAGGCACGGTAGGAGCAGACGGTATAAAAAATTGGGCCTTTCATCCTTTCCTGTATAATGAAGGCACCAAAACGGTTAAACAGAAAAAAGAAAGGATTAAACACAAGATAAAGTTTTACCTGGAGAAATTTGGCTGCAAGCGCGTCAAGATTCCGGCGCTTGCTGATGGTTTCCCTTCGCGCAACCTTCTTCGAAGGTTGTGCAACTGTATCGCCCTTGGGAAGGGCTCTCTTCTTAGTTTTCTCCTTGAGGGGTTCCAGGCTCGACTCCAGATCTATCGGCTTATCCGAGTTCGCAGCCGGTATCTCCGCGGCCTCTTGCGGCTCAGCCTTGGATTTCTTCAAACCTACAGGCTCAAGACCTTCCATTGAATCAGAAACCACCACATAGTTAACCCAAGTGTCAGGCACAGAGCACGTACCTTTAGGGAGTCCGCCGACTTCCTGGTTGCACCAACACTAGGCCCCGCGCACCTCTTCTTCTTTAAGTCGCGGCCAACGCCCAGGTTCCAAAGCGCACCTACATAATGGCGCAATACATACTAAGTAATCCGAAAGATGCAAGTAATAAATAGTTAACGCTTATCATTTCCGGGCAGAGGGGCCGTTAAATCCGCAACTCGAGGCAACTCAAAGTTCCCAAGTATTTGGGAATACCAGGTTGGCTCTTCCGGATTAAGCGAAACGTTCTATATCCGCCCATTTTCTCTCTGGAAAGCCGCTATGTATAGCGTAACCCCTGTAAAAACGCGCATGGTTTAGCAATAACATACAAGGAAAAGCAACACAATAAGGGAGCTTACTCTTATCATCTTCCATATACACCGGCTTCTCACGGCGGTCAGACTTCCACAACAAGCTCATCCCAGTAGCAACCAACGCTCTTTCCGGCAACTGAACGGCCGGGATCTCCTTCATGTCTTGGTACCACGATTCTTGTTCCATAATCGACATAGTCTCCCTTGGAATATCCTCGGCCCCACGGAAGTGCATCCTTAGAGGGATGACCCCAGCTTTGATGAAGAAAAACTTCTGCTTCCAATCATGGTATGACTTGGGAGGAGTGTGCAAGATTTCTTCGCTTGTATACGGTGCTGAAAGGAGTAAAACCCCAAGGAGTAGTGAAGTTGATAAAACACCCGGAACCGGTTTACGGTTTGGTGGATGCCCATAGAGCGGTAGAGGAATTCAAAATGCTTGATCCTGACCATTCCCATCGGATTCAACTGGGAAATATGAAATTGATAGTGGTCCAGGATATCCAAGAAGAACTTCGTCATTGGTAACCGGAAGTTTCCGTCGGCAAAATGGTCGAAAAACAAGGTGATGAAGCCAAGTGGGGCATCGGCGGCAGTATCCCCTTCAGACGGGTATTGGGCACCCCATTCTTGTGGAAATCGGAAGCCGACGACAAGTCTTTGAAAACTGTTCGCCGACCATTTCAACGCAAGCAAGGAACTGGTAGTTTCTCCGGCAGTGGTACTCTAGGGCTTTTCTCCGGTCGTCATCTTTCGCGGTCGGAAGAAGCAGGGATCCGAAAGGGTTTTGGAGGAAAGAAATATGAAGAACTAAAGAGATGAGTGCATTTCAACCTAAGCTGATAACCTATTTATACTTATCGCATTTAATGCGATGGGAAGCGTGACGTCTCCGCACACCCAATGACAAATCCAAAGGTGACATGTGGAGGACAAGTGGGAAGCTAAAGGGTGCCACGTGCGCATGGCTGGTACTTTCTCTATGATTCATTAATGAGAAGGCAGCTGCACTGTTGACAGCCTGCTACAGCCATCAGACACTCCCACCCCGCTTTTTTCTCAACAACTCGCCTAAAAACTTGTTAGCTTTATGAAAATTCAAATTTCGAAGACCTTATCCTGAGCAATGATTTCATCCTCTCAAGGGTTTTCTTTAGTCCTTTCCTTGTAAAGGCCTTAACGATTTACAGTTATTGAAATAAACGCATATACATGATTTTTATTAGTCCAGTGCTCCACCTACTTGCTAAGTTGCGCATGGAAGCAACACTGGACTGGGGGGATTTGGAGGGGCATGGTCCCAAAAACCCTGTGCTTGCGCAAGATACCATACCCTCATAATGATAACAGGTCGCTTGAGTAACCTTGTGCGCCATGCGCAACAGTACACCAACCCTGAAAATAGCAGGTTGCTTAGCAAACCTTGCGCACCCCGCGCAATGGCAAGTTATACCTGAAAGCGCAGGTCCTAAATCCTGCGCTAACTAAGTAAGCTTCTAGCTCCGACTTTTCTAAGGTGAGAGCAACTCATACTTAGTCTTGAAAAAAGGACTTGATCCCTACAAGTCCAAGCTGGCCAAAAGCACTGATTAGGCCACGCAGTAAGGAGAAGCAAAAAGAGGCATCGATCAAGTACAAAGGGACAAGTGGCAGAGTTGTGACCCAATAGGCGCTTGGCAGGTTGTGCCAGACCACGTTGCATGATGGACAGTCGTGCAAAGGACAAATAGTACGCAAGGACGTACACGTGGCAACAACCAGCTCATTCCAGTGACTCTCACAAGATCTCCACTAACAACCGATGACAGAGCAGACAACAAGGACAACTCTTAGGACACGTGGCCCATCCACCGTGCGCCAAGCACTCTTCCTGCCAGGGACCACTAACGGTCGTGGTAGAAGAGACAAAATGGATATACCTGGTTGTCGCTCCTAGGCCCAAGGCCAATCAGCCCATCTCCTGCACACATCTCTCCGGGTATAAAGAAAAGATTGTTCCTCCAGGTTAAAACACTCTAGTTCTTGCTCACTCACTAATTACTTAAATTATCCTTTGCAAACCAATATACTTATTCTGACGCCGGAGTGTGGTCACGGAGAAACCCCCCCCTTTTCTCCCGTGGCAAGACTAACGGTTTTTCAGTTTTGCAGTGAGTCTAAACTAAGGTCACATCGACGGGCAGACAAGAGATAACCTTATATGCAGAGACCTTGTGCCAGAATCAAAATATCTCCGGATTTAGTTTGGTCCTGTGTTTCTTCAGGGGGTAATGTCCGTTTCTCAGAGGGGGTATTGTTCCCCTTGGGGTAAAATGAAACATGGGTGCCACTAGACTTCCCCGATTGCTTCCGCTTCCCACACCCCATAATCTTAGCATTTTGTAATTAGTAGATATAATGAAACAAAATTAAAAAAAAATTGCGTGTGTTAAATTAAATTAGATTAACTTAACTTAAATCATCATTAAGTCTTTATAAGTTTTAAATATTTTCCGTTGTTCAAAGCTACATACTATTTAATTGAATCTAATTTTACGTAATGCAGTTTTGGTCATTAGCGGGAAGGAGCATATAGGGTATTAACCTAACCTCATCCAATCTCGCAATTGTTCAAAGCTATATACTATTTAATTGAATTTAATTTTAGTAATGCAATTTTGGTCATCAAGGGGAAGGGCACCCAGGGATACTACCCTAACCCCGCCCAATATCGCGTTGTAATGTCAATTTATATAACAAAATATTTATAAACATATTAAACTAGCGGCACCTACCCACAAGTATGATAGAACTATGGACCTCACTCTTTTACTTCCACCCATCAATCACACGCACCCTAAACCTTAAACTATCCAACATCTCAACCCTCAACCCTTACCCTTGCAGCAAACCTTACCTCAACAAAGTACCTACAAAATTGCCCTAAGGGGTGACGACGATGTTACCACGTGTGTACCTTACACACATCCTTAGACTTGCCTTTATCATGATCATTTTAATGTGAAGGGCTTTAGTATTTCAGAAAAAAATTGACTAATGACAAAAAATTAATATAGCCGATCAAAACATGCCAAGTGACAAGAGGTTGTGGGTATTGGTATTCCTTGTTAAACGTTACAATATAAGACCATCACAATAAGAAGAACTAAAAACGTGTTTACTTAGCTGCCACAGAATAAAAACACTCATTCTTATAAATATAAAAAACCCACCTAATAAGTAAACACAAAAACACCTAAAAACATTACCTCATCATCTGTCAAAAACTCAACTTTTTATATAAATTGTTTTTTAATTATGTACCAACCCTTCCGGCCTCACCTCTGCCATATCTTCCACTTTTTCTCATTCTTGCTAAAAAATAATGCTCTAAAAATGAAAATGAGCACAAAAAAAAGTTACACAATAGTAATGGTTTGTGCCACTTAGACCCCAAAAACGCACATATATGTGCCATTGGGGATGCTATAAGTGTGTCAAAATAATGTTTACAATAAAAAAGAAGAATCTAGAAAGGTAAAACGCAAACATAATATGAGTAGTTAGGCTTCTCTAAAATTGAAACATAAACCAACCTTCTCTTGGTCTTCGTCGTTTTTCACCAATACCGTTGTCGTCTTCGCCATTGTTACCACGGCCACCACCATCATGTTGAACGACCGTCAAGACCATCCACATTCGTCGGGCCAGCCGCTGCTTGGTCGCCGACGTTGTTTACCAATACTGTCACAGGCGTCGCACTGTTCACCATTACAGTCGTCTTTGTGATGAACCACCTTTAGGACAATCCATATCCGTCGTGTGCGACAGAACCCTAAGAAAAATCAGAACCCTAGGATTTCTACTATCTCTCTCCCCCTCTCTCTCTCCTTTCTCTAGATGATGGAAAGTGTGAGTGGAGAAGCGTGTAGAGTGTAATGGTGAAGACGTGCCAAGCTGGTGCTCGCACTATTCGTAACGCTTGAGTTCTAGTGTATATGTATATATATCGACACGAGTAAGCTCATGTTTCATCTTTTTAATAATTTGACATCCTTGGCATTTATTTATTATTGTATTTTTGTGATTCAACATATATCTATCTTGCGATATCTTGTGAAAAGGTATTCATGACCCTCATGTTATGAACTTAGTGAAGGTGTATTCACGAGGTGTAAACTTTCATTAGCATAATCTCATGTCATTTCAACTCTCCATTTCACTTCCTATTTTACACTTAGACTAGGGTGCTCAAAACATGGGAGTTTATTTTTTTATATTTTTTATTTCTAGAAATTATGTATTAAAAATAAATAAAACATATATTAAACAAAATAAAATTACAATTACTTAAAAAACACATTACAGAAAATTAAAACTAGAAAATAAACCATAATAAACCTAAAATTTAGAAAGGGCATGACCAATTATATTTTTTTTGCGATATCTCGTTTCCACGCTAGAATAAACGGTAACATCTCAGGGGAAGCATGGTTATGTGGCTTAGTAAACGTCTCCATTTCCCGATCATACAAAAGTTATTTCACTGGCTCGCGTTGTTCCACCACTAACACTATGGTGTCTTCCTCACGTTTTTTTTATATTCACAACTTTATCGCTCGTGCTTGTTTTGCTTCTTTCATAAGGGTGTATTGTGAGAGCTTATCGGTCAAAGCTATTTTGCTATCGGATGGTGTTGTTGCGATCTCTTATCTTTCTTTCGTGGTCTTGTTGGTGAAGGGTCTAGGTTTATGTCGGGTATATCACTAGTGAACTCAGTTCCCGGTGTATCCGTATTATAGTTACCCGAATCCGACGACTTTCTTTTTAGGCCCGAACTACCACTAACTTCACCCAACAATGTACCGGGGCCTAATTTGTCATGTTTATTAACAACCTCACATGCCTCAACATGATGAAAACCACTCAGATATTTTGATCGGTAATCTTTAAAGCCCTCATCATGACATCGACGTCGACACACCCGCTACCACGAATACGATTCTACATATATAACAAATATAAAGTAAAACATAAAAACAAAAACGATGTTATAGAAAATATTTTAATAAATGTTAAAAAAAAATTATACCGCTTGTTGCCAAAGGCCGTTGAAGTGGTTTACCTTACTCAACATAGAGAGCCATTTTGAACGTACTTGTGAACGGTTCGTGTACTTCCGCCGACCATTGCGTTGTAATGCTCGAGAATTGTCCGCTTTTTGTTGGTTGCCTTTTTTCTTGTTTAAAGAACAATGAACCCATGCCTTGGTAATGCCTCTTCTTGTTTTTTCGTCCAAGTTTGACACTCCGTCTTTCCTCCCTTTTCTTTGGCTCACTTGCTTCACCAATATCTTCGTCTTCAACCTGCGCCAATTTCTTCATCCAAATGTTGTGTTTCGCGGAAAACCTCTACATCTTGGTCTTCATTGTCATCATAGATCGAAAGTGAGCGCTCGACATTTCTCTTGGTGATTGAATTGGCGGGCTCCTAAATGCAAATGGATCGAATGAGTTTTGCGCTTCCATGAAGTATTCGTACATGCCGGGTGTGACCATCGTTGGGTCGTGTGGGTGTGAAATATTTGTGGCGGAAACTTAGGTTGGGTTGGGTGTTATAAAAAGTCAATTATGAAGCTTGGGGGTAAAAATTATTGAGGTTGAGAGTTTGTTGAATATCCGTATGGGGTTTGAAGCGGTGCACTCAGACCACTAGAACCGTCTCGTCTCGTTTGCGACACGCGTCCTCTTGAGTTTGAACCCGATCGTCGCTAGCGGAACCTTTTTTCTTGGGTTCACCTTTGTTTTGTTTATCCATGGTGTGGTGCGGAGAAATTTTAGTAAGAGTGGTGTGTGAGATGAATAAAATGTTTAGGTTTTAATAAAGAAAACAATTTTTAGGGTCCATTTTCATAATGTTCCAAAGTTTCATTCGGTGAGTATTCACCGTTTTGCTCCTTCATCGCTCACCAAGAATGGGCTGGCAGCCTCTTACCGTTCAGTAAACATGGGTCACGAAAGGGTTGTTGAAGGTAGCACTTCCACCCTTGACATATCCCACCCTTACCAATCGTGTAAGGGTGTAACCTTTCATGCTCCATCTTTAAAAAAACATAGTCAAACAAGTCAGCATTTACTATAGCTAAACATTTCATAACTTTAATGTCTTCACTAGATTAAAACTCATGAACAACTTTACTTATTTTTTATATTTATCAACTTGAGATTGAAATATAAATTTGTTATTGTTGTAGGTCATGGATGTGAAGAAGGAAAAAGTGGTTTTAAATTTTTGCTTTGAGAGATATGGCGTAGGAGTTTGGACATAAGAACAAGGTGCTCTACTACTACAATTATCTTTTAAGTTTTCTCACTTGTATGTAAAGATGACCAATTTACTTGTGAATGGGTGGATTTGGGTTACGTTACATTATGAACGGGTCAAATGGGAATTTAAAAGAATCAGATAAAAGGAGTCTTGGTCAAAAGTTGCCAAACTGTATTTAAATTATATAAGTAATCGTGTTTGGCATATTTACTTACTTGAAAAGGTTAAAAATTTTGGTCAAAAGTGACCCCCTGTTTGACCCATAGCAGAAAAATTAACCTTTTAATGTGTTATCTAACCCGTCTATTTTTTCACTGCGACTTGTGATGAAATTTATCCATTACCTTTTATCACTGGCTTTGTTTTATTTTGTATCCTCATGGAACTTTTTTGGTGTTGTCATATATAAAATCTCTCCAGGAAGAAAATAGTCTGAGTTGTTGACTTCCTGATGAGGGGCACTCAACATCAATTGCGTATTTGTTGGTTTCGTCCATGCACTAGTTAATATATTGTGTATAATGTATACAAAAATCTTGTCACCTGAATTATATTTTCTGTTTATTATTATGTCGATTGTGTATGAATTAATATGATGAAAATTGGCTTTTGTGAAGGATCAATTTCACTATCAACACATAGAGTTATTTTGACTTTTTGGCTTCAAAGTCAACATTATATGAGCTTTTGATTGGGAAAGTCAATTCAAGTGGTTGGTTGGTTGGTTTATATAGTCTTCATTAATCAATCTATTGGTGAAGCTTAGGATTGGTGGCTAAACTGTAAAAAAATAAAGAAGAAGAATAAATTGGTATAAAAACACACCTCTTAGTTTCTCCCAATGATATTCTATAATTATTTTTGTATGTTCAGCATGCTTACTTCAAAAATATATAACATTATATTTATTTACATGTCATGTGATTTCATTTATAAGAATTTTCCACAAAATTATGAATTATATTTTTTTTCAACCCATGTAATAAACGGGTGGATAACGTAATTGGTTTTATATTTGAATTGAATTGAAAAAACTAGAATTCAACTTACGAACTTGGATTTGGTTTACAACTTTTTAAAACCGGTTATCATCCAAATTGATCAGATCCAACCAATATAAAAATTATATTTTTATAAATAAGTACATTAATTTACTAAATTAGTAAATAAGTACATTTATTTACTAAATTGGTATATATTTTTTATTTAGTCTCTTATTTCGGTTTATTCAATTGGTAAATAAGTACATTTATTTACTAAATTGGTATATATTTTTTATTTAAACTCTTATTGCGGTTTATTCATAATGAAGCCGAATTCCAATTTTCTAATTTGACTTGAATTTTTCAAAATCTCATTTACTTTTTATAGACCAAAATTTGAATAACCCAGAAACCAATTATTTCGGTTTATTCAATTGGTAAATAAGTACATTTATTTACTAAATTGGTATATATTTTTTATTTAGACTCTTATTTCGGTTTATTCATACTGAAGCCGAATTCCAATTTTCTAATTTGAATTGTTTTTTTTTCAAAATACTAATTTACTTTTTAAAGATCGGAATTCGAATAACCTAGAAACCGATTATTTCGGTTTATTCAATGGTAAATAAGTACATTTATTTACTAAATTGGTATATATTTTTTATTTAGTTTCTTACTATCCGAATTCCAATTTTCTAATTTGAATTATTTTTTTTTTCAAAATCTAATTTACTTTTTAAAGACCAAAATACGAATAACCCACAAACTTAGTAATAAACACCTTAAATAGTAATGTGAAAGAGGCAAATAATAATAATAATAATAATAATAATAATAATAATAATAATAATATAATAATAATTTCAAGATCGTATGCATTAGTATAAAGCTTATCTCTAATTATTTTACTTTTGGCAAAATAACTATATAACATCAAGTATATATTATACAAAACTTTTTCAGACAGTATCCTTTAACGCAAAAGTTAACGAGTTTTGTATTAAATTTTAAAATTTGTGCGTTATTTCTTTTAGCCCTAACCCAGTTAGATTTCCTTGTTAAGTATTGCCTTTAAGCTTCTGACATTGCAAAGCTGAGAGAGAGAGATAAAGAAGTTTTGTGGAGAGAGAAAGCATGATTAATGATGAAGGAGTTGAGGAGGGATTGTGTTGTTTTAAATTTTAATTTTTGTTTAACAAAATAGTACCTAAATAAAATTTCTTTACACAATAGCCCTCAAAATGAAACTTCTTTACAAAATAGCTTTTATTATCTATATTGACAAGAATGTCTTTATGTGCAAGGCATGTGCAAGGTATGTGATCATATTTAACTAAAAAATCTAATTGGGTTAGGGCTAAAGACCTGCAAGATTTTGAAACGTTAAGTACAAAACTCGTCAATTTTTGTACTAAAGAACATCGCCTAAAAAGGGTATTAACATGAAGGACAAAACTTGTAATTTACTCATAATTCTAACATAATTTATTTGATTATAATAGTATTTGATTAAGTAGTTTGTATATAACGATGAACTAGATTTCTTGGCATCACGCGCTGCGGCGAAATAAAGTAAATGATAATTTAAAACAAGCGTTATTTGAAAATGAAGGCCGTTGTTTAAAAGCCAAACTGTTAAAATTTGTTCGGTTCAATTCATAATCATACCGTTTTACAATACCAAATACAAAATTTATACCGGAATGGCTAGGGAAATAATTAAGCGCGACTACGTACTTAGGTTTTTATAAAAAAGTTAACGAACATAAATTAACAAAAATATTAAATGAAATGATAAAAGAAACATGATTAAAAAATAAAAAAAGGAATTATTAAAATAAAAATTAAATGATAAAGAAAATATGATTTAGAAAAAAAGAAAAGAATTATTAAAATAAAAATTCTTATATGTATAATTCTTTAATAGTTAAAAATGACAACGTAAAGGTTAACAAAACAAAAGAAAAAAAGACCAAAACACATAAAAAAAATAAAATGAAAATAAAGAAAAAGAAGAAAAGGAAATAAATAAAATGATAAGACAATATTAGATGGTTTGAGATAGGTTAAAAAAATGGGAAAAAAATGGTTTAGATATAAAACTGAACTTGTAACATTGTGTATGTAACTTCAATAGACTAACCAATACACTAATCACAAACTTTATTTGTAGGTAATGAATAGAAAGTATATATATTAATTATATTTGAAGATGTAAAAAGATAAAAATATAGTGGATGTCGTATGGTATCTACCGATTGGTCTTTCAATATCAAATACTATTCATGAAGCCTCACTAATAATATACGGCGTAAATTTTTGTTTTGCTCCCTATGATTTAGTTGTTTTAACGGTTTTGCCCCAATCATTTATAAAATGGCTATTTTTCTCCCATAGTTTACTATGTTTTTCCCATTTTGCTCCCCGCCTCTAACTCCATCCAAATTGTTTGTTAACTGAAAGGCTATTTTGAGGCGGGGAGTAAAATGGATAGAGTTAGAGGCGGGGAGTAAAATGAAAAAAAAAAAAACTTAGTAAACTATTGAAGGAAAATGACCGTTTTTAAATGATTGGGGCAAAGCTGTTAAAACAATCACACCACAGAAATTAAAACGAAAGTTTATCTATATATATATAATTGTTTTAGGTTTACTATTGCTAGATATCGAACCTTTTTGAATGCGACACTAGCGAGTTGGTCTCTATTTAAAGCACCAAAAAGTACCCCAAAATCAATGCTTCAACTTAAAGCTATGACCTATCCTTCTTCAATAATTTCTTTATATCACTTCTATTTACTTTTCATTTTCAAGACATAATAATGCCTCTCCTTTTCAATAACTCCCTTTCATTATTCACTTCTAACATTATTAAAATAATAGGTTAAAAGTTATACACACATATACAACGCTATATGAATAAACACTATATGCCATGTCAGCTAGGCTAATGGTATCTTGACTCATCAGGATAGATTTGTGTTGGGTTCCATGATGCTTTCCTCATGTGACAAACTTTGTGAAGTGCATGTTTCATGACACCAATCACATATCTTGTTGGCGTTATCAATATGGTTATACCATTTTAAGGATTATTACTCTTTGAAAACAACGTGTAACAATACAATCTATATGGAAATCCAGATGATTACAAACAAACCCTTTAAAGGATGTCTCCTCAAATGGCAAACAAACGCCACTATCCGTTGCGGCGTCGAAGCTGCTCTAAAGATAATGGGATAAGGGAGATGTCACACCCCACCAATGGCGGAAATATCAGAGTGAGACGAAATCGAGATTGCAAGAGACTTTATAACAGCTAATTGTGACGAGTATTTAAAATAACGATTTTCATTTCATGCTAAAGATAATACATCGTTTAAAAGGAAAATACAACATTAAGAACGTAAGAATTTAAACAACAAAAACATAAATTTTAACTAAGTGCGTATCTAGTTCATCCTACTAAATTTCTTTTTAACGCATCAACATCAAGCTCCTGCAATATATATATTAAAGTAACATGTCAACACAAAAGCATTGGTGAGCATACAAGTTTAGTGAAGAAGCACCGGTTGAACCTAGTGATATCCGGGGATAGATAAGTCACAACCAGGGTGTTTCGGCATAAAAGGTTACCCCTCACTTCACTTTTTGGGTTGTAAGCTCGCTCCGGCTGATCTGCAAAACTAGCAGCGCCGTTAGTCTCGCCACAGGGAAAAGGGTGGTTTCTCCGTGACCACACTCCGGCATGAGAATAAGTATCTGGGATGGCAAGCAAGTGATTGCAAGTATAAGCGAGAGCTTATGTGTGTGTGTATAGTATTGTAAGTGTGTAAGCGTATCTTTTACCTGAAGATCCGATACTTATTTATAGCCGAGAAAGGTATGTTCAGGAGAAGTGCTGGTGGGCCTTGGGCCCGACCCATACAGCCAGACACATCCTTTTGGTCCCTCTGCGTCAGACATTAAATGCTCCCTGCATGAGAATTAATGTTCACTGTCGGGAGGTATGCTTTGTCAGATGTTGAGTGGAGCCACGTGTAAAGGCAGCTGTCTCTTAGTGTCAGGCCTGTTGCCAGCCGAAAATGGAGAAAGTGGAACAGTCACCGGCACGGACGTGGTTGGTGTATGGTCTGACGTCTGCCTCACTGACCATGGGCCCTGTCACACGCAACCTGCCGAATGACCTTTGGTCACAGTTCTGCCATTTCGTACCCTAAGGTATGGTCAACATCTCTTAGTGCTTACCCCTTCTGCAAGGCTGTCAAGGTTTTTCCAGCCAGCGTAGGGTGTCAGGGGTATATCCTTATGTCCCAAGACTATGAGGCGTTTCTCATGTGGGTCTTGTCCTTGCAAGGTTTTGGGATTCGCAGCTCAGAGGAATGTTGTTGTGCGTAGGGTCTAGTAGCCAGCGCGCCTAAGTCTAACTTGCCGTTGTGGCGAGTACACAAGGCTCATTGTGTGACTTTATTGTATTGGTCTAATTCACCGTTCCGCCGAGTGCGCAAGGTTCATTATACGACCTATTGTTGTTGGTCTAATTCACCGTTGCACTGAGTGCGTAAGGTTCATGTGTGACCTATAAAAGCTGGTCTAATTCACCGTTGCGCTGAGTGCGCAAGGTTCGTTGTGTGACCTATTGGATCCAAGGAAGGCGCACCATTGCACATTGCGCGCAAGGTTATCCTTGTAGAAATTTGGTCAAGGGTATGGTTATTTGGGACCATACCTCCTCAAGTCCCCCAATCCAGAGCTGCTCCTACACGCATGTTGTAAGGTGGGAGGAGTGCTGGACTAGAAGAGTTGCTTGCGCCGTTAATGGGGTGGCGAAAATTTTGTTAAGTGTTGAGATGAAACGTTTGTGTGAAGGAAACGTTTTGTCTTCAACTCTTGGAATTTGAAAATCTGATCTTCTGACGTTGCAGGTGGTTTGGTGAGAAAAAATGGGAGTTGAAAAGACGTCTGACAACTGTAGCATGCACTTAGCCGCTTCGTCTGCCATTCATTTAATGGATTGGCAGAGAGCGTGTTGGCCATGTGTGCACGTTAACCGTCACTACCCACTTGCTCGCCACGCGTCCGTCTATGATTGGTTCTTATTACCACGTGTGAGACACGTTCTCCGAGCGCATTATATGTGAGCGCTATAAATAGGGGTGCTCCGGTAGGGTTTTCTTCATTCATTCACCTTTCTTCAAACTTTTTCGCTTAGTCTTGTTGAGTTCTTCAGTCCTTCAAAAAATTTCTCCAAAAGATTTCTTTTCTTTCTTTGTCTCTGATGGCATCCAGAGAGCCTGAGGCTGCCGCTGGTGCCGCTCTCTGCCTCCTTTGTCGGCTTGTAAGTTGATCCGGCAGGCGTTCGATGAGATTCTGTCTAGCTTCCGGTTTCCTCCCACTTGGGATGCCCGGTTGCCGGCGGAAGGTGAGACGGCCGCTGATGCTCCGGCGAGTTATATCACCTTATTTTCTGACTTCTTTGGTGAGGGCAACTTCCGGTTGCTCGCCACCAAGTTTTTCTTGGTAGTGCTGCAGCATTATGGGTTCCATCTTTCCCAGTTGAATCCAATGGGAATTGTGAGAATCATGCACTTTGAGTTTCTTTGTCGGTCGTCTGGGTCTGTTCCCACCGTCGACCGGTTTCGTATTTTTTATCAACTCCATTGCTCAATGGGGTTTTATTCTTTTCAGCACCATGCGCAAGCATGGAAAATTTTGCTTTCTCCCCCAAGTCCTTCCATGATTGGAAGGCAAAATTCTTTTCTGTGAAGGCCGGTGTTATACGGCGCCTATGGTGTTCTAGAGGTCGGAAGAGATTCCGACGGAGACCCTTCCAATACCAGTGCTTGACGCCTGGTTTTGTGACTTGAAAGAGATTCTGACAATTCAGTTGTCGGAGAGGGTACTGGTGGCGGCGGGGAGGAGCCTGGTGTGGGGACCCGACCGCCGGTCTTGACTAGTGTATGTTGAGGGCAATCGCAGTAAGCATTCTTATTCTCTTGTTTCTTCCTTGATTATGATTTGTAGATTTGTTCATCATGCGTGTATTTTGCTTGCAGGAGCCCCGTTGTTCTTGGCCGCCTTCCAGAGAAAGGAAGGGCGGATGGAGAAGCTTCCTTTGAAGTCGGATGAGCCTACCTGGTACGTGCAGGTCCTGGGCAATTTTGCCCTAATCAAGGATGCGGACCTAGAGGCCCCTGCGCCACCAACCGGTGAGTCTTTACTTTTACTTGCGCACCTTTGCATGTGACTTAGTTATTGTCCTTATTTAAATGCAGGAGCTCTGATGGATTTGGGCATTCACAAGAAAAAGAGACACGTGGGGTCAAGTGCGTTGGTGGATAGGGAGGCAACTCAACCTGGGGCAGGCCCTCCCAAAGGTAAGCGCGTTATCACTGACAAGTGGAAAACTTATGTGGTCATCTCTGACTCATGGGAGGGTCTCGAACCTGTAGGTGCAAAGAGGACTGCACCAAAGCAGGCGGTCGTTACTACCACCATACCTACTAGCCCGGAGGAGGCTGAAGAGGTCCTAGAAGTGCCTTTGAAGCGGAAGAGGCGCCCGAAGGAGAACCTCTCCTCACAACCCCCTAAAAAGGTTGCGCGGAGACATTTTGGGAAGCAGGCAAATTTTGGGAGAGGCGTCTGCCGAAGAGGTTCTGGTGCTCCACAAGTACATGTGGAGGAACCGTTACCTGGGGGCGGCGCGGGATCTGCCGCCCTTGGTTTGTCTCACATTTGCTCGGATGAGACTCCGTGGGATTATTATTACAGGTCATTTTCTTTTGCTCAAGCTGAAGAGATCCACACTCCTGTGTGGAAGTTTGAGAAAGGAGATGACTTTTCTCACTGGACGGCGTGCCGTGAGTTTTTTAAGGGAGCTTTCCCCCCGGCGGAGGTACGTTTGCTTTCTGATCGTGAAGAAGAAGATACGTATCATACATACCTCCAAGCAGCTGCCAGGTCTGCCTTGGTGACCTACAAGATTGTTCGTGAATGGCGGGGCCTTGTGAAAGAAAAGAAAAATCTTGAGGCTACTCAAGAGACCCTTGGTAAGGAGCGAGCCCAAGTGGCTGCGCGTGAAGCTGCGATGTTGCCAAGGGAGACTGCCTTCGCCGATAATCAGCAAATTGAAGGGTGGTCTGAGCAGGGGTGGAAGAATCGGGCCGAAGCCTCGGATGCCAAACTTGCTGAGGAACGCAAGTTGTGGAAGGAGGCTTGCGAGAGGGATAACAGGGGGAAGAAATCCCTGAGGGATGAGCTGGTCCAGCTGCGCGCTAATGTGGTGAGTGAGCGAAATGAGAAAGAGGCGGCAGCTGCCTCGGGTGCACAAGCCAGTGTGCAACGCAAGCACAACGAGTTGAAAGAGGTACCCACTTTTCTTTGTTTCATTCTTTGTTGATATGTCTAAGTTATGTTGCTAACCTTGTTGAAATCAAGCAGGTTGAATCTTGCGCTGCTTTAGCGAGCACTAAGAAAGATCTCCAAGCAGCCTCGGTGAAGAATGCTGATCTCGTGCGTAGGCTGCAATTGGCGGAGGCGAAGGTGGAGATGGGAGAGAAAAAAATGGAGGATTCTGAAAACTCCTGCGCCATCTCCGAATCGTTGCTGGAATCGCTCACCAACAACATGCTATGGCTTCAACAGCATGGGAATGGCCATATGAGTGTCTTCACTTGTTATTTTTCTGACCTTAATGGGATGGCTCTGATCTTTCCTTTGTATTTGCAAATTGCCAATTCCATCGTCAACTCCACGCAGTTGGATGGTGTAGTGGCTAACCTGGTGGTTGCTGCGCGCCATGATGGGCATGCGCAAGGCTATGCTGAGTGTGCGCAACAAGTCACTCATGCCTTGGATTCTCCATGGGATTCTAGCCATTCCTCCACTCATGGAGTTAATACTGGAGCTGTCTTCGAGAAGGCACAGCAGGGGTATAATCGCTGCCTTGGAGTTAGTAAGCGATGCGCTTACCCATGATGACTTCGTCGACCGCTTGACGGATATCTTCCCAGAAGACGCTGAAGTTGCTACTGAAGACGAAGACTAGTGTAGGATCCTTGATGTAATATTCTTGTAGGATCATTGTTTGTGCCGCTCATAACGCGGTTATGTACATACTTTTCTATCTTTTAATGAAATGTTTCTTCTCTGTTACAGTAATTGCGTGAACTGGACCAACTTTGTGTAAGTATAGCGAATGAAACTGGTAATGAACTCGGGTATGGGCATCAGCTCTTGTGCGTGCTGCGTAAGTAGTAATTTATGCTTTACGATTCATTGTGCACCAAGGTGTTTTTGCGTATACTCAAAGTGGTTCCGCACATTAGTAGCGAAACATTAAGATAAAAAAGAAATGAAGTAACTCTTATCTATATTACATAATTGGGCGCAAGGGCCGCATTTTTAAATAGACAAGAGACTATGAACTTGGAGGTTTACATGTAGCACCGTCTTAGTTGCTGCGCATTCCATGTCCTAGGGATGCTTGTTCCGTCTAAGCACTTAAGGGTGTATGGGCCTTTTCCCATAACTTCATGAATAACATAAGGACCTTCCCACTTGGGTGCTAGTTTTCCAGGACGTTCGGCGTCAGATGCCTCATTGTCGCGTAGGACAAAGTCACCGGGTAAGAAGGTGCATATGCGGACTCACGCGTTTTAGTATTTCTCTAGTTTGGACTTCTATTTTGCTTCATTGATGGCATCGTTTTCACGCCTTTCTTCTAGCAAGTCCAAGTCTAGCTAACATGCGCGGTGATGGGAGGCCTATTTCTGCAGGAATTACTACCTCCGTCCCATACACAAGGCTAAAGGGAGTTTCGCCCGTGCTGGTTCTAGGCATGGTTTGATGAGCCCATAAGATGCTTGGCAACTCATCTACGCACCCTTTGCGCGCTGTTCCCAACCTTGTCTTGATTCCCTCAACTATACTTTTGTTAATCCTTTCGACTTGGCTGTTCCCTTGAGGATGCGCGACCGAAGTGAAAACGTGTTCGATATGCATCTCTTTCATCCATTACTGTAGTTCTTCGGTTGAGAAATTGGGGCCGTTATCGCTGACTATGCGCAGGGGTAACCCAAAACGGCATATGATGTGTTCCCAAATGAAATTTCGCACTACAGTTGCTGTGGTGGATGCGAGGGGTTTGACTTCTACCCATTTGGTGAAATAATCGACAACGATTATGAATTTCGCCGCTCCTGGAGTGTTTGGTAATGGTCCCACCATATCGATTGCCCATTGTTGAAAGGGCCACGCTGTTGTTACCGGAATCAAGGGATTCTTGGGGCGTAGTGTCTTTGGAGCATGGCGCTGGCATGATGCGCATTTCCACAATGTTTCAACTGCATCGAGGTGCATGCCATGCCAATAATATCCGGCTTTCATGATCTTTGCAATGACCATGCGTGGGCCAGCATGAATTTCGCATAACCCTTCGTGTATTTCGCGGATCAAGTACTTGGCATCTTGTGCATCAACGCAACAGAGGAGTGGCCCAAGGTATGACTTCCGGTATAAGATACCGTCCGCCATAACATAGTTGAGTGCCTTGTTCTGGACCTTCCTTGCTTCTGCTTTGTTTTCGGGGAGGCTCTCGTGTTGCAAGAACATTATGATGGGAGACATCCAGGATGGATTTCCCACTTCTACGATGTTGACTTGTCGCAAAAGAACAAGGGTTTTTTAGTACCTCAATGCACACCTCGCGTGCAAGGTGCTTGAAGCTTGTAGCGGCTAGTTTGTTGAGAGTGTCGGCGTGCTTGTTCTCGCTCCGGTTAATATGGGTTATCTTGAAATGTTGGAATTTGGTTATTAAGGCTTGCACCTGTTCTAGATACAAGGCCATTACCTCGTCCTTTGCATCGTACAGGTCGTTAACCTGCCCAACGACTAGGAGTGAGTCGACGTGGGCTTCCAAATTTTGTGCACCTATCTTGATTGCTAACCGAAGACCTGCCAGGAACGCTTCGTACTCAGCTTCATTATTTGTGCTTTTAAAATCCAACCTGATAGCATAGGTGAATTCTTGATCATCGGGGCTTATTAGGCGAAGGCCTGCCCCTGCACCATCGTCGTTGGATGCGCCATCGGTGTGAAGTATCCATGCACGGTTATCCGTAACCAGCGCTGGATTCTGTACCTCTTCACACTCTTGCGCTTTATTTTGCGGGATTTCCGTGATAAAATCGGCCAATATCTGGCCTTTTATTGCCGGTCGTGGCTTATACACAACATTGTATCCGCCAAGCTCGATCGCTCACTTTGCTAGGCGTTAGGAAATATCCGGTTTTTACAAAATTTGGCCTAGATGGTAGTTCGAGAGAACTGTTATTTCGTGGCCTGAAAAATATCGGGGCAACTGCCAGGATGCGTGGACTAAAGCTAGAGCTAGCTTTTCCATCATGGGATATCGGGTCTCTGGGTCGGTAAGCATTTTGCTGACCTAGTAGATCGGAGTTTGAACTCCTGCGCGTTCTACGAGAAGAACTGCTCCCAGAGCGACACCTGATGCGAAAAGGTAGAGTATCAGTTGCTCCTTCTTATGCGGCGCGGTGAGCGTTGGTAGCTGAATCAAACATTCCTTCATTTGGGTGAAGGCCTTCTCTGCATCTGGAGTCCACTGAAACTTGTTCTTCTTCACACAATTCCACAGAGTGCTGATGAATGGGAAAGACTTTATCGCGTGGTTGGCCAAGAACCTGTTCAGCGCAGCCAGCCGCCCTGCCAACTGTTGCATTTCTTTGATAGTTGAGGGTGATGGCATACGCTGAATCGCTTCCACTTTGTCGGGATTGACTTTAAAGCCATCGCGCGTAACGATGAATCTAAAAAAATTGCCTTCCTCCATTCCAAAAGTGCACTTGCTAGGCTTCAGCTCAGATTTGCCTTGTTCAAGGAGGCAAACGTTTTTTGGTTGTTTGCCAACATCTTCTCCTCATCCGAGCTCATGATGACTAGGTCATCAATGTATACTTCCACGGTTTCACCAATGTCATCCCCAAAGACATGGTCCATTAAGCATTGGTAGGTGGCTCCTGCGTTGCGGAGTCCGAAGGGCATTTTTGTGTAGCAATAAATGCCCTTGTCTGTTTGGAAAGTGGTCTTGTCTTCGTCCTCTTTCTTCATTTGGATCTGGTGGTAGCCCTTGTAGCAATCAAGGAAACATTTCCACCTGAAAGAAGCAAGAGAGTCCACCTTTTGTTCGATTTTCGGCAAGGCGTAACAGTCCCTGGGACATGCCTTGTTGAGATCTTTGAAATCAACGCACATGCACCAACTCCCGTTGGACTTCTGGACCATGACTGGGTTGGCTACCCATGCCTGATAACGCACTTCTCGGATGATTCCTGCTTGGAGAAGCTCCGTGACTTGCTCGTTCAGAGCGCGGGTCTTTTCGGGCCCAAAGTTGCGCTTCTTCTGAACGATAGACTGAACTGAAGGGAAAGTGTGCAGTGCATGCTCAGCTATTTCCCTTAGCACCCCTGTCATATCCGCTGGTGACCATGCAAAGATGTCAGAGTTTCGGACAACAGCTGTTTCAACCGCGCCTTGACTGCAGGGGTCATAGCGGGTCCTAAGAGCACGGTTTATTCCAGGTACTTGTTGTTAAGTACCCACTTTTCTGGCTCACCGTCGGAAGATGAACTGGGTTGCTTTATTGGTGGTTCCTTGGCGCTCCTCCTTGCACACATTTTGTAATAAGTGGGTGAGCTTCCAACTTTTGAGTGCCTTCTCAATCTCCAAGCGCGGGGAGATGCAATTGTCGGTTGTGTGCCACGTGTCTTTGTGATAATTGCAGAAGAGATTGGGGTCTTGACCCTTCTTGTTGCGCATCGGCGATGGTTGTTTGAACTGGTGGTCTTCTGTACTGAGGACCTCCACTGTTGTCTTCGTCAGTGGGGTCCACTAGCGATCGCGGTTATCTTGTTTTATTGCTCGCTGGGTGGCGAGCTTATTAACGGTCGCACGGGCGTCGACCGGTGTGTGGGGAGGGTTCTGGCTCTGGTCCCTCCACCCTTTATTCTTTTTCCCAAAACTCCTGCTCAAGTCTTAGGAACGGTGATGAGGTAGAGGAGGTCTACTATTGTTAAGGTTGCGCTCCGTTTGCGCATAGACCTTTGCCGCTGCCATAAGTTTCTCCCAGCTCTTGGGGAGACCTGTAGTCGCTGACAAGACTTTGATCATCTCGTCAAGCATACGACGTACTTGAACTGTGCATGAATCAGGTCTTCATGCACATCCCCTATCTCCAGCACCTCTTTGTTGTAGCGGGTAATGAAGTCTTTGAGACTTTCATCATCCCGCCGCCAGATATTCATTACGTCAGAGGAGTCTCTGACTTAACGCCTTTGCTGGCTGAAATGTGCCAGAAACTTGTCCTTCAAGTTGTTCAAGGATGCGAGTTTGCCCGTGGGCAGGTTATCAAACCACAGGCGTGCAGCACCTGTGAGGGTTTGGACGAATAGGTGACACCACATCGGTAGTGTCCGTCCTCCAATCAGTCCTGTGCCAGTAAAGAGACACAGGTGGTCATCCGGGTCAGTCAACCGGTTGTATTTGCCGACATTGGAGGGCAACTTTGCACACTCCAACGGTGCGAGAGCTATCTCCTTGATGAACTTGGACTGCCCGGCTGCTTCTGCCGGTCGGTAAATCAAGTTGTAATCATGCTCGGCCTCCGAGTTGTAGCCGCCGCGTGGAGCGGATCTGTATGCCGCATGATTCTTGGGTAACCGGTGAAAAACGCTAGCGCTATCACCTTCACCGTAGGTTTTTTCTTCCTCACGCTGGGTGTACCGCTCCCCTTGAGGGCGCGGGCCCAGCCGTGAGCGGACAGATGCTCGTCTGAGAGAGCGAGACTCCGGTTTACGCGGAGGTTGTGTATACTCCGTCTCCTGTGGATGGAGACTATATGGTACGCTCGCCCCTGCTGGCGAGTCGTAACTCAAAATCCTCGGTGCAGGCGAAGCGTGCACCTGAACGGCGGGCTGTGCTAGGAAAGCAGGGGTGTTTGTCTGCGCACAGAGTTGTGCATAGATGGCGTTCAGGGCCATCTGAGACTTATGAACCATGAAATCGGTGTTTCACCTGGAGGTAAGACCGACGTGATTGGAACAAAGGGAGTCTCTAGCTGGCTCCGGGGGTGACCGGGATGTTTATGCGGCCAGAGCCGTGTTGAGCCCCGGTATCCTCGGAAGAGTCTTCCCTCACTTGCCCGTCGATATGAGTATAAGCCAGTGATTGCAAGTATAAGCGAGAGCTTATGTGTGTGTGTATAGTATTGTAAATGTGTAAGCGTATCTTTTACCTGAAGATCGGATACTTATTTATAGCCGAGAAAGGTATGTTCAGGAGAAGTGCTTGTGGGCCTTGGGCCCGACCCATACAGCCAGAGACATCCTTTTGGTCCCTCTGCGTCAGACATTAAATGCTTCCTGCAGTTGAATTAATGTTCATTGCCGGGATTTATGCTTTGTCAGATGTTGACTGGTGCCACGTGTAAAGACAACCGTCTCTAGTGTCAGGCCTTTTGCCAGCCGAAAATGGAGAAAGTGGAACAGTCACTGGCAGAGACGTGGTTGGTGTATGGTCTGACGTCTGGCTCACTGACCATGGGCCCTGTCACACGCAACCTGCCGAATGACCTTTGGTCACAGTTCTGCCATTTCGTACCCTAAGGTATGGTCAACATCTCTTAGTGCTTACCTCTTCTGCGAGGCTTTCAAGGTTTTTCCCGGCAGCGCAGGGTGTCAGGGGTATATCCTTTTGTCCCAAGACTATGAGGCGTTTCTCATGTGGGTCTTGTCCTTGCAAGGTTTTGGGACTCGCAGCTTAGAGGAATGTTGTTGTGCGTAGGGTCTAGTAGCCAGCGCGCCTGAGTCTAACTTGCTGTTGTGGCGAGTACACAAGGCTCATTGTGTGACTTTATTGTATTGGTCTAATTCACCGTTCCGCCGAGTGCGCAAGGTTCATTATACGACCTATTGTTATTGGTCTAATTCACCGTTGCGCTGAGTGCGCAAGGTTCATGTGTGACCTATAAAAGCTGGTCTAATTCAGCGTTGCGCTGAGTGCGCAAGGTTCATTGTGTGACCTATAAAAGTTTGTCTAATTCACCGTTGCGCTGAGTGCGCAAGGTTCGTTGTGTGACCTATTGGATCCAAGGAAGGCGCACCATTGCATATTGCGCGCAAGGTTATCCTTGTAGAAATTTGGTCAGGGGTATGGTTATTTGGGACCATACCTCCTCAAGTCCCCCTAATCTAGTGCTGCTCCTACACGCATGTTGTGACGAGTATTTAAAATAACGATTTTTCATTTCATGCTAAAGATAATACATCGTTTAAAAGGAAAATACAACATTAAGAACGTAAGAATTTAAACAACAAAAACTTAAATTTTAACTAAGTGCGTATCTACTCCTTCCTACTACATTTCTTTTTAACACATCAACATCAAGCTCCTGCAATATATATATTAAAGTAACATGTCAACACAAAAGCATTGGTGAGCATACAAGTTTAGTGAAGAAGCACCGGTTGAACCTAGTGATATCCGGGGATAGATAAGTCACAACCAGGGTGTTTCGGCATAAAAGGTTACCCCCTCACTTCACTTTTTGGGTTGTAAGCTCGCTCCGGCTGATCTGCAAAACTAGCAGCGCCGTTAGTCTCGCCACAGGGAAAAGGGTGGTTTCTCCGTGACCACACTCCGGCATGAGAATAAGTATCTGGGATGGCAAGCCAGTGATTGCAAGTATAAGCGAGAGCTTATGTGTGTGTGTATAGTATTGTAAGTGTGTAAGCGTATCTTTTACCTGAAGATCCAATACTTATTTATAGCCGAGAAAGGTATGTTCAGGAGAAGTGCTGGTGGGCCTTGGGCCCGACCCATACAGCCAGACACATCCTTTTGGTCCCTCTGCGTCAGACATTAAATGCTCCCTGCATGAGAATTAATGTTCACTGTCGGGAGGTATGCTTTGTCAGATGTTGAGTGGTGCCACGTGTAAAGGCAGCTGTCTCTAGTGTCAGGCCTGTTGCCAGCCGAAAATGGAGAAAGTGGAACAGTCACTGGCAGAGACGTGGTTGGTGTATGGTCTGACGTCTGCCTCACTGCCAATGGGCCCTGTCACACGCAACCTGCCGAATGACCTTTGGTCACAGTTCTGCCATTTCGTACCCTAAGGTATGGTCAACATCTCTTAGTGCTTACCCCTTCTACGAGGCTGTCAAGGTTTTTTCCCGCCAGCGTAGGGTGTCAGGGGTATATCCTTATGTCCCAAGACTATGAGGCGTTTCTCATGTGGGTCTTGTCCTTGCAAGGTTTTGGGATTCGCAGCTCAGAGGAATGTTGTTGTGCGTAGGGTCTGGTAGCTTGCGCGTGTGAGTCTAACTTGCCGTTGTGGCGAGTACACAACGCTCGTTGTGTGACTTTATTTTATTGGTCTAATTCACCGTTGCGCCGAGTGCGCAAGGTTCATTGTATGACCTATTGTTGTTGGTCTAATTCATCGTTGCGCTGAGTGCGCAAGGTTCATTGTGTGACCTATAAAAGCTGGTCTAATTCACCATTGCGCTGAGTGCGCAAGGTTCATTGTGTGACCTATTGGATCCAAGGAAGGCGCACCATTGCAAATTGCGCGCAAGTTATCCTTGTAGAAATTTGGTCAAGGGTATGGTTATTTGGGACCATACCTCCTCATTTAGTGTACTAGCATATGTATAAAAGAATTTATGAAATCCACATGGCAAAAACGTATTCTAAGGCATAACATATCATGAACTAGCATGCATCACATACGTGTCAACCCAAAGATTCCACTAGCGTAATCTTGTCATCGCAACGACAAGACTGTTTGTATGATTACTTAACATAGCCCCTACAAGGATGGTGTGCTTCTCCTATAGCGCTAACATGTTAAGGTAGGCTCGTACAAAGTTACTGACAAAGTATAGTGTAAGAATGACAAGCATGCATGTATTTCTAAATTATAAACGTATAAAGCATGTATATTGATACGTGGTTGAAAACCGGTGTCTTATGTTGTTTAAGTTTATGTTTTTACATAACTTTTAGTTTCAAATGGCCTACTTTTGATTAGAAGTGTGTTTTGCAGGTCTAACAAAATTTAAGGAGCTATTTAGAAGTTTTACGGAGCATCGGGAGTGGATCAACCGTGGATACGAAGCGAACAAAACTGGAAACGATGCCCAACAAGTCGTGCCACCGACGCCACAACGTCGATGGAATTCTCGTAGACAGCAGGTTATCGTGTCAGCAGAAAAATGCAATTTCTAGGGGGTGTCGGTGACGCCAGGGGCGTCAGCGATTATGTGAAGTCGATGTCTCACTGAAAAATAAACCAAACACACTAAACAGATAGTGGTAAATGGGTATCGAACACAAAGAGTTTGTGGAAAATGTGTGTACTAAGTAGCTTGTAAATTACGACTAATAAAATTAAAATGCAGAAAATTAATTTCAAGGTTTGGTTGTTTGGTTTATAGAACTAAAATCAACTAGTTATCACTTAACAAGATTTAAAGAGAAATGATAAGGAATGTTTTCTCCCGGTTTCAGGTTTTCTATGAATGTTAATGTTTAGAAGACATAGTTCGTGAATGTGTGTTTGATTGTGATAAAAGGGGACCAAGTACTTGGATTAAAAGAACGCAATGTTGTCACCCGATAATGAGTTACATATGGCCAACCCCAAATCCCTCTCAATAAATCCAGATTGCCTACGACACCAAGAACTGATGGTTTAGAAAAAGGAATTGAACATAAACAGTTACTAATCAAACTCACAATCACCATGGCAATATAATCAAGAGATCAAATTACTATCCAAAAATAAGATAAACAATGATAAACATTCATAAGAAATCCTTACAACAGGGGAAAACAAAAAGGAAACGAGCCACACATCATTTGGTTGATCATCATCACTTCAAGTCTGTTGTTCATACGAACAAAGATGATAAAGTAACAATAAGAACACCCAAAATAATGTCTTGGAACCCTAAAATCGCCTCCAACAAGTTCTGAATCGAAAACAATGTAATGGATAATCAAAGGTCACTCCACACCAACTATTTTAAAGAAAACAAGAATTTGCGTCTGGCCTCCACCATAAGCTAGCCGTTAATTGCTACGGTGGGAAGCTACTATACTACGTGCACATTTTTCGTAAGGGTCTACTAAGCTATGGTACGTTGTAGCGAAGCAATTTTGTTTTCTTCGTAACTTTCTTGTTTCAACTCCATTTTCTTCGACGTTTTCATCCACGTTCTTGTAGTTTCATCCTCTATCATGTTATATTCTCAATTCTTCAATTCCAATAAGTTATTTTTTCATTTATGCTCTGTATTCCTTCCATTTTAAACTCCCGTTTGTTCCATGCTTCTTCTTTGCACTTCCTTAGCTCTTTTAACCTGCAATCATCAAGTTCGTTGTAGTCATCTAGAATCACCAATTTAAACATCAAACATATCAATTTCTTTCTAATTTAATCAAATTAAAGATCTCCTCCGGTTCACCCATCACATCCCCACACTTAACCGTTGCTTGCCCCCAAGCAACTCATTCAAAACAACTCATCAATTAACTTAACCACCCAAACACCTAAACATGATATAATGTGCCACTCAAAATAAGCACCCACCCAAATTTACATGCTTCCCATTACTAACCCACACAACAACCCCTCACAATAACACCCACTCGGCGATGTATAGTAGCTAGCAAAAAGGCGCTGGAATACAATCATAAAGCTTGTGCAAAAACAATCGAACCTTCGCCTATACAAATACTTGAAGATTCATGCAAATCAAAAGGACTTTAAAATGGGTAGTAATGGGGCTAGGTGTAAAGGTATAAATGGGGGTATATATAAAGTAGCGCAATGATCCGATCCGGCCTAATTATTACAAACAAACAAAACGACTAACCACAACATCTCACTTTCTTTTTTTTCTTTTCTTTTTCTTCCTTTTTCTCTTTCTTTCTTTCAAACTACTACAAACATTTATTCTCATTCTTTTTGTTTTCCTCATCCTATTTTTTTCTTTTACTAAATATAATACATAGACACTAAATATAAATCCACGCTAAACATTAGAGAACTATAGGCCGAATCTTCTCAAAAGGGTAGCAATTTGTAGGAAGAAACGTGGGATGTCAAACAATAGGCAATAAGCTCAACAATTACATCTAATGGACCAAACCCCCTCCCCTCTCGTTACCATGCTCATATGTATACTGTATGAGGCCCAACCCCCAGATTCCCACACTCGCACACATCTAGATGTGGCTAACCTAATGCCTTTATCATTTTCACATGCATATTTAGCTAAGGCCTCGGGATGCATCTATTACACAAGTATTAATGTACTACCACACTCCAAAGAAATAAGACAGCACATGTAAATACAAGGCTCAATCACTACAATGTGGGACAAAAGGGTTGCCGGTATGTTGTGTAGGAACAATGTTAAGCATTCAACTCAGATGAGCACCCTCAAACTTTCATTTTTTTATTTATTTTTTTTTTTTTGAAAATTCTGAAAAAAAGTTCCCCTATCCCCACACTTGGGATACATTATCCCCAATGTATGGCTTTTAAAGATGTGAAAACTACAAAACAATTCTTTTTTCAATGAAATAAAAGCACACAAACTAACTACCAACATTTCAAAGCTAAGAAACATAAAAAGACTAAGAAATGAGTACACGAACCTGGTGAAGTCTGGTATAACAGATGTTGTGGATGTTCTGACTCCCTACCACCACCTTCACACAAATATCCACACATCTTCCCCACACTTAAGTGTTTCCATGGCCTAAAACACAGAAAAACAAAGGAATAGAAAAGATTAGTGCAAAATCCCGAGTTGCCTCCCGAGCAGCGCTAAGTTTTCGGGTCTTCAGCCAGACCGTGCCACCCCCATTTATGGTGGCTCAAAGAAACGGTTCATGCCATCTCCATCACTACATTGTGCCATTGGGTAAAATGCATCCATCACATGTCCAATCGGTAGATAATCAAATACACACCTGCTTGAAGCCTCATACTTTTCTTCACAATCTGATGGGTTATTTGTTTTCATGCTTTGACACACATGTTTCATATGATCACTAAACTCACTACCATTCTCCTCAACAGACTCATAACTAATCACCATAGTCTGAACATTAAAGGACAACTTATAGTTCTTTTCGGTCATAGTAATGATCCCGCCTCTACAGTTGTTTGAGCATTTGTTGTGTATAGAAACGGCGACCTAAAATTACCCTTTGTTGTGTTGCCATTTTGGTAGAAGCATAGTCTAAGACAAGAAAATCCACCGGATATTAAAATTCTCCTAATTGAATCATAACGTTCCTTACCACTCCTCGTGGACTCCTCCAACTTTCATCTGCCAAGCTCACTATGGTGTCTATATCGTGCAATGGACCAAAGTCATACATGTCATATAAGTCACCTGGTAGCACACTCATGGCAGCCCTGTAGTCCAACAATGCTTGAGGAATTTTTAATTTTCCCACTCGGATAGGCACGATTGGTGCGCCATGCTCTTTGTCATCTTCTACCTTGGCATCTTTTCCTATACCTACACTCACTTGACACGAAGACGTTAGAAATGTTTCATTAAATTCACTATTAGGAATGGTGCTTACCACATTAATGTTCACAGCTTTTGATGTTTTGTGATTTGTCACTTGGTAGTTAACCTTTGTTCTTTTTCAAAAGTGCCACCTCACTTGCAAGTTGACCCATTTGGGTGGTCAAAGATTGAATCGCCTTGTCACGGATTTCACATTTTTGAAGACGAGCATCATCCATTTGATTTCTTCTTTGCATCTCTAGTTGCATTGTCTTGAGCAAATCCATGACTTCATTTCCACTAGAACCTGACGGTCCCGACCACCCGGTATGTTCATTGTTTGGTAGTTCATATTGCCTATGATAGCCTTGATTTGCAAATTGTTGGCTAGGAACATAATTTGCTTGAGGAGCCCTTGAAAGTTTGGATTGGCTTGAGTTGCACAATTTCCAATATCAGAAATAAGGGTGATTTCTCAAACCGGGTTGGTATGTGTTCGAATTCATGTTAAAGTTCTGACACACCCCGGATTTCCAACCCGAAATCCATACACCGGTGGGCCCGGGTGGGGAGTATCGTGACGTAAGTTGATAACATCATTGTCAATTAAACATAGCACATCGAAAGTCTTGGAGTAAAATTACTATTACAAACCAAATGTTCAAAAATAAAATAATATACAGACTCGTAATAGAAGATCCACAGGCGGATCACTAAAATGTACAAGAAAGAATATAAAACAGACTTTAGGGCAGATCTAAGGATTTGCAAGATCCTCTTATTCACTACCGAGCAGCTTCCGGCCTATTTCGTATTGTACCTGCAGTTTAGTCTTTGGACGATACGTCAGCTTACGTTGGTAAATACACCCAACTGACTCATTTTGAAAACTTTAAAATGATTTTTAAGTGCAAAACGGCAATAAATCTTTTTATTAACTTGGGAAATTGACTTTGCAACCTTGTATCAGATTCACATGTTTGTCAATACATACAGGGCCCATACAGAAACCGAGACATGATTAAATATACACCACTTACGAACTCACGAAGGAGTTATCCCCATCGTCTTGGATAATTTGCATATGAGCGTCTGTCAGGTGTATGCCTACACCCCGCGCTAAGGTCGTGGCCAATAACTAATGTATTGAGCCGAGGATATCCAGGACACTGTAATTTAACCCCCGATGTTTAAGTTATCAAACAAAACTGATTAAAACAGAATATGCGGGTTTACTAGCCACAAACAGGCATTCGATTGACCCCATTTCGAACCAAGCGGTAATAATTTGCCGTATCCCAAGCCCATATGGGGAAAATAAGTCGAGAGTATTTACTGAGCTAGTCTTCTTTCCAAATTCAATAACTCAGCCGTATACAAAAGTACTAATATGCAGATAGCATTTACCGGCAAGGCTCTAGTCTGGATTATGGCATAAGCTAACCAATTAAATACTATCGGTCTTTATTTAAGTCATAGACTTAGACCGAGTAGTGTACATGATCAAAACGTATAACACTTGATTAAACGATGATCGGATAGAATGTAGTTTAAACCCAACAAGTACTTTGACTTGCATAATATGGGTAAACAATTAACATTCTGGATTTTGAGATTATAATGCTAAGGTTAAACCGTTTCGGTTAAATTCCGTAAACTAGTTACGGTATCAACCGTTTGCTTAAAAGCGATAATGGGTAACCGGATAAGTCATGGACAAGTTCTATATGCCATTATATTTTAAATAATTTAAAATATTAATAGGATATCAACTTGTATGCCCGTTAAGGTTTTAAAACGAAACTATGCCTCATAAGGGCGTTTTGGTAATTTCATACCATATAAAAGTACTTGAATAAAATTTAATGTTATAATTATAAGTATTCTGGAAAAATACTTTATTTATGATATAATATCAGTAGGATACCAATTATGTGTGTATTTTACCTTTTATGACCAAACTATGCACCGAAGGGGCATTTTGGTCATTTTACACATAGTTTATAAATTATTTGTGATTCTGAGTTTATAATATGTACCTACTGTAAATATGTTTAAAATAAGTTTTAAAACAGTAGGTATCTAGTCTGGTCAATAATATGGTTCAAAACCATACTATGCGCCTAAACGGCGCTTAGTCGTAAAATGGCGTTTCTATGTGATTTTTTACGAAAAATGATGTTATTGTCAGATTAAAATATCTTAGATATATTATTTAATATAACATATCAGTAGGTAAAAGATTTACCTTGAAAAGATTTGTTTAAAACTATTTTATGAGCCATAAGGGCTAAAATCGCCATTTATCGACATGGTTTAAGGACTTGCTGAAAACTCAGTTTATAACTTGGATTAACATCCCAAATAATCCTACTTATAATATTGCATTAGTAGAAAACCATTTTCAAGTTCATTACTATTTAAAACCTTGTTTTATGCAAAAAGGGCATTATGGTCAAAGATGGCATAATTATGGAACTTGCGCATAAACTTGGATTCTGATTATGATCATGTAATATAACCTTAGAGGGTTATGTACATTATATTATGATCATAATTCAACTTTAGATCAGTAGGTAACTAATCTAAATCGGGTCAGAATCGAAAGTCAAAGCAGAAGTCAAACTTCGCGACTTTCGGTTGCGAACCGACCCTAGAACTGAAATTGAGAGACCGAACATTTTCTTACATGTTCTAATAATTATTACTAACTTGTTTAAGTGTCAAAACAGGTTTCATAACATATATAAGATCAATTTATGATTTTTCTAAAAATGACCTGTTTGACTTTTTAATATCGTATCTTTGACCCGTCAATTGGACTAGCAAACATGATCTTCAGGAGGTGCCCTTTATAGGGATTAACACCTACCTTATTACGATCATTTAGCCATGTTCATTTCAACAATGGCTTGACCATAATGGTCTTAACCGAAAGTCAAGCATTTTCCAAAAAACGCTTGACTTTTGGCTATAAAAGCCTATAAACGAAAATGCACAAAGAAGGAACACTTACCATTGATTCCTATGGTGCAAAAGAACTATGTTGGATGCTCCTTTCAGTTAGGAACTTCCAGAGGAGGGAGAAGAGTTATGATTTAGAAAGGTGCAAGTTCAAATGGTGAACTTGATCACCTATTTATAGTTGGAGAGCTCAAAGGAGGTGAAGCCACGTGTTTAGGGGTATAAGAGGAAGCTTACAAGTGTCCCAAAACGTGGCATAGAGTTTGGGAAGCCATGATTTCGGTTTTAATGGTTTTGGAGATTTGTGTGGCAGCCAAGAAAAACTTTCTACTGCAAACCCCTTCTCGCACCCCGCGAGGGACCCAGGCCAGGTCTCTTGCGGCTCGCGACCGCCCCATGGCCAGTTTTAAAGTTTGAAATTTTAACCCCTTAACTTATTAAAGCTTCTAAAAACCTTTTTAAACACCTTTTTGGCCTTTTAGCCCTCCGTAGCTAATACTTGGCATACCCGAGATTATACCAAGACATTGTCGAGCTCTCGGTTCGTTAAAAGGTCACTCAGAGGTATAAATTAACATGTTGACACTTTTAATCCCTCCATTATCCAAGTTTTATATATTATTGGATTTAATCACTCTCGTCCAACAAACAGGACATATGAGAGTTAGGACTACGTAAAGGATCATTTAGAGCTATATCAGCATGTTGACTCAGATCACTCAGTGCAGTTTGACACATTGGCCCTTTCAGTGTCCGAGTTTAATGCATAACACACTAATGGTCGTTTAGAGGCTATGTTTTTATGCATGACGACACTAATGGTGGTTCAGAGGCTAGGTTTATGCATGTTGACATCAGAAAGTCATTCAGAGGCTCAATTTGAGCATGTTGTCACTTTTAGTCCATATTAGTCTTTAATTAACTAAATTAAAAATACAACACATGTCACTATATTATTGCACTCGATTTTACAGTCCTCACCCCCTTAAATGAAATCTCGACCTCGAGATTTTATTCAAAAAGATGGGGTACTTTTGTCGCATAGTGGACTCAACCTCCCATGTATACTCGGGACCTCTAAAGGCATCTCATTTAACCTTTACTATAGGTATCAATTTTCTTTAGAGCTTCTTAACCTGTCGATCCTCGATCGAAATTGGTTTCTCAACAAACCTCAGGTTTTCATCAATTTGCACATCCTTGTGTGACATTGCTAGCGACTCATCGGCTATACATTTCTTCAGGTTAGATATGTGGAATACATCATGGATTCCACTAAGCTCCTCAGGCAACCTGAGCTTATTAGCTACAGTGCCGACACGTTCGATTATCTCGAAGGGTCCTATATATCTGGGCTCAACTTGACCTTCTTTCCAAAACGCATCACACCTTTACAGGGTGATACTTTGAGCATGACCTTGTCCCCTACTTGGAACTTAAGAGGTTTACGCCTCTTGTCAGCATAGCTCTTCTGCCTATCTCTGGCAGCTTTGAAACGATCATGGATTTGCACAATCTTTTTCGTGGTCTCCAGTACATTTCTGGTCCTGATAGTTGGGATTCCCCAACTTCTGCCCAGCACACGGGCGTTCAGCACTTTCTCCCATATAAGGCTTCAAAAGGAGCAGCCTTGATGCTAGCATTTCTGTTATTGTAGGAGAATTCTATTAGGGGTAAGTGGTCATCCCAACTTCCGCCTAAATCAATTACACATGCCTAAGCATGTCTTCCAGAGTTTGAATAGTAGTCCACTTTGACCATCAGTCTGCGGATGATATGTCGTACTAAAAATTAATCTTGTCCTAATGATTGTTGGAAACTTTTCCAAAAGTGAGATGTGTATCTAGTATCTCTGTCAGATACAATAGATACTGGCACACCGTTTAGGGACACAATCTTGTCCACATAAAACTTAGCCAATTTATCTGAATTATACGTTTCCTTTATTGGCAAGAAATGAGCTGACTTAGTCAGTCTGTCTACAATGACCCAAATAGTGTCATTTCCACTTTTGGTCTTAGGTAACTTGGTAATCAAGTCCATAGTTACCATTTCCCATTTCCATGTGGGAATTTCTAATTGTTGTAGAAGTCCTGACGGTTTCTGATGTTCAAACCTTAAATTGTGAACATGTCATACACTTAGCTACATAAGTGGCTATGGATTTCTTCAAACCCATTCACCAATAATTCTTCTTCAAGTCTTGATACATCTTGTCACCTCCCAGGTGAACCGAGTATCTTGAATTGTGTGCTTCTTGGAGGATAGATCTCTAAGTCATCCAAGGATTGGAACCCAAATTCTATCATTAAATCTAAGGATTCCATCCTTTCTAGGCGCTAACTGATCAACAGTTCCGCCTAATCCCTCATTAGGGATGTTAGCCTCTAATAGGGCTAGCTTTTGCGCATCTAGTAGCTTCTCGCTTAAGCTATTTCTGAGCTCAATGCTCTTAGCGTTAATCCTTATAGGTTTAACTCTTCTTTACGACTTAAGGCATCAGCAACTACATTTGCTTTGCCTGGATGGTAGCGAATTTCGCAATCATAATCATTAAGCGTTTCCATCCATCGATGTTGTCGCATGTTCAATTCTTTCTGATTGAACAATGCTGGAGACTTTTATGGTCTGTGTATATAATACACTTGGTGCCATATAAGTAATGTCTCCACAGTTTTAGTGCAAATACAACGACACCCAGTTCCAAATCGTGAGTGGTGTAATTCCTTTCGTGCACCTTTAACTGTCGTGATGCATAGGCAATTACTTTGCCTTTTGCATTAGCACACAACCCATGCCAGTGTGGATGCATCACAGTAGACTACAAATTCCTCAATACCCTCAGGTAGAGATAACACAGGAGCATTGCTCAACTTGTGTTTAAGAACCTCAAAAGATTCTTGTGCTTTGGACCCCAATTATACTTAACTTACTTTCGGGTTAAGGTAGTTAAAGGAGTGGCTATTCTTGAAAAGTTCTTAATGAACCTCCTATAGTAACAAGCCAGTCCTAGGAAACTACGAACTTCTGTTGGGGTTTTAGGTACTTGCCAATTTATTATGGCCTTAATTTTGGCGGGATCCACTTGGATACCACGCTCACTTACCATATGTCCAAGAAATTGGACCTCTCGAAGCCAAAACTCACACTTAGAGAATTTAGCATAAAGCTTCTCTTGCCTTAGCAGTTCTAAGATGCACCTAAGATGTTTCTCGTGATCAGCTTGATTACAAGGATAAATAAGTATGTCGTCTATGAAGACAATGACAAACTTATCCAAATATTGCTTGCATACTCTATTCATGAGGTCCATGAATGCTGCAGGTGCATTTGTGTAGCCCAAAAGGCATCACTAGGAACTCAAAGTGACCATATCGGGTCCTGAAGGCAGTTTTAGGAACATCTTCACTTCTAACCTTCAGCTGGTGATCTCCTGATCTTAAATCTATCTTAGAGAAATAGCTAGCCCCTTGAAGTTGATCAAATAAATCACCGATCCTGGGTAGAGGATATCTATTCTTGATTGTTAACTTGTTCAGCTCCCGGTAGTCAATGCACATCCGCATCGAACCGTCTTTCTTCTTTACAAAGAGGATAGGAGCTAGGCGAGGAACTAGGCTGAATAAGCCTTTCTCCAAAAGTTCATCTAGCTACGATCTCAATTCCTTCATTTCCGTTCGTGCTATCCTATATGGAGATCTAACTACGGGAGCTGATCCTGGGAGGATATTAATTCTAAACTCCACTTGTTTGTCTGGAGGTAAGCCAGGTAATTCTTAAGGAAAGACATCCAAATATTCTGAGATAATTGGTTGATCTTCAAGGTTCGGTTTAGGTTCATTTATGGTTACTTGTTCCATATAGATGACACAACCTTTTCTCAAACACTTGGATGCCTTAAATAACGACACCTTGTCCGGCAATCCATAGTGTGAGTCTCATGGAATGGTGATCACTTCACTAGATGGGGTTTTAATTTCGATGAGCTTCTTATCGCAGGCAATGCAGGCTTGGTTATGAGATAACCAATCCATGCCTAAGACAACATCGAACCCCGCCAATTTCATTGGAAGAAGAGAGATATGGATGGAATGATTCTTAATGGATATAGAGCATCCATCAAGAATGGAAGATGTGGATTCTATCGTTCCATCAGCAAGTTCTATCTCATAGGTTTTATATAGAGTTCTTATGGGCAGGTTTAATAGTTTACTAAACTTATTATCAACAAAATATCTATATACAACCGAAACAAAAAGAACTCTAGCATAAATATCATTAATGGGGAAAGTACCTGTTATGACGTTACTGTCATTAACAGCTTCCTTAGTAGTCAGTCGAAAAGCACGTGCATTCCCCTTCTTGGCCTCTCTAGGCTTCAGATTATTAATCTTTGAATTCTTAGGGCAGTTAGTTGCAATGTGCCCTTTTTCATTGCAGATATAACATACATCATCCTTAAGATCTTTACAATCTAGGGTCTTATGCCTCTCCTTTTACAAATACCACAAGGTCTAGCTTGTGAACCAGAATTACACTATCCATAGTGTCTACGGTTGCAAGTTTTGCAAAATGGCATCACAGCCGACTTGCCTTGGTTCCCTTTGAACCCGAATCTCCCTTTATTTTTCTTATTAAATCTTTGGGAGTTGTCTTCATCTCTCTTCCTTTTCTCGTCAGTTTCTGGCTTAACTGACTTTTGGCTTACAAGATCAAGGGTGAGAGAGAGAGAGATAGGTCTACAGCAGACCTATAGGTATTAGGCTGAGCAGCCTTTACCATGCCCTTTATCTCGGGCGCTAATCCATTGATAAAACATGCAATGCGTTTGGATTCAGGGGTGATTAAGTAGGATACTAACCAAGATAGGGAATTGAAATCAGAGACATACTTCCGACAGTCTAGGTTTTTCATTGAAAGAGACAAGAAGTCTGTCTCTATTTTCTCCACCTCATGGGGTGGGCAGTATGTTCCTTAACGAGGTCCACAAATTTGGACCACCCCAAATTATACAGGTGGACTTTACCTGTAGATTGTATCATGGCCTTCCACCAGATTAGGGCATCGCCCTTGAAGGACTGTGATACATACTTGACCACATCCTTATCAGCACAGTTGATGATATCTAATATTGTTTCCATCTCATCTAGCCACTTAAGGGCTTCTACAGCCCCCTTCTCTCCATTGAAGTCTCGGGGCTTGCAGGAGACGAAATACTTATAGGTACATCCATCTTTATCAGAACGGGACCTTTCACCAAAATCTATTTTCTTTAGTTCACTCTTCGCATTTGAAAAGTGGATGGAGCTCTCCTTATGAGCTGAAGATGGTGGAATAGATAAGGGTCTAGAGCGAGTAGCACTCGACTCTCTAAGCCTTTCAATGGCCTTTTCAACTGCCGCATCAATGCAATCATTATTATCTATGGATACATTTTTGACGTCCTTAGAGTTGACGTTCCGATGGCTACTTTGTGCTTCATTAGAATTAGCCATTCTTCAAAGCTTTGGTTCTATAAACCAATAAAACTTTCCTTAGCCATGGTATACCAATCATTTCAGCTTTGAACATTGGATATAAAAATCCATTGCCTAATCATGCTAGTGTGAATAACATCACAACTCTTAGGCTTAAAGTATCTATATTTGGCTAGGTCTTAACAAGACCATTATAGGCAATTTACGATCTGGACAAGGTCCATATATTACTAGACAGTGGATCATAATGTCACAACTGTCATTGTCATATTTGATAATTGTATAACACATAGGCTTGTCACAAAGGACATTTAAAACATGGCACATAGGCTTGTCACAAATGGACATAACATTATGGCACATAGGCCTGTCGTTAATGGACATGAAATATGGCACATAGGCACTACATCACTAATGGATATTATTTATTTATCAACGCACTGGTGATATTAGTCGGGATCAAACAGATCACATGGGCTATATAAAATAATCATAGCCACAAGGGCAATATATTACTAATGGATATTTTTTTTATCATCGCACTGGTGATATTTAGCCGGGATCAAATAGATCACATAGGCTATATAAAATTAATCATAACCCGAAAGGGTAATACATCACTAATGGATGTTTATTGATCACCGTACTTGTGATATTTAGCCGGGATCAAATAGATCACATAGTCTATATAAAATTAATCATAACCCGAAAGGGTAATACATCACTAATGGATGTTTTATTCATCACCGCACTGGTGATATTTAGCCGGGATCAAATAGATCACATAGGCTATATAAAATTAATGATAACCCGAAAGGGTAATACATCACTAGTGGATGTTTTATTCATCACTACACTGGTGATATTAGGCGGGATCAAATAGATCACATGGGCTATATAAAATTAATCATAACCCGAAAGGGTAATACATCATTAATGGATGTTTTATTTATTTATCACCGCACTGGTGATATTAGCCGGGATCAAACAGATCACATGGGCTATATATAAGGTTAGGACATAGTCCATTACCTGGAAGGCTAGTGTGATTCCTCAAGTCACACTACCATGAGTATGAACATTACTTGAATGTTAACATAAGTGGACTTTAATGTTTGATTATAGTCCTGGTCGCATTGACCTTAATGACTTGAGGCTTTAACTATCATGATAGAAGACCCTTCCGTTCTTAACTATCATTTATATATTTTTGCCAAATATGTGGTCTGTGCCACTTGGCAAATCAAAACCATTAAGATCCTTTTTTTGGAATTATATCGCAAAGCATAAACTTTGAGTAAAATCGAGACAATCGCTTGAAGAGGAGAAGTACATATATATAATTCCAAAATATTTCATTAAATGATAATTAGAAAGTACATTACTTGAAATAAATAAAAGAAACTTATTGTCCATGCAAGGACTAAAAGAAATCAAATGTCCACGCAGGGACTAAAGAAATAAGAATGTCCACGCAGGGACTACATATAATAGAAGAGACTTTACTCGTCCTTCTTTCCCTTAACTAGTTTGGAGAGTTTCTTGAAGAACTTCTTTGTCTTCTTCTTCATTTTCTCTGCTTGCTGCTACATCTCTTTCAATTCGTTCCAAGGCCTCATTAATGGCCTCAAGTGGTGGCGGAGGTTGTGTTGTGGTTGTGGCATAACCAGATACTGGTACCCATAAGTTGGATACCCAGTCGGTGGATAAGTAGGTGGGAAAGGAGACAGGTAAAGTGCATTGTGCATAACTGCTTGCATATAGGGGTCTTGCGACCATGCTTGATAGTCTACCGGTGTAGACGGGTTAAAAGGTCATATCCAGATGTGTCTGGATATGTGGGGATTGGGTTAGTATAACCCGATGGTGGTTGAACAGCAGGTGTTGGTGTTGGTTCCACTATAGGTGAAACATTAGAGGATCCACCCATTTGTGGGTCCTCTTGAATTGTAGGGTAGGAATTGGGCAAGGTGGCAGCGATCCTAACCTTTGTCCGGCACGTACCGACATACGTGCTCCACGCTTCCTTCTTGGTGGTCCAGGTGGTGGTTGAGGTTGGTCTACCGGTTCCATGTGGATATCTTCTTGTACTGGGGGTGGTTGAGAGTGATGAGAAGGAGTGTGGGCAAAGGTGAATTGGTTCCAGTATTGGTCCCATTCATTAAGACCTTGGTAGGGTGATCCGGCATAGGAGTTCGAATCGCTTGATATTTCAATGGGATGCATATTTGATCCCGACGGCGGCATCTCCAGGTCGGATTCCTCGTCCATAGGGTTCGGCTAGTCCAACTGATTTTGATCGGCTGGAGGTGTGTTAAAGTAATGGTTAGGGTTAAATTCTTCATGGTAAGAGTGATGAGAATGGGAATGGTGAGAATGGTGTGAATGATAGGAGTGGTGAGAGTCGTAAGAATTTCGGGAATGTGAGGGCCAGTGTCTATTAGAGATAGAGCGTCTCGCTGGTTGCCAAGGAGATGAATCTCCTGATTTTTGGTAGGCATCTGAGTTGCGAGGTTGAGGGGGAATGTGCCCCAATGGTCCTCCCCTCATTGGACCTTTTGCTCTCCCACTTTGTCCTCGTACACGTGGTGGCATTTTCCTGTTAGAAATTAATTTAAAACAATACTAATAACTTAATAATGAAATCATTAATCCTAGGTCAATGCCTAGACTCGGAAGTCTAATGAATGTGCTCGTGTAAGTTTGAGATTAAACACAAGAAGGATAGTGTTTAATTCTCTCAAACATTGGCCCTGATACCAACCTGTCACACCCCGGATTTCCAACCCGAAATCCATACACCGGTGGGCCCGGGTGGGGAGTACCGTGACGTAAGTTAATAACATCATTGTCAATTAAACATAGCACAACGGAAGTCTTGGAGTAAAATTACTATTACAAACCGAATGTTCAAAAATAAAATAATATACAGGCTCGTAATAGAAGATCCACAGGCGGATCAGTAAAATGTAAAAGAAAGAATATAAAACAGACTTTAGGGCAAATCTAAGGATTTTCAAGATCCTCTTATTCACTACCGAGCAGCTTCCAGCCTATTTCGTATTGTACCTGCAGTCTAGTCTTTGGATGATACGTCAGCTTACGTTGGTAAATACACCCAACTGACTCATTTTGAAAACTTTAAAATGATTTTTAAGTGCAAAACGGCACAAAATCTTTTATTAACTTGGGAAAGTTTACTTTGCAACCTTGTATCAGATTCACATGTTTGTCAATACATACAGGGCCCAGTACTGAAACCAAGACATGATTAAATACACACCACTTACAAACACACGAAGGAGTTATCCCCAACGTCTTGGGTAATTTGCATATGAGCGTCTGTCAGGTGTATGCCTACACCCCGCGCTAAGGTTGTGGCCAATAACTAATGTATTGAGCCGAGGATATCCAGGACACGGTAATTTAACCCTTGATGTTTAAGTTATCAAACAAAACTGATTAAAATGGAATATGCGGGTTTACTAGCCACAAACGGGCATTCGATTGACCCCATTTCGGACCAAACGGTAATAATTTACCGTATCCCAAGCCCATTTAGAGAAAATAAGTCGAGAGTATTTACCTGAGCTAGTCTTCTTTCAAAATTCAATAACTCAGCCGTATACAAAAGTACTAACATGTAGATAGTATTTACCGGCAAGGCCCTAGTCTGGATTATGGCATAAGCTAACCAATTAAATACTATCGGTCTTTATTTAAGTCATAGACTTAGACCGAGTAGTGTACATGATCAAAACGTATAACGCTTGATTAATTGATGATCGGATAGAATGTAGTTTAAACCCGACAAGTACTTTGACTTGCATGATATGGGTAAACAATTAACATTCTGGATTTTGAGATTAAAATGATAAGGTTAAACCCGTTTCGGTTAAATTCCGTAAACTAGTTACGTGTAATCAACCGTTTGCTTAAAAGCGATAGTGGGTAACCGGATAAGTCATGGACAAGTTCTATATGCCATTATATTTTAAATAAGTTAAAATATTAATAGGATATCAACTTGTATGCCCGTTAAGGTTTTAAAACGAAACTATGCCTCATAAGGGCGTTTTGGTAATTTCATACCATATAAAAGGAACTTGAATATAATTTAATGTTATAATTATAAGTATTCTGGAAAAATACTTTATTTATGATATAATATCAGTAGGATACCAATTATGTGTGTATTTTACCTTTTATGACCAAACTATGCACCGAAGGGGCATTTTGGTCATTTTACACATAGTTTATAAATTATTTGGGATTATGAGTTTATAATATGTACCTACTGTAAATATGTTTAAAATAAGTTTTAAAATCAGTAGGTATCAAGTCTTGGTCAATAATATGGTTCAAAACCATACTATGCGCCTAAACGGCGCTTATGTCGTATAATGACGTTTCTATGTGATTTTTACGAAAACTGATGTTATAGTCAGATTAAAATATCTTAGATATATTATTTAATATAACATATCAGTAGGTAAAAGATTTACCTTGAAAAGATTTGTTTAAAACTATTTTATGAGCCATAAGGGCTAAAATCGCCATTTATCGACATAGTTTAAGGACTTGCTTGAAAACTCAGTTTATAACTTGGATTAACATCCCAAATAATCCTACTTATAATATTACATTAGTAGAAAACTTATTTTCAAGTTCAATACTATTTAAAACCTAGTTTTATGCAAAAAGGGCATTATGGTCAAAGATGGCATAATTATGGAACTTGCGCATAAACTTGGATTCTGATTATGATCATGTAATATAACCTTAGAGGGTTATGCTACATTATATTATGATCATAATTCAACTTTAGATCAGTAGGTAACTAATCTAAATCGGGTCAGAATCGAAAGTCAAAGCAGAAGTCAAACTTCGCGACTTTCGGTTGCGAACCGACCCTAGAACTGAAATTGACGAGCCGAACATGTTCTTACATGTTCTAATAATTATTACTAACTTGTTTAAGTGTCAAAACAGGTTTCATAACATATATAAGAACAATTTATGATTTTTCCAAAAAATGGCCTGTTTGACTTTTTAATATCGTAACTTTGACCCGTCAATTGGTCTAGCAAACGTGATCTTCAGGAGGTGCCCTTTATAGGGATTAACACCTACCTTATTACGATCACTTAGCCATGTTCATTTCTAACAATGGCTGGACCATAATGGTCTTAAACGAAAGTCAAAGCGTTTTCCCAAAAACGCTTGACTTTTGGCTATAAAAGCCTATATAAACGAAAATCCACAAAGAAGGAACACTTACAAGTGATTCCTAAGGTGCAAAAGAACTATGTTGGATGCTCCTTTCAGTTAGGAACTTCCAGAGGAGGGAGAATCATTATGATTTAGAAAGGTGCAAGTTCAAATGGTGAACTTGATCACCTATTTATAGTTGGAGAGCTCAAAGGAGGTGAAGCCAGGTGTTTAGGGGTGTAAGAGGAAGCTTACAAGTGTCCCAAAATGTGGCATAGCAGTTTGGGAAGCCATGGTTTCGGTTTTAATGGTTTTGGAGCTTTGTGTGGCAGCCAAGAAAAACTTTCTGCTGCAGACCCCTTCTCGCGCCCCGCGAGAGACCAAGGCCAGGTCTCTCGCAGCCCGCGACCGCCCCATGTCCAGTTTCAAAGTTTGACACTTTTAACCCCTTAACTTATCAAAGCTTCTAAAAACCTTTTTAAACACCTTTTTGGAACTTTTAGCCCTCCGTAGCCAATACTTGGCATACCCGGGATTATGCCCGGACATTGTGGAACTCTCGGTTCGTTAAAAGGTCACTCAGAGGTATAAATTAACATGTTGACACTTTTAGTCCCTCCATTATCCAACTTTTATATATTATTGGATTTAATCACTCTCGTCCAACAAACAGGACATATGAGAGTTAGGACTACGTAAAGGATCACTAAGAGGCTTAGTATAAGCATGTTGACTCCGATGTCACTCAAATGCTAGGCATGTTGACACAACGGTCACTCAGAGGCCGAGTTTAAGCATAACGACACTAATGGTCGTTCAGAGGCTACGTTTTATGCATAACGACACTAATGGTCGTTCAGAGGCTATGTTTTTATGCATGACGACACTAATGGTCGTTCAGATGCTTGGTTTATGCATGTTGACATCAGAAAGTCATTCAGAGGCTCACTTTGAGCATGTTGTCACTTTTAGTCCATATTAGTCTTTAATTGACTATATTAAAAATACAACACATGTCACTATATTCTCGGACACGATTTTACAGGGTGTTACAAGTTCCTACCATCCCCTCCTTGGCCTTGAATTGCATCACTTCTTCAAACTATTCTTGAACTCCCAAACAATTATCAGCCGAATGACCCCAGTTCATTGCCATTCATACACACATCATAAATGGGATTATTAGGTTGAACTCCCCCATCATCTACAGCATGCACTTGCGGTCTCGTGATAACCGGCCTTGCTCTTCTAGAAGATTGTGCCTTCCTCTTTGATGTAGCCGACATTTGCTCCAAAAATGCCCTATCTTCTTGCTCATAGTTGGTACCAAATGTACCGTTAGTAATAGACATCAAATCACGTGCATCTTCGGAATTTAACCCCTCATGAAAAGCGTTCAACAATTCCTAAAGCTCAATACCATGATGAGGATAATTTTTAATCATCCTGTTAAACCTTTCAAACGCCTCATGAAACATCTCACCTGACTGTTGTTGGAAGCTTTTAAGACCACGTCTTGCATCATTAGTCTTTTGAGCGGTAAAGAACTCTTCCAAAAACCGTTGTTGCATTTCAGCCCAACTGTAAATAGAGGTTGAAGGCAACGTATAGAACCACCTCTTTGCTTTATCTTCCAATGAAAATTGAAAAAGCACTAACTAACATCATCATAAGAAAAACCGTGCCCTCCAATAGTGTTGCAAATGGAGTCATAGGCTTCCAAATGGAAGTACTGCTCTTCCGTGGCCAACCCCTTTTACTTTGGCAAACTTTGGAGTGAGTTGGTTCTAACCTCAAACGTTCATCCCTCATGATTTTGAGGAATCACCACCGGAGAAGGTTTATTAGTAATGACCGGTCTGAAGTGAGCTTCTATTTCCCTTACTACCTCGCGGTTATGTCTTCTTGGAGCACCCATGGTACTCTTGGTTGTTGACCTGCTTGCCGTGGCATTTGCCTTTGAGGTGCATATGGTTGAAGTGGTGGTTGAGGAAGTTGTGGCATTTGCTGTTGAAGAACTTGAGGCTGCGGTCTAACAAATTGTGCAAATGCAAACTCCCCTTGACTTCCTATTTGGGTCCCATCACCCCCATTATATATCCTTCCGCTTCATAACCTTCGAATTCATCCTCATAACCATCGTCATACACATCCCGTCATGCCCCTATAGATTGTATAAACGGAGTTTGTTGATATTGAATTCTTTGTTGTGGTGGTTGTTGAGGGGCCGGGGTGGTATGGATTATGGGTGGGTTTTGTTGGAAAGGAGGTGGTTGACTTTGTTGGGAAGATGATTGATTGGAAGTTGGGAAAAATGGCTAAAGGGTGGAATGACTGGTGATGGTTGGTAACTGAGTGTATGTTGTGTGCTCATGGGAATTGTGGTGTTGGTAGGTTTCACCTCACTCGAAGATGTAGAAGCTATTGTAGGAATTGGAGGAGGAGTGGTTGGCATTGTTTGACCCGTAGTGGGAGTTGGTGGATCCATTATGCTTTTTGGTGTAGTAGGATACCAAACAATCTTATTCTCCCAAAGTAGTGGTGATGACTTCTATGTGTCCCTTCAATTTCAAGATCAAAAGCTAGTGGTGATGACTTGTGAGAGCCTCTAGTATCAATAAACCTGTTGTAGGTCCACTTGGAGGATCCAGATTAACATACTTCCCAGTTTATGTAACACGCATACGAGTGCGGAATCCACGTAAGTATGCAAACCAAAGTAAAGTAAGAAACACAAGATAACCAAAGATTCACTATCTTGATTAATAGAAGAGAACTAGTACAAACACATACAAACAATGTTCATACAGACTCAGGATATACTCTCTGTGCTCTTGTGCTTCAGTGTCTCTCTCTAGTGTTTAACCTTCACTACTAGTGTCTACTCGTCACTGAGAAGTGCATGTCTGTTTGTATAGTGTCCACACCTAGCAACAGTACAAAGAATGTTGCTGGTCGTATGAAACACTATTAGTCACGAAGAACATTCTCCAAAGGATGCTCGTACGAATCAAGCAAGGTGCTTGGTTGAAATGTCCACTCGTACGACTGGAGAATCACTCAAAAGAATGGTTAGTGGCTTGTACGAGCAACAATTTGCTCGTACGAAGCACTTCTCACTCATACTTGAAAGTGTTCTCCGGAGAACGTGCCAACAGACATGACGTACACAAGACTCAACAGTATGCATACATGCAACTGTTTTACAACACAGACAAACTAATCGTCGTACTAAATCAAGATAGGCGGATATCTTGATTTGGTCGACACGACCAAACTATACAGACACAATAAACAAAGACCGTACAATTGATGACGTAATTAAGAACAAGCGACAGACATAAAAGTGTATCAACAAACTCCCCTTGGCAGTTGCTTGGTCTTCGGTCTTCATTCTGAATTTCCTGTTGTATCAACAAACTCCCCTTGAAAATCTTCAATCCAACATTGATTGATAATCAGGTCTTCAATACTTTCTAGAAACATCAAGCCTTTCCTGTTTCCTCTTGAGTGTCACTAGAGGTAACTAGATTGGTCATGATCTGCTGTACATTAGACTCTACCACTGGAGTTGAAACAGAAACTTTTGGTTGCGAGGATGAGGCTAAAGCATCAGGATTGCCAGGGTCTTCATTACCCTGATCACGTTTACGTTTGATCTCATGTGCTCTGCATCTTTCATTCCACATAATGTTCACTCGATTTCTACTCATTTCAAACACGTCTTTAATACCATTAAAGCCTTCAACCAGTGTAGAATTCCGAGAATGATACCATTCTCTTAAGTCATTATGCTTAGCAGTTAATGTTTCGGCAAATCATTGAACAGCCACACTACGTTCTTTCAGCCTATTCAACTCAATTCCCCAAGAGTTATCAGCTGCTCTCATCTGTTGTAGCTGAGTTGCCCTTTCAGCGTTTGCAGCCTTCAGTCGCTCATTTTCTTTTCTTAACTACGCAATTTCAGAATCTTGTTTTCTAACGGTCTCTTTCAAAGAATTTATCTCCAACTGTTGTTTGACAACTGTGTTCCAATTTGAAGACATAAACTCCGAATGCTTGTTAATCTGGATTGCCACAGCTTGCAACTGCGAGAACAGAAATTTCACTTTCTCATCCTGTTCCATTTCAGAGAATAAACGACTGCTTCGTTTTGTATTTTGTTGATGAGTTGTGGACTGAGATTGTTGAACTGAAGAAGTAGTAGGTTGTGAACGAACTGGAGTATCTTCACCCGAAGATGTTTCAGCTGTTGTGGTATTTGAAGGTTGTGGTCTTGTAGTGTGTTCTGTCATTACAAATTCAGTCTCCTCCGTTGTAAAGGTAGAATGGACTTCTGCAATTGGTTCCAATACAGTTTCTTGATGTGAGGTTGTAGGTTGTGTGATTTTAGGTTGTGCTGACGATGTTCCCATAGTCTTTCTGCTTTGTTTCTTTCTTTCCATATCACCACCTGTAATACCTACATCACTTCCATTACCATTACCATCATTATCACCATCATCATCATCACCTTTTCCCTTTTGACGACCAAACTTATCTTCAATCATCCTTTTCAAAGTTGGTTCTTCATTATCTGACTCATTGTCATCATGGCTCCACTTATCGTTTTCTGGTGCAACATATTTATCATTTGCCATAAAATCGAACAATTTACGAGGAGGTGTGCTTTCCTTGTAAGGTTTTGCTGCTACACCTCTAAAAATCTTCAATGAATGTTCCATCATAACCTCAACTTTCAAAACATCGTTGTCGTTTTCGGAAGATTCGGATGTTGCACATTTAAGATCATTTGGAAAAACGAGGATACATCCAAAACTTGTTTCCATCATATTCGGTTCTTCTCAGGTTTTCCTTCAGATTTTCAAAAATATACTTTGAAACACTAAACGGTTTGTTCAATGTCAAAGATATCATCATTCTAACCAAGTCGTTATTCGCCATGTCATAACCTCTCCGTTTGTTGCTCAAACACTGAATTAGAACATGTAGAAAGAACTTGTATCGGAGTGGCAACCATGCTTTGTTTAGTTGTCCTACGAGAAAATCTCCAACACATTTCATTCGAAGGAAGCATCCACGTTGACATTTCAATGGAACTAAGAATGGAGCTTCAGGATCTTCGCCAATACTGAGTTAATGATTTCAATAGTGACATCTACGTTCAAGTCATTTACTTTCCCTGGATAAGTTTCTGCCCATTCACTTCAGCAACTTTAGCCGAATCCCAAAATTCCTTGATCAACGTCTTGTATACTGTAGTCTTGTGCGTGATAGCATAATGTATCCTTGAGTCACACAAAAACTTCATTATACCGTTGTACTCAGCAAATTTTTCTTCCGGATCTAAGAAGGCCACCATGTTATCTCTTGGTTCTGACATAATTTCCACTTCTGACTTGTCAGTTCTCTTCGTTGCGGGTTTTCTTTTATGTTCTTTTTGTTCTATTCTGTTCACAAAAGATAACAAGAATAAGGACATAAATTCATTAGGGAATATACATAAAAAGTTTTATTTAAAACTTCCTGTATGTATGTATTTCCTGGACGAAGAACTACTGACTCATACGATAACAATTTATTCGTACGAAGAACAACTAATTTGTACGAACACCTGACTTAATAAAACAAGTGATTTAATCGTACGAGTAACTGGCTCGTACGAGCAACAGGTTACTCGTGCGAGTGGTATTTCACTCGTACGAAGGAAGGTAAACTGTTCGTACATAGAACTTCAAGTGAAGATTATGCATGAAGAACTTGTTTTCCGTTAAAAGGGTCTTCACTTAAAGTTTGTTGTTCATGTCAGACAAAGTCACATAGTCAGATAATGTTCAAATTGTTCATCTTCAAGGCATGCCAACATTGTCAATATACCTTAAAGATATCATAAACAACTTAAGGAGAGGTAAAAGGATGATGTGAGCAAGGTGAACGTAAAGTTCCACCAAAGAACTTCATCACCCTTTATACCATATCATGATACTTGTACGAAGAACCTTAGCACGTACAAAGAACTGCCGTTCGTACAAGACACCAGTGGTCATTCGTACGAGGTATAATCACTCGTACGAGTGACCTTTGATTCGTACGAGTCCAAGTTTTTCAAAAATTGGACTTTCAGTTCTTCGTGGACCTTAGGTTTTTCATTGACCTGTTTAGATCTTTGCACAATCCACACTAATCGCAAGTTAAGTTAGGAGAAGTGCTCGTTAAACAAATTTTATTCTTTGAGATGAGTTTACCTGTTGTAAGAAAGTACTTTATGAAGTTATGATAGCAAGGCAAATGATTTTTAGGGCGTATCTTGGTAGAAAACTTTTGAGTTTCCATCTTTGGCTAAATAAAAATACTTTAATTTAACAACAGAGTAAATTAAAATAAAATAACTGCTAGAAGATAATAATAAACTGTATATTTACTAGGCAATCTTTTTCAGAGTTTCAAGGTAAGAAAATCATACCAGCTTTTAATCTTGCCAAAGATGAGTTTTGTTTAAAACATCAAATTAAATAAATAAGTATTCTACTATGATTAATGGTATTGTTGTCCACGTAAGCTCAGCTTATCAGATGTAATTTATGATTAAGAGATATGCTTAATGTATGAATTATACTTACCAGCCGGTGTTCAACCACTTCACGACACATTCCCGTATCAATATATGCACGAGAGAAAATCTTACCGGTAAGTATACTGCTTATCATCTGTTTTGACGTATATGATGTGAGATACTCACTTATTTTGATTGAAAACAAGCCCTATGGGATTAAATCACTTATTTATGAGGAACTTGATTTTCGAATGCATGCAGGGCACAGGAGTAAGTCCGTGAACAAGTTAGTACCATCGTAACGACAAAGAGACGAACTTAGCTCCCACATAAAGTTGTGATATTTGTTACTTATTTTTGGGTGGATGTGATATTTTTATCACTTTATTGATGGTCGTATGCAGTATTTACACGTATGTATGGTATCATGGAAGTTCTAGACTTGCGTCACCATTATTTTTCGGTAAAAGATTCAACCATGATACCCATATGATAAACAAGCATAAAGACCGCATGTCTCAGAACCTCGGCATACTATCAAACGAAATTTTGGTACTAAGACCATATGCCAATGAATGGTTCCCACCTGGCTTTCAGTCCGTTATGTTTATATCAACCTGCACATTTTAATCTGATTGTGAGCCTACCGATATATCATTAGTAAAGTTACTTATCAATTTTTGTTTTATGTTTTTGACAGATCACCAGTGTGTATCATCATCTTCTCTTATCTTTCCAAGAAACTCATTTTTTATTTTTGAATTTTCTATTGTTTTTTTATTTCTTTAAATTTTCTCCTCCTTAAAAAAACAGAAGGTAAATAAATAAAAACTTAACTAAATAAAAGACATATTTTTGTATTTTCTATGTTTTTGTATTTTTCTTGAAATTTTCCCCCTAAAATATAAAACTAAGAGAAAATGGAAAATCTTTTTGTCGTTTTAGATTTTAAGAAAATATTTACGAAAATGATTAGCCAAGGATGATTTACTCGGGTTTTACCTTGATGCCATTGACCAAAAAAAGATAATCAAAACGTGATTTATCAAAAGCTTTTGTAAATAGGTCGGCACGTTGGTGATCGGTGTGGATTTTAACTACATTGATAAGTTTCTTTTCATAACAATCTCATATGAAATGATACTTAATCTCAATGTGTTTGGTTTTTGAGTGCTGTAGAGGATTACCAGTGATCTGTAAAGCAGCTTCGTTATCAACATAAATAGGAGTAGTTAGAAATTCAAAACCGTAGTCGCACATTTGCTGTTGGATCCATAGAACTTGAGAGTAGCAACTAGAAGCTGAAATATACTCGGCCTCACAGGTTGATGTAGCTACACAAGTCTGCGTTTTGCACTACCGCGTGACTAGGCGATTTCCCAAGAACTGACATCCTGCTGATGGTGATTTTGCATCGATCTTGCAGCCACCATGATCAGAATCACTACATGCTGTCAAATCAAACTTATCATCCTTCGGGTACCAGAGACCAGTGTCCGGGCAACCCTTCAAATAACGAAAGATTCTTTTCACAACCATCAAATGAGAAACCTTTGGACTTAACTGGTAGCGAGCTAGAAGACATGTTGGGTACATTATATCGGGTCTTGAAGCAGTAAGATACATAAGAGATCCGATCATAGCACGTTAAAGAGATGGTTCCACATGTTCACCCATTCCATCAGGAGTAATCCCATGATTTTGAGCTAATGGAGTTCCTAAGGGCTTTGAGTCTTCCATTTTAAATCGTTTGAGAATATCCCCGACATACTTGGTATGATGGATGAAAATCCCCTCCTTAGATTGATGAACCTGCAAACCTAAAAAGAAAGTCATTTCTCCCATTGCGCTCATCTCGAACTTCTCTTGCATCACCTGCTCGAATTCTTTACACATTTTCTCGTTTGTAGACCCAAAAATAATATCATCAACATATAATTATACAAGTAATAAGTCCTTATTTTCTTCCTTGATGAACATAGTACATCGATCAATCCACGTCGAAAACCATTCTTGAGAAGATAGGAAGACAACGTGATACCAAGCTCGTGAAGCTTGATGAAGACCATATAACGCCTTATTGAGAAGCCAAACTTTGTCAGGATGGATTGGATCTTCAAAATCAGGCGGTTGTTCAACATATACTTCTTCTTCAACCACACCATGAAGAAATGCACTCTTCGTATCCATTTGGTAAACTTTAAATTTCTTGTAGGACGCATAAGCCAACAAAATTCTTATGGCCTCAAGACGTGCTACCGGTGCATAAACTTCATTGTAATCAATGCCTTCTACCTGATTAAAGCCCTGGACAACCAATCTTGCTTTGTTTCTCACAACAATACCTCGGTCATCCTTCCTACACTTGTAAACCCATCTTGTACCAATCTTCTTGTAGTTGTCAGGCCTGTCAACCAATTTCCACACACCTAACTTCTGAAACTGCTGAAGTTCTTTTTGCATTGCCTCAACCCATAAGTCTTCTTTCATTGCCTCCTTCCAAGATTTTGGTTCAACTTGGCAAACATAGCAGGCAAAAGACCAATCATTATGTTCCCCAGATTCTCTAATAGCCAAATACAAACCAACATTTTGGTTATTCCTTAGCTGATTACGTGTTTGCACACCACTCTGGACATCTCCTATAATTAGCTGCTAAGGATGGGTATTATGAATTCAAGTTTCAGGAACATCGGGAACTCGAGAATTTATACACAAATTGTTGATATTAAGATCAACAGCTAATTCGTTTGCTGGATTTGACGAAGATGTAGATGCATGACCTTCAGTCGTCCCTAGATTTTGCACATTTGATGTAACATCTGAAATTCCAGGAACCGGACCAGAAGTAGCTTCATTTGCATCATGGAACTCATCATCTTCTGACGAAACATTATAATCAGCAGCATCTTCGAATTCCTCATTTTGAACAAGATTGTTAACCGAAGTAGACACTTGAGGGTTAACAATAATTGGTCGTACTAATGACGAGTCAACTACAGTATCACTTTCCAGTAACATTTGAGCAGCTGCAAAAGCATCATCAAAAGTTAGCAGATTAAAGGAGTCAAACAATCCATTGTAGCAAACATCCAAGGAGCACTGGAGCTCTTACTGATTTAGTGTATCTTTGAACCTTAACTTCACCCCATTTTCAATCCTTTTTATGACAAATTCCACACTCTGAAATTAGGAGTAGCATGTCCAAGAAAGAAACCTTCGATAGCCTTTGGACCGAATTTACCATGTGGATCAATCATAATGCATGGAGCTCCAAAAGGTTCTAAGAAAGACACATCCGGTTTCCTTTCTTTAACAACTCGAAACATGTTTTCCCATGCCTCTTCACCGTAAGAACTCTATTCATCGTATAACATGTAGTAGCCATAGCCTCTCCCCAAAATTGAACAGGAAGTTCTGATTCTACTAACATAGTTCTTTTAGTTTCAATCAGAGTTCTATTTTTCCTCTCAGTGACACCATTTTGTTGTGGAGTGTAACGAGAAATGTACTCATGCAAAATGCCTTTAGAAGAACAGAACTCATCCGTAACATGATTCCTGAATTCGGTGCCATTGTCACTTCTGATTCTCCTTATCTTCAAATTGTACAAATTTTCAAGTAGCGTCAGGAGATTCTTGAGGATTTCGGGAATTCACTCTTGTGTGCCAACACATTCACCCATAAAAATCTTGAGTAGTCGTCAGTAACTACTAAGCAATATGAATCACTAAAGGTAGTCTTGTGTTTCATAGGTCCAAAAAGGTCCATATGAAGACGTTCCAGAGGCATATTCACCGTGTTAATCTTCTTCACAGGATGAGATTTTCTATCTTGATTTCTCTTTTGGCACGATACAGAGACGTCTTGTAAATGAAAGTTCTTCACTGGTACACCACTCACAAGATTATTTTTTACTAGATAGTTCATTTTCCTCAAGTGAATGCGTCCCATTCGTCTATGCCAAGAGATTGATTCCTTTTCGGTGGCTTTTGAGACAAAACATGTAACTTGTGCAGACGTGGTAATAGCTTGGCTCATGTCAAGAACATACAAGTCATTAATTCTTAGAGCCGACAGAAGAATCCATTCTTTGGGAATCTTGAAACCAGGTTTCAGCACATAACAACCGGTATCATCAAAATGAACCGTGAACTTCTTGTCGCAGATTTGAGAAACACTCAGAAGATTGTGATCAATTTGACGAACATAATTGATCTTATCAAAACTAACAACACCATTGGAAATCATTCCTTCTCTAGTGATGTATCCGCCCTTATCTCCAGCAAAGGCAACATAACCTCCTCTAATGCTTTTCACATCATAAAGGAACCTTAAGTCGCCTGTCATGTACCTTTATACTCCATTGTCAACAATCCAATGACAATTCGCAGTTCTTCCTGGAACACCTTCACATTTCAATACCCCATCAGTTTGAGGTGGAGACTTAAGTCTTAGTGGTCTTGGGTCGACCCTTATCATCAAGAAATGTGATTTCTATTTCTTGATGATTTGGAAACTTTGTGCCTCCCCCTGAAACATTACCGGTTTTAGGTTTCCAAGATTGTTGAAATTTACCAGAATGACAATTATTTACAGTTTTAAATACTTCTGGTTTTATCAAACTTGATGAACTAGGTTTCCTGAAAATCCGGTTTAATGCTTTTTCAATTATTTTTACTTGTTTACGTCTTTGTTTTTCTTGTTGTTCCTTAACAATTCGTTTATCTTGTTTAAGTGACAAAGATCGACGTTGGCAAGTTGTTTCAAAAGGGGCTTTTTCAACAAACTCCGGTTTTGAATGATTGGTACGGTTTTTGATATTGTGGCCAAACTCTCCACACTTAAAACATGTTCTCTTTTCAACAAATTTAGAAGACCCTGTTTTATGGCTTGATGTTGAGCTTGTAGGTCTAGGGGTACTTGGTTCATCTTCACACCCATTTGTATGTTGAGTGTAATTGTTTTGACTGTTACGCTTTAAAATCTTGACTTGATTTACAAAATCAATATTAGACATGCTTTCAAAAGTCTCGATTTTATCAGTACCAGTTGAACCCACGAATTTAACATTCTTCAATTTCTTTTTGTAACGAGCGCCTTTAGCTTCAACCTTTGGTTGTGATTCCTTAGGTTTTCCAGCTCACTTTTCTTGTTGTTTTTCTTTTGAAACGAATAATGATTGTGACTTGATTGGATTCTTCTTTTCCAAAAATTTGGTTGTTGAGTTTTCAAAAACTTGATCAATTGCAGTTGGATTTACATTTTTGATCGAAAAGTCTTTGTTTGAGTAAATTTTCTATTCCCCAATCAAAATATACAACACATTATCATTTTCAGCTGTAAATTCAATTGTCTTGACAAATTTCATAGGATCATTTCCTTGATTTATAACAGATTTCTCATTAGGAGTAACAGACATGTCTATCCCCTTTTCTACATCAAGAGATTGATCTTGATCAATTTTCTCTGACTCATCATCTGATGAATCATTTTCCTCTATAATAGATGGATTTTGATTAACAATAGATGGTGAGTTCTCTGTTTTTCTTGATTCATTTGAGGAATTGTCTAGCTTAAACCCTAATCCTGCTGCAAACTCTTCAGGATTAAGAGGTACAGATGGTTCAAAGCGTGACATTTCCTCTTCATCAGGTAATTTGGTATAATTGTGTTTTAATGGAGGTGGACATGATTTATACCCAATGCATTTGACATCTCCCTTAAGTTTTTGAACGTCAATGATGTGATCAAGCACATATAGGGAATTAGAATAACTCTCCAATTTTAACTTAATTGCATCATGTTTGCATGTTGATGCACTTTATGGCTGTCACAGTGCGAATAGGCTAGAAACAGCGTGTATTGAATATTGTATAGATTAGATATGAACACACGACCCAAGTGCGAATGAGTACTGGCTAGTACGAGTGGCCTGCCTCGTACCAGTGATAATGTGCTTCGTACGAGTGACTTTGTTACTCGTACGAGTGATAACATCTCACTTGTACGAATGACCGTTCGTACGAGTGACAACATGCTCGCTTCGCACGAGCTGTCATGTCTATAAATAGGTGTTGTGTGTTCATTGTTTGTAAGTTTTGGAAGTTCCCTTAGAGGAAACGCTGGCGGATTCTCTCCAGGAACTCCGCCAGCCAGTCAAGATGTATACTCTCTCGGTATTAATGAATGAAATGAAAAGCTCCCACTGATTCCGTTCTTACTCACTGTCAATATCGGTCTGCCAAATCTGTACTATCCCCAAACTTCCGTCTAGAACTGCCGCCGCCCACGGGACCACATCACATTTGGCAATTGCTAGCTCCTTTTTCGTTTCTTCAAGGATATTAATGTCGTTATTAATTCCTGTTTGCTTATTCAAAACTGTTTTTGTTAATCTAGAAACGCTTTTCTTAAGAGTCTCGAGTACAGATTTGAATTCTTTTCGTTTCGAGTTAAAACCAGATTTGCCTCTTTGCATTTTGACAGTTCAACTACTAGGTTTTAATTGTGACTGTTTATAGTTTCAAATTTCGTTCTTAATTCAGCACAGTCACTGCATATCTTAGGAGAGTCGGATTTTACCTGACTGGTCGAACCTGCAACATTTGCCATGAAGGCAGTATGATGAGAAAAGGATGCATCGTTTGTAAAAATTTTCTCCATATCCTTTGATGCAACTTCTGCTTTCTTCATCAAACCAGCCTTTTGACTTTTCAACTTCTTCGCTTCTTTCAGCAACTAATTGACCTTAGTATCAATCCTTTCTCTGACATCTAAATAAGATCTATAACCACCTACACTTGAGCTTTCCTCGTCAGAACTCCCATTGTACCCAGAACTATCATCATCATCAGAATTGTCAATGTTGTGAATATGTTTGATCTGATTGATAATCTTGGCATAACATGCAGTTCCTCCTTGATTTTCGTTTCCCAATTGTACTGACCAATCACATCCTTCATCTGCTTGAACTACTAGAGCTCTGTTTGTGTTGTTTGAAGACCCAGACTGGTTAGAGTTGTTTGGGTTGTTAACAGCTACTATTCTTCGTTCATTGTTAACTTGAGTTGTGTTGGATGGTTGTGATTGATTTCGGAAAGGGTTGTGATTTCCTTGTTTGCTGGGTCGAGTACATTCACGCTTGAGGTGACCTTTTTCACCATAGTTGAAGCAAGTAACGTCATCTTTATCAAAACCATACTTCGTATCTTTCTTGTTTTCCAAACTTGTTCTTCCAGTTCTGCTCATGTAATCCTTAGCTCTTCTGACCGCACTTGCAAACACCCATTTAATATCCATCAACTCCATCTCATCTCTGTCTATTTGTTGGTAGTCTTCATTAGTCAAATTTATGCCTTCAATTTGACCAGTGACTAATCAACAGTAAGCACTAACCATGGTGTTCAGAAGTTCCATGTGTTCCCGAGCAACTTCTACACTGACCTTGGAAAGATGTGATGTATCAAGTCTGACGGTATTAGGATTTGCAGGTTGAAAGTTGTTACCATAGAAAGCTTGTTGAGAAGCTTGTTGTGGAACTTAAGGTGTAACAACTTGAGGTTGTGGTAGAAAGGCTTTAGAATGAAATACTTGACCATAGGTTTGAGTACTTGAGCCGGCAGATTGATATGTTTGAACCGGTGGTGGTAGAAAGGGTTGCATTTGACACAAACGCGGTTTGAAGTTTTGGTTGCTGAGTTGTACTAATGCCTGTGTTAATACCTCCAAAGTGCATCTCAGGGTTTTGTGGAACGGAAACCCTTTATGCTTTCTGGATTTCTTCTTCATTTTTGTTCTCCAATTTCTGAACAAATTCATAAATACTAATCACGTCCAAAACACTTGTATGCCTTAGTAAGTCAATAAATTGACTCCATTTTGGCGGTAAGGCGTCAGCAAAACGCATCACGATTTCTTATGGAGATTCTAACACTTTGTATGAATACATTTCACTAAGCAAATGGTAGAAACGGGTTGTCATGTCGCTCAGTGTTTCATTCTCCATGAACATGAAACCTTCAAACTCTTTCTTTAGCAGATCATGTTGTATTTTCTGGTTGCAGCATTTCCTTCTCCTCTTGCTTCCAAAGTATTCCACATATTTTTGGTGGTGGTACAGTACACAAACTGATGATAAATATCTTTATGAAGTGCTTGTGTAAGGATAACAAACGCCTTATTCTCTAAATCATAAGCCTTTTTATCATTTTCATCTAAGTTGGCTAAGGAGGTTGGATTTGATCCTGCTTCTTGAGAGATTCCTTGTATGGTGTAGTAAAACACGTCCATAATTCTGTATTTTGACCGAGAACATATGTATGGAAATGACTTTTCCACGAAGGATAATCGTTCATATGGTTCAGTTTTGGTGGACGGTTATTACTTCATGTTTCACTCTCGCTTATAAGAAGAGTCTGAATGCTCTGATTTTGATTTGCTACACACACCCATTGATTTGCGGTAATCATGGCCGTGTGTTGAGGCATTAGTGATTTAACCCATGAGGTTGCGGAGCTTTGTGATGAGTCTTAATTTGTGCTTGAACTACTCCCCCAATCTCAAGGATTAGTACCCATTATGTTTTCTTGTTTATGAAAATAAAAAAGGTTTAAAGTTTAATTTTTGAAAATAACAGTCTCCTTTTAAAGTTCACAATTTTAAAAACCACAAAGATTTGAAAAATTGAAACACGAAAAACAAACAAAGAAGGTGGGTTCTTCGTACGAATCAATGATTCGTACGAGCCACTATCTTTCATACGAACCAGGTTGTTCGTATGAACAATAGTCTTTCGTGCGAGCAACTTGTGCTTCGTGCGAACAAGGTCCTTCGTGCGGATGACTTGGTCTTTCGCACGAATTGTCTTGTTCTTCGTGCGGATGGGTTATTCGCATGGTTGTTTTTCGTTGAAGTTTGGTTTTTCGCAGAGAGGAATCTTTTTGCAGGGTTGGTTGGTGAAAATTTCCTTTTCTAACAGAGACTTGTTTCTGAGTTTGTTCGAAAGTGGTCAGTTGTCTACACAATTTTGGTTAAAAAGACAAACATTCCATATCAGCTTTTCAGTCAAAACAGTCAAGTCCAGATATTTGGTCAACCCTACAAGAATATTCCGGTGAGTTTTCCAGCAGTGTTTCACCTGAAATTATGTTCAACTGAACTTTGATAATAAATTTTAAGGAAAACCGGATCCTAACATGTCCACACGTATTCTAACAAGGTTTTTATGTAAAATTTTCTGGATACAACAAGTTTTAACTAAATTTTAAGTTGGTTATCATTTAAAAACTTAAGTCTCCTATTGAAAGTTCAAGAACACTTCCAGAAACCCTCACAACTAGCTTAAACACAACACTAAGTTTGGTTTAAAACAAGGAAGAGAGCCAAAGCTCTGATACCACTTGTAGGTCCACTTGGAGGATCAAGATAAACCTACTTCCCTTTTTATGTAACACACATACGAGTGCGGAATCCAAGTAAGTATGCAAACCAAAATAAAGTAAGAAACACAAGATAACCAAAGATTCACTATCTTTATTAACAGAAGAGAACTAGTACAAACACATACAAACAATGTTCATACAGACTCAGGATATACTCTCTGTGCTCTTGTGCTTTAGTGTCTCTCTCTAGTGTCTAACCTTCACTACTAGTGTATACTCGTCACTGAGAAGTGCATGTCTGTTTATATAGTGTCCACACGTAGCAACAGTATGAAGAATGTTGCTAGTCATACGGAACACTATTAGTCACGAAGAACATTCTCCAAAGGATGCTCGTACGAACGACCCATGGCTCGTACGAACATGAACTGGATCGTATGAATTAAGCAAGGTGCTTGGTTGAAATGTCCACTCGTATGACTTGAAAATCACTTGTACGAATGGTTAGTGGCTCGTACGAGCAACAACTTGTTCGTACGAAGGACTTCTCACTCGTACTTGAAAGTGTTCTTTGGAGAACGTGCCAACAGACATGACGTACACAAGACTCAACAGTATGCATACATGCAACTGTTTTACAACACAGACAAACTAATTTTCGTACTAAATCAAGATAGGAGGATATCTTGATTTGGTCGACACGAAAAACTATACATACACAATAAACAAAGACCGTACAATTACAGACGTAATTAAGAACAAGCAACAGACACAAAAGTGTATCAACACCTGTAGGTACCTACACACTAACACAACCAATGTAAACCTGAAAATAACAAATAAAAACTACTAAAGATAATACACGTTGCGCACTAATCCCCTACAATGGCGCCAAAATTTGACGTGAGGTCGAAGTCTCACTAAAAAATAAACTAAATACACTAATTAGATAGTGGTAAATGGGTATCGAACACAAGGAGTTTGTGAAAATGTGTTTAGTAAGTAGCTTATAAATTACGACTAATAAAATTAAAATGGAGAAAATTAAGTTCAAGATTTGGTTATTTGGTTTGTAGAACTAAAATTAAGTAATTATTACTTATCAAGATTTGATCAGAAATGAGAAGGAATGTTTCCCTCTGATTTCAGGTTTTCTATGAATGTCAATGTTAAAGTTTAATTGAGAAGAACAACATAGACATAGTTCGTGAATATGTGTTTGATTGTGATAAAAGGGGACCAAGTACTTGGGTTACAAGAACGCAAGGTTGTCACCCGATAATCAGTTACGTATAGCCAACCCCAAATCCATCTCAATAAAATCCTGATTGCCTACGACCCCAAGAACTGATGGTTTAGAAAAAGGAATTCAACAATATAAACAATTACTAATCAAACTCATAATCACCATAGTAATATAGTCAAGAGATCAAATTACTATCCCAAAAATAACATAAACAATGATGAACATTCATAAGAAAACCTTACAAACCGGGAAAACATCAAGGAAACTTGCCACACATTGTTCGGTTGATCATCGCCACTTCAAGTCTGTTGTTCATACGAATCAAAGATGTTAAAGTAACTATAAGAGCACTCAAAATAATGTCTTGGAACCCTAAAATTGCCTCCAACAAGTTCTGAACCGAAAACAATGAAAAGGATAATCAAAGGTCACTCCACATTAACTATTTTAAAGAAAACAAGAATTTGCGTTTAGCCTCCATCGTAAGCTACGGTGGCTACCATAGCTTATGGTGACCTTTAAATTGCTACTGTGGGAAGCTACTATACTACGGTACACATTTTTCATCAGGGTCTACCGTAGCTTATGGTAGGTTGCAGCTAAGCAATTTTGTTTTCTTGTAATTTTCTTGTTTCAACTCCATTTTCTTTGTCGTTTTCACCCACGTTCTTGTAATTTCATCCTATATAATGTTAGCTTCTTAATTCTTCAATTCTAATATGTTATTCTTACATTTATGCTCCGTATTCCTTCTATTTTAAGCTCTTGTTTGTTCCAAGCTTCTTCTTTGCACCTCCATAACTCTTTTAACCTGCAATCATCAAGTTCGCCGTAGTCATCTAGAATCACCAATTTAAACATCAAACATATTAATTTCTTTCTTACTTAATCAATTTAATGATCCTCCTATGGTTCACCCGTCAGGCGATGCCCTCCAGATAGTGCTAACGCTGAATCTCATTTGTTTGACATTTTGAACGAGTTTAAACCCTATTTTTGCATTATTTGTTGGGGGTTACGAGTTTTTGAATATCTTGAACCATTCTTGTAACCACAACCATCCTCTACACTTCATCCAATCCATTCCAATCATGCATCATTATCTTCTTCGATCACAACCCTAATCCACCAACATCATCACCATCATCTCATCATTAATCACCAAACCTCACCACCATCACCATCACCACTCACCAAACCCTAACTCTACCATTCTCCAAGGTTGAAGATCTTGCTCAAGTTCAAGTTCTCGCCAATTGTTGATCGTGTTCCGTTCTTCATGACCGGCTAATCTCTCGGGTTTCACCCTCGTGTAGAATTTTGTAAGGTTTAGGGTTTGCTTTATTTTTAAAGTTGATTTGTGACAAGTTGGATTGTTTTTGAATCAATCGATAATTGTGTTACATTTGAACTAGATTTTTGAATTGTCGAGTGATTATAAAATTTGACTTTGCAAAATAAGTTTATGTATTTATGCCTTATCTTTCAAAAGAATTTACTTGTCCGAGGTAACGAAGTGCATTGCGGTCCGTTATACGCGTTGATAGTAATTTGCACCTAAGCTGCGTGGTATCAAAATCGTTAATGACAAATTCAACTAAATCAATCTAAAAATATGTAGCAACCCTAAGCCTTGCAATTGTTGAACCGGGTGTGAGCCTTGTTCTCTCATTAGTATTTCAATCAAGCAAATTGGTTTTCATGTATTCGAAAGTGTTCAATTTTAGTAGTCAAGTAATTTAGCATCAAATATATCGGTTCAATCCGACACTCTTTCTAAACAAACAAACACTCAAATTAACCAAATTGCAAGCTTTATAAATTGTGATAAATTAATAATCAATCGCGTTCATACGCAAACCACAAGCTCTTCGTGGTTCGACCCCTTACTATCACTAACACATTGTTAAGGGTAATTTGGGTATTATAAATATTATCTTTGACCGGGGCACGATACTCCGATCAAAATTTGGAGCCGTTGTCGGGAAGTTCGTTTGCTTTGTGTTACGAAATTGTTTGATTTGTGTAATTATCTGTTTAAGGCGTTTGTTTCTTTTTGCTACTTTCTCTGAGTGTGTTACTTGTGCAGGTTACAAGTAGTGCATGCATACGAGAACTCCGATGTACCTCTCCATTAGTGTTTGAACCGGAGGTTGAGTGGTTAGTGTGAAGAAACTTAACAAATCGGTTAGAGGCAACACTCTCTCTAATCGAACCAATATCAACTCACCACTTACATCATCAGTTGGGCCCATTCAAATGGATCCCCAAAACTCTAACCAACCCAACAATCAAACCCAACACCAATATCAATACCAAGATTAACCTTGCCCGAACCAAAATGTTCAAAACAATCAACCGGGAGGCGGTAGCAATTCGAGACCTCCAACATTACCTTTCCAAACCCGTGGCCAAAACCAAAACAATAACTAACGTACACCCACACCTCCACCTCAAAACCAAAATCGCCAAAATCAATTACCACCCAATCTCTACAACCTAAATGTTAACGCTAACTGTGGGGTTAAGCAAAACGAAGCCCAATTTATCAATCTCGACGATTTGAGAAATAACATTCCCGATGATACACCGTATAGCGAACCTTGTTATCAATCAGCGTAACATGTGAGTGTTCATTCAGAATACATGGATGATGGATGGAATTACAACAGGAAGTTGGAAGACAAAGTATGTGTCACGTTCCGACCCACAGCAAAATAGGTGACCGGGGCATGGTTGGTTGATCCAAAGCTTATGACTTGCTATTAAATGTTTTAAATAAGCATTAATCTATATTAAATGTTTCACATAGCAAATAATCCACATGAAAACAATTACATATGAGACATTGTTCATAGCATTTAAACTTCATTAATCTGTTTCTTGTTAACTAAGGCCCATCCTATGTTCAATATTCTCTTCATTCTTGTTCACATGCATCATGTGTAAAAGTAGTATTGGGTCAACAAAGGTTGGTGAGTGAATCTCCTTGTTATTAGGAAAATAATATGTTTAATTTGCTTATGGAGAAAAACGTGCGTTAACCAATGTAAGTAAATATGTTGTATGTCATTTGTCAAACCTCAATAAACAATCTCAAACAATTATTAAATCAACTGTATACAAATGTGCACGGTATTATTGTGTGTTGCAAGATCTAAGCTCAATCAAACGGAGCTGGCCTCGTGTGTTGACAACGTTAAGTTCCACTCAGGTAATGGGTACGGACGAGCCTATGATGATGTAGTATCTGAAATGAATGTAATGCACCAAGTACAAACAAACAATTAACACGTAACACATATACTTCACAAGATGGTAATTGCACGTATTTGAATCTCGTAAAATGAAATAATGAAATGCGACACATGATATACCCCAAAAACGTGTAAATAAAGGAAAAGGGAGTTGTAAGATCCACTCACAGTGTTTGCGTATGCGATTCCTTGTAAAAATTAAGCGTGCGAATAGGATTTGGGAACTTGGAAGAATGAGAGTTGTCGTGAAACAAGAATTTTGAATGCACTAAAAAATGGAAAAATTAATAATAAAATTAATTGTATTTTATATTTATATGTAGGGTACGACTTGTGTCGACATAGTTTTAGATTCGAGGACCTGAGTGGGATCAGAATCATCACTGCTTAAAAGATTAGAAGTTGTTCCAACATCCTACCTTGCAAATATATTGCACGTAACGTATTAACGTACTCGGTTTATTAGTTAATTTGCAAGTTTATAAACTTTTAAACTTGAAGAATTTAATTAAAGTATTTGATTGGTTTTTAAATACTTATTAGATATTTGGAAATATAAAGTAAATTAGTTAAATCTAAAAGTTTTGTTTTAATGTAATGAATTATAATATAAAAGGGGTTTTCTAAAAAACAAATAAAGCTAAAAACGTATGTGGTCGGTTTCGAACCCACCCCCGACCTCCCGTTTTCCTAGTCATTAACATCCAAAGTATTACCATTGAGCTATTTCTTTGTGTTTGTGATAAAGGCATTCTACAAACATGTTAAACGGGCTTGTGCCATTCACAGCGAAAAAAAGGGCAAGGACTCGAACCCGCGCCCTGACTGGATTGTTGAACATTGATACACACTGAGCTATGTTAACATATGTAATTTATTTTTATTTAAACTATATTTAAACGCATGTTAACTGTGTCATCTTCTTTAAAATAAACTAAACCGACAAAAACCCAACTCGTAAGTCCATAATACAATTCATATTTATCAGTGAATGGATGGTGTTTCAACATAGGATACTCAGATAGTTTAAAAGAGGAAAACTGCATGCCGAACAAGATGTGTGAACTCCAGCGAAGATAAGAGTTCATGCGATGTCTTCGTCTCCGATGTTACAGGTTCTTCCGATGTGAAAACATAATGTTTATTGAGTCAAAATGAGGTGTGGTAAATGGGGTCGAGTGGTCCTTCAATTGGTTCATATAGGAGTGTGTGAGATGAGACTTGCTAGCGTTTTTAGGGTGATGGCTGCCATTTAATGATATGGTGGTGGGTTATGGAAAGATTTTAATCGAGATGAAATGGAGATGGGGTCACGTCCATGTTCATGATCGTTCTAAAAACAGAAAACGTGTAAACAGGATGCATTCCTGATTAATTAGGAACTCCATTGCTTGGTCGTTCAAGTTCGGGCGGCAAAAGCTGTTTAAAATATCCTCAGGTTTAGTTTAAGTGGTAAATGCGTGGGATTATTCAGCAAATAAGGTAACTGATGGAGTGGTTGGGTGTTGTTTGTGTACTGCTGAGACCCGATTTTCTTTTTATTCATGGTTTTATTATACTTCCATTTATCACACAATTAGTCCCTCAACTTCATCTTTTAGAAAAAAAAAACAATAACACTCCCTGGTTATATTTCATGAGAAATTTATAAGAGTCCTTTTATATGAAGGGAATATATATATATTTTGATATATATATATATATATATATATATTATGTATATGCATAAGAGTGTATTATACGACAATTCCGATCGAAATGGTTATTTGGATCAAGGTTATAGAAAAATAAAACTCGAAAAAATGTCAAAATGGTTGGATTTTGGGAGTTCATTTTGACGGATGTTACAGTTTGGGGTGACGATCATGCGGGGAATTTTTACAATGCTCGGATTTGAGTATGAAGATATTGGCTACCAAAATGCCAATTATGTGGGGAATAACCGTCATAGCAATAACGGTTATGGCAATAACCGTCAACCACGAAACAATCAACGGAACCAGGATGACGGAAATTACAATAACAACAACAATGCCAATCGTAACCGGATTCCACAATTCGTGGGAAGAGGTAACCAAGGTGGCAACCAAGGTGGTAATCGAAGGGTAAATCAAAGACCGTCAACCAAGAAGTCAACGGTACTCCACGACGTCAACCGCAACAATAAGAACCTCGAGGAGTGAATGGTCGTTTAGACTAGTGGTCACTTAAAATGATTCACCCATTAATCCTAAACCTCGAGGGAGAGGATCTTTCAATTGCAAAACCAATTATATCAACATCCTACCCACTTCAATGGTAGGACCAATAATGAGCCATTTACTCATTTGGCGGAATTCTCCGCTTTATGTGGCACCATTGGGGGTCATGATTTCTCGCAAGAGGAAGTGAAGCTATGGTTGTTCCAATTTTCGTTGAAGGATAAGGTGAAGCAGTAGTTTCTCACACTTCCAGAGAATAGTATTCATATGTGGGCATAAATGCAACAAGTATTCCTTGACGAGTACTATTTGATAGCTACGACCAATGATGCACAAGACGAGATTCGATTGTTTCGACAGTTACCGGGGGAGTTGTTACATGAGGCTCTTACTCGCTTCAAGGAATTCGTTCAGAAATGTCCTCACCATTAGATTGCTAGATGGGAGTTGTTGAAATGTTTTGTACGGGGGTTAGATGCCGAAGATCACAAATACTTGCAATCGGCAAGTAATGAGACGCTATTAAACAATCATGAGGATGATGACAGAAAGTTTTGGAGAGAATGAGCAAAAACTCCAAGGCGGTGGCTATGGCGAACCGAACTAAAAAACATCTGATCTCAAAGTCTTGAGCCGACCGTGACTTTAGTTTCAAGGATCGGATTGAAACATTAGAACGAGAGTTGGCCCGTTCGAAGAAGAAAGAGGTGGGTGCGCTACAATTTGCCATGTGCGAATATTGTGGTGACATCAGTCATCGGGCCACTGAGGGCATGTTAACACCACCCAAACCGCCAACAAGTTGAATCAAGTGTATGAAGACAGAAAGCAAGTTGATATGAACTCCAACACTTACGACCCCAGCTTAAGGAACCATCCTAGTTTTAGGTATGGTAACGCCTCCAACCAAATGAACCCGAACTTCCAACCAGGAAATCAAGGTGGGTCGTCGTACCAAAACCGTCAAGGTGGTTACCAACAGAACTATAATCAGTAGTACCAAAGGAACTACAACAATGGCGGTAATGGTAACGAGTCGGTGAACAACTAAGACGATGGTGATGATTTGAATGCAAAGATTGATGCGCTACTGAGTGTGGTGAAGGAATCCAATAACAACATCAAGGAGATGAAGAAGGTAAATGAGATGACGGATAAATCCATGAGGTGTTGGCAAAGCAAGTTAGTCAACTTGCAGAAGAGGTGACACAAATGAGAGGAAGTGGAGGAAGACTACCAAGTGACACCACAATGAACCCGAAGAATCAAAGTTCAAGCACGAGCAATGTGAAGCGCGATAAGGCTTCTTTCAAATGATGAAGTTTGTAGTTTCGAGATCATTCCATTACCACAATTCGTTGATGGTGTATTGGAAAATGTAGGTGATGATCGGAAGTGAAAATGAGCAAGAAACGATTTAACAAATTAAAATCGAAAAAGTAACTAAAAATTCTTTTTTTTTGAATGTTGTTTAAATGAATTGCATGCTAGGGCCAATGATATGGGTGTGGAGTTTAATACCATCCCATATCTGTTGGCTTTATTAAAACCAATCAATGCATCAAAGTTTGAAAAAAGGGGCCCACCAAAGGACGAGACATGGGAAAATTTTAAAAGACAAAAATTAATTTGCCATTACTTGATAACATTAAAAAGGTCCCGGCTCATGTAGAGTGGTTGAAAGAGTTGAGCACTGAGAAATGACATAATAAACTACCGAAACAATTTGACTTAATCTCACATGTGAATGTCGTTTTATCGAGTGCCCTCCCCCAAAAAGCTCAAGATCTGGGAGATCCTCTTATCCAATCCAAATTGGTAAATTTAAAATTAAGTGGGCGCTCCTAGATCTTGGAGCTTGTGTAAGTATCTTGCCTGGGAGTCTGTACGACCAATATGATTTTGGTCCTTTAAAAGATTTTGACACTCCCGTGGTGTTGGCCGATCAGACTCCCACGCATCAAAGGGGATGGTGGAAGATGTGATCGTGAAGGTTGATGATTGCTACTACCCAGTGGACCTTTTAGTAGTAGACCTTGTTGGATGTGTTGAAGATACACAACCGATAGTCATATTGGGTAGACCATTCCAAGCAACTGCTAACGTCATAATAAATTGTGCAATGGGAATGGTTAGCATGAAATTTGGGGAGTGGGAATTGATCTTGAATGTAATTCCTAAATTTACTAACCCGCTTAATGAGGATAAGTGTCCTAAGGAGGAGATTAGTGTCATACCTCGGCTTTCCACAACCAATCCAAATCACCGGTGGGCCCGGGTGGGGAATATCATGATGTAAGTTGATATCATCATAGTTAATTAAACACAACACAACGGAAGTCTTGGAGTTAAATTACTATTACAAACCAAATGTTCAAAGTACGAAAAACAATATACAGACGGTTTGTAATAGAAGATCCACAGGTGGATCGTAAAATGTACAAAAAGTGTATAATAGACTTTAGGGCAGATCTAGAATTTGCAAGATCCTCTATTACTACCGAGCAGCTTTACAGCCTATTTCGTATTGTACCTGCAAGCTTAGTCTTTTGAAAATACGTCAGCTTTCGTTGGTAAATACACCCAACTGACTCATTTTGAAAACATTTGAAAATAATTTTAAGTGCACATGGTACAAAATCTTTTATAACTTGGGAAAGTTACTTTGTAACCTTGTTAACAGATTCACATGTTTGTCCATACATACACGGCCCAGTGCGAAAACCGAGACATGATTAACGTACACACCACTTATGAACTCACAAAGGAGTTATCCCCAACTTTGTGGGTAAGTTTTTAGCATGAGCGTCTGTCAGGTCTATGCCTACACCCCGCGCTTAGGTCGTGGCCATTATGCGGATTTACTAGCTACAATCCGGCATTAGTTGATCCCATTTCGACCAAGCGTAATAGTTTAGCGTTAACCCAAGCTCTATAGGGAAATAAGTCGGGAGTATTTATCTAGCTAGTCTTCGATTAAACGCAAGATTTAATAACTCAGCCGTACACAAAATGAACTAGTGAAGATAGCAATTTACCAGAAGGCTCTAGTCTGGATTATGGCATAAGCTAACCAATTAAATGCTAACAGTCTTATATAAGTCATTGACTTAGACCGACTAGCGTACATGACAATACCGGTAAAATACACTAGATTAAACGATGACCGGATATAATGTAGTTTAAACCCAACAACTACTTTGACTTGTATAATATGGGTAAACCATAAACATTATGGATTTTGAGACTTAAATGACAAGGTTAATCCATTTTGGTTAATTTCCGTAAACTAGTTACATATGCTTAACCGTACGCATATCAGCGATATCGGGTAACCGGATAATTCATGGACAAGTTCTATATGCCATTATACTTTAAATAAGTTGTAATATCAGTAGGATATCAACTTTTATTCCGGTTAAGGTTTTAAAGCGAAACTATGCCTCATAAGGGCATTTTGGTAATTTCATACCGTGTAAAAGGAACTTAAATATAATCTAATGTTATGACCATAAGTATTCTGGAAAAATAATCTTATTTATGATATAATATTAGTAGTATATTGATTATATGTGTAATTTGTACTCTATGACCAAACTATGCACCAAAGGGCATTTTGGTCATTTTACACCTAGTTTTATAAATTATTTGGGATTCTGAGTTTATATAATATACCTATTTTAAAAATATTTTAAATAAGTTTTAAATTAAGTAGGTAACAAGTCTTGGTTGATAAATATGGTTTAATACCATACTATGTGCCGAAACGACGCTTATGTCGTAAAATGACGAATTGTGCGATGTTTATTGAGAACTGATGCTAAAATCAGATTTTTATGTTTCTGATATGTTATTTAATATAACGTACCAGTATGTAAAATATTTTATATGAAAATGTATGATTAAAACTATTTTATGAGCCACAAGGGCGTTATCGTCATTTATCGACATAATACAAGGACTTGTTCATATATAATCTGATTTGACATCCCAAATGATCCTACTTATGATATTACATCAGTAGGTATTCATTTTCAAGTTCATTATCGTTTGAACCTTATTTTATATAAAAAAGGGCATTTTTGTCAAAATGGCATAATTATGGAACTTACGCATAAAGTTATATTCTGATCATGATCATGTAATATAACCTCTGGGGTTATGCTGTAACATCCGTCAAAAACGGATTTTACCAAACCCGCTCCGTTTATTAACCGAACAATCAGTTTAAAATTTCGTGGCGTATTTAATGCCCAAATTAATTTTAAACGATACATAATTAATTATTATATTAGAATATGTAATTTGTTTTTGAAAAATTGTTAAAAATAATGAAATAAAAATAAAATGGTTCTGCCGGGTTTCGAACCCGGGTCAGTCAACCGTTTCAGCAAACAACTTAACACACACACACTCAACCACTGCGCCACTTGCATTTCTTGTGAATTAATGGAGACAAATAATTCATATCATAAATCTCAAATTGAAATAATCGGCGCGCCCAAATGCAGTCGTCGGAAATCCCGGCGATCTCGCGAGATTGGACGGTTACTTCAGTTATAACGTAAACATTTAAACCTACATCGGTTATAACCGACGCCTGAACTCGCGACACAAGCTATAACCGCCGGAAAGTTTTTAACCGACGAATCAAGTTGGAAATCGGACCAAATTCATCAACGACCTGCCCTATAAATACCTCCTCGAACCTCTGCAAGCTTTTTCGCTCAAAACCGCACCTTTACCCGACGTAATTCCATTCGCCGGAAAATTTCTGTACCTCGCCGGAAAACCGAACCCTTCACTTCTGAACCTTACTGAACCCCTGAGCTTATACCGAAGTCACCCACATCCTTTTCAAGCTTGCTGAAGACTCTCTGCCGCAAGACACACGACGCCGGAATCTTTTGCTGTCGCCGGAGTTCTGCCGGAGAAACAGAGGAGTCCATTCGGTATACCTTACGCTTAAATCTTTCATTCTTTTTACATATCTCATCTGTAATTAACCTCAAAACACTAAAGAACACGATTAAAACATCGAACCAGTCGGACTTCCGATTCTGGTTAAGACTGACGAAGAAGACGAAGTTTGGGTAACATATAAGTTTATTATAAATCAAGATATAACTCGGGTTAGACACACAGTCCAGCGGTGGACTGTGTGCACATTAAACACGTAAACGTCTCGAGTTCGAATCTTGTCCCACGCATGCTTGCCTTAATAAAAATGTCTATTTTGTTAACCGAACCGGAGTCACCGGTGTACATGTTAAGTTTATTAATAACCGGAATAATAACCAAGTTAGACACACAGTCCAGTGGTGGACTGTGTGAATGTTTAGACACACGTCACGAGTTCGAGTCCGGCTACTGCACCGATTCGGACAATTATCTAACTTTTTAAAATAAGGCAGAAATGAAATAATGAAGTTTGTTTCATAAGTATAATATAAATCGGATTATTTAACAAGTTAGACACACAGTCCAGCGGTGGACTGTGTGTTAACTCAACCCACAGGTCCCGGGTTCGAGACCTGTGGAGCGCACCGAGTCTTTGGATTAAAATCGTTTTTAAAAAATAAAGGATTTTCTGTTTAATCTAATTAGTATATAAATATAATTAAAAACAGAAATATTTCGGGTTAGACACGTAGCTCAGTTGGTAGAGCTGCGTGCACGCGTACGGGAGGTCTCGGGTTCGAGCCTCACCCAGCGCACACTTACACGCATACGAACCGGTCAAACAGTCAATGGTCAACGGTCAACAGTCAAAAGTCAAAAAAGTCAACTTTTTTTATTATTTTTATTTATTTATTTTAATTAAAAATCAATTAAAAATACTTAAAAATAACATTTTAAAGGTTAGAAAATAGCCTTAAACTCACAAAAATACACCCAACAATCCTACTAAATGGATTAATAAAATCCGTTTACTTACCGAAACATTATGCCATTATCTAGGTTAATTTCACTCGTGGTTAAAACCACTTCGCGTGCATTCAACATCATCAACCGAACGCACCCACTGTGAGTGAATCTTACAACTCCCCCTTTTTAATTACACGTTTTGGGGTGTGTTATGTGTCACAAAATGATTAACTCGTTTATTTAAACTTGTGCCATACCATATTGTGATCTAAACTTAGATTGTTTATATTGTTGTGGTTATGTATTTCATTTTGTCAACTTATATGAAAGTCATTCATTAAGCCCATCAGTTCCTCGTGGTAGACGAGCTGAGCAACGCGTGCCTCAAAACAAATCCATTATTGTTCATGTGTGTATTATTGAGTTTATATTGTTTGTAGTTATGTATTTCATATTGTCCAGTTTATGCAATTCATTCATTAGGCCCATCAGTTCCTCGTGAGAGACGAGTTGAGCAACGCGTGCCTCTAAACGATCCATTATTGTTCATGTGTGTATTGTCTAATATTAATTTGATTGGTGAATAAGTTTACATCTATTTTTACTCATGTGTGGTTGTGCACTCTATTTCATAATCAATTAATTAAACTTGTCCAAATGTTTTCCATTGGATTCACTCGCCAACTTTTTGTTGATCCAAAAAAACCTTTTTACACATGATACAGGTGAACAGGATGAAGCAAGGAAAACATAGGAAATGCCTTAGAAGAAAACAATGAAGCCTAGATTGATATTTAGGACATGTTGTAATATTGATTGTAATTTTCCATTAAAGTGTATTAATGAATATGAAACGTTAAAACAAATGTCATGAGCTTTGATGATAACCCAATCATGCCCTGATCACCTTTTCCGCTGCGGGTCGGGGTGTGACAAATTGGTATCAGAGCCATGACTATAGGGATATAGGATAGGTTATTAGACCCTTAGAGCCTATACTATAGTCTGCCTAAATTTTAATTGATTAGGTGGTTACATACAAACTTGTGATATTTATTTGTTTCATATTTGTTTATACTTACAGTCAAACATACATACTTATAAACATATTCATTATACATATATCAATGTTCATATATTCAATTCATTTTCATACTCTCATTATTCAAAGATTTTGTTGCAATTTTCAAATCTCATCAAAGTAAGTTCTGCGACGGGCATGTAGTAACTGGAAGGGTACAAGTACCGGTAGTCGGAACGTCCTGTCTAGGTTGGCATTCTTTATAAATCCAATATAACGGACCAGTTTGCCTACCTGGGGACCAACGATGAGAGTACGAAGGACCTATTAGGCCAAAGCATGCCACACCAAACGTCGTTCGAACTAACCCACTTTGAGGTGTCACCGTGTCTACACCTGGACACATTCCGAATACCATACGTTGTATACATATTTCTCGATTTTCTCCGGGTTTTAGTGTACGCAACCAGGCTAACACATGCGAACCATATGAAAAACCCGGTATTCATGGGGGCCCACATGATTACGAAGGTGAAGTATGGCGGCATGTAGGGCCTAATGGCGAGCAAAGCCCAAGACATCCTATGGATGTAGTAGATTTATTTTTCTATAATTATTTTATGAATGTTCATTCCTAAATGCGGCCCATGAACCCAAAAACATCCAACTCATACTCGTGATGCGTGTTCCTTGTAGATGTCTTCTAACCACGCCCGTAGGAAGATGAGAGCAGGAAAAGCCCGCGAGCGCATGGCTGCCCTAATCACTCAACAAATGGCTGCCGTAATACCCAACATTGTAATCCAAGTCCAACAAGCACTTACCGCTAATCCTGTCAATCAAGAAAATCAAAACGTTATCAACTCTCCCCCAAATACCACTAAATGCACCTACAAGCATTTCAAATCATGCGACCCTCCGAAATACAAAGGGACTGAAGGTGTCACTGCTCTCCTCCATTGGTTTGAAGAAATGGAGAACACTTTTCTAAATTGCGATTGCCCTGACGATCGCAAAGTGCGATATGCTATCGGTCGTTTATATGGAATAGCACTTACTTGGTGGAATACAGAGAAGGCCAAACGAGGTGTTGAAGATGCTATGGCTTTAACTTGGAACGAATTAAAGGAAATCATGACCAGACGATTTTGCCCAAGGAGCGAAATCAAGAAATTAGAAGATGAATTTTATTCGTTGAAGCAAAAGGAAGGAGACCACACCACGTACAACAAAAGATTCCTCGAGTTACATCAAATGGTTCCCAACATGTTCACTCCCCTCTACCGTTTGATCGAGCACTACATTCATGGTCTTCCGTCAAAGATTCAAGACTCTGTAATAAGTACCACGCCTGCAACTTTGGAAGCAGCAATGGAGTTAGCTACAGAGCTCACCGAGAACCGAATCCGGAACAAAGACTTCAAGGAGGAGAAGAAGAAGGATAAAGCATCGACTGAAACCTCCGACTACACCCAAACCGAATCCCCTTCTCAACCCAATTTTAAGAGAAAAAGAGACGGGCAACTTTTCGCTACTACCCAACGTAATCAACCAGTTTTACACGCTATACCCATCCAAGCTATCCCAATCACTCAAGTGGCACCCAACTCAACTTACCCAAATAAGAAACCATATCTTGGACCTCACCCTCGATGCAACAACTGTTTTTATCACCATCCCCTTACCTTACCTTGTCGACTATGTGCAACTTGTGGACGCTATGGTCATTTGAGCAAGGTTTCCCGCACCTTTCAAAACCAAATCTCTTCCCTTACTCAAAACATGGTCCAAACCTATCAACAACCCCAATACCCCATGTTCCCATATGTTCGAGCTTTTTTCAATTGTGGCGACCCTACCCACTTTAGAAACACGTGCCCTCGATTGGTTAACATCATAAACGCTCAAGCCCAATCAAACCCAGTTAACCAAGTAAACCAAGAAAACCCAACCGCTAGGCCACCAGCAAGAGGAAGAGTCTTCAACATCAACGCCAATCCTGTCGAAGATAATGACGGCCCAAACGAAGATACCCAACTAGTCCTCTTCACCGAAAATCCAGATTCAACTCCTATCGTTTAGTTTTATGTTTTTCTTTATCACATAGAACCAAACATAACTTAAGGATAAAGCCAATGAAACTTTGACAAGAATATGGTGGATACGCCGCTGGTACTTCCTATATATAAGTATTCTTGTCAAAGGATCAGAAGCATTATCTGGCGGTTATGAGAGGTTCCATGTGTAAACTGTTTGAGTAATTATTGTTTATTATTTTTAGTACATGCAATTTCATAGGCCGCCGCTCCCCGTTACATTATGAGCGTTGAGCATGTTCCCCATTTCATTATGAGGTTGAACCTGGCGTGCCCACATACGATCGGCTCCGTTTGATTGAGCCTTGATCGCACAGACATTTTCATTTTCAGTACATGCAATACGATCGGCTCCGTTTGATTGAGCCTTGATCGCACAGACATTTTCATTATCAGTATCTTGTGGTTGTTGTGTTTGTTGTAGAGTCACATAGAACTAATCATAACTTGCGGATAAAGTCAATGAGAATTTGACGAGAATATGGTGGATACGCCGCTGGTACTTCCTATATAAAGTATTCTTGTCAAAGGATCGGAGGCATTATCAGGCGGTTATGAGAGGTTCCATGTATAGGCTGTTTGTGTGGTTATTGTTTAGATTAAATTTATTATTTTCAGTACATGCAATACGATCGGCTCCGTTTGATTGAGCCTTGATCGCACAGACATTTTCATTTTCAGGACATGCAATACGATCGGCTCCGTTTGATTGAGCCTTGATCGCACAGACATTTTCATTATCAGTATCTTGTGGTTGTTGTGTTTGTTGTAGAGTCACATAGAACTAATCATAACTTGTGGATAAAGTCAATGAAAATTTGACAAGAATATGGTGGATACACCGCTGGTACTTCCTATATATAAGTATTCTTGCCAAAGGATCAGAGGCATTATCAGGCGGTTATGAGAAGTTCCATGTAGGATTTAGTATTGTCTTGGTTGAAATTTGTGTTACATTTATATCATCTCGCTATTTAAAGAAATTGGATTGTGTTCCATTTCTACATAAACTAACCTCTCCATCATAACAAACGAGAGAGGAACTGTCACCATTCAAACATATATGCTATCAGAATGTGGATTCAAATATTGGTTGTTGTGTTATTTATGTTCTATAGTCATAGAACCAATCATAACTTACTGATAAAACCAATGAAAATTTGACAAGAATATGGTGGATACGCCGCTGGTACTTCCTATATATAAGTATTCTTGTCAAAGGATCAGAGGTATTGTTAGATGGTTATGAGAAGTTCCATGTAGGTTGTAGTATTAGAAGTTTTGCTTTAGGATATAACCATATCCTTCCAAACATATCCAAACTCTTATGCATGATATCATAGTTAGCGAATCAATTCTGCTTATCAATACTTTTACAGTAGGCAACAAAAAGCGTTTCCTGTAATAGGGTACTTAACCCTTACAAGGGACGTTACCGCCTCAAACAAAAATTTAAACTCTTAATTTTCTTCTAAGTATGTAACTGTCAAACTAAACACCATCATTCTTTTAGTCAAATATATCACACTATTTAAATTTCGGGACGAAATTTCTAAAAAGCAGGGGATACTGTAACATCCGTCAAAAACGGATTTTACCAAACTCGCTCCGTTTATTAACCGAACAATCAGTTTAAAATTTCGTGGTGTATTTAATGCCCAAATTAATTTTAAACGATACATAATTAATTATTATATTAGAATATATAATTTGTTTTTGAAAAATTGTTAAAATAATGAAATAAAAAAAAATGGTTCTGCCGGGTTTCGAACCCGGGTCAGTCAACCGTTTCAGCAAACAACTTAACACACACACACTCAACCACTGCGCCACTTGCATTTCTTGTGAATTAATGGAGACAAATAATTCATATCATAAATCTCAAATTGAAATAATCGCGCGCCCAAATGCAGTCGTCGGAAATCCCGGCGATCTCGCGAGATTGGACGGTTACTTCAGTTATAACGTAAACATTTAAACCTACATCGGTTATAACCGACGCCTGAACTCGCGACACAAGCTATAACCGCCGGAAAGTTTTTAACCGACGAATCAAGTCAGAAATCGGACCAAATTCATCAACGACCTGCCCTATAAATACCTCCTCGAACTTCTGCAAGCTTTTTCGCTCAAAACCGCACCTTTACCCGACGTAATTCCATTCGCCGGAAAATTTCTGTACCTCGCCGGAAAACCGAACCCTTCACTTCTGAACCTTACTGAACCCCTGAGCTTATACCGAAGTCACCCACATCCTTTTCAAGCTTGCTGAAGACTCTCTGCCGCAAGACACACGACGCCGGAATCTTTTGCTGTCGCCGGAGTTCTGCCGGAGAAACAGAGGAGTCCAGTCGGTATACCTTACGCTTAAATCTTTCATTCTTTTTACATATCTCATATGTAATTAACCTCAAAACACTAAAGAACACGATTAAAACATCGAACAAGTCGGACTTCCGATTCTGGTTAAGACTGACGAAGAAGACGAAGTTTGGGTAACATATAAGTTTATTATAAATCAAGATATAACTCGGGTTAGACACACAGTCCAGCGGTGGACTGTGTGCACATTAAACACGTAAACGTCTCGAGTTCGAATCTTGTCCCACGCATGCTTGCCTTAATAAAAATGTCTTTTTTGTTAACCGAACCGGAGTCACCGGTGTACATGTTAAGTTTATTAATAACCGGAATAATAACCAAGTTAGACACACAGTCCAGTGGTGGACTGTGTGAATGTTTAAACACACGTCACGAGTTCGAGTCCGGTCTACTGCACCGATTCGGACAATTATCTAACTTTTTAAAATAAGGCAGAAATGAAATAATGAAGTTTGTTCATAAGTATAATATAAATCGGATTATTTAACAAGTTAGACACACAGTCCAGCGGTGGACTGTGTGTTAACTCAACCCACAGGTCCCGGGTTCGAGACCTGTGGAGCGCACCGAGTCTTTGGATTAAAATCGTTTTTAAAAAATAAAGGATTTTCTGTTTAATCTAATTAGTATATAAATATAATTAAAAACAGAAATATTTCGGGTTAGACACGTAGCTCAGTTGGTAGAGCTGCGTGCACGCGTACGGGAGGTCTCGGGTTCGAGCCTCACCCAGCGCACACTTACACGCATACGAACCGGTCAAACAGTCAATGGTCAACGGTCAACAGTCAAAAAAGTCAACTTTTTTATTATTTTTATTTATTTATTTTAATTAAAAATCAATTAAAAATACTTAAAAATAACATTTTAAGGTTAGAAAATAGCCTTAAACTCACAAAAATACACCCAACAATCCGACTAAATGGATTAATAAAATCCGTTTACTTACCGAAACATTATGCCATTATCTAGGTTAATTTCACTCGTGGTTAAAACCACTTCGCGTGCATTCAACATCATCAACCGAACGCACCCACTGTGAGTGAATCTTACAACTCCCCCTTTTTAATTACACGTTTTGGGGTGTGTCATGTGTCACAAAATAATTAACCCGTTTATTTAAACTTGTGCCACACCATATTGTGATCTAAACTTAGATTGTTTATATTGTTGTGGTTATGTATTTCATTTTGTCAACTTATATGAAAGTCATTCATTAAGCCCATCAGTTCCTCGTGGTAGACGAGCTGAGCAATGCGTGCCTGAAAGCAAATCCATTATTGTTCATGTGTGTATTATTGAGTTTATATTGTTTGTAGTTATGTATTTCATATTGTCCAGTTTATGCAATTCATTCATTAGGCCCATCAGTTCCTCGTGAGAGACGAGTTGAGCAACGCGTGCCTCTAAACGATCCATTATTGTTCATGTGTGTATTGTTTAATATTAATTTGATTGGTGAATAAGTTTACATCTATTTTTACTCATGTGTGGTTGTGCACTCTATTTCATAATCAATTAATTAAACTTGTTCAAATGTTTTCCATTGGATTCACTCGCCAACTTTTTGTTGATCCAAAAAAACCTTTTTACACATGATACAGGTGAACAGGATGAAGCAAGGAAAACATAGGAAATGCCTTAGAAGAAAACAATGAAGCCTAGATTGATATTTAGGACATGTTGTAATATTGATTGTAATTTTCCATTAAGTGTATTAATGAATATGAAACGTTAAAATAAATGTCATGAGCTTTGATGATAACCCAATCATGCCACGATCACCTTTTCCGCTGCGGGTCGGGGTGTGACATATGCTACATTATTTTATGATCATAATGCAACCTTAGAATAGTTACTAAATAATCTAAATCGGGTTAGAATCGAAAGTCAAAGCAGAAGTCAAACTTTGCATCTCTCGGTTGCGAATCCACCCTAGAACTGAAATTGACGAGCCGAACACGTTCTTACATGTTCTAATAATTATTAACTACTTGTTTAAGTGTCAAAACAGATTTCATAACATATATAAGCTCAGATTATAATATTTCTGAAAAATGGTTTGTTTGACTTTTTAATATTTAAACTTTGACCCGTCAATTGGTATAGCGAACGTGATCTTTAGGAGGTGCCCTTTATAAGGACTAACACCTACCTTATTACGATCACTTAGCCATGTTCGTTATGAACAATGGCTGGATCATAATGGTCTTAACCGAAAGTCAAGGCATTTTTCCGTAAAACGCTTGACTTTGGCTTTGAAAGCCTATAAACGAAAATGCAAGAGAAAGGAACACGTACAAGTGCTTCCTTGGATGCAATAGAACTAAGTTGGATGCTCCTTTCAGTTAGGAACTTCCAAAGGAGGGAGATAGAATGTGAAATGAGAAAGGTGTAAGTTCAAATAGTGAACCTTGGCACCTATTTATAGTTGTAGAGCTACTAGGAGGTGATTCCAGGTGTTAAGGGGTGTTAGGGGGAGCTTACAAGTGTCCTAAAACGTGGCATAGCAGTTTGGAAGTCCATGGTTTCGAAATAAATGGTTTTTGGCAATATGTATGGAGGCCAAGCAAATTTTCTACAGACACAAGCCTCTCGCACCCCGCGAGCGCCCCATGGTCAGTTTCAAAGTTTGTCACATTTAGCCCCTCAACTTATAAAACCTCCTAAAACACCTTTATAGCATATTTAGCCCTCCGTAACCAATATTTGGCGTTCCTAGGAGCATTCCCGGACATTGTCGAGCTCTCGGTTCGTTAAAAGGTCACTCAAAGGTATAATTTAACATGTTGACACTTTTAACCCCTCCATTATCCAACTTTTATGTTTTAACGGATTTGATCCCTCTCGTCCGACAAATGGGACATATGAGAGTTAGGACTTCATAAGGATCACTCAGAGGCTCACTATAAGCATGTTAACTCTGATGTCACTCAGAGGCTGGCCATGTTGACACAACGGTCACTCAGAGGTCGAGTTTAAGCATGTTGACACAAGGTCACTCAAAGGCTAATGTTTAAGCTTGTTCACACAACGATCACTCAGAGGCTAATGTTTAAGCATGTTGACATGATGGACACTCAAAGGCTCGGTTTATACATGTTGACATTAGAAGGTCACTCAGAGGCTCAATTTGAGCATGTTGACACCTTTAGTCCCATTAGTCTTTGATAGACTTAAAAAAAATATACGACATGTGTCACTATACTATTTGACACAATTTTACGAGGTGTTACATCCTCACCCCCTTAAAAGAAATCTCGTCCTCGAGATTTTTATTCAAAATATGGGGGTACTTTTGTCGCGTAGTGGACTCAACCTCCATGTATACTCAGGTTTTCATCAATTTGCACATCATGATGTGACATTGCTAGCGACTCATCGACTAGAGACTTCTTAAGGTTACTGATGTGGAACACATCATGAATTACACTAAGCTCCTCGGGTAGCTTAAGCTTATAGGCTATGGTGCCAACACATTCGATTATCTCGAATGGTCCTATATATTAGCTTGCCCTTCTTTCCAAATCTCATTACACCTTTCCAAGGTGATACTTTTAGCATGACTTTATCCCCTATTTGGAACTTAAGATGTTTACGCCTCTTGTCAGCATAGCTCTTCTGCCTATCTCGGGCAGCTTTGAGAGGATCACGGATTTGCGTAATCTTATCTGTGGTCTCCAGAATAATCTCTGGTCCTAATAGTTGGGTTTCCCCAACTTCTCCCCAACATACGTGCGTTCGACATTTTTCTCCCATACAAGGCCTCATAAGGAGCAGCGTTGATGCTCGTATGATAACTATTATTATAGGAAAATTCTAATTGGGGTAAGTGGTCAACCCAACTTCCACCTAAATCAATCACACATGCTCCAAGCATGTCTTCCAAGGTCTGAATAGTACGCTCACTTTGATCCATCCGTCTCGGGTGGTAAGCCGTACTAAAGTCTAATCTTCTGCCTAAAGATTGGTTGAAACTCTTCCAAAAGTGAGAGGTATATCTAGTATCTCTATCAGATATAATAGATACTGGCACACCGTGTAGGGACACAATCTTGTCACATACAACTTAGCCAATTTGTCAGAATTATACGTTTCTTTAATTGGCAAGAAATGTGCGACTTAGTCAGCCTATCTCCAATGACCCAAATCGTGTCATTATCATATTTGGTCTTTGGTAACTTGGTAATCAAGTCCATAGTTACCATTTTCATTTCCAAGTGGGAATCTCAAGTTGTTGTAGAAGTCCTTACGGCTTTGATGTTCGGCTTTAACTTGCGAACACGTCAGACATTTAGCTACATTTAAACCCGTCCACTAATAATTCTTTTTCAAATCTTGATACATCTTGTCACCACCTGAATGAATTGAGTATCTCGTATTATGCGCTTCCTGGAGGTTTTAGATTTCTATGTCCTCCAAATATTGGAACCTAGATTCTTTCATTAAATCTAAGGATTCCATCCTTTCCACGTTAACTGATTAATTGTTCCACCTAATCCTCATTAGGAATATTAACCTTTAACAGGGCTTGCTTTTGTGCATCTAATAGCTTCTCATTCAAGCTAGTTCTGAGCTCAATGTTCTTAGCGTTAATCCTAATGGGCTTAACCCTTTCCTTGCGACTTAAGGTGTCAGCAACGACATTTGCCTTGCGGGATGATAGCGAATTTCGCAATCATAATCATTAAGTGTTCCCACCCAACGGCGTTGTCGCATGTTCAATTCCTTTGATTGAACAGATGCTGAGACTCTTATGGTCAGTGTATATAATACACTTTGTGCCATATAAGTAATGTCTCCACAACTTTAGTGCAAATACAACGCACCCAATTCTAAATCATGGGTGGTGTAATTCCTTTCGTGCACCTTTAATTGTCATGATGCATAAGCAATCACTTTGCCTTTTTGCATTAGTACACAGCCCATGCCAGTGTGTGAGGCATCACAGTTAACAACAAAGTCCTCAATACCCTCAAGTAGGGATAACACAGGAGCATTGCTCAACTTGTGTTTTAGAATCTCAAAAGATTCTTGTTTTTTGGAGCCCAGTCAAACTTGACATTCTTACGGGTCAAGGTAGTTAAAGGAGTGGCTATTCTTGAAAAGTTCTCAATAACCTCCTATAATAACCAGCCAATCCTAAGAAGTACGAAGCTTGATGGAGTTTTGGGTACTTCCCAATTCATTATGGCTTCTATCTTGGCGGGATCCACTTGGATACCACGCTCACTTATAACATGTCCAAGAAATTGGACTTTTCTAAGCCAAATTTCACTTAGAAAATTTAGCATAAAGCTTCTCCTACCTTAGCAATTCTAGGATGCACCGAAGGTGTTTCTCGTGATCAATTTGATTACGAGAGTAGATAAGTATGTCGTCTATGAAGACAATAACAAACTTATCTACATATGGCTTGCAGACTCTATTCATGAGATCCATGAATGTTGTCGGTGCATTTGTGAGCCCAAAAGTGATCACCAGAAATTCATAATGACCATAACGAGTCCTGAAGACAGTCTTAGGAATATCCTCGTTCCTAACCTTCAGCTGATGGTATCCTTATCTCAAATCAATCTTGGAGAAATAACTAGCTCCTTGAAGTTGATCGAACAAGTCTTGATCCTGGGCAAAGGATAACGGTTCTTGAATGTTAACTTGTACAACTCACGGTAATCAATGCACATTCGCATTGAACCGTCCTTCTTTTTCACGAAAAGAATAGGAGCTCCCAAGGTGAGGAACTAGGCTGTATAAATCCTTTCTCTAAAAGTTCATCTAATTGAATTCTCAATTCCTTCATTTCCATCGGTGCTAACCGATATGGAGCTCTGGCTACCGGTGCTGATACGGGTAGGATATCAATTCTAAAATCCACTTGCCTATCTGGAGGTAGGCCTGGTAATTCTTCGGGGAAAGCATCGGAATACTCCAAAATAATTGGAAGGTCTTCAATATCTGGTTCAGGCTCGTTGATAGTTACTTGTGCCATGTAAATGACACAACTTTCCCAAAACACTTGGATGCTTTAAATAACGACACCTTGTCTGGCAATCCATAGTGTGAATCTCCGAGGATGGTGATCATTTACCATATGGGGTTTTAATTTCAATGAGTTTCTTTTCACAGGAAATGTGGGCTTGGTTATGGATAACCAATCCATGCCTAAGACTACATCAAACCCACCAATTTCATTGGCAAAAGAGAGATAGGATAGAATGATTCTTAATGGATATAGTACATCCATCAAGAATGGAAGATGCTGTCTCTAACGTTCCATCAGCGAGTTCTACCTCATAGGTTATGTCTAGAGTTCTTATGGGCAAGTTTAATAGTTTACTAAACTTATGGTCAACAAAAGATTTATCTACACCTGAATTAAAAGGAACTCTAGCATATATGTCATTGATGAGGAATGTACCTGTTATGACATTGTTGTCATTAACGGCCTCCTTGGCATTCATCTGGAAGGCACGAGCATTCCCTTTCTTAGCCTCTTCCAGTTTGCATCATTACCTTTGGGGTTCTTAGGGCAATTGAATTAATATGCCCTTTTTCATTACAGCCATAGCAGACGACATTCTTAAGATCCTTACACTCTAGGGTCTTATGCCCTTTTTTCTTACAGATACCACAGGTCTAGCCTGTGTATCTATACTACACTGTCCCCAATGCCTACGATTGCAATTTTTACATGTCGGCGTTACACCCGACTTATCTTGGTCTTTCTGAACCCAAATCTCCCTTATTCTTCTTATTAAATCTTTGGGAACTATCATCCTCTCTCTTTCTTTTCCCATCAATCTCGGTCTGACTGTTTTTGCCTTACTAAGTCTAAGGTGAGTGAGAGAGATAGGTACTAGGCTGAGCAGCCTTTACCATGCCCTTTATCTCAGGCGCTAACCCATGAATGAAACGCGCAATGCGTTTGGTTCAGGGTAATCAAATAGGAAAACTAACCTAGACGGGAATTGAAGTCAGAAACATACTTCTGATAGTCTAGGTTCGTCATTGTGAGAGTCAAGAAGTCTGACTCTATCTTCTCCACCTCATGAGGTGGGCAGTAAGTCTCCTTGACTAAATCAACAAACTTAGACCATCGTCAGTTGTACAGGTGTACCTTACCTGTAGATTGAATCATAGCCTTCCACCAATCAGGGCATCGCCCTTGAAGGACTGTGATACATACTTAACCACATCCTTATCAGCACAACCGCTGATATCTACTATCGTCTCCATTTCATCCAGCCTTTTCAAGGCTTCTAGTGCTCCCTTTTCTCCATTAAAATCTCAGGGTTTACAGGAGACGGAGTATTGTAGGTACACCCGTCTTTAGCAGAACGAGACCTACCAGAAATTTCTAGTTTCTTTGGTTCACTCTTCGCATTTGAAGAGTGAACTGAGCTCTCCTTATGAGCTGGGGATTGTGGAATTGATAAGGGTTTGGAGCGAGTAGCGCTCATTTCTTTAAATTTCTCCATGGCTTTTTCCATGGCTTTTCCCACGGTTGCATCAATGCGAGCTTGGAAATTATCGTTATCGATGGCTATGTTTTCGGTGTTGTTAGAGTTAATCTCTCGGTGGCTACTTTGCGCCTCGTCCGAGTTCGCCATTCTTGAACTTTTGATTGTAAACACCAAATTAAACTTTTCTTAGCCATGGTATTAATAACCATATTCGGCTTTAAACATTGGATATGCAAATCCATCGCCTAATCAATACTAGTGTGAATAACATCACAACTCTTAGGGTTATCATATCTATATTTGGCCTAGGTCTCAAAAGGACCATCAAAGGCAAATTACAATTTTGGACGTAGTCCATATATTATCAGACAGTGGATCGTAATGTCACAACTTTCATTGTCATTTGACAATTTTATGTAGTTCATAGGCTTGTCACAATGGACATAATAATACGGCACGTTGGCCTATCACTAATGGACAAAAATATGACACGTTGGCCTGTCACTAATGGACATATAATATGGCATGTTGGCCTGTCACTAATGGATAAAAATAAGGCACGTTGGCCTGTCATTAATGGACATAAATAGGGCACGTTGGTCTTACACTAATGGACAAAAATACGGCACGTTGGCCTGTCACTAATGGACATAAATATGGCACGTTGGCCTGTCACTATAATAAAGGCACTGGCTTATAATGACATATATGGCACGTTGGCCTACATCACTAATGGATGTAAATTATGGCTCGTTGGCCTGTCAATCTCATCACATTGATGACATTAGCCGAGATCACATTGATCACATAGGCTATATAATAGGTCAGGACGTAGTCCTTTTACCTAGACGGCTAGTGTTGTTCCTCAAGTTACACTACCAGGAGTATGAACATTCTGAACATAAGAGTACCTTAATGTTGATAAATAGTCCGGTCGGATTGACCTTAAAACTTTGGAGGCTTGAACCCAGTCCACCACCTCTAGATAGAAGGATAACTTCCCTTAACTATCATGATAGAATGCTCTTTTATCCTTAACTATCATTTATAAGCTAGCCAAATACGTGGTCTGTGCCACTTGGCTAATGAAAACCATCAAGATATTTTGGAATTATATAGCAAGCATAAATTTCAAGTGAAATCGAGACGTTCGCTTGAAGAGGATGAATACGTATATATAATTCCAAAATAATTCATTAAATGCCAAATAAGGAAGTACAATACTAGAAATAAATAAATGAAACAAACTGTCCATGCAAGGACTTAAAAGAAATATAAAATGTCCATGCAGGAACTAAAGAAATAACAATGTCCTTGCAGGGACTAACATATATTACTAGAAGTGACTTCACTCGTCCTTCTTTCCCTTAACCAACTTGGACAGTTTCTTGAAGAATTTGTTGTCTTCTTCTCCATTTTCTTCGCTTGTTGTTGCATTTCTTTCCATTCGTTCCAAGGCCTCAGTGATGGCCTCGAGTGGTGGCGGAGGTTGTGGTTGTGGTTTGGTTGTGCGAATGGTATGAATGGTACGAGTTTTGGGTATGGGTAGGTGAATGTCGTGATAAGGGCCAGGAATCCCCGAATCCTCATAGGGGTTCGAGTGATGGGGTTGAGAAGGAATGTGTCCAGATGGTCCTCCTCTCATTGGTCCTTTTCCTCTTCCTCGTACTCTTGGCGGCATTTTCCTGTTAAAATCAAATAAAAACAATACTAATAACTTAATAATGAAATGAGTATTCCTAGGTCAAAGCCTAGACTTAAAGTCTAAGGAATGTGCTTATGTAAGTTTGAGATTAAACACAAGAAGGCTAGTGTTTAGTTCTCTAAATACGTTGGTTCTGATACCAACCTGTCACACCCCGACTTTCCACAGCCAATCCAAATCACCGGTGTGCCCGGGTGAGGAATACCGTGACGTAAGTTGATATCATCATAGTTAATTAAACAAACATAGCGAAAGTCTAGGAGTTAAATTACTATTACAAACCAAATGTTCAAAGTACGAAAAAGAATATACAGACGGCTTGTAATAGAAGATCCACTGGCGGTCGTGTATAAAAAGTGTATAACAGACTTTAGGGCAGATCTAGGATTTGCAAGATCCTCTTATCACTACCGAGCAGCTTCTAGCCTATTTTGTATTGTGACCTGCAAGCATAGTCTTTTGAAAACACGTCAGCTTTGTGCTGGTAAATACACCCAACTGACTCATTTTGAAAAAAATTCAAAAATGATTTTAAGTGCACATGGCACAAAATCATTTATAACTTGGGAAAGTTACTTTGTAACCTTGTTAACAGATTCACATGTTTGTCCATACATACACGGCCCAGTGCAAAAACCGAAACATGATTAACGTACACACCACTTATGAATTCACAAAGGAGTTATCCCCAACTTTGTGGGTAAGTTTTTAGCATGAGCGTCTATCAGGTGTATGCCTACACCTCGCGCTTAGGTCATGGCCATTATCTAATGTAGTGAATCGAGGATATCCAGCACACGGTAGTTAACCCCTGATGTTTAAGTTATCAAACAAAACTGATTAAAACGGAATATGTGGATTTACTAGCCACAATCCGGCATTCGATTGATCCCATTTCCGACCAAGCGGTAGTAGTTTATCGTAACCCAAGCCCGTATAGGGGAAATAAGTTGGTTGTATTTACCTGAGCTAGTCTTCGTCTAAACGCAAGATTTAATTACTCAGCCGTACACAAAATGAACTAAGTGAAGATAGCATTTACCGGAAGGCTCTAGTCTGGATTATGGCATAAGCTAACCAATTAAATGCTAACGGTCTTATATGAGTCATAGACTTACACTGACTAGCGTACATGATCAATAACGGTAAAATACGCTAGATTAAACGATGATCGGATATAATGTAGTTTAAACCCAACAAGTACTTTGACTTGTATAATATGGGTAAATCATAAACATTTTGGATTTTGAGACTTAAATGACAAGGTTAAACCCATTTTGGTTAATTTCCGTAAACTAGTTACAAATGCTTAACCGTACGCATACCAGCGATATGGGTAACAGGATAAGTCATGGACAAGTTCTATATGCCATTATACTTTAAATAAGTTGTAAGATCAGTAGGATATTAACTTTTATGCCCGTTAAGGTTTTAAAGCGAAACTATGCCTCAAAAGGGCATTTTGGTAATTTCATACCGTGTAAAAGGAACTTGAATATAGTTTAATGTTATGACCATAAGTATTCTAGAAAAATAACCTTATTTATGATATAATATCAGTGAGATATTGTTATATGTGTAATTTATCCTTTATGACTAAACTATGCACCAAAGGGGCATTTTGGTCATTTTACACATAGTTTTATAAATTATTTGGGATTCTGAGTTTATATAATGTACCTATTATAAAAATATTTTAAATAAGTTTTAAAATCAGTAGGTAACAAGTCTTGGTTGATAAATATGGTTTAATACCATACTATGTGCCGAAACGACACTTATGTCGTAAAATGACGAATTGTGCGATGTTTAATGAGAACTAGTGTTATAATCAGATTTATATGTTTTTGATATGTTATTTAATATGACATATCAATAGGTAAAAGATTTGATATTAAAAGGTATGATTAAAACTATTTTATGAGCCACACGGGCGTTATCGTCATTTATCGACATAATACAAGGACTTGTTCATAAACTCAATTTATAATCTGATTCGACCTCCCAAATGATCCTACTTATGATATTACATCAGTAGGTAATTCATTTTCAAATTCTTTATCATTTAAACCTTATATTATATAAAAATGGCATTTTTGTCAAAATGGCATAATTATGGAACTTGTGCATAAACTAAGATTCTAATCATGATCATGTAATATAACCTCTGGGGTTATGCTACATTATTTTACGATCATAATGCAACCTTAGATCAGTAGCTAACTAATCTAAATCGGGTCAGAATCGAAAGTCAAAAAGAAGTCAAACTTTGCGACTTTCGGTTGCCAACCGACCTTAGAACTGAAATTGACGAGCGGAACAAGTTCTTACATGTTCTAATAATTATTACCAACTTGTTTAAATGTCAAAGCAGGTTTCATAACATATATAAGCTCAGATTATAATATTTCCAAAAAATGGGCTGTTTAACTTTTTAATATTTAAACTTTGACCCGTCAATTGGTCTAGCGAACGTGATCTTTAGGAGGTGCCCTTTATAGGGACTAACACCTACCTTATTACGATCACTTAGCCATGTTCCTTACAAAATGGCTGGACCATAATAGTCTTAACCAAAAGTCAAGGCGGTTTTCCGTAAAACACTTGACCTTTTGCTTTAAAAGCCTATAAACGAAAATGCCAGAGAAAGGAACACGTATAAGTGCTTCCTAGGATGCAATAGAACAAAGTTGGATGCTCCTTTCAGTTAGGATTTTCCAGAGGAGGAGATAGAATGTGAAATGAGAAAGGTGTAAGTTCAAATGGTGAACCTTGTCACCTTTGTATAGTTGGAGAGCTTGAAGGAGGTGATGCCAGGTGTTAAGAGGTGTTAGAGGGAGCTTACAAGTGTCCTAAAACGTGACATAGCAGTTTGGAAGTCCATGGTTTTGAAACAAATGGTTTTTGGCAACATGTGTGGAGGCCAAGCAAATTTTCTGCAGACACAGGCCTCTCGCACCCGCGAGCGCCCCATGGTCAATTTCAAAGTTTGTCACATTTAGCCCCTCAACTTATAAAACCTCCTAAAACACCTTTATAGCATATTTAGCCCTCCGTAACCAATATTTGGCGTACCCGGGAGCATGCTTGGACATTGTCGAGCACTCGGTTTGTTAAAAGGTCACTCAAAGGTATAATTTAACATGTTGACACTTTTAACCCCTCCATTATCCAACTTTAATGTTTTAACGGATTTGATCCCTCTCGTCCAACAAATGGGACATATGAGAGTTAGGACTTCGTAAAGGATCACTTAGAGGCTCATTATAAGCATGTTGACTTCGACGTCACTCAGAGGCTGGGCGTGTTGACACCTGTCACTCAGAGGCCAAGTTTAAGCATGTTGACACAACAGTCACTTAGAGGCTAATGTTTAAGCATTTTGACACAACGATCACTCAGAGGCTAATGTTTAAGTATGTTGACACAACGGTCACTCAAAGGCTCGGTTTATGCATGTTGACATCAGAAGGTCACTTAGATGCTCAGTATGAGCATGTTGACACCTTTAGTCCCTATTAGTCTTTGATAGACTTAAAAAAATATACGACATGTGTCACCATACTATTGGACACGATTTTACGAGGTGTTACAATTAGTCCAAACAACAAGAAATGTGCTATGGTTGGTAGGATTGGAGAAAACAAGAAGAAACCGGCTAGGAAGAAGAAGGTGAAAAAGTCGCCTCAATAAAAGAAAAAAAAAGGTGTTGAGGAAGTTGGGCCCGTTCGGGAATAGATGGTATAAATCTTGGTGGGTGATTTGGAAGAATTCGTGGGCGACAAGCACACCGTTCGACCACCATGAGCTGGTAAGTTAGTTGTTGTTGTATACTTTTTGTGGTTCTTTTTATTTTATCTTTTTAATCTAGTTTTTGTTTTTTTTACATTTTCTTTCTGTACTTTTTTGATCTTTCTAGATAAATGAACTTTGTGGGTACGTTCTCTATATAACCCTCACGAGACCTTCCTCGTCCCCCGAGCTATCGGGATTAAGGGGCTTGTTGCATACACTAAATGCAACCGTGATTCCTAAGAATGTGAGTTAGGTTTGTTGTTATTGTAAAATATCTTTCCATAAAATCAAAGTTGAATAACAAATGACTTGGTAAATTTTTCATAAAAAATGGTAAAAATGGATTAACTAATGAGTTTTGATTATTGTGAGACGCTCGCTTCTACTGTTGAGACTTGAGGTACACCTATATTTGTGAGGACGAAAATTTTCATTTGAAGAACGAAGAGCACATGAGGAATGAGCAAAAACCAGGTGCATATTTTTCTTTTTAGCTTTAATTATTAGTTAGTTAGTTAATAAGTGGAGTGTGTTCTGTATAATTTCGACCGAGGTGAAGTTTGGGCGGTTGGTCGTGTTACATCCCCTTGTGCATTTACACATTGAGGACAATGTTGACCTCAAGTGTGGGGATGGGGGAAAATTTAAAAAATTTTCGAAAATGTCCTTGTTTGAGCAATCTACAAAGCATAAGTAACTGAGTCAATGAGGGATTGCACAACCCATTTGGTCTTTTGTCATGGAAGTTCTAATTAGTAACATGATGGGTATTTAGCAGGTGTTATTTTGGAATAATCTGCTTAAAAACTAATGTGTCTTGCATATCACATATCGTACCCTTTATACGTGACATTTTGAGCCACTTTTACACATCATGGATATATATATATATATATATATATATATATATATATCTTTGTTTGAGTGTGCTAATTGTCACGTATGGTAGAACTTGCAATTTTGATGGGTTTGAGACCATAGACCGAATACGAGCACAAGGCGTTAGGTAAACCTTTTCTTTTTACACCATTTATCTTATCCTTACTCAAAATCAATCCCTTAGTAGCCAACTTTGAGCCTAAACCTTTCATTTGACCAACCCACTAGCCATTTAACCATTAAACTTTTGTATTTTTAACCGTGTGATGGAAATTCGATCTTAGGAGAACTTCTTTTATATGGTGTGATGTATGCAAAAAAAGGAGAAAATCGTGTGAAAAAGCACAAAAAAATGCGTTGCTATTTTTTTGAATAAAAGGCGAAAATTATTGCCTCGTAGCTTGATGGTTTGTAATTAGTCTTGTTAGTGTAGTTGCTTATGAAATTGAGAGCGAATTTTCATTACCTTAACCACTTTTAAAATATCCTACTCCACACCCTTAGCCTACAACCCTTAAAGACCTTTTGACTTATACTTAGTATTTGTGTTTAGTGGTGGAGAATGATTGAGTTGCCAGCCTATGCGGGTACGTGTTCTAATCGGTTTTGAATGAGTACTTAAAATGTGCTAATGCATTATTTATTAGTTAAATTTTAAACCGAGTGGAGAGAACATTGTGAGGGATATATATAATATGATAGTTTCAAGGACGGGTTAATCTTGGGTAACCATTTCTTTTGTGTTAATCGCTTTACCGCTAAATACTTTGAAAATTGTAAAATTATGAACCGGATATGACATTAAACCTTAACTTGAGCTTCGAGAATGAGAAGTGTGTCTTTTATTCGACCAACGTAAAAGTGAAATAAAGATTTGCTTGTGGGCAAACAAAAGACAAGTGTGGGGATGTGATACGTGGTTGAAAACCAGTGTCTTATGGTGTTTAAGTTTATGTTTTTACATAACTTTTAGGTTGGAATGGCCTACTTTTGATTCGAATTTTGTTTTGTAGGTCTAACGAAGTTTAAATAGCTATTTGGAAGCTTTACGGGGCATTAGGAGCGAATGGGATCAACCAGGGACGCGAAACGAACAAAACAGGAAACGATACCCTACAAGTCGCGTCGCCGACGCCCCCAGGGCCGTCGGCGAAGCCTCATCATCGATGGAATTCGCGTAGACAACAGGTTATCGCGTCAGCAGAAAAATGTAATTTCTGTGGGGCGTCAGCGACGCCCTCTAGAAAGTGCTAACATTGAATCTCATTTGTTTGACATTTTGAACGAGTTTAAACCTAACTTTTGGGTTATTAGTTGGGGGCTACAAGTTTTTGAATATCTTGAACCATTCTTGGTGCCACAACTGTCCTCTACACTTCATCCAACACATTCCAATCATGCATCATCATCTTCTTCGATCACAACCCTAATCCACCAACATCATCACCATCATCTGATCGTCAATCACCAAACCTCTCCACCATCACCACTCACCAAATCCTAACTCCACCATTCTCCAAGGTTGAAGATCATGCTCAAGTTCTTGCCAATTATTGATCGTGTTCCATTCGTCATGACCGGCTAATCTTCTTAGGTTTCACCCTGGTGTAGACTTTTGTAAGGTTTAGGGTTTGCTTAATGTTTAATAGTTGATTTGTGACAAGTTGAATTATATTTGAATTGATCGATAATTGTCTTACATTTGAACTAGATTTATAAATTGTCGAGTGATTATAAAATTTGACTTTGCAAAATAAGTTTGTGTATTTATGCCTTATCTTTCAAAAGTATTTACTTGTCCGAGGTAACGAAGTGAATTGCGGTCCGTTATACGCGTTGATAGCAATTGGCACCTAAGCTTCGTGATATCAAAATTGTTAATGACAAATTCAACTAAATCAATCTAAAAACGTGTAGCAACCCTAGCATTGCAATTGTTGAACCGGGTGTGAGCCTTGTTCTCTCATTAGTATTTCAATCAAGCAAACATGTTTTCGTGTATTCGAAAGTGTTCAATTTTAGTAGTCAAATAATTTAACATCAAATTTATCGGTTTAATCCGACACTTTTTCTGAACAAACAAACACTCATATTAACCTAATTGCAAGCTTCATAAATTGTGACAACATTAATAATCAATCACGTCTATACGCAAACCACAAACTATTCATGGTTCGACCCCTTACTACCGCTAACACATTGTTAAGGGTAATTGTCACACCCCGACCCGCAGCGGAATAAGAGTCGGGGCATAATTGGGTTATCACCAAAGCTCATTACATTTACTAATATGTTTCATATTTAATAAAGTCAAAGTTACATTTCCAAATATCCAAACATGTTCATACAATACAAGGGAAATAAACCAAACATAACACTCCCAACTCTAAATCATTTTATTCTTCTAGTCCAATCCTATGTGTTCCTAGCTGCTGCTGGTTCACCTGTATCATGTGTAAAAATGGGGGTTTTTTGGGTCAACATAAGTTGGCGAGTGAACCTTATTAGATAAACATATATTAACGAATTACTTGTTAGTTTATCAATGAAAAATTGTGCAAAATCATACATGATCAAATGTAACTAATCAAGCACTGGCAAATAGCAATCACAACCATAACATACAATAACAGATGACAGCATACATGAACAAACCAACATCATACGATAAATAACATAAATGAAACTGTGCGATCAAGGCTCAATCAAACGGAGCCGATCGTATTGCATGTACTGAAAATGAAAATGTCTGTGCGATCAAGGCTCAATCAAACGGAGCCGATCGTATGTGGGCACGCCAGGTTCAACCTCATAATGAAATGGGGAACATGCTCAACGCTCATAATGTAATGGGGAGCGGCGGCCTATGAAATTGCATGTACTGAAAATAATAAACTTGCATCCAAAAGTAACTACACAACAGAAACAAACTGAATACACAAGTTCATGATATGATGTATGCACAATGGTTTAAGTATAATATTTATCAAGACACATGATACACCCCAAAACGTGATTAAAACGGGGAATTTGAAAAGATTCACTCACATTGGGTGCGTTGGATTGGAGATGGTGAGATGCGCACAAATTAGATGAGCGGAAACAACGAGAAATACTAACCTAATAATAACGGAAAAATATATTAAATGAGTGGATTTTATTAAGGATTTTAATGAAATTTTTAGACATATTTTTGTGAATTTAAGGCTATTTTCTATCTTTAAAAATGTTATTTTTAAGTATTTTAAATTGATTTTTAAATTAAATTAAATAAATAAATATATAAAAAAAATTGTTTATTTTGCGTTGACCGTTGACCTGTTGACTTGTTGACCGGTTCGGTCTGGGACATGGTTTGCGCTGGGTGAGGCTCGAACCCGAGACCTCCCGTACGCGTGCACGCAGCTCTACCAACTGAGCTACGTGTCTAACCCGAAATAATCTTGTTTTTAATTATATTTATACACTTATTCAGTTTAACCGAAATTCTTTTTAATTTCAAAAACATTTTAATTCAACGGACCGGTGCTAGTGACGGGTTTCGAACGCGCGATGTATGGCTTAATGTTGCACACAGTTCACCGCTGGACTGTGTGTCTAACCTGGTTATTATCTCGGTTTTTATTATACTTAACAACTAACTGAGTTAACCCGGTTTAGTTTTTAAACAAAAAGGCATTTTATTATATAAGGAGTGCGTATAGCAGGAATCGAACTCGGGACATGCGTATGTATTTCGCACACAGTCCACCGCTGGACTGTGTGTCTAACCCGTTCATTTTACTAGTTTTAAATATACTTATAACTTAATTAGCTTCGTCTTCTTCATTCAAATTACAGTCAACTGCTTTACTAATCCGTTCCTTGTTTTTACGATTTACAAACATTATTAAAGCTTAAATGAAATGGCAGAGACGGTAATTAGAGGTGAACATACCGATGAACGGTTTATTTCAGATTTCCGGCAATGTGTCGGCCCTGTTTTTATGCTCTTCAACTGAACAAGATAATTAATTGTTTTGATTAATCGATTGTGGAATTGAAGTGATAAACAAACGTTAACGATGTGTTTGAAGGTCCTTACCGTTTCACAGACGGAAATAAAGACTTTCAGGGGAGTTCCGACGAACTGGAATTAGTTGAATACAGCGCCTGAATTCGATTTCAATTGAGAGGTTTAAGTTAGAAATAGTCTAATAATTGTTGAACTACAACGAATATTGAAAGATTTACCGTTTGAGGATGAATACGGTTTTCCGGCGACTTTTGCAGGAAATTCCGGCGAGCTGTTTTAAGCGTTCTGATGGTCTGAAAATGTGACGAAAGTGAAATGGGATGCTGGTATGATATTTCTGAGTCGCGAGAGTGGTCTTGAGTTGAAGTATTCTGGATTTGATTACTTTTCGGTTATGAAGACCGATAATGATGAGACTTGATGCTCAATCAATTCTGAATTGATTAAAGACATCGGTTCATCGGTTATGAACGTGAATACGCGAGAAATCAAACGATTTGACGATTGATTTGCCGATTTCCGTTTCTCAGTTGGCGAAACCGGTTTAACCTAGTCTGTATATAAATCTCATTTGTTTCCTAGAGATAACAGAAAACATAAAGTGGCGGAGTGGTGATGTGATGTGTGTGTTAAGGCGTTGGAGTTGTTTCTTTGGCTGACCCGGGTTCGAGTCCCGGAAGCAACATAATTTTTTTATTTATTTTATTTTAACTTTTTATCAAATATAATTTTTATAGTTTAGTCTATTTATTAATTATGTATCGTTTTAAATCAAAATAATCATAAATATTCAACGTAACTTTTATAACTTGATATTCGATTACAAAACGGAGCGGGTTTTGAAAACCCGATTTTTACAAATGTTACAGTATCCCCTACTTTTAGGAATTTCGTCCCGAAATTTAAGTAGTTTGAAGTAGTAGGAAAAAGATGCGGGTATTTTTCACGCATTGAGTCTTCACGTTCCAAGTAAACTCAGGTCCCTGTTTCGACTCCCAGCGTACCCTAACAATTGGAATGCGACTTCGTCGTAGACGTTTCTCTCCGTAGTCCATGATCTCCACTAGTCTTTCAATAAAATGCATAGATTCATCAATCTGAAATATCTTCCAGCGGAATGTGGAGGTTCTCATCAGCGAGGCACTTCTTCAAGTTCGACACGTGGAATGTGGGATGAATCCTGTTGAGTTCTTCTGGTAGGTCAAGCTTGTATGCTACAGGACCTACTCTTTCGAGTATCTTGAAAGGTCCTACGTAACGAGGTGCTAGCTTGCCCTTTTGACCAAAACGAACTACTCCCTTCCACGGTGATACTTTTAAAAGTACATAATCACCAATGTTAAACTCTAAGGGCTTCCGTCGTTTATCTGCATAACTCTTTTGACAACTTTGAGCCGCTAGAAGATTGTTTCGAATTTGATGGATCTTGTCTGTGGTTTCTTGGATCAATTCTGGACCAGTAATTTGTGCTTCCCCAATTTCGTGCCAACATACAGGAGATCGGCACTTACGACCATATAAGGCTTCAAAAGGTGCCATGCCGATGCTCGAATGATAGCTGTTGTTGTACGAAAATTCAACTAATGGTAGGTTGGCGTCCCAATTTCCCTTGAAGTCTATGACACATGCTCTAAGCATATCTTCAAGAGTTTGAATGGTGCGCTCAGACTGTCCATCAGTTTGAGGATGATAGGCGTGTACTGAGATCTAATCGCGTGCCCATAGCGGATTGTACTGCTTGCCATGTTCGTGAAGTGAAACGACCATCACGATCAGAAATAATGCTTAACGGTACCCCATGTCGGCTTACGATTTCGTTGATATAAATACGAGCAAGCTTTTCGTTCTTGAAATCTTCGCGGATGGAATAAAGTGAGCTGATTTTGTAAGTCGGTCTATAATTACCCATATAGTGTCATACCCACCAGAAGTGCGAGGTAACCTGGTAATGAAATCCATGGTTATATTTTCCCACTTCCATACAGGTATTTCTGGTTGGACTAGAAGTCCTGAGGGTCTTTGGTGTTCAGCCTTCACCTTGAAACATGTAAGGCACTTGGAAACAAAAACGGCAATATCCTTCTTCATTCCAGGCCACCAATAGGTGTATCGTAGGTCTTGATACATCTTATCGGCTCCTGGGTGTATAGAATATCGCGTTTTGTGAGCTTCATTCATAAGAGTTTCACGAAGATTGTTGTGGTTAGGAATCCAGATACGATCTAGGTAATACAGAATACCGTCTGATTTAGTTTCAATTTTTAGCTCGGCTCCACAGGACATCTCCTTTCGTACATCTTCTTCTGTTATTGAAACGTGTGTAGGCTTCTCGAATTTGATCTTTAATGTCGGTTATAATTTGCGAACATAAAAGATGAATGGAGTTCGCATAACCCTTTCGACTAAGTGCATCAGCCACCACATTTGCTTTACCAGGTTGGTATCTAATTTCACAGTCGTAATCATTTAGAAGTTCGACCCATCTTCGTTGCCTCATGTTTAACTCTTTTTGATTGAAGATATGTTGAAGACTCTTGTGGTCAGTGTATATTTCACACTTAGTACCATAGAGATAATGTCTCCATATCTTAAGAGCGAACACAACGGCTCCAAGTTCTAGGTCATGAGTGGTGTAGTTCTTTTCATGTGTCTTGAGTTGTCTCGAAGCATAAGCTATGACTTTTCCTCTTTGCATTAGAACGCAGCCTAATCCTTGCCCTGACGCGTCGCAATAGACTACAAAATCATCACAACCTTCAGGAAGAGTGAGGATTGGTGCATCACAAAGTTTTTGTTTAAGAGTTTGAAAGGCTTCTTCTTGCTTGGGTCCCCATATGAAAGGTTTTCCCTTATGAGTTAAAGCCGTGAGTGGTACAGCAATGCGAGAGAAGTTTGAAATGAACCGATGATAATAGCCAGCTAGTCCAAGAAAACATCTTACTTCAGTTGGTGTAAGTGGAGCTTGCCATTCTTGAACCGCTTTGATCTTTGAAGGGTCAACATGTATTCCCTTGTCATTGACTACATGCCCGAGGAATTGCACCTCTTTTAACCAGAATTCACATTTGGAGAATTTGGCATAAAGCTTTTCCTTTTCTAGAAGTGCAAGAACGAGTCGAAGATGACGCTCATGATCAGATTTAGATTTTGAATAAATAAGAATATCGTTGATGAAGACTATAAACAAATCGATCAAGATAAGGTTTGCAGACTCTGTTCATTAGGTCCATGAAGACAGCTGGTGCGTTGGTTAATCCAAATGGCATAACCATGAATTCATAGTGGCCATAACGAGTTCGAAAAGCAGTCTTAGGGACGTCTTCTTCATGCACTCTAAGTTGATGATAGCCAGATCGAAGATCGATTTTTGAAAAGCAGCTGGCACCTTGTAGTTGGTCAAGAAGATCATCAATGCGAGGTAAAGGATAGCGATTCTTGATTGTTAACTTGTTGAGCTCTCTGTAGTCGATGCACATACGAAACGATCCATCTTTCTTCTTTACAAAAAGGACAGGTGCACCCCAAGGCGACGAGCTAGGACGCATGAATCCCTTATCAGTCAACTCTTGCAATTGACTGGCTAGCTCTTGCATTTCAGAGGGGGCTAACCTATAAGGAGACTTTGCAACTGGTGTAGCACCAGGTATAAGATCAATACGGAATTCGACGTCTCTAACTCGAGGAAGTCCTGAAATGTCGTCAGGAAAAACTTGCGGGAAGTCTTTTACTACAGGAATGTCTTCAAGTTTCTTCTCCATGGTTCCCTTTTTGATGATATGAGCTAAAAACGCGACATAATTCTTGCGAAGATATTTTTGAGCTTGAAGACAAGACATTAAGCTGAGCCCTTTCGACGAGGTTTCTCCAACGATTCGAAGAGTCTGACCGTTTGGAAGAGGAATACGAATAAATTTTTCACGACATACAACTTCCGCCTGATGTTGACTGAGCCAATCCATACCGATTATGACGTCAAAACTTCCCAGCTTCATAGGAATGAGGTCGACTGAGAAATCGTGGTCGTTTAAGGTGAGTGTACAGTTGCGTAGAATAGAGTCTAATGAAACTGGTTTCCCGTCCGCAACTTCTACCGTTCTGGATTCCGTGAGCTTATCCCGATTTTTGTTTAAGATATGTTCAAATCCTAAAGACACAAAACTTCTATCCGCACCAGTATCAAATAACATAGATGCATATCTACCATTTATAAGGAACGTACCGTTAACCACATTGCCGTCAGCTCTGGCCTGGTTAGCGTTGATATTGAAAGCTCTCCCTCTTGCAGGTGGAGGAGCTTGGTTTGCTTGATTCACCGGGTTGGCTTGGGCCTGAGCATGAATAATATTAACCAACCTTGGACAAGTGTTTCGGAAATGGCTTGGGTCGCCGCAATTGTAGCAAGCCCGCATTGGTTGACCCATAGGATAATTGGGCTGGTAATATGTTTGGGCTAAATGTTGGGTGGGTGGTAGTAGGGGTTGTTGGGCTTGGCCCATTATTTGTTGGTGGGTTTGGGTTAATGGTTGGTGGCGGTTCGTTCGTTGAGGCATGCAGCAAGTTTGAACAGTATGACCTGCGCGACCGCAGCCGGTGCAATATTGGCAAGGATGATCAGGGGAATGGTGATATTGGCAACGGTTACATTTTGGTAACGGGCCTGTGTAGGGTCTTCTGTATGGTGCGGGTGAAGGAGTGACTTGAGTAATGGGTGCAGCAGGAATAGGGGAGTTGGTTTGAGTAACTGCAAAATTTCTGGTGTTGCGCTTCCTCTTGTTAGCAAACTTAGAGGAAGGAATGGGGTGGTTTGAAGTTTGTCCCTCAACAGGGGCTTTCTTCTTCTCTTCTTTGAACTTCCCGTTGCGAATTCGGTTTTCGGTCAGTTCAGTTGCTAACTCCATAGCAGCTTCAAGTGTTACTGGTGAAACGCTGAGAACTGAATCTTGGATTTTCGAGGGAAGTCCTCGAATATAGTGCTTGATCAGACGATAGGTTGGGGTGAACAAATTTGGAACCATTTGGTTCAACTCCAAGAACCTCTTGTTATAGGTAGTGTGATCACCCTCCTTTTGCTTTAGAGAATGAAATTCGTCCTCCAGCTTTTTAATTTCACTTCTAGGACAGAAACGCCTAGTCATGATTTCCCTTAACTCCTCCCAAGTTAAGGCCATCGCATCTTCAGTTCCCCTATTCCCTTTCTCAGTATTCCACCAAGTGAGAGCTACCCCAAATAGTCTCCCGGTGGCGTATCGAACCTTGCGATCCTCAGGACAATCGCAGTTTAGAAAGGTGTTTTCCATTTCCTCGAACCAATGTAGGAGAGCAGTGACACCCTCAGTCCCTTCAAATTTAGGAGGATCACAAGACTTAAAATGTTTGTAAGAGCACTTGCTGGTAGGAGGGTTGTCGATGTTCTGGTCCTGTTGTTGAGGAGGGTTAGTAGGATTTGTAGCAAGGGCTTGTTGTACTTGGACCACAATGTCAGGCAGTAACGTGGCCATTTGTTTCGCGATCTGAGTGGCCAAACGTTCCTGAGACCTTCCTGATCTTTTACCCCTTCGTTGCTGTCCAGACGACATCTACAGGATCATACAATGAGAAGATTGTGAGTTTATGGTGTCTTTTTAGGTGTCATGTGTCTTTAAGAAAATGAAAATAACATAAATATCAATAATGCAACTACATCCATAGGATGTCTTGGGTTCGCTCATGTTGGGCCTCAAATGTCCCCCATACCTTCACCTACATAGTCATGTGGGCCCCCATGGCTATTGGCTTGGTAGGATTCACATTAGTATTGGCAATTTAACACTCGCATCCCCCGAATGCAAACCACAAAATATGTTCATGAGATGTTTGGTCGGAACGTGTCCAGGTGTAGACACAATGACAACTCAAAGTGGGGTTAGCTCACACGACGTTTGGTATAGCATGCTTTGGCCTAATAGGTACTTCGTACTCTCATCGTTAGTCCCCAGGTAGGCAAACTGGTCCTTTATTTTGGATTTATACTAATGCCAGCCTAGACAGGACGTTCCGACTACCGGTACTGGTACCCTTCCAGTTACTACATGCCCGTCATGAGAACTCACTTTGATGAGATTTGAAAACACGAAAATCATTGTAAAAGCAATCATGATGTGGTGTGTGCTTTCATGGATGTGATATGTTATGAGTATACGATTCATGATAGGCATTATATGATCATACATACTTATGAACATGCTTGCACAATATTAAATGTAACATTTAACGTAAAACATATAAACATCATGAAATTTGGCATGTAACACACAAAAATCTTTTAAGTTTCTAATCGACTATAGTATAGGCTCTAAGGGTCTAATAACCTATCCTATATCCCTATAGTCATGGCTCTGATACCAATCTGTCACACCCGACCCGCAGCGGAATAAGAGTCGGGGCATAATTGGGTTATCACCAAAGCTCATGACATTTACTAATATGTTTTCATATTTAATAAAGTCAAAGTTACATTTCCAAATATCCAAACATGTTCATACAATACAAGGGAAATAAACCAAACATAACACTCCTAACTCTAAATCATTTTATTCTTCTAGTCCAATCCTATGTGTTCCTAGCTGCTGCTGGTTCACCTGTATCATGTTTAAAAATGGGGGGTTTTGGGTCAACATAAGTTGGCGAGTGAACCTTATTAGATAAACATATATTAACGAATTACTTGTTAGTTTATCAATGAAAAATTGTGCAAATCATACATGATCAAATGTAAATAATCAAGCAGTGGCAAATAGCAATCACAACCATAACATACAATAACAGATGACAGCATACATGAACATACCAACATCATACGATAAATAACATAAATGAAACTGTGCGATCAAGGCTCAATCAAACGGAGCCGATCGTATTGCATGTACTGAAAATGAAAATGTCTGTGCGATCAAGGCTCAATCAAACGGAGCCGATCGTGTGTGGGCACGCCAGGTTCAACCTCATAATGAAATGGGGAACATGCTCAACGCTCATAATGTAATGGGGAGCGGCGGCCTATGAAATTGCATGTACTGAAAATAATAAACTTGCATCCAAAAGTAACTACACAACAGAAACAAACTGAATACACAAATTCATGATATGATGTATGCACAATGGTTTAAGTATAATATTTATCAAGACACATGATACACCCCAAAACGTGATTAAAACGGGGAATTTGAAAAGATTCACTCACATTGGGTGCGTTGGATTGGAGATGGTGAGATGCGCACGAATTAGATGAGCGGAAACAACGAGAAATACTAACCTAATAATAACGGAAAAATATATTAAATGAGTGGATTTTATTAAGGATTTTAATGAAATTTTTAGATATATTTTTGTGAATTTAAGGCTATTTTCTATCTTTAAAAATGTTATTTTTAAGTATTTTAAATTGATTTTTAAATTAAATTAAATAAATAAATATATAAAAAAAATTGTTTATTTTGCGTTGACCGTTGACCGTTGACCTGTTGACTTGTTGACCGGTTCGGTCTGGGACATGGTTTGCGCTGGGTGAGGCTCGAACCGAGACCTCCCGTACGCGTGCACGCAGCTCTACCAACTAAGCTACGTGTCTAACCCGAAATAATCTTGTTTTTAATTATATTTATACACTTATTCAGTTTAACCGAATTCTTTTTAATTTCAAAAACATTTTAATTCAACGGACCGGTGCTAGTGACGGGTTTCGAACGCGCGATGTATGGCTTAATGTTGCACCAGTTCACCGCTGGACTGTGTGTCTAACCTGGTTATTATCTCGGTTTTTATTATACTTAACAACTAACTGAGTTAACCCGGTTTAGTTTTAAACAAAAAGGCATTTTATTATATAAGGAGTGCGTATAGCAGGAATCGAACTCGGGACTGCGTATGTATTTTGCACACAGTCCACCGCTGGACTGTGTGTCTAACCCGTTCATTTTACTAGTTTTTAAATATACTTATAACTTAATTAGCTTCGTCTTCTTCATTCAAATTACAGTCAACTGCTTTACTAATCCGTTCCTTGTTTTTACGATTTACAAACATTATTAAAGCTTAAATGAAATGGCAGAGACGGTAATTAGAGGTGAACATACCGATGAACGGTTTATTTCAGATTTCCGGCAATGTGTCGGTCCCTGTTTTTATGCTCTTCAACTGAACAAGATAATTAATTGTTTTGATTAATCGATTGTGGAATTGAAGTGATAAACAAACGTTAACGATGTGTTTGAAGGTCCTTACCGTTTCACAGACGGAAATAAAGACTTTCAGGGGAGTTCCGGCGAACTGGAATTAGTTGAATACAGCGCTGAATTCGATTTCAATTGAGAGGTTTAAGTTAGAAATAGTCTAATAATTGTTGAACTACAACGAATATTGAAAGATTTACCGTTTGAGGATGAATACGGTTTTCCGGCGACTTTTGCAGGAAATTCCGGCGAGCTGTTTTAAGCGTTCTGATGGTCTGAAAATGTGACGAAAGTGAAATGGGATGCTGGTATGATATTTCTGAGCTCGGGAGAGTGGTCTTGAGTTGAAGTATTCTGGATTTGATTACTTTTCGGTTATGAAGACCGATAATGATGAGACTTGATGCTCAATCAATTCTGAATTGATTAAAGACATCGGTTCATCGGTTATGAACGTGAATACGCGAGAAATCAAACAATTTGACGATTGATTTGGCGATTTCCGTTTCTCAGTTGGCGAAACCGGTTTAACCTAGTCTGTATATAAATCTCATTTGTTTCCTAGAGATAACAGAAAACACAAAGTGGCGGAGTGGTGATGTGAGTGTGTGTTAAGGCGTTGGAGTTGTTCATTGGCTGACCCGGGTTCGAGTCCCGGCAGCAACATAATTTTTTTATTTATTTTATTTTAACTTTTTATCAAATATAATTTTTATAGTTTAGTCTATTTATTAATTATGTATTGCTTTAAATCAAAAATAATCATAAAATATTCAACGTAACTTTTATAACTTGATATTCGATTACAAACGGAGCGGGTTTTGAAAACCCGATTTTTACAAATGTTACAGTAATTTGGGTATTATAAATATTATCTTTGAAAGGGGCGCGACACTCCGATCATATATCGGATTTGCTTGTATGAATAATGTTTTTGCATAAGTGTGTTTGTGTAAGTTTTAATACGGAATATACATTGCACCCAAAACTGTGAAAACCGAAAGAGGGTCATGTACACTCACGGTTTGCGAAGTGATTCCACTTAGTGAGTTTGACGAGTCTTGATTTTTGTAACACCGAAGTTACCCTAAGAGAGAAACAAAGGTGTATGAGTTGCGGTTTTTGTTTAACGGATTGGATTCAGAATGTAAAAGTTAACGTATACGAATGTAAACTAAAGTACCATGAGAATGGTCATGCAAAGAGGTAGGATGAATTTCATCCTCATTTATATGATTCATCAAAGCACAAAATCATCAACTTTTCTGATGATTTCGGTTGGTCATGAATATGAAAATAATAAGACTAAAACCTACTAAATCTACAAACAACCAAGTGAGCTAGCTAGATGCATGCATCCAAAATCTGAAAAGTGTTTGGGGACGTGATGTAGCCTTGTCCCTTTGTTGGAAATTATTTGAGATTTAGTGGTATGAAGATAATAAATCGACAAAAGAGGTAGTGGAACAAAGTTAGTGAGCCAAAGCTTCCTGGTTCACACATTCACCAAAACACAAATCTCACCATCTTGAAGATGATGAGCTTGGATGGTCTCAACATTTGTAGGTTGTTTGAAACATTGTCAAAACAAAAAGTTCAGAAGGTGTTTGAACCTCTAAACTTATAGTATTCAACCATACTCAAGTTCCAGAACCTTATGTTTGGTTAGAAGTAAGGTAGGTGCAAGATCTTACAAGTTAAACATGTTTATAGAAAGTGTAAGTAATGTTTATTATCAAAACAGAAAATTAATACCACTTTGGACCTCAAATGTGGTGAGGTTCCACCTTAGTTTGCCATGGCAAACTTGTGGAATCCTTCTTAAAGGTTGTCCAAGGAGTTTGAAAGAAGATTTGAAGAAGAATGGTGAAGAAATGTGGGTGAAAACTCACTAAGAACACTTGAATGTTTTTGCCCAAAACATGAATTCTTGAGAGTTTTTGGATCTTTGGAGTGATTTGTGGAGTGTGGAAAGGTGTGGGAGGCATATATTTATGGGGGGGGGGGGGGAGGGTTAGGGTTTTGGTATAAAGAAGGTTGGAAGGTGATTGGGGTTGAAAAGGTGGCAAAAATGAACCAACCTGTGAGCTAGCAACAGCCTACTGCGGACCGACCTCTCTTGCGCTTCGCGAGGGTTGTCTAGGTTTCTCCCGCGTGGCGCAAGGGAGTGATTTTAAAAAAATGTTCATTTTCGGCCCCTGTAGTTTGTAATTATATTATTTTATGTCGTAAACTTGTATTTTAGCATGTTTTTAGGTATTCAAAGTGTATTAAGGCATTGTATGAGTATGATGCATGCATGATTAACGTTTCCATATATTTCGAGTCTTGGTTTTCCACATAAACATGTATTCAACGATTGATTGTGTATAACAAAGTATGTAACACGTATATGCATAATAATGAATTTCCATTAGGATCAAAGCCTCAGATTACAAGATTGGATATGAAATACGAATACGACACGATTAGAAGTTTCTAAGAAACAGATATACGAATACAACTTTCTAAATAACAAAAGTACAGAATTGCGAAGCGTTACAGGAAAATAGGTAAATTTAGTATATTTTTCTTAAATTCTTACTATAATAAATGATGCTAAAAAATGTCATGTGTCACCGTAAGAATCACTCTCCAACGTTTATCTTTTACACGAAATTTAATTTAAATATTAATTTTTAATTCCTACAATATAGGAATACACAAATTAACTTTTATATAATCTCTAGCTATCTTTATCTCTAGCTCTTTTATTTCTATCTCTTCTATCTCTATACGTAAAAAAAATTTAGGGGACACATGACACAATTTTAGGAAACTTATTTTTTGTTTTTTTTCGATCTAAAATCGTGTACCCATTTAACATGCATGCAGATCCATTACCCATTTCAAATTTACCAGATTTTATTTTTAATATTACATAATAAATTTGGTGTTTTATATTCATCAAATTCATACGTTTTCATTGTTTAAGTTTTACCATTTCTGTAAAAGAAAAAAGTTTAGTGACTGTTGTTTTATCACTACTAGAAAAATGGAACTTTTCAACATGTTTTTTAGTCACAAATGCGTTGCAAATCTGAATTTGCGACATATTTATCACAAAAACCTAATGTGGGAAAAAACCCGTTAAAAACTTTTTTGCAACGCCTTTACTGCATAATTTTCAACTTATTTGCAACGGAAATTTGTGTTGGAAATTTGTTAAGCATTTCCGCGATTCCCTAATTATTCTTAGTAAAGATTTGTGGGACGTATTTGCCAGAATATGGCGTTGGAAATACATTTGTAACGCATTTCATACGCATCCCTTAAAGAATTTGCAACACATTTGTAACTGAAATATTTATAAAAAATAAAAATGAAAAAAATTAGTTTTTCTTGCATAAATTGTTTTTTTTTTTCTGAAAATTCCATGAAAATCAACAAAACAAATACATAAAATATTAATAAAGTTGTTTTAAAATCACTGTACTCGAAAATAATACATCATGCAAGTTCTAGTGTTTTTAAAACACTAAACTAACAAACTTTTAACATGCGTGTATATAATGATGAAATAAGAAGTTCTAAAGGAAAATTTAGTTGTTCATTAAAATGTTTTAGCACTTTATTCTAGAGAGATCCAAGAAAACCCCTATATTTCTAACACGTAGGAAAAAAAATTCCATATCAGATTATCAGGAAAACGGTTGTGGAAACAGACCCAACAATAATAATTAGCCATAACATAAGATAAAACAGAAAACAATATATTTACAAGCTTATCGACCACATGTCACGCCATATGTTAATTGGTATTGATTCAGGCGGATATTTACCAATAATGCGGAATTAATTAGCATTACTTAGGTCAACCTTTTCTCCGGCATTATATGCAAGTTTTGTAGCTTTTATTCTCAATTGCATCATAATCTCTCTAAAAAGTTTCTTTAGCATGTTAAGATAACCTTCATATATTGCTTCCTCATTTGTTGGATCCCCCTCGCTTGCGGAGCCTCGTGCACCAAGTTTGCCTTTAGTAGTCGAGCAGTATTTCGAGTTACGTACTATTACAAACTGTACCCTATGATAATTCTGTTGATTTTTTTGTCATTTGGTGTTGCCACTCTTATAGTTCTCTCAGTTTACACTAGCCATATTAGTACAATAAACAAATTAACTAATGGGCCAGCAGTAGGGTCGAGTATTTTCCGGCTAAATTTTGGCCAAATTGTGTTCAAAATTGGTAAAAAAATCCCCTAATTGAGGCTGAAATCAACCTAAATAAACCTATGATCAACCTAAACCAGTCTAAACAAATCCTAAATAAGCCCATAATCAACAACTCACAAGTGAAGAGACTGATGTAAACCCTATGATTGCACATAACGAATGAACTCCAATGAACTCAACTGCAGAAGACTGAAGTAACACTAACATAACGAATTGTTAGCTTTTCGAATTCAAACCCAGAACTTAATTACAGAGTCCTAATTAACGATCTCATATCTCATATTATTAAAGCGAAAATCAAACAACGAAGGTAGACTAATGTAAATTGCTAATCAGATGACATACCTGAACGATCGTGAAATCTGAACGATTATAGCGAGATGTGAATTACCAGACAGGAATGCTCCACGATCGATGAACATCGCAATTGATTGAAATTGTGTAATCTGAACGATAGAAGATAGGTGTGATTGTGAGGAATGAGAATTCGGGCTGAAATCTATATAGGTTTGTTTTATGTACGTACAGTATGTCATATGTAAACATAAGCCCAAAAATAATAATATATATATATATATATAAACACTTAAGCCCAGTAGTTTTTTTAATCCTAATCCCAATACTTAAAACGTTTGTTACAAATGTGTTACAAAAATGTGACACATTTGTGACGGAACAGTTAATAGTTTTAACATTTATCCTCGTTAATGAGTTTTCGTTAGAATTGCATAGTAAAGTTTTATAGATGTTTGTGATCGATAATGTAAATCAAATAAGTTTTACAAAAAAAAATCTACAAATTTGCCACAAAATTGTGACAAAAATATGGTGTTTTTTGTTTTTGTTGCTATTGTGTCGTAACTTGTTCCAAGAATTAGGGTTGTTTTAGTCATCAGAAATGCGTCACAATTTTGTTGAAATTTGCAAACGCATTTTTTCTATTAGATATCTTCGTTGGAAAATGTCATTTTTTTAGTAGTGTGTTTCTGTTTTTTCTAAATTTAAAAGTTATGATTGATTGGTGATTAAAGAACTTATGGGGGCTAGAAATAAATGGAAAGGGAGATCGTAAATAGATATAGATGGAATCTCCATATTTGAAGCTTTTTGATAGTTGTGTTAATGGTGGAATATTGTTGTTATATAGACAATGTTTTTTTTTAAATTCAAGCTGTGTATCATATGAGATTCCAGCTTAGGATAAAATATAAATGTTACATTAATAAATCTGGTATGAAGTATGATATTTTTTTAATACATGAATGAAAATACTAAATACCTAATTATTTTCTTTTGAAAAGCCGTTTTTGTTTTGTCTAACAGGAGGGGGGGGTCACTTACAGATGTATTTGTATGATTAAGATTCTAAGGAATGGCTCATTTTCATGTTTATTAATAATAATAATAAATATTTAAAAACTGAAATCAAAATTTGTATTATGGTTATATTGGTTAAATTTAATAAGTCAGTCTAATATAATATGCTTAACCTTTTAATTAACATAACATGTTATATTCTTTCCATCTTAGATAAATATTATGGAAACTTTGCGAGGTTATTTCTAATATTGTTGTTTGATACTGGTTAATTAAGGTTGTGGGTATCATTCATAATTTTGTTCTTATCAAGGTAACTAAGATTTAAAAAAAACACCCTTAAACCCCTAATCCTTTTCTTGCTTTCTTTCTCGACACACTTTTTCCTCCCATACCCAACTTTCTTCTATGACACAAAGTTCTTCCTAGTGATGTTTTCTTCCTTGATGACCCACACGTCCTCCCATTGGTTCTTTCTTCGTAAACTTAAACTACACACACTTACACATAAAAGTTATTCTATAAAGGCTCCTAAAAGTAAGAAGTATACAAAGATACAATGGATCGCACAAGATGACACAATGTCGAACAAAATATAATACAATGCCGAAAAAATAGAACACAATGTTGAGGAAAAAAGACACAATGGATCACAAATATGACACAATGGGTCACAAAAATGACACAATGACGCAAATATAGAAAAGACACGATGATAATAAACAAAAATTTTAAAATCTACAACCTATAAATCCAAAAGTGAAAACCTAAAATCTCACATCGCAGTGTCGATAAGGACGGTTCCAATGCCACTTGAATGAGGTTAACTGGAGTCCGTTTGATGCTCTTTGTATGACTCCTTATTTTTAGGAGCCTTTGTATTTAATTCTAAACCATAAAATATGATTTCAGTTGTTTTTATAATTTTGTATTCGAATGCAAGAGGGGTTCAATATAGAGGTTGTGAATAAGTTTGCCTTTTGTATTTATGAGTGAAATCAGATATGCGTATTGTGTGTGCGCGCCAATTTATAAATTGGATGATTTATGTGTAGATGTTCTTGAACCATCGTGGTCATCAACATAATGGAAGTGGAAGGATGTAGAGGAGGTGGTTGTTGATAGTGTTGTCTCATGAAATGGTCCAAGAAGCAATGGTTTAGGAGGTAGCCGAAGGTGTTGGCTTTGTTGGTGGCAAGAAGTGATTGTCGGAGGTGGAAATGACGACAGTGGTGACGACTTGGAATATCTTGATACTTTTGATCATATAAGAATTTATTTTAACACTCTTGATCATAATAAGTTTAACTTATTATAGAAGGTTTAGAATCAAATACAAATTCTTCTAAAAATAAGAAGTCGTATAAATGGTATCAAACGAACTCCGATTGACTTCATTCAAACGACATTTAAATCATCTCATCGAACTCTACGATGTGATATTTTAGGTTTTCACTTTTGGATTTATATTTGTAAATTTTAGGATTTTTGTTTATTATTATTGTGCCTTTTATATATTATTGTGTTTTTTCTATATTTGCGTCGATTGTGTCTATTTGCGACTCATTGTGTCTTTTTCCACAACATTGTGTTTATATTGCTCGATATTGTGTCATATTGTGTAATCCATTGTTTCTTATACATTTATTATTTTTAATAGCTTTTATAGAATACTTAAGTTGGTAAATAATTAGGAGATTGAGTAGTCTTGTCAATGAAACCTTTGCCATCGCAAAGTTGTATCATCAAGAGATGTGAATTGCCATCACGCCCGCTCCCCCCTATCCCCACTAGCACATGACCCAATAATCCAATATTGCTTCACACTTGCCCAATTTCAATAATATATAAAATCGTCCAAATTATTATTGTTTATTTATAATGTGTGAACCGGATAATTATTATATTGTTTTTTTTTCTTTTGTAAAAAATTAATTTTATTGACAAGTAGGGAAAAATTTGGAAAAAGACGTATATGCTAGTATAATTTTATTAAAGTTTATTTTTATATGATTATTTAGCTGGTAAAACACTTTTCATGTTTTTTAACATTATTTAAGTTAATATGTCATACATAATATATTATGATTTTGCGTGTAAATTGACCTAAACTTGTATGAAAAAAAAAATTATTTGCACGATACATGAAAACTCAAAGGATCTTTTTTGCTAACGATTTTTAAGATTTGTAAATTTGGCCTTTTTGATTAGAAAAATAGTTATTTTTGGGTGATTAAAAGTTGAATATAATGGTGAGAGAATATATTATTTAATTGTCAACCAAAAGGAAAAGAATTTCATTTCTATTTTGTGATACCCATTGTTTCTATCCTTGACAAAGGCCAACACTTTGTTTTTTCTTTCTGAAGGAGCCAGCAAAAAACTCTTGTTGTATTGCCGGATTTTAATTCTATCATTGTTATTATTGTGAAAGGCGTTCATATAGTTTAAAATGTGAATAACATTAAATCAAAATTTGAGAGGAAAACTGTTTTTAGTATCCGATTGAATTTGGTAGTTTTTTTTATATTATCTATAAATTAAATATATTTTGATAGTATTTTTTCTATTGTTGAATGTAAATAGCATTAAATATAAATTTCCCCCCTATATTTGTTAAAAATAAAATACGACTCCTTAATGTGTCATAATATAAACTTTCATTTCTTAATGTTGAAATAAACTTGCTAAATTGCAAGTTTGACCTGCAAAATATTGTGAATTAATCGCTTACTTTAACTAATTACATTGGAGAGTTTTTCACTCTATAGTTGTTGGTTTCGAACCAAATGGCTTGCAGGTCAATATATTATGTAGAAAATGTGACATTCTTTTATAGGTCAAGGTTATGGTCTCGTAGTGAACATACGTATATATTTAAAAATTGGATTAGTAGATGTATGACTTAGTCGTTCAAAGATAAATTATAAAAAAAAAACATAAGTTACTAATTTGGTCTGTACAGTGAATAACACTAGCTATCGATTTAAACTTATAAATGATACTATTTTTTATCGAAGGGTTATTGCATAAACTTATTTTAAATTTATAGCAGATTCTTTAAGATGAGTTTAAATAACAATCACTAAATAAATTACCCTTTTACCAAAAGAAAAGTAAAAAAAAAATATTTCACTTTATTACATCAATCGTTCACTATGCAATATGCTTGAGCGAACCTCTCTTTTTCATATGTTAGGTCAGAGGAACGAAGAGTTTTAAAAGATGTAAGAAGTATTTTTTTCATATTATTGTGATGCACAAGCTATTTATTTATTTATTTCAAACTGCCAACTTTTATAGAAATAATATAGTAGCCAAAATACAAGTATACAATCAGTATAGTAGCAAGATACTAGTATCAAAAGACAAAGATACAATCAAAAAGAGAAATTACACAAGTATCTCCGCCTTAAAGCTTTAAAAGACCACATATTTTTAATCCAAGAAATCCTGAAGACATCGTCTTCCATCACTTTTGAACCTATAACCTCCGTGCCCGAAAAAATAACCTCGTTTCTTGCATTCCAAATACATCAGCAAGCTATCATAATAATTTCTTGAAGTAATTGCCTTTCTTCTTATCCAAAGAACCTTAAAGGACTTTGCCTTTCTTCTTGTCTAAAGAATTGAAGTTATGAAAGTTCAAAACATCCAAAACTGAAAAGGCATTAATGGGGTCACTTTCCACCAATTTGATATTGCTTGCCAAACATACGTTACCAAAGAACATTGAAAAAACAGGTGGGAGGATGATTCAATATCATAGTTGCATTAACCCACATAGAACCAAATCCAAATGAACATTCCTATGTGCAAGACCCTCCCTTGTTGGTATACAATCCAGACTAGCTTGCCATGAAAGATGTTAATTTTTTTTGGTATCCATCGTTCGAGGGCGACGATTTCATGTGAACCAAACTTGTCTCACTGTCTTGTATAGGACATTTTTCATTGAGGCAACCGAAAACTGCCATCCCTTTCTTAGTCCACTCCATTCATCCTTATTCCCTATTAAATGAGTTGGCTGTATCATAGCAAAATATTGATTGAAACTCTATAGAGAGAGACGGATCTAGAGCATTGGCTTCCATTGCCAAACCCACGAACTAGCATCAAAATCATACCATTCCTCAACCGTATCATTTTTATTGGAGTCACTATAAAAAAAGATTAGGAAACTCTTCTTAAAGTGGCTGAGAAGAAATCTAAGTATCCAACCAGAAACATACTGATTTGCCATTACTGACTTGCTTTTACTAATAGTCCTAAGATTAATATTTAGAGCAAGCTGATTTCCAGGTTTAACAATAGAACCCCAAATACTGGAAACCTGTTGCGCATTACAACGCCATAGTCATCTTTCTTGCACTTAAATATCCAACGAGTTTCAATTTTCTTGTAATTTTCAGGATTATCAACCAATTTCCATACGCCTAATTTCTGGAACTGTTGGAGTTCATCCCGCATAGCTTCTACCCACGACTCTTCTTTCAACGTTTCTTTCCAAGACTTTGGTTCTTCTTGAAAAAAAATAGCAAGCGAAAGACTAGTCATTCTGAACACCAGATTCTCTTATCTTTGAATACAAGCAAGCATTGTTGTTATTTCTAAGTTGATTCCAAGTCTACTTTCCACTGTTTACATTTCAAAAATTGTTCTTCTAAGGATGGGTGTTATGTATTCTAGTTTCTAGGTTAGTAGGAACTTGAAAATTTGTACCCAGATTGTTAATGTTGAGATCAACAACCAACCAAGACTCTGATTATTGGAAGATGATGATGAATTAGCTTCGCCAGCAGAGGTGTATCCATGAAGTACTAGCTTCAGAAGTTCTTGGTACTGCAGCAGGTGGTACTTCTTGGTTTACATCATAAAATTCATCATCTTCTGACGATTCATTGAAATCCACAGCATCTTGAAATTCCTCAACGAGAGTGTTGTTGTTAACTAACGATGAAGCTTGTGAGTTAACCACAATAAGACGAACTAGCGTTGAGCTAGTTGTATTGTCACTCCCAAAAAACATGTAGGTCCCCTAATACGTATGGATCTTTATAGAATCGTCTATCCAACCTAGAGTGCGGAATCCTCTAGATCAGATTATCACATAAATATGAGTAGGAACAGAAATCACTATAAACCCGATCTTTATTGATTATTTATCTCAACGATTACTATCAATCTAGATCCCACGAATTCGTCCAAGCCAATCTCTCTAAGAATTCTCTCTCGACTCTATTTGTAGTGACTAACTAAGCAACCTCAACCCTAATGCAAAACTCTGTTTGTATATAGATATGTTTGTACCAGGGCTAGGGTTTAACCACATGGGCTGCGAATTGGGCTAGGCCCAATTCGCCTACCACTCCCTATAATATGGTCTGGTTTGGCCTAATCACTACAACTAACTATTACAAAGCCCAACCCGCTAATTGTTTATCGTTTTACTAACTACACAGATATCCAAAGACCAAATCTAAAAGTTGTTGTCACAAATAGCACCAGCAAACTCCCCCTTGACAAAAGCTTCATAAAAAACTTTGTCTTCTGTCATGTTGCAATCTTAACGTCTTTGGTCTTTGGACAGCTCAGCTTTAATGCTTCTGTCAGCAACAGACTTCCTTAAACTGATGCATCCAATCACCTAATCTCTAATAATTAGCGTTTGAGTAAGCTTTATTTAGCACTTGCATAGCAATCTCAAACTTTCACTTTGTCTGCAATTAAAAGGAGGTTCTACCATGCATCCAAGCAAACTCCTCTTCACTAACTTCTCAGCAACACACTGCTACAATCTATATACTATAAAACAAACATCTCGAGAAACCATAAGAATTTTTCAACATAGTTAAACAATTATTATTAATCAAGAGATGGTAAAACTGTATCACAGATTAAGCAATTTTCAACTCAATCACACACTCAAAGTTTTTAGCGAACATAACCTGCAAGATTTTAAATTTTGAACTCATCTTCTACATCGTCTCCCCTATAGTATAAACTCCTCCATGACAACCATTTTCTGTACGTTAAGAATTTTCAAGAAAAAGAAAATCTTTTGATTTTTATATTTTCTAAAAGCAAATAATAACAAAATAATAAACACTCTGTTTTTGTGAGAATCACCGTAAGAAGATTATCAGCAACATTAAACTGTTTTCACACTTTTAGAAATTCTATATCTAATTTCATGGAAAGCTATTCAAGACGATTACTAGTATTGTTTATCCACTTAAACAAAATAATGAACATTTCAAGTACCATTACCTATGATATGTTAAGGTAGTATCAGACTTATATTAGCGTGTCCCACTTCAGGACATACCCCACAATCAAGTATGCACAAAGATTCTCGTAGTTGGTGAGTATACCAAATTCATCCTTTGTTTTAAAAGGTTTAGATACTGTGATCAAGTCATACTTCCTACAGCAAAGAGACCAATATCCAACAGGGTTAAGACAAATACCAACATATTCTGGTACGATTTATGCTTTTTGCACATTTGAATGATCTCTAGGAGAGCATCTTCAATTTATGGGATTTGGCATTTTAGCTCTTTTAAGATATCCTGGTTGTGCTAGGTCAGCATATATCTGATGCAGAAGAAGACAACCCTGATATCCCCGGATGAAATAACGAAATAAAGACCAAAAACTAGGATTTTGGCAACCTATCAACGCAAGATTTAAGTTAATAAAATCATTACGCTACTAATACGTTACCCACTATTACAACGTTTGTTATTTTATATCACCAGGTAAGTTGATTATTTCATGCATTTTGCCTACCGATACATAATATGCGAAGCTGCTATCACACTTAGCAATTTAATTTTAATTTCAGTATGACATCTAACTTGCTGATATCATTTCTTCTTTTCACACATAAAAGGTTAGATACTTGGTGATCAAGATACTTCCGTACAGCAAAGAGACCAATATCCAACGAGGGTTAAGACAAATACCACATATTCTGGTACGATTTATGCTTTTTGCACATTTGAATGACTCTCTAGGAGAGCTTCTTCAATTTATGGGATTTGGCATTTTAGCTCTTTTAAGATATCCTGGTTCTGCCTAGTCAGCATATATCTGGATGCAGAAGAAGGAAAACCCTGGCCCCGGATGAAATAACGATATAAGACCCAAAAACTAGGATTTTGGCAACCTATCAACGGAAGATTTAAGTTAATAAAATCATACCCACTAATACGTTACCCACTATTACACCGTTTGTTATGTTTATATCACCAAGGTAAGTTGATTATTTCATGCATTTTGCCTACCGATACATACATATGCTGAAGCTGCTATCACACTTAGGCAATTTAATTTTAATTTCAGTATGACAGTCTAACTTGCTGATATCATTTCTTCTTTTCCACACAGTAAAAAGGTTAGATACTTGGTGATCAAGTCAGTACTTCCGTACAGCAAAGAGACCAATATCCAACGAGGGTTAAGACAAATACCACATATTCTGGTACGATTTATGCTTTTTGCACATTTGAATGACTCTCTAGGAGAGCTTCTTCAATTTATGGGATTTGGCATTTTAGCTCTTTTAAGATATCCTGGTTCTGCCTAGTCAGCATATATCTGGATGCAGAAGAAGGACAACCCTGGCCCCGGATGAAATAACGATATGAAGACCCAAAAACACTAGGATTTTGGCAACCTATCAACGCAAGATTTAAGTTAAAAAAATCATACGCCACTAATACGTTACCCACTATTACACCGTTTGTTATGTTTATATCACCAAGGTAAGTTGATTATTTCATGCATTTTGCCTACCGATATATCATATGCTGAAGCTGCTATCACACTTAGGCAATTTAATTTTAATTTCAGTATGACAGTCTAACTTGCTGATATCATTTCTTCTTTTCCACACAGTAAAAAGGTTAGATACTTGGTGATCAAGTCAATACTTCCGTACAGCAAAGAGACCAATATCCAACGAGGGTTAAGACAAATACCACATATTCTGGTACGATTTATGCTTTTTGCACATTTGAATGACTCTCTAGGAGAGCTTCTTCAATTTATGGGATTTGGCATTTTAGCTCTTTTAAGATATCCTGGTTCTGCCTAGTCAGCATATATCTGGATGCAGAAGAAGGACAACCCTGGCCCCAGGATGAAATAACGATATGAAGACCCAAAAACTAGGATTTTGGCAACCTATCAACGCAAGATTTAAGTTATAAAATCATACGCCACTAATACGTTACCCACTATTACACCGTTTGTTATGTTTATATCACCAAGCTAAGTTGATTATTTCACACATTTTGCCTACCGATACATCATATGCTGAAGCTGCTATCACACTTAGGCAATTTAATTTTAATTTCAGTATGACAGTCTAACTTGCTGATATCATTTCTTCTTTTCCACACAGTAAAAAGGTTAGATACTTGGTGATCAAGTCAGTACTTCCGTACAGCAAAGAGATCAATATCCAACGAGGGTTAAGACAAATACCACATATTCTGGTATGATTTATGCTTTTTGCACATTTGAATGACTCTCTAGGAGAGCTTCTTCAATTTATGGGATTTGGCATTTTAGCTCTTTTAAGATATCCTGGTTCTGCCTAGGTCAGCATATATCTGGATGCAGAAGAAGGACAACCCTAATGTCCCCGGATGAAATAACGATATAAAGACCCAAAAACTAGGATTTTGGCAACCTATCAACGCAAGATTTAAGGTTGTAAAATCATACGCCACTAATACGTTACCTACTGTTACACCGTTTGTTATGTTTATATCACCAAGGTAAGTTGATTATTTCATGCATTTTGCCTACTGATACATCATATGCTGAAGCTGCTATTACACTTAGGCAATTTAATTTAATTTCAGTATGACATCTAACTTGCTGATATCATTTCTTCTTTTCCACACAGTAAAAACTCAATTTTGATTTTCTATATTTTTATTTTTTTTGTGATTTTCTATTTTTTTATGTTTTGATTTTTGAAAAAACAGTAAAGTATTTACATAATTCTTATTAAAACTGGTTATTCAGGATTCCTCATCTCGTTGAGTTTGACTAGATGTTCAAAACGAGCCCTGTCAAATGCTTTTGTGTAAAGATCTGCCAGGTTATCTAGTGTGTCGACTCGGTGCATTTCAATTAATTTCATTTCAGCACAATTCCATATAAAATGTGACGAATGTCAATATGTTTTGTACAACTGTGTTTTACGGGATTGTTCGTGATTGAAATAGTGGCATTATTGTCTATCATAATAGGAGTACGAGTGAAATTCAAGCCATAATCCCGCATCTGCTGTTGTATCCAGAGAACCTGAGAGCAACAGCTACCCGCAATAATATATTCAGCTTCACACGTAGAGGTAGACACACAAGATTGCTTCTTGCATGCGATGATACGTCCTCCCTCTTAAGAACTGACAACCACCTGTGGAAGACTTTCTTGTTGATTTGCGTCCTCCAAAGTTTGAATCGGTGAAAGCAACAAACTTCAAATCACTAGCAGCTGGATACCATAACCCAAGTTTAGGTTTCCCCTTCAAGTAACGAAGAATCCGCTTCACCGCTTTCATATGTGACTCTTTGGATTCACTTGATATCTGGCACAAAGACACACTGCGAACATGATGTCTGGTCTTGAAGCAGTCAAGTACATTAGAGAACCAATCATTGCCCTGTATTAAGTTGGATCAACATCCTCCACACTCTCATGATTTGGACCAAGATTGTGATTCTCGCAAATACGTGTGTTGAAAGTAGCGCAATCCTCCATTTTGAAACGAGATAAAATGTCATACACATACTTTGTCTGATGTATAAACATCCCATCCTTCTTCTGTTCAACTTGCAATCCCAAAAGTAGGACAGCTCCCATTGCACTATTTCAAACTTGCTCTTCAACACCTGCTCAAATTCATGACACATGCTCTCATCAGATGACCCATAAATGATGTCATCCACGTATACCTGTACCAGTAGAAAGTGTTCATTTTTCTCTTAATGAACAATATACTGTCAATATGCCCTCTTTCATAGCCATTTTTCAACAAATGTGTTGACAGTGTCTCATACCACGCTCTGGGTGCCTGATGCAATCCATACAATGCCTTATCAAGTATGTACACTCGATCTGGATAGTTTGGATCAGTAAATCCATTGGTTGTGAGACACACACCACTTCTTGGACTTTCCCGTAAAGAAATGCACTCTTCACGTCAAGTTGGTAAACTTTGAAGCCCTTGAATGAAGCAAAAGCTAGGAAAAATGAATTGCTTCCAACCTTGCTACTGGTGCAAACACTTCACTGTAATCAATTCCTTCTTGCTGATTGAACCTTTTGACGACTAAGCCGAGCCTTATTTCTAGTCACAATCCCTTGGTCGTCTTTCTTGCATTTAAACACCCACTTGGTGCCTATTTCCTTTTCTCCTTCTGGCAAGTCGACTAGCCCCCAAACTTTCAATTTCTTGAACTGAGTAAGTCGTCTTGCATCGCTTCAACCCATGAATTATCTTTAAGAGCCATGTGAATATTCTTCGCTACTTTTGGGCAATATAACAGCTAAACAAACACTGGTTTATTATCCCAGTCTTCTGAATCGAAGTAAATAAACAGTAACCTTCGATCACACCCCTTCATGTCTGAACACCTGCAGCAGCATCACCTATGATGTTCTCAAACTGGATGATCTCTGTTTGCGCTTGTGGTAGCAATGGTGTCAACAACTAAATTATCTCCCAGATTAGATCCAACCTCCCCCTGAATGGTCTCATTAGCAAACGGATTAGTAAAGTCCTCCCCCTGAATAGGTTCAGACTCACTTTCACTTGAATCCTGTTGAGCTGCACTGGAGGAAGTTTCTAGAGCATCTGTCATTAATATACTCGATCTAGGCATGAAGTCACCCTCTTCATCTTCACTAATCACAGTTTGAATCACTTGAGACTCATTTGCATTGGAAAACTCAGGAATATTAACTGATTTAAAAACGCTATCATAATCATATAATATAGCAGGACCACTCGTTGATTATTGAGGTGAATAACTAGCGATTTCCATGTTAAATACAACCTCAATATTGATGTTCAATTCCCTTGCGAAGACAATAGAGATCTAAAATATGATTCTTGAACTCCGTGCCATTATCACTCCTTATCTTCTTGATCCATGCATCATGGACATTTTCCAATTTTGTAAAAAGATCTATCAGCATCTCTGCTATCTCATCTTTTGTACCTAAAAAGAAAACGCATTGAATACCGTGAGTAATCATCTGTGACAACCAAACAATAGTACTTTCCACCTAGCTCCTTACTTCCTAGACCGAATAGATCCATATGAAGTAATTCATAAGGGGCATCTATGAAATACTATTTAAACTTTGAGGTTTCTTATGGGTTATTTTCCCTTTTGACATGGAAGACATTATCTTACATATGAAACCTCTGCACAGGCACCCCTTCTAATAAACCATTTTTAATAATACAATTCATCTTTCAGTCGTGGATGTGGGCCATGCGTCTATGCCACAACATTGACTCAGCCTCAGATGCTTTTGACAATAAACACGCCACCACTGTGGAAGAATCCTTAGCACCCATGTCAATGACATAAGTGTCGTTTCTCCTTGGCGCTCTCATCACTATCCAATCATCTGGTATTATCAAACCCGGTTTCAACACCAAATGTTCAGACTTAGTAAAATGGACCGAGTGACCCTTGGGCGCAGACTTGTGACATGCTCATCAGATTGTGCTTAAGCTGCTTGACATAGTTCACTTTGACCAACGTGATCTTCCTGTTTGTGACTTTTCCTCGACCTGTAATGTGCCCTCCTTTAGCACCTGCAAAATTCACGTAACCTCCATCTATGTTTTCAAAATCAGTGAACAACCTCGCATCCCCCGTCAAATGCCTGGAGCAGCCACCATCAACATACAACAAGTTGATAATCCTCCTTAGCAGCTCTTGCACAACCCAACAAAAACTAGTTATATTGGGGGAGCCAAGCCTTAATGGTCTTGGGTCTTTCAGATTCATCAACCATGGAACATCCGTCCAATATCCATCACTCCTAAGTAGAGTCTTGGATCTCAGACCTATTGATGGAAATGGTTTTTGATTTCCACTAGGTCTCTGGTCCCGAGGTTTCTAATACATGGTTGAATTTTGATTGTGATAATTTATAAATTCGTTGTTACAAAAATTTTGACCATCAATATTCTAGTATCGTTTTTTTTATTGACCTTGTCTTCTAAAATTACTTGGATGACCATTAAAGTTATTCATTCTTGGTGAACTACTTCTAGGTCTCTCATATCTGCCTAATGTAGATTTAGGCTGAAACCTTTGTTGATTTCTTTGAAAACGGGGAACTTGTTGAGTTCCTTTTTCAGCCTTATCTACACCAACAGCAGCACTATGTCGCTTTGTAGCAGATGTCTTTGGTGAGTTAGAAACTTTCTGCTCACCATCACCAATCTTTTCTTGTGATTTTTCTCTCTTTCTCTCAGTCACTTGTGTTTCATTCTTTTTGTTAGGACAATACTAGCTACATGTCCCTTGGTATGACATTTGAAGCACGATCTTCTAGCCGAAGACTTCTTAATTGAAGTATGTGGTTCAGATCCATCAGGTGACGATGATGATGATGCCGTTGAAGGATCTTGTTTAGTTTGTCTCAATTTCTAATTTTTCTGTGTTTTTACTTTTAGCAAACTGCATATTTAACTCTTTCAATAACAGTGGTTTCTTCTTTCATATCACCCCTTTAACAAAATCAACCTTTTTAACAAAAATCTGCCTTTTATTCTTAGGGTGTGCATTATTTCTTTTCAAAATTGGTTCCCTGTTATTGTCCTTCTTGGCACTTACATCATCATGTTCAGACACATACATACATAATACCCTAATGTGGAACTACTAGGTGTAGTTGACCCAAAGTTTGTCAGCTCTTCTTTGTCTGGCAAGAAAGAATAGTCATGACCAAGAGGTGGTGGAACTTCATTGAAAACTTGGAAGCCCACACTTGTCTTGTCAATACTTTTCTTTAAGCCATTCATCATGTGTTTCATTACAAAAGATGAATATCTGAATTCAGTCAATTTCTTTTCAAGTTCACAAATTTTCAATTGTGCTTCTGACAACTCTTTGCATTTTTCAGAAATCTCTTTTGTTTTCTCACTCATCGTATCAAGTGCTAAGTCAATAATTTGAAGTTTTTCATTTGGTTTACAGGTTAAAATGTTGATTTCTTCATAATCCTTAATTTTCTTCAAATATAATGACTCATTTCGTTTTACGAAAAAGTTGACTCTTTTACGTTCGAGAGCTCATTACCAGACTTTGGTTTTGTTTTGTTAACATGTCAACTTCACTTTGCAGTTCATGACATTTTAAGCAAATAGAACTACCAGGGTTAGAATGTACTTCTCCTGTTGATTTGCTTAGATCAACCATGAAAGCAACAAAATCTGCATCCATCTTCTTATCTACAGCATCCTATTCTACATCAGACTTTACATTTTCTTCCTGAACTGTAATCATCTGATCATCATCAACTTTTTCAGCTACAATCTCTTGCTCTACCTAGCATCAGCCTTTACTTCTACATCGTCAAATGAGGCTATCTCAACCATGAAAGCTTGTATGGCATTGTCATCAGCTTCTAGATGAACACTCCAATAATAAGAACCTTCTCTAGCAATAGAGATCTAGGCCTTTGATCTAGTGTTAGTTGATGCATTCCTTTGCTTGATCCATGACCAGGAGAATCTTGAAATGATGAGCTAGAAAGAGATTCAGTCTTAGGTCTTTGACATTCTTTAGCAAAGTGTCCATAATTTTGACAATTGTAATACCTCACTTTAGACTTATCAAAACCTACATTCTTTCCAAGGAACTTTCTTCCCATCCTATTCATGAACCTCTTCACCCTTCGAGAGATCATGGTTATCTGCCATTGTAAATCTATCACCTCTAGGTCATCAGGGTCAATCTGATCATAATCTCATCAAAGTACAGATCAATATTCCGAATGTAGTTTCAAAGGCATCCAAGCTAATGCTTTCTTCCTTCACATGCTAGTGTTACTACATGTATTGCGTTGTGTCACCGCATTAGCAGAAAAACATATCCATGTTGTCACAACCTGCTCATTTTCACATGAGAGAAACGCAGTTGCTGAATCACCCGAAGCATTATTGGAAGATGAAGATGGAATCCATTTATAAATTCCCAAATCTTGAACCTGATCATATCCAGTTTCCTTATTCTTCATGTTGAGCTCATAAGCTCTCAGTTTCCCAACAACCTCTTCCAAGTCTTTATCTTCATAATCACTTCACCCTTTATCATAAGAGAATAAATACCCATTTGGCAGGTAAAGCATCTAGCAACTTATCGTTTATCTCAACTTCGTGAATCCCTTTATGTCATAATTGTCCATTTCTAACATTAGATGATAGTATCTCGTGATGATATCTTCGAGGGACTCATTTTAATGCCTTTAAAGACAGCAAATTGCTTCTTCAGCAAGTCAACTTTGTTTTTCTTCACATTAGGATTGCCCTCATACCTCTTCTCTTGAGCATCCCACATCTCCTCGAAGTAGTTATCGCTTGAATGTATTTTAATTGCCATCAGGTAAAGACATCTTTATTGTAGCTAAGGCCTTCTTCTCAGACTCATACATTCTCTTATCTGCCTCTGATATGTTTACTATCACACCCCAACCGATGGCGGAAACATCAGAGTGAGACGAACTAGATTGCTCATGACATCATAACACTAATTGTGACAATATTTAATTAAAAAACCCATTTCATTTCAACTCACCAAATTATCAAATACAATACAAATCAAATACGAAACAACAACTATGAATCATGTTCAACATAATATATTAAATAACTTAGCATTTGGAGTGTTTCTATGCCGATCCTACTAAGTTTCGTCATGTCAATCTCATCAACCTGCAACATGTTAAAAGTATAGTTCAATAACAAAGTATTGGTGAGTACACAAGTTTATATCATAGCAAAGTATTAAAAAAGTTTAAACAAATCCACATGATAAGCTAGTATACGAGATAAATGTAAACAAGGCATGTGAACTAGAAGTCAATCCTCTAGTGTACCACATAATAGATTAAAAACTTAACATTGACAAGAATACAGGAGGTGCGTTACTCCTATAGCGCTATACATGTTAAGGGAGGCTTGTTCGAAGTTAATGACATTTAGTATCACATAAGAATGTACCAAGTAACAATTCAAGTATCACATAACTATAGCATGAATGATGGATTGTTTGTGTGATTTCATAGAATAAAAGTGTGATTTAGTGTATTTATGATAGATTAACATATTGCACCCAAAAGTGAAAAGCGTAAAAAGGGTGTCGAGTGTACTCACGGTTTTGCAAAGTTAATTCCATGAAAGCGTTTAGGTTGTTTTTAGGGGAGATGAACACCAAGTTATCCTACACAAGGAAACTTAGGTGTGTGAGTATTAGATTGACATGGAGTTCAATAGTTTTAGGAATTAAAGTATGCAAAAAGTGTGTATAGTCGAAAGTATTTATCTAGACGTTAACGCTCGTTTTTAACACTATAAGCCCTGATGGGTGTTTGTGTTTTTATGGGTCATGGCCAATAGAATCGTAACGATGGTTAGGTCTTAGATAAAATAACCTAATGTTAGGACAAGTAACCATATGGTCATCGTCAAAGGTTCGGTTTATTATTTATTTTTATATATAGTTTACATGTAATATTACAAGTTCATCATAGAATTCATATAGTTCATGGATATGATATAAGTCGTAGAAGTATGCATGGAGGTAGGAGGATAACCGTCCTAAATTCTTTCATAAGATTCACCAATACACAAATTGCCACAAGGACAATTCGGATGGTCAAGAATATAGTACTTACTAAGCTACGTTTCGAACCGAATAAGCAAGATAGGTGCATGCATCCCGAAATGGCAACGTTTGGGGACGTGTCGTAGCCTTGTTACTCTAGTGAAAGTGAACCGTAGCTTAATGGATTAACATCAAGTGAGGGGTGGATTGAAAGTTGGATAGCCAAGGCCTCCATGTAATCATACCTTCACCCCCACAAGCTTGTAAGCTTGGATGGTTCAACACTTGTGGGTTTAAACCCTAGAAAAACCACAATTTTAGAGGCATGTTATGCCTCTTGATGTTGTATGGAACAAGTCTAGCTAGCTCCCTAACCATAAACTTGGTTAGAGGCACAAGTAGCATAGAGTTGTTATGTTTAAAAACTAGTTCGAAAAAGTTTATAAGTTTAATTTCCAAAACCGAAAAGTTTGGCCCTAAAAATGGCATTGTTCCACCTTGGTTTTTCCATGGAAAACCTATTGTAACATCCCATGGGGCTTAGCAAACAATGTTGAGGAAGAAAACATGAAGAAAACTTGAAAATCTTAAAGTTTAAAAAGATAAAAAGTGGGCAGAAAGTTAATACACTTCTGGACCTCAAAATGGTGGGGTTTCACCTTAGTTTGCCCAAGAAAACTTATGAGAACCTTCCTAGAGGTTATCCAAGGGTTTAGAAATTAAAACAAGGCTTGAAGAAGAAGATAAGTGAGTTGGAACTCACTCGCAAACTGTTTTGGGACAGCAGAGAATTTCTGGACTTTGGGAGGTTGTTTGAAGTGTTTGGAGGCTTGTAAAAGTGAGAAATGGGAGGGGGAGGCTTGTTTATATAGGGAAGGGATTAGGGTTTGAATTAGGGTTGCAATTAATGGTTTAGTTGGGAGTTTTGATTGAAACAAGAAGAGATGAGAAGGAGACAGCTTGCGGCGCAAGCTGTCTTCCATTCTTTTTTTTTTGTTTCAAAATTATAATTGTTATCTTGGCATATATTTGTTATATTATAAGTGTGTTACAAAAATAGGTTGTTTTGGAAGGTTAGATTAGGGTTAAGGGTCTTTTATAATCCAAAAAAAGGACTTGATTACGTAGAAGGTTACAATGCAAACTTGACAAATCGTGTGATGCCGGAAGCTTAATTCTTTGTTGTTACAAGTCACTAATCATCTTGCTTGGCTTTGATATTAAGACGTACAATGTTCAATAGGTATTCACGAGTCATTTTGAATTGATTTATCGAGCAACAACACAACATACGTTCATAAGTTTAAGCATGTACAAAGTTTGTAAATTTCGCATAATTTATCAACTTGATTACAATCAAAGCCTTAGATTTCAATGGGAATTGGAAATACGATTACAAGGTTTGGGCTTTCTAACTATAGAAGCTCAAACCAAACTTACTAAAAACGGAAAGTTACAAATGCGAAGCGTTACAATCTTCCCTCCTTTAGGGAATTTCGTCCCGAAATTTTGGAAGACGCAATGAACAAATGCGGATACTTAGTCTTCATATCACTTTCAAGTTCCCAAGTAAACTCAGCACCACGTTTTCCTTCCCATCAAACCTTCATGATAGGAATTCGACTGCGCCTTAGCGGCTTAGTACCTCCTTCCATGATTTCGACTGGTTTCTCCAGAAGTGTAAGGTCTCATTAATTTGAAGATCTTCGAGTGGAACTTGGAGTCCTTTTTCGGTGAGGCACTTCTTCAAGTTTGAGATATGGAAGGTAGGATGAACGTTGTTGAGCTCTTGTGGTAGGTCTAGTCGGTATGCTACCTTGCCAATCCTTTCGAGAATCTTGAAATGACCCACGTAGCAAGGAGCGAGCTTTCCCTTTTTTTCCCGAAACGAACTACACCCTTCCAAGGGGATACCTTGAGAAGTACAAAGTCACCAACGTTGAATTCTAGAGGCTTGCGTCTTTTATCAGCATAACTCATTTGTCGGCTTTCGGCTTTGAGCAAATTGTCCCGAATCTGCAAAATCTTGTCCGTCGTCTGTTGTATAAGCTCAGGACTAGTGAGTTGAGCTTCCCCGACCTCATGCCAACAAATAGGCGACGACACTTGTGCCCATACAATGCCTCGAATGGTGCCATTTGAATACTCGTGTGGTAACTGTTATTTTACGAGATTTCGACCAAAGGCATGTGCATGTCCCAGTTGTCACCAAAATCAATTACTAAGAACGAATCATGTCCTCTAGAGTTTGGATAGTACGCTCGATTTGACCATTGGACTGAGGATGGAAAGCAGTATTATGATTGAGTTGAGTACCAAGGGCCTTTTGAAACGTTTGCCAAAGGCGAGAAGTGAAGCGACCATCACGGTCCGAAGTAATATCAATGGGGACACCATGTCGACAAATAACTTCATCCGTGTAGATACGAGCCAATTTCTCGACTCGATAGTCTTCACGTATTGGAAGGAAGTGAGCATATTTGGTTAGACAGTCGATGGTTACCCAAATACTATCATGACCAGACGATGTTCGGGGGAGTTTGGTAATGAAATCCATAGCAATACTCTCCCATTTCTAAATAGGGATTTCCGTTTGTTTGAGTAAGCCAGAGGGACACTGATGTTCAGCCTTTACTTTAGAACAAGTAAGGCACTTTGAAATGTAATAGGGGATATCTTTCTTCATTCCAGGCCACCAATATGACGCACGAAGGTCATGATACATCTTATCGGCGCCAGGATGCATAGAATACCAAGACTTATGAGCTTCACTCATCAAGAGGTCACGAATATTATCATGGTTTGGAATCCAAATACGGTCGAGATAGTACATGATGCCATTGGATTTTGACACGAGTTGGTTTTCAGCACCACACTTCAACTCATTATCGAGGTTACCCTCATTAATGGTCGAGTATTGTGCCTCACGAATCATCTCTTGAAGCTTTCCCAAAGTTTGGTAGAAAAGTATACTCTTAACATGAGTTTTCGGACTAAGTGTGTCGGCCACAACATTCGCCTTACCAGGGTGGTAGCGGATATCGCAGTCGTAATCGTTTAATAATTCCACCCAACTACGTTGACACATGTTGAGTTCCTTTTGATTGAAGATGTGCTGAAGGCTCTTATGGTCGGTGAAGACCATACACTTTGTACCATAAAGGTAATGTCGCCATATCTTCAATGCAAAAACAATCGCTCCAAGTTCAAGGTCGTGCGTAGTATAGTTTTTCTCATGAATCTTGAGTTGTCGACACGCGTAAGCGATAACCTTGTCTCGTTGCATAAGAACGCAACCAAGACCTTGTCTCGAGGCATCGTAATACATGACAAAGTCGACAGTGCCATCAGGAGGGTTAGGATAGGAGCATTTCAAAGCATGTCCTTGAGCGTTTGAAAAGACTCCTCTTCTTCAGAACCCCAAACAAAAGGTTTATCCTTTTGAGTCAAAGAAGTGAGAGGCATGGCAATTTTTGAGAAATTCGAGATAAACCGATGGTAATAACCGACTAAGCCGAGAAACGAACGAATTTCAGGACGGAGTCTTAGGAGCAATCCAATTTTTCACCGCCTCGATTTTCGTGGGGTCAACGTGAATACCAAGTTCATTGACGACATGACCAAGGAAATGAACATCTTTTAACCAAAATTCACACTTGGAGAACTTGGCATAAAGACGTTGAGTGCGCAAAAGCTGAAGGATAAGACGCAAGTTTCGCTCATGCTCTTCTCGTGTCTTGGAATATATTAGGATATCGTCGATGAAGACGATCACGAATCGGTCGGGATAGGGCTTAGACACGCGATTCATCAAATCCATAAACATGGCGGGTGCGTTGGTCAAACCAAATGGCATGACTACAAATTTGTAGTGCCCATAACATGTTCGAAACGCGGTTTTGGGTATATCTTCTTCGAGGACTCGAAGTTGATGATAACCAGAGTGAAGGTCGATTTTCGAGAAACAAGTCGTACCTTGAAGCTGATCAAAAAGGTCGTCAATTCGAGGAAGAGTGTATCGGTTCTGGACCGTAAGCTTGTTGAGCTCACGATAGTCGATGCACATACGAAAGGATCCGTCTTTCTTTTTTTACGAATAGAACGGATGCGTCCCAAGGAGACGTGCTAGGACATATGAAGCCTTTATCAAGAAGCTCCTGAAGTTGGCTGGACAACTCTTGCATCTCCGAGGGTCCTAGGCGACATGGGGATTTTGCGACCGGAGTTGTGCTAGGGATGAGGTCGATACGAAAGTCAACCGAACGGAGAGGAGGAGGACCAGGAAGATCCTCAGGGAAGACGTCAGGGAAATCATGCACAAGAGGGACTTCACTCACGCTTGGGCCCTTATCTTTTTTTTCCACAATGTGGGCAAGAAAGGCGATGTATTTCTTACGCAAGTACTTGTTCGCTTGAATACACGACCTAAGCTTGAGTCCTTTGGAAGGTTTCTCACCATAGACATGTAAGGAATCATTATTGGGAAGGGGAAGGCGGATGTACTTTTCCAAACAAACAACTTCAGCATGAACTCGCCTAAGCCAATCCATACCTACTATGACATCAAAGCTACCCATTTGCATGGGTATGAGGTCAACAGAAAACGTATGATCATTGAGATTTAAAGAACAATTAAAAAGGACAGAATCGACGGTGACAGATTTTCCATCAGGGACTTCGACTTCGAATGATTTAGGCAACTTAGAACGACCACACATAAGCAATGGTTCGAATTCAACGGATACAAAACTTTTATCCACACCAGTATCAAATAAACACGTATCGTAAACATTGTTAATGAGAAACGTACCCGAAATGACATCGTTGGAGTTTTGAGCTTGTGTGGCTGTGATGACATAGGCTCGACCGCGAGCTTGCTGCTGCTGCTGGTTGTTGTTGTTGTTGCACTGCGGGCAGTTGTTGGAAAAATGGTTTGGGTCTCTGCATCTGAAGCGGGCACGAGCGGTGGGTGCAAGAGGTCGGTTTTGGTTGGCGGTAGGGTTTTGGGGTGCGGTTATGGCTCGGGCTTGGTTGATAGGGGCTTGCGGAGCATTTCGGCACTGTTGGGCGAAGTAGCCATATCTATCGCAGATAGTGCATAGGCGGCATGAGGCAGTAACCGGATGGTGGAAAGGACAGGTGTTGCACTTGGGATGCGGCCTGGTGTATGTTTTCTTGATGAGTTCGGGTGAGGCTAAAGCTAGCTGTTTGGGTTCGGCGGAGTGACTATCGCGCATTTCTGGCTCGAAGCCTTCCGCTTCTTGCCTTTGGTGTTTCTTCTTGGGGGTTGGGGTGAGGTAGGCTTGGCGAGGGCTTCGGTGGTGGCTTGGTTGGCTTTCCTTAATGAAGCCTTGGAGGCTTCACGAAGGACATGGCTATTGTTCAGTCGAGCAACCGAACGAAAGGCTTTCTCGAGGGTTTTGGGTGAGGTGGTATCGACCAGTTCCTCGAGGTGAGGAAGGAGGCAACGTATGTACTTAGCAACTGCCTTTTTGGCTGTGTCGACTTGGCTTGGGAAAATCACGCCCAGCTGCTTAAAACGGGTCGTGAGGCTAGCGTTGTCATTCCTAACCTGCTTGAGGTTCAAAAACTCATTTTCGAGTCGTTGACGTTCGTGGGGAGGGAAGAATTCACTTTCCATTAGTTTCTTAAGCTCGGTCCGAGGGAGGGCGTGAGCGGCTTCGTTACCACGAGCGTTACGCTCGGAAGTCCACCAATCAAGAGCCCTTGATTGGAACACCCCCATACCGTTCATGGTATGTAGGTGGTCGGGATAACCACTTTGAATAAAAGTGACCTCAATGGCGTCGAACCATTGTAGTAACTTGGTGGCGTCCCCTTCGCCGGTGAAAGGTAAGGGATTACAAGAGCAAAATTGCTTGTGGGTGAAGGTTGTTTTAGGTGGTTCAACCTTGGAGTCGACGGAGGTGTGAGGTGATTCGGCATTGGGTGGAGGTTGGATTTTACTGACGATCTCAGGTATGACCTTGGCCATATGCTCGGCCATTTGTTCGGCCATGAACTTCATGCAATCCTTCTTGGACATGGAATCGGATTGGGACTTTGACTTGGACTTGGACTTCCTCTTACCCATAACGTTGTGAGAGAAAGACATCTATAGGATTCGACAATAGAAGAGAGATTTAGGCTTTGATCATAATGCATTTTTATAAAGAAAAGGATTCATTTTTTAGCATATAAGTATCATGTAACACGTATTAATTCACATAGATAGCATAAGCATATAAGCATTCAAAAGCATAAACACGTATGATTTTCTTTAAGGAGTATAAATTTAGTTGGTTCACGAGGATTATTTTTTTCCGTTTTTGGTTACAAAAGGTGTGCGAGTTGTGCCTCGGATTGAAATGAATAAGGTAACAAGTATTAAAACATATGATAATTGAGATATATAAAAGATAGGCTTAATAAAACTTTGGAGTGTTTCGGGTTGAGAAACGTTGACTATTCCAAAGTTAATCGAGATCTTTTCAAATTAGAGAAACGTGCTTTGGCCTATAGGTAAAGTTCTCTCGTCGAGAAGCGATTAACGGCACCTTACCCTTCCAGTTACTACATGTCTCTAACCGATCGAAAAATCAAAACTTTGGCGAGATTGAAAATCGAGGAATGGGACTAGTTGACAAGGTGCGAGTTTCACCCTTAACTTGACAACAGTGTACCCTAAGTGTGGTTGATACTTTCCAAACGAGGAGCGAATTCTAACTTGTTGGTAAGGGTCCACTAGAGTATGAAATGGAAATTTCCATCAAGATGTGGATTTCACTCCTAACTTGATGGTGTAATTTCTTGTAAGATCGAATTACGCGGATTGAGAGTGATCACCAAAGTGCGGGTTTCACCCCTATTTTGGTGAGATCGTCCCGTTTATAGTTTCAGTGTCTTCAAGTGTGTAAGTTGTGTAACTGTCTTAGGAAAACACATTGCTTATATATTAAGATAAAAGAAATAGGAAGAATTTAACATTTTAATCATGAAGCAAGAAAGGTCAAGTTGGTCACTTAAACTATAGACTAGGTCGAACACGACAATTCTACCTAATTCCTATAGTTATGGCTCTGATACCAATCTGTCACACCCCAACCGATAGTGGAAACATCAAAGTGAGATGAACTAGATTGCTCGAGACATCATAACACTAATTGTGACAATATTTAATTAAACAGCCAATTTCATTTCAAATCACCAAATTGTCAAATACAATACACATCAAATACGAAACAACAACATATGAATCATGTTCAACAAAACATATTAAATAACTTAGCATTCTATCGTGTTCTATGCCGATCCTACTAAGTTTCGTCATGTCAATCTCATCAACCTGCAACATGTTAAAAGTATAGTTCAATAACAAAGTATTGGCGAGTACACAAGTTTGATATCATAGCATAAGTATTAAAAACGTTTAAACAAATCCACATGATAAGCTAGTATACGAGATAAATGTAAACAAGGTATGTGAACTACAAGTTAATCCTCTAGTGTACCGTATAATAGATTAAAAACTTAACATTGACCACAAGAATACGGGTGGTGCATTACTCCTATAACGCTATACATGTTAAGGGAGGCTTGATCGAAGTTAATGATATTTAGTATCACATAAGAATGTACCAAGTAACAATTCAAGTATCACATAACTATAGCATGATGATGGATTGTTTGTGTGATTTCATAGAATAAAAGTGTGATTAGTGTATTTATGATATATTAGCATATTGCACCCAAAAGTGTAAAGCGTAAAAAGGGTGTCGAGTGTACTCACGGTTTTACAAAGTTAATTCCGTGAAAGCGTTTAGGTTGTTTTTAGGGGGGATGAACACCAAGTTATCCTACACAAGGAAACGTAGGTGTGTGAGTATTAGATTGACGATGGAGTTTGATAGTTTTAGGAATTAAAGTATGCAAAAAGTATGTATAGTCGAAAGTATTTATCTAGATGTTAACGCTCATTTTTGACATTATAATCCCCCAAGGGTGTTTGTGTTTTTATGGGTCATGGCTAATAGAATCGTAACGATGGTTAGGTCTTAGATAAAATAATCTAATATTAGGACAAGTAACCATATGGTCATCGTCAAAGGTTCAGTTGTATTATTTATTTATATATATAGTTTACATGTAATATTACAAGTTCATCATAGAATTCATATAGTTCATGATATCATATAAGTCATAGAAGTCATGCATGGAGTGTAAGTTCCGTAAACGGATCAAACAGGTATCACTAACCTAATCAGTAGCGGAAATAATGATTAGGAAGAAGAACAACTTTGAATAAAATCAACTTGCATACACCAAGAGATGTCCGATAAGTTTTCTGTGAATTACAACTCTCTAACCCTCTTTCATTAACCTAGCATCTCTATTTATAAGCACTACCAAGCCCACTATTTACAACCCTAGGCCCATAAGGCACTAGGAAGCCCACAAGACACCCCAAAGCCCAAAATAATCCCTAATGTGTAAACCTTAAGAAATATAGGCCCAACAATCTCCCCCTAGGTTTACTACATTAGTCCTTCGGTTAACCATCCAAACCCAGTCTTCCAGCAATAATTCATGCTACCCTGCTGCAGTCCAATCTTTCGCGCAAACTTCATACAGCTCTGCAGTTCGGATTTGATGAGATGCAAGAACCTGCAAATCTTCGTCATGAAAGCTCACCAAGTCTACCACATCATTAACTCTGAATGCCTTCTCCTTTGTGACAATCGCAACACTGCCAACTTTGGGGTTGTATAACCAGAAATTAAAATTCTTGAGAATCCCGCGAGGAAATGTAGGAGCAACTTGTATAACCAATTCTTTGTCAGTCGGTGGCCACATCAAAGATTTAAATATCTTCCCATTATGCGCATCCCGAACCCCTTTTGCAGCTCTCAGATATGGTTCGGTAGTCTTCATAGTCTTGAAACCACTTTTAACCTCACGTTCCAGCTTTTTGAAATACCTCCATCCAGGTCCACACTCGGTAGTATCATTGTCAGTATACGGAGCCCGCAACAGAGCAGTTAGAGCAAGCTTTGTCCATGTCTTGAATTGGGATTCTTTTGAATAATACTCACGTGTTCCATCTTGACGCACAATAATCCACATATTCTTGACGTGGTCATACATCCAGCTGAGCACCCTTGATTTATTTCCCACTTTGCTGTAATAGCTGGACCCTAACTCCATCACATACCTTTCTGACTGATTCGTCGGATCCTTGAGATGAAAGTTCTCATCAAGCGAATTCACATTGACATTCTTCATCAGAATCATTTATTTCTTCTTCTGACTAGTTGCATGCTTTTGACTTGCAGTAAATTTCTTACGTGGGTCGCTCAAATAATCATCCAAACCAGCTTGGCGTTCAGCAGCCAACTGTTCAACCGCCAATTTCTCTGCTTCAGTCTCCTCATCCATTCTTTGTTGCGTCGCACGAGGCCTGTGCTCAATGTTCAATGGGTCGTCTGTTGGATCACTGAATTCCCTTCTGAATTTATTCTCCAACTTGGCTTTCAAATCAAATACTAGGGTCATAAGCATAGTTACATCTCCCTGCAACTGATCGATAGTTTGATCTCTGATGTCTAAACGAGTTTGCAGTGAGGCAATTTGTGCATCCTTCAGAATAACTTCTTGTTCCAAGACAACTACCATTTTCTTAGATCCACGACATCAACTTCCACATCATCATTATCATCGTCACTATCCATTCCTCCGAATTCAAACGCCCGTTTTTCTGATCTGCGTAAATAATCTTCAGAAACATCATCAGCATGACCAACACCACTTCCACCTGCTTTGGAACCGCCAGCACCTGATGAACTTCCCCCAAACTCCATCATTTGAAGTACAGTGTCAGCTTGAATAGACACAACAGTAGACTGTGTAATAATAGGAGTGGTTGTCTGTGCAGATAAAGCAGATGCATCAAGTATCGAAGTATCAACAACAGATTCAGCAACTATAGACTCAACAGCGGTAGAAGTGATCAACTCAGATTCTGCAGCAGTGACAGCAATAGGAGCTTCAGGTTGGCTTGATGGAATACTCGGCTTGATTCTTCTCCTTTTAATTAGGGGCACCTCATCTTCTTCATCTTCGTCATCGTCCTCAACCAAATCAGTCAGTGCAACAACAGGTGGAATATCAAGTGGAGGATCACCTTGCTTCTCCTGAATATCATTCAGATGTGCAATCAAAGCTTCTAAATTCTCCGAAGATAACTCTGGTAAGACGGGAGTCAAATTGGCGTTGAATTCTATGAGATCATCAAGAAAAGCTTGCCCAGCATCGGCTTCGTCATCAGTAACCAAATCCTCTATCTCTATCTCTTTCTCTTTAGCAGGTATATCATGTTCTTCGGCTACTATTGCATTAACGGGAGGAGGAGGAGGTGGTAGAATATCCAAACCAACAACTTCAGCAAAATTTCCCAAACTTCTTCAGAGCAAATCGACCCACAAACACCGTTTTAGATGTTGAACGGTTCTTCTTCATGGTACTAAAAATAGTTGGCCCCATCGGCTTCATGTTCAGCAAGTTAGCATCTGACGCATCCTTTGCCAAGTCTGGGTAGCGGGCATCTAGAATCAACTGGACAAAACGCGGGTACAAGAGAAACATTCGCTTCTTGGACTGTTCCAGAATTTTCTTCATATTGTCGAAGATATAACCAGAGTAGTTATACTTCCAGTCCATAACCTACGATACTATAGCAGACGTCTGAGCTTGGTTCGGCTGATCAAGACTGCCTTTGTTCTCCGATAGGCACTACATAAACATATGAACAAGTAACCGCCAGTACGCTGGAAACATCTTCTTCAGTAACGCTGGATACGATCCTTCATATCCCATTTCCATCAACATAGGAAGCACCTTCTCTTTGGCATATGTTGTTGGATCGCTAAAATTATCGGCAATCTACAGCACCTCTCTGACACATGCTTCGTTTGCCAATATCTCTTTTCCCTGTGTCTGCGAATGAATATACGGTCTCCCATCTTCACCTCGTGGATGAAATCGTGCTCTTTTCCAGAAAGAATGCACTATGTCTCTGTAGATGACCGGATCAGCTCGAAGAGCATATGCAATCTTACAAGCGTTTAGTCCCACAATCATGGATTGGAACTCCTGACAGAACTTGGCTGGAGGGTCTGAAAGATATCCCGCTTGGTTGTGGAATTGCTCCTCAACCAGCATCACAGCATCCAAAGCTTCTTCAATCATATCTGTTAAGACATCAATCAAGTTAAATCCCAACTAACAGAAGTTAACGGAGTTTACCATAATGGCAGTTAAAACTAACTGGATAGTTCAATCAGATGTTAAGGCTCAAATAAATAAGAGTTCAAGTTAATTTTAGGGTTCAACTGTGGAAAAGGTTCAAACCAGGTGAAAGGTTCAACAACCTCAAATCCGGATTACTGACAGGTCAATTCTAATCCAGATTGATGAAAGGGTTCATCCGGATTAGAAGGAGGTCAACTATATTTCAGAAAAGGATGCAATCCGGGTTACCCATAGTATCTCGGATGAATTATCATTCCGGATGAAGATTGTCCGAGATCCAATCCAAGATGAAATCCAAGTTCATCAATTCGGATGAACACCCATCCGGAATGAAATCCGAAATGCATATAACCTTGAAGATCTATTCGAGATACAATCCGGAATGCTTTAAACATTAACATAATCATCCGGAATACATGAATTTAAGCAATTTATACCTAATCCGGATGAATTTCCGAGATACACAGTTCAAATAGAGAGAATCAGAGAAGAATTTGGATTTCGGAATTTTGTGGATAATCCGAAATGAAATTTCCGAGTCACATATATACTTTCTGAAATGGGCTTGGGCCTAAAATTTTGAATCCGGTTGGGCTTGTGACAGGCCCAATCCGGAACTGTAACGGTCAGATGGGCCTATCCGGAAAAGCAAACCAATTGGGCCTTTCCGGAAAAGCCCAATCCGGAACAATACCATTTGGGCCTAAAGAAGCCCAATCCAGAACAGTAATATGATTTTCCAAATTTTTAAGACTTTTAACCATTTCTATTAGATTGGCCCAAATCCTGAAGCACACTGGACCAGTCAAACATCTCTTGACAGAAACCATCTAATAAAAAATCATCAAGTAGACTAACCAAGCATCAAACCACCTTTTAACATTCTACAAAGAAAAACTATTTAACACACACATAAATATGACCACAGCCTTGCTAAGGGATCAAATCGTTTTAAAGATTAACTAAGGAACTTTTTTCAGTATGAGCAGGGTCAGTTGGTCTAACCGATTGTCAATATACTTGTCCATTTAAATCTAAAACTCAACCCTTCCAGTTCAAACATTATGATACGCTTGAGGTAGTATTATACTATGATACTCGTGTGTCCCATACCATGACATACCCCCGCGATCAAGGTAAGCACAACAATTCATCTAGCAGGTGAGTATACTGTGGTCATCCTTTTATTTTACAACATCAGGCTATTGGTGAACAGGTCAGTACTTACGTACAGTAGAGAGACCAATAGTGACTGACGAGGGTTAGGCAAATACCTTATGTGGTATGTAAGAACTTATGGAATATTCTCATGAAGAAACTTCTATTCTCTTAGGTTTTGGCCTTTCTATTTTGGCTCTTTTACAAAGATATCCTGACTGTGCCTAGGTCTGCATATAATCTGGATGCAACAGAAGGGCAGCCAAGATTTCCCCGATGACTCAACAGCATAAAGACCCAAAACCTCCGACGTTGGCTATCTATCAACACAAGATTTAAGACCATGAAATCATACGCCTATAGTAATTGACCCACAGAGTACATAGTTCGTTATGTTTATATCATTTAACTTTCCCTATCCGGTTGAGTTTTAGACCTACCGACACATCACTTTCGATCCAAATATTTTCCCGCTTCAACACCTTACATGTGTTAGTCAAACATTTTATCATTAAAAAATATTTCATTTCCCTATCCTTGCAAAAATTGTTTTTTTTAGATTTCTCCCCTAAATTTGTGCATAGATATGAACAAATTTATGAAGCAATGTAAATAAAATACGAAAAGTAACCAAAACACAAAGACAAAGGATGCCTAGGTAGAAAACCAAATCATTTTGAGAAGATCCACAAGCACTTGAAAGCGCGCGTTGCTAAAGGGTTTCGTTAACAAATCCGCCACATTTGCATCAGTGTGGATTTGCTCAAGCTTTACGAGCCCCTTTTCATAGCAATCACGGATAAAATGAACTTTAATATTTATGTACTTGGTTTTGGAGTGAAAAACAGGGTTTTTAACGATCTGGATAGCGGCATCATTATCACAGTAAATTGTTGTGTTTAAATAAGTCAACCGTAATCCGCAAGATGGTGTTGCATCCATAAAACCTTGGAGCAGCAAGCAGAGATTGCGACATATTCAGCTTCGGCAGTAGAAAGCGAAACCGTCTATTGCTTCTTGCATTGCCATGAGATTAAGCATCTCCCAGAAATTGGCAACCGGCTGAAGTTGAGCGCATATCCCTATCTGTACCTCCAAGATTACTGTCAGAGAAAGCAAACAGTTCAAATTCAGAATTTTTAGGATACCAGAGGCCCAGTGATGGAGCCCCTTTTAGGTATCTAAAAATTCGTTTAACAGCATGTAAATGAGAGAGTTTAGGAGTAGCCTGATAACGAGCACACTGGCAGACGGAAAACATAATACTTGGCCGGCTAGTAGTGAGATACATGAGTGATCCAATCATGGAGCGATACATAGTCGGATTAACAGGCGTTCCTTCAGCATCTTAATTTAGCAGAGGCCGTTCTGCTATAGGTGAAGCCATAGGCTTGGAATCTGTAAGCTTAAATTTGGCAAGAACGTCATGGACATATTTTCCTTGATGAATTAGGATACCTTGTGGGCTCTGACGAACTTGAAGTCCCAAAAACATGGTCATCTCCCCCAATGAGCTCATCTCAAATTTCTTCTTCATGATTTCTTCAAATTCGCGGCACAAACCATCTTTGTTGGAACCAAAAATGATATCATCAACGTAGATTTGGACGAGAATAATGTCCTTACCAACGCATTTGATGAACAGGGTTTGATCAATGGTTCCCAGTATGTATTCATGAGCAAGCAGATGCTCTGTAAGAGTAGCGTACCATGCGTGGGGCGCTTGATGCAACCCATACAAAGCTTTGTCTAGTTTGTAAGCATAATCTGGCTTGTCAGGATCAGTAAAGCCCGGTGGTTGTGCCACGTAGATTTCCTCTTTCACCTTGTCGTAGAGAAACGCAGTCTTGACATCCATTTGATAGACAGTGAAATCCATGTAAGATGCATAAGCCAAGAAAATGCGTATAGCCTCCAAACGCGTGACAGGTGCATAGACCTCATCATAATCTTATCTTTCAATCTGTCGAAAACACTGAACCACCAGTCGAGCTTTGTTTCGAACGATAACTCCAGTGTCATCCTGCTTGTTACAGAAAACCCAACGAGTTCCGAGAGCATGTTTTCCTTGAGGCACCTTCACCAATTGCCAGACACCAAGCTTCTCAAATTGATTGAATTCTTCATGCATCGCATCCACCCAGCCTGGTTCCTGCAAGGCAACATCAATACTTTTAGGTTCAATTTGTGAAATGAAGCAAGAGTATAGACAGGTATTGATATCCCCAGATTGGCTGTGGGTTCGAACAGCAGCGTTGACAGGACCAATAATATTCTCAATGGGGTGATCACACTGTAAATGTTGCGGTATTGGTGTAGCGGAAACGAGAACATCTGTTTGCAGTTTGGTAACACTTGCTGAAGCTAGTCCAGATGACTCCCCCTCAACAGACACCAGTAGAAGTAGTTGCTGAGGAATCAATCGAACAATCGAGTGGAGTAGGCTCAGGGAACAGCGAAGAACCCAAGACATCGAGAGTAGGTCCTTCATGTGTCATAGGAGGCTCTGGGTCAGAAACCTCAACTTCAGGAGGATCGGTCTGAGTAGGAAAATTGATAGCTGGTCCTCGAGATTGTGAAACAATGGAGGAAGACGATACAGCGTTATTAAAACCAGGAGCATCTACACTCAGTTGCTTTAAAGTCTCATGTAGCTCGGCAGCGTCAGCATCGTCTTTGGAAGGGCAGAAATTAAACTGTTACCTGCAGACACATTGGAAGACACATCAAAATGATTAAATAATGTGGAATAGTCATACAACCAGTCAGGACCAATGCGTGTGTCCTTGGGATTTTCCTCCAGCCAACCCACATTGTAGGTTTCAACTACCATCTTCTTGATCTTGTTGTAAACGTGGTATGATATATTTTTAGAATAGCCAACGAAGATGCAAGGATCCCCGCGTGATTCAAACTTTCCTTTAGCGTCCATGAGCAGTAGAACACAAGGGCATCCGAACTTGTAGAAATGCTTGACCGAAGGTTTGCGACCTTCAACTACTTCGTATGGAGTTTTCATATGTCGTTTATTGATCAAGACATGGTTCTGAATATAACATGCAGTATTGATTGCTTCTGCCCAGAAAATAAGAGGTAGCTCGGACTCAACCAACATAGTGCGTGCAGCTTCAATGAGTGTACGATTTCTGCGTTCTGTAACCCCATTTTGTTGGTGGGGTTCTGGCTGCACTAAACTGTCGGTCAATCCCCTTGGAGGAACAGAAAGAGTTTAAGGTAATATTCTTAAACTTTGTCCCATTATCACACTGAGTAGCCTTCACCATAGAATCTGTCTGGTTTTCCATAAGCGTGACAAACTGTTTGACTAACTCAACAGTTTCACTTTTATGTGTAAGAAAGAAACCCAAGGTGAATCGAGAGTAGTCATCAATAATAACCAGACAGTAAGTCTTCCCGCCAATGCTCAGTGTGTCTGTTGGACCAAAAACATCCATATGTAGCAGTTCTAAGACTTGAGACGTGGAAGAAACGACTTTAGATTTGTGCGGCTATCGATGTTGTCTCCCACGCGAACATGATTCACACTTTTCGATCTGCATGAAGTCACGAACTGGTAGATTTCTGACTAAACCACCTTTTTGCTAGACGATTTAAGTTCTTCATGTTGATGTGTCCTAGTCTGCAATGCCACAACATTGAATCATGTTCAGCTGTAGATGAGAAGAGAAAAGTGAGCTTGTCAGAAGGAGCCTGGTTCATATCAATAACATATGCATTTCCTTTGTGGGTGGCTTTAAGAAGAATCCAATCATCTGGAATAATTAGCCCTGGTTTCAGCACATAACACCCTTTCTTGGTGAACAGAACATCCAAATGATTGTCGCAGAGTTGAGACACACTCAACAGACTGTGCTTCAACTCTGGTACGTAATTCACATTCTTGAAGCTGAGGGCTCCGTTGCAAACAGTTCCTCTCATGGTAATCTTCCCTGTCTCTCCACCTGCGAAGGAAACAAACCCGCCATCGAAAAACTAAATGTCATTCAACTGTGAGATGTCTCCGGTCATGTGCCTGGAACAGCCACTGTCAATGTACCATAATCTAACAAGAGTTCGCCAGAGATGTTCCTGCACATTTCAACAGGTTTTAGTTAGAGACTGCAACCCAGGCCATTGAAGATCTGGGCTTGCATTAGCATCAACATAAGTAACCTCACGAAAAATCAAATTAGTTAAGGATGAGGTTGATGATGCTTTTGATTTATTTGAAATGGGGGTAGAAGACTGAGTCTTGGCCACTGACTTAGGCCTCCAGGTTAACAAATCAGACTTCTACACAATCCTTGGAGTGCTAGAAGGATTCGGGAAACTGAAGGTCTCAATTGAAAGATTGTTTCTTGGCCATGTTCCAGTCGTGATCAGAAGACTTAGCCACAAATGGAGCCTGAGATTGGCGATTAGGCATAGTCTTCTGATGTCTGAATATAAAGTTTTGAACGAGGTAAAGTCTTTTGACAATTGCGAGCAATGTGCCCAGGAGATCCACAATTGAAACAAGTATGCCTCTTCTGGAAGAAAACAATCCGTTTAGCTTGGGAAATTCTGGGCAATTTGTCTGTCAGTTCCTTGCTTGCGGGTACTGATGGCTGATGCACGGTCTTGTTCTTGATGGTGTCCTGCGCACAACCATCAGCACACTTGTTAGTTTTGTGATTTGAATTCTGGGTTTTTGAACATTGAGATTTAGGCAAAATTTTAACTGATATCTGTTCACTGGTTGCTTAACACATTCAGTTTGCGACTGCTGAGTCAATTTCTCAAATTGAGAAGGAGACCCAGCAGTTGCCGTTTCAGTTGTCGAAGTCGCATGTTTTGCTTTCTTCTTTTTAGATCGGCGTTTTCTCTGTTTCTTAATCTTACTCTTCAAATCACATTTTGTGACAGATTCTGTATAGGACACGAGTGGCTCTACAGGGACATCCTGTTCTGAGATTTCAGAAGATGAGGTTGAACTACATGAATGTAGAATCTCGCGTTTTTTAAGAATTTGAGACTCTGACTCAGAATCAGTTTTAAGATTTTCATTTGAATCATGAGAAAAAGAGTGTTCATCTTCTGTCTTTTTAGAATCAGTCCCTTGTGTTGAGTCGCCGAATCTTCTAGAATTATGTCACCATCAATGTTCACAGGATCGGTTGGTTGGTCGACTTTCACACTGTCAACCCTAGGATACGCATCAACAAACGAAGCCTCTGGAGAAGAACTTTCGGTATCCTCGACTGAAACTGATGAAACCGAATCATCTGTTGATGCTGAACCTGCTGCTAAATTCATTTTTTTCATCACAAGAGTTATTATAGTTATTAACATCATTCAAAGCATCAGTATTTGATGAAAAAACAGAATTAAAACTGTCTAAATTCTCAACACAACCAGCACTGTTTGAGCATGTAAATTGTTCAGCAAGAAATTGATTAAAATGTCAAAAGCAGGCTTATAAAACGCATAATCAGTAGCCAAATTGTCTGAATTTGTATTCAGACATTCCTCTTGATCACCCTCTGTGATATCCTCAACTAAAATTTCTTCTGCACATGAGTTAGACATATTAGTATCATTCACGAATTCAGTTTGAGTATCAGAAGATTCTTTTCCTTTAGATTCTATGGAGGATGTGGATTTTTCTGCCTCAGACACTACTTTCTCCAAGCCATCTGTACTTCCAGAAGGATGATTACCAGTTTCATGTGAAAGTGGTGTAGAAGCAACAAAGACATCATCCCTCTTGAGTTCAGTGGGTTTGGAGAACTTTGGGTAATAGGGTGTCCATGGTTTGGATAAATAATCTGAAGGTTTACCATAAATCATTTTTTTTTTACATTTTCTACATCATCCACAGATTCAGGCATTCTAGTATAATTATGATTATATGGTGGAGGCGCCCTATTATACCCAAGACCTTTGGTAAAATTCTTTTGGTAGTTAAGCTGGAGGTCACATAAGTCCTTGACAAGTTTACTAGAAGTTTCAAATTTTTAATGTTTATCTCATATTCGTGAAGCTTCCCTATCAAGGAATTTAGCTTGGCTAAGGCTGCTTGAAGTTCTACGTCCTTTTCAGCTAGTTTTAGCTTATAGTCGTAGACCCGACATTGCTGTTGGTTCAAGTCAGCTTTCGCTGAGCTACATCTTGTTTCTGAGCTTCGACCTTCTCCATAAGAAGCTTGTTCTTATTTTAAGGGCGTTCTGTGACGCAGCTTGTTGGTATTCAGCTACTAGAGTTGAATTATGGGCGCGCATTTGTGATAATTTAAAACAACAACTATCAGAACAGAGAATTCGATTTACCGTTTCCGAAATGATCGGGTTCTCAGTTGTCTGTGCCATCATGCAGTGGTTGTTGTTCTTGGAGAGATTCAATGTTTCCATTTGAGCTGTAGCATCTGCCCAGTTAAAACCTTCATGCTGTAGGGCCACCAATGCTGTTGACTTCCCGCTCGAGCTGCTTGAAGGACTCGTAGTGGACTTTGAGGGAGAGACAGGAACCAGCTGTCTGTCACTGCTCTGTATATCAGTGACCCTGGATGATACATACCGGATGGCGGCTTCTTATTCCCTGGCAAAGTGTCCTGGTTCGTGACATCTGTAGCATCTAAGTTTGTCCTTGGTGAGACCAGTCTTCAAGTTTGAAAAGGGTTGCCTTCCATACTTCTTCTGAAACTTGTTAACCCGAAAGGCAGCCATTGCTAGATTCCAAGAAACATCAATATCGACTCTAGTATGGCATTAACATGCCGTTATTCCTTGTCCTGATTTGTTTCAGCGGGTTTTCCGACACAGTTAGTGTCACGCAATTAGTGCGTCCAGAACTTTCTACCAACACTTTTAGGGCATTGTTTTGGTCTGTTTCTCGTCGTAACGGAAACCAGTATATGTTATGATCAGATTTACTTTCCCTAATAATGTACGACTCAGTTTTGAATTTAAATTAAGATAATTATGCATGAGATTATAATATGAACTTAGTGATTACATTGTACAGAATTACCAGTTATTTGCCAGTTGTCACATATGTCATTTGGAAGATTACAAACGACATTGATCTAGTAAGTGATTTCATTGGAGTCCGACAAGGGTATGTCGTTTGGAAGAATTTCAAACGTGCAAACGCACCAATAATCTTCCATAATGAACTTGTACTATTCCGGCGAGTTAAAAGCCACCTAGGTCACCGAAAACAACGGAGGAATGAGTTTTAGGCTCAAAACTTAACAGAATCCATGTTTTAAGCTGTCTCCCCAAGTTCTAACAAGTTTTCAATCAATTCTAGCATTAAATCTGACAACCGTGTCGAAAACAGGTAAACCCTAATCTATATGTACGACTTATACAGATCGAAACGATATTAAGTATAACTCGGAGGAATCCGAGGGTACGTTATGAGAAACATGCAAACAATAATACCTAACAGTGCGATGTGGATGCCTCAGTGTGCTAAAAACAGGTTAAACAGAAGCTTTCTGTTTAACATTCACAAACCGTACAATAATGATTTAGATGCAAACGTAAGCGCTGAAGACTATTCTAAGAGTACAGAATTACTTAGACATAGTACTTAGACAATAATATAATATTTGAGGCCTTAACATGTAGTTGGCACGTTAAACGAGGTGGTTTCGATTAACGAAACGCCTTTGATTTTAACGCACACGGAAACAACCAAACATGCATTGTGTGGTCAGTCAAGCCTAAAACATTACTTATCGAACACTAATATAGTGTATTTTAAGCAAATACGTGAATGCGTTCAGCTTTTCATTAAAAACGGTTAGTATTTTTAAAATCTGCGCGTGGTACGATCATTTACCAAACTAACGGGTCAAATGACAATTTGGACTATGAGAGACCTTAATAGAAAATTAGTATTATAAGACCTGTTTGATAGTAATTATAATATATCATATTTGGCCCTATCCCATTTTTAACGAAACTTAGGTAAAATGTAGAGAAAAATAAGCTCGTCTCAATGGCATATTCATAATTTTATAATATGCTATATTTTGAAAGTTATACGAGTAAAATGAGTGAAGCAGCTGAATTAATTATAAAGTTAAAATAATAAAAACACAAAAAAAAACCGAAACCTTAACCGCCTTAAGAACGGATGTACATGTACATTTCCTTTTCTTTTTTTTCAGTTGAAAAAAACTCAATCTGCTCATCAATTTTTACACTTTCTTCACACACAACAATCGGAACCAGCCAAGAAACATTAGGCTTCAGCTGTTATCTAAGGTATTTTGATGACTTGGATAACATTTTCTTATGACCTCCATATATTAAATATGATTTCAACAAAAAGAGAGGTTTTCATCCATAAAATCTTGAGGTTTTTGGTGGAATATAGGCTGTTCTAACATGAATATAACAGATTATACATGGTGTTTGGGATGCAAAACATGGTTTATGATACAAAAACACAACCTATTCGACAATAACCTACTCCTTCAATTTAACAATAACTAATCTGGTTGAATATTTTACCAGGATCTTAGCATATCAAAATTTAGGTTTATTAAACAGAACCCCCCGACCCTTCTCAGAAAGACACCTACAATAACCTATCCCTTTGTATTTGTTTACCGGTCCTAAAGATTCTTTTTCAATTATCTTTTCAAATTAGTAAAGTGTCTAATTATTAATTACCTCTTAATAATTAACTTAGACCAACTACAATTTTCTAGTTTAGATTAACTGCTTCAATTATGACAAGGAAATTAGACTCAGGGATTTCTCAAAACTCTAACCTAACAATTTACCACATTAATTCAGTCAACTAATTGCAATTTCTCAATTAACAAATTAGGTATAATGACAAGTTTGATTTTATGGTTAATTTAATTGTTTCCCTGGTTCTATTGGCCAATTTTACCGACAACTTCACGAATTCCTAAGAACAAGAAAAGTAACATAAACCTATTATATGAAAAATATTCACCAAAGTTTATGCAAAACAACCACACAATCATCAAACAAACAAGATCATGCAAATACCCTAAACTAGATCATTAAAAATTGTGACCTTTACCAATTAAATATTCAAACCATAAATTTAATTAAAGCAAATCAAAGTTTCATGAATCTATAATCGAAAATCTAGGTAACCGAAGAAAATCTAGCCTAACAACATGTTTAAAAAGTAATTAAAACAAAGTAGATAACAAGGTAGCATGATTGATCAAAACAAAGAAATCAAAGTGAAGATTGGTATGATAAACCGTGACAAGCTACTGCCTTGAACTCCCGTGATCACCACCACAATTCCTGCGGCTTAGATCCGCTTCGTGTAGCTTCAAATCTACAGAAAATAGCTCCGAATCTGCCCTAGTTCGTCCAAAGTTGCCCAACATCTGTTTAACAATCATAATGAGTCTTTTAATAACAAAACAAGTCCAGGTTCAACCAGGTTTCGAAACTTTCTGGATAAACACCTCTCTCGCGCCCCGCGAGAGAGTTTGGTGGTCCGGTCGCGCCCTGCGACCGAGTTTGAAACCGGAGATAACTATCACTCTCTCGCGCCCCGCGAGAGAGTCTATGTTTGCCGGTCGCGCCCCGCGACCGGGTTGAAATCCCTGATTTGCGTTTCGTTTTCTCGTTTTCGATCCACTCACGTCCCGGCTCGGTTCTTTTCACCATTTTCGCTTGTTTTTCCCATCCTTCCAACCGTTTTCACGAACCAAGACCTGCAAAACGTGTTTGGATTAAAAGTAGATAAATTCTTGACAAATCGAAACGAAAACGCGCTAAAAAATACAAACTCTACAAGATAAATGAATGTATTATTCAATACATCAAATATCCCCACACTTGCTCTTTTTTCGCCCTCGAAAAAGAATTGTGCATAAACGGAATCATAACCAAACAATTACTCGATTTCAAAAATTACTATTATTTTCATTAGGGAACAAGATTCATGTTAACTGCGATTGCAAGTATTGGATCCACTTAAACTCAAAATTCGGCTCAAACCTCCTATCATGTAAATTTAATTTAAGTGCGGTCAATCCACCTAGGTTCTGACACTAGAGTCAACAGTATCCCTAATCCCACCTCAAGCTTATGAAACAAAAGGAACGAATTGTTTAAACCCTTTCCTAACCGTTTTATACGAAAATAAAAAGAATTTAAAATTAAGCAATTTTCTTTTTCTTTTTTTTTTCATTTGGCCATTTTGATTTCTTTTTGCATATCTAACCTAGAGCCTGTCTCAACCAGAGTCACCATCCCCGAGAGCGACAACATGGGCTTCGATACTTAAAATTTCAACTAATCCTAGAGGGATTCTCGATCAGAGTCACCATCTCCAAGGGAGATTCCATAGGTCTCGTCTACTTTTCAATCAAGCTCATTTTCTATTTTTTTTCTTTTCTTTTTACATGATTAAAAATTCTAAATATTTTAGCTTATAACGGCATTCCTTATACTATTTTTGGCGGTTTCAGTTTTCTATTTCTCCTAGATGAGTACCCACTAGTAGACCGACTATTAAGGTGTGTTAAGCTCAAAGAAAATAAGAACCGAATCGAGCCTACTCGCACATCCCAAATTAGACATAAACTCACCCTTTTTATTCTCATATTATTATTTGAAACCGAATAAAAGTTTAATTTTTCTATCATTTTCCGTCTAATTTCATGCAAACTTATTTTTCAAAAGTCATTTTCGAATTTTTTTTAATAAATCTAATACTACTCTAATATTCCATCCCCACACTTAAAGTTTTGCATTGTCCCCAATGCAAGGACGAGACAAATACTACTCAAAATAAAATAAACACAAACAAACCAAATAAGAAGAAAAATAAAATACAGAAAAGGAAGCGACTTAGCTGGTAGTGCAAGCACATCGATGTGCCAGGCAAACCACTCGTGCTCTCCAAACCGAATGCGCTTAATGTGCCACTCTCAACGCTCTCACGCGAACGGAACAACATATAACATCAACCTAGCATCATCACGCACTTACAAAACATAATAATAATAAAGCCAGATAAATCAATAGTTTTGCAAGATTGTTCATCAACACATACCCAAACCGACCAACACCAACCCAAAATAAATTGTTTAAAAGTACAAACCATAATAACTGAAAACAGCAGAAAAGAAAAAAATATAGATAAAGATCTTCGGCTGCTTCAATCATCCTCTTGAGATTCTTCGGACGCCTCAAATACCTGGTATGGCTGCACGTCCTCCATCCCTGCAAACTGGCTAGAATCTGTCTGACCGCCTGGCTGCTAAAAGTAAGACGGGACTCCCATATTTAGATTCTGCATCATGTAGCGCATCCCATCTTCTAACCTCCTCTGGCTGGCCTCGTACATTCGTCTACTCTCTAACATGGTTTGGCGAACCCCGCCAAACTGCTGGTCCACATAACCTCTCAAATCCCCGAACCTAGTCTCCATCCTGTTATAAAGTGAATCTAAGGTCAGTGGGTCCGGGCAAGGCTCCCGAAGAGGGTACTGCCGTCCTGGTAGTTCCTGGCGGGTGACTGGTCGCTGGTATCGAGTACGGATGCCCGCCTGCATAAAAGATGCAGCTTCGGATCCGGGAGGCGGTTGCACTTGTGGTCCTTGGCGGGCTGGTATCCAGCTAATAGGCTCATGGGTTATAAGAATTCCGGCAGCCTGGAGATCTCTGATGCTCATGACACAGGGGCTGGTGCCTTCTCTCATTCTGTCCTGGGGGTATCTGTCGAACACCCCTAGGCTCTCAGCCAAGCATGTAATCAAGGACCCGCAATAAACCCTTGCCCCGGGGCCCCCCTCCACAATCTCTTCATTGACAAGCAAATATTGTGGCCAGGTTTGCCAGCCGTTCCCCTACCATACACATCAAACAAAATAAACTCACCTGGTTGACCTTATTGTCCCCCTGTCCCCTCCCAACCAACATAGGAGCAAGAATCTTATGAAGAAATCGGTGAATGGGATCAGTGATATCGCTCACCACCATGTTGTTTGAGTACGGGGCAGAAGAGATGGTGGCCCAAAATCTGGCGAGCTCGTCTGTCTGAACACTATGGGGTGCCTCCTTTTGAAGACACCCTGCAAGCTCGTGGCGAAGTTCAGCGACTAAACCTCCTCATCTGAGTATATTTGCGTTGCCACCGCAAACTGTGGGCTTGTCATTTCAAATACTTGCCTTCCCAAGGCAAAAGAAACCGCGTCATTTTCGTTGAACTTCCTTGTTGTATTAGAAAGTGGAGTGGAACTCGTAAGTGATTTCCTTGTATTGTCTCGCTCCACAATCTAGCACCCTTCTGAACTTATCCCCTAGTAACTGCTCGATCCGACCCCACTGTCCCAAATTATCAATCAACTCCTAATCAATCCTCCTGTAAGGTAGCAACTCACAAGTAACCAATTTTGAGAGCCTCTCCCACTCGTGGGAGTCTAAATCGAACTGCAAGAGAGGGCTGTCCACGATTCACGTGCTTTGCCCATGGGGAACACCATCTCCCCGATACCTGATTTTGCGCCTGCCGAAATAATAGGGTTGTTGTGGCGCGTCGGCGGGGTCACCTCTCTGACGAGGTGTTGGTCCCCTTCTCTTTCTGCCAGCCCTGCTCGAGCTACCTTCTCCTGACATCTGCATAAAGCACAAGTAAGACAAACATGACCTTAGAAAGAAAGCAACCACATAAAACAAACGATCGTAGCACTTTAATTGTCCTCAATTAAACCGATGTGCCGAGATACGAGCCCACATTGAATGTATAATGAAAGATAAAACAGTTTGAATCATAGCAGAATTAACGGTTGACTATCTTAAAAAATCATATTTTCATTTAAAAACAAAGTTAGCCAACCCTCATCCCCACACTCAATGTTGGACCGCACCAAACCCGCTAAATACCCCCTGCATGTACATAATCTATCCACACATTATCACCTGTACCACTATCAAAACTCAAATGCAACCCAGTTGAACCCAACCCGCACTTAACCAAACCGACAACTAACACAGTATCAAATATCAAAATAACCGCAACAAAGAGATATAGAATAAAGAATGGAAGCATAAAAGTTGCAAAAAACCGTACCTTGTTGTAGATCTTTAAGACTAGTGCACAAAAATTGAAACTTTAAAGCACCGGTGAAATGCGAGTAGAAGGGTGAAAACCAGGTGGAATCACGTAAAAATGAGTGAGGAATGATGTAGGGAAGAAAATGTGGGTGATTTTGGTGAATTTGGGTTGAAAATGGCGAAGTTATGATGAAAATGGGGTGAAAACCGTAAGGAAGGTGTTTGAAGAAGGTGGTGAATTATGTGAGAAAATGGAGGCTAGGGTTTTTATGTGTAGATAAGGCCTCTCGCGGGCCACGAGAAAACTACTAAGTCTCTTGCGCCCCACGTCTGAGTGATTATTCCGGGACTTATTCTCCTTTCGCGGGCCGCGACCGAGGAGGCTTGTGCCTCTCGCGCCCCGTGAGAGGCCTGTTTTCACAGAAAGTTTCTTGTTGTTGTCAGGTTTTATGCGTTAGAAAAATTTTTGAATTTTAGAAACTATCATGTTAGCTTGTTAGTTTACAGAATCACACTCGTTCTACCGGATTGATCAAACGTACCTGCAATCGTCCATGCTCCATGACTGATGCGTGATGTGACCTGCGAAAACCAACTAAACCGACCCACAAACAAACACACAAAATACGAAACATGAATTAAATAAAAATACAAAATGCAACTAACTACCAAACGCTACAAACTCTACACTCGAGCCGAACCCCGAGACTCTACGTGGTCTGAGGCGGAACTTCGAGAGGAGTCTCCTCTGTCTCGGTTGAATCTAGCGGTCCTCCTAAATAATGTTTCAATCGATGCCAGTTGACCTTCCATGTCCCTCTGTCAGCTTCGTCTTTCAGCTCAATAGATCCATATGGGAAAACCTCATTTACCACGTACGGGTCGGACCATTTGGATTTCAGCTTGCCCGCAAACAGTTTCAATCGGGAATTATATAGAAGCACTTAGTCACCAATTTGAAACTCCTTTACATTCTTCAACCTCTGATCGTGCAGCGCCTTGGTTTTCTCCTTCAAACTCCATGACCGCTCATACGCCGCATCCCGAAGTGCCTCTAACTCGTGAATTTGAAAGAATCGTCTCTTGGCTGCTTCGGTGAGGTCCAAATTTACGGTCTTCAAAGCCCACAGTGCCATATGCTCTAATTCGACCGGGAGATGGCGGGCTTTACCGTATACGATCATGAAGGGCATTGTGCCTAGTGGTATCTTATAGGCGGTGCGGAACGCCCATAAAGCATCGTCCAACTTGTCGGACCAGTCCTTTCGGCTCTTACCTACCGTCTTTTCCAGGATCCGTTTTACCCCCCTGTTCGCGTTCTCCAATTGACGGCTAGTCTGCGGATGATAGGCGGTGGAGAGGCGGTGAGTGACACCGTAGCGCGCCAATGCCTTTTCCATGACCGCATTGCAGAAGTGCGTGCCACGGTCACTAATAATGACTCGTGGGGTACCAAAACGGGTGAACAGTTTCTTTAAGAATCTCACCACCACTCGGGCATCATTTGTGGGTAAAGCTTGAGCTTCAACCCACTTGGAGAGATAATCAATAGCCACGAGGATGTACCGATTCCTGCTAGAGATGGGAAACGGTCCCATGAAGTCAATTCCCCAAACATCAAAGACTTCAAGAATCTGGATGGGATGTTGGGTCATCTCGTCCTTGGATGAGATGTTGCCGGTACGCTAGCAACGGTCACACATCTTCACGAACTCTAGGGCGTCCTTCACAACTGATGGCCAATAAAAACCGCAATCAAAAACCTTCTGTGCAGTGACGTGCGGGCCATGGTGACCTCCTGTCAGTCCCTCATGCACGTGCCTCAATATCTCAGCTCCCTCTTCTCGACTCACGCAGCGCCTCAGAATGCGGTCTCCCCTACCCAAAATAGAAATGGGTCGTCCCAGATATAACGCCTGATATCGCGGAAGAATTTCTTCTTCTGCTGCATGGTCATTCCCTTCAGTACCACTCCGTTCGCTAGATAGTTCGCGAAATCGGAAAACCACGGCATTCCCTCCTTCTCCGCTGTCACAAACTCTACTGACTTGTGGGGAAATCTATCCCCGATCTCTTCTTCCCTAATTTCTTCTCTACTAGGATCCTCTAGTCGGGATAGATGGTCAGCAGCTACATTCTCTGCTCCTTTTTTATCTCTAATCTCTATGTTGACGAGGCTTCGCGTCCTTCATTTGGAAAAGGAAACGCAGAGCTGCATGGTCTGTAAGATGATGGTTTTGGACAAGACAAGGTAAGAGCGGAATTTATCAAACGCAAATACCACTGCTAAAACCTCCTTCTCTATAGTGGTGTAGTTCTCCTTGCGTCATTGAGGGTTTTACTAGCGTAGTAAATAGGGTGGAAATGTTTTCCCGTCGCTGACCCAAAACGGCACAAACAGCATAATCACTCGCATCGCACATGAGCTCGAAAGGCAAGCTCCAGTCGGGTGAGACGAGGATAGGAGCACTCACTAGTTTCTCCTTAAGGATCGTGAAAGCTTTTAAGCAGTCGCCATCGAAGACGAAGGGTACATCTTTCTCGAGAAGTCGAGTCATGGGTGGGTAATCTTTGAAAATCATGAATAAACCGTTGGTAGAAGCCTGCATGACCGAGAAAGCTGCGGATGGACTTAACGCTAGTCGGTGGGGGAAGTCTGCTGATGGTATCTATTTTCGCCCGATCGACCTCTATCCCGGCTCGCGAAATCTTGTGGCCTAGCACTATGCCCTCTGTCACCATAAAGTGACATTTCTCCTAGTTGAGCATCAATCGCGTCTCGACACACCGTTTCATCATTGCATCTAAGTGAGTAAGACATTGATCAAAGGTGTTTCCATAGACAGAGAAGTCGTCCATGAAAACCTCCATAGAGGTTTCGATCATGTCCTGAAAGATGGCTACCAGGCAGCGTTGGAAAGTAGCCGGAGCATTACATAACCCGAATGGCATGCGGCGATACGCATAAGTGCCATACGGGCATGTGAAGGTTGTCTTTTCTTGATCCTCGGAGCAATCGTGATCTGAAAGTAACCTGAGAAGCCGTCAAGAAAGCAATAAAATTGTTGTCCTGTGAGTCGCTCCAGCATCTGATCGATGAACGGGAGCGGGAAGTGGTCCTTGCGGGTGGCGTCGTTTAATTTTCGATAGTCTATGCACACCCTCCAGCCCGTGACTATTCACGATGGGATAAGCTCCTTCTTTTCGTTCATGACCACTGTCATTCCCCCCTTCTTGGGAACGACCTGAGTGGGGACCCAGCGGAATCGGAGATCGGATAGAGAGACCAGCCTCCATTAGCTTAAGTACCTCTTTCTTTACAACTTCTTGCATATTCGGGTTCAGACGGCGCTGTGGCTGCACTACCGGCTTAAAGACGTCCTCCATGAGGATCCTATGAGTACAGAAGGTAGGGCTAATCCCCTTGATATCAGACAGTTTCCATGCGATAGCCTCCTTATTTGACTTCAGGACCTCCATTAAACGCTCCTTCTCCTCCGTTGACAATTTCGAAGAAATGATCACGGGTAAGCTTGAATTGTCACCTAGGAACGCGTATTCTAAATGAGACGGGAGAACCTTAAGCTCTACGGCTGCTGGTGTCGCCAATGTTGTGCTCTCAGTAGCGGCACTCACCTCACAGAAATCTAGAGTCTCGGGAATCTCGAAGACATCATCCCCTATATCCTCACTATCACTCTCCTCGGGTACTAAACTCTCATTCACTAAGTCAGCTCTGCTAATATAGTCTAAACAATGATCAACGCACGAAATGAATGAGTTTAGGAAGTATACGGAGTGACAAGGGCCACTATCGAGGTCGCCACCACTTGGGTGTTGCATCGACTTTGCAATCTCGAATGTGACGTTCTCGTCACTGACTCGAAGAGTGATTTTCCCATCATGAACATCTATGAGCGCTTTCGTTGTCACACCCCGACCCGCAGCGGAAATAAGAGTCAGGGCATAGTTGGGTTATCACCAAAGCACATGACATTTACTATTATGTTTCATAATTAATTGAAATCAAAGTTACATTTCTCAAACATCCAAACATGTCCATTCATTACAAAGGAAAATAACCAAACATAATAATCCAAATACTAAATCGTTTTATTTCTTCTAATCCAGGTCCTATGTGTTCCTAGCTGCTGCTGGTTCACCTGTATCATGTGTAAAATGGGAGGTTTTTGGGTCAACATAAGTTGGCGAGTGAACCTTATAGATAAACATTTGATAATGATTTTCTGGTTAGTTTATCAATAAAATATTGTGCATAATCATAAAAGAGCACATGTATGAAATCAAACATTGGCAAACATCAGTTACAATTATAACATACATCAACAATCGATAGCATACATGAACATACCAACATCATATAATAATTAACTTAAATGAACTGTGCGATCAAGGCTCAATCAAACGGAGCCGATCGTATTGCATGAACTGGAAATGTAAATTGAACTGTGCGCTCAAGGCTCAATCAAACGGAGCCGAACGTATTGCATGAACTGGAAATGTAAATTGAACTGTGCACTCAAGGCTCAATCAAACGGAGCCGAGCGTATTGCATGTATTGAAATGTAAAATGAAATGACCGATCAAGGCTCAATCAAACGGAGCCGATCGTGCGGGCACGCCCTGATCAACCGCATAATAAAATGGGGATCAAACTCAACCTCGATGGATGGGGAGCTACGGCCTCGGCAATTGCATGTACTGAAATAATAATTTGCAAACAATAATAACTACTTAACAGCAACAAACTAATACACATGTCATGATATGATATATGCACAATAACTTGGTTATAATATGTAAATGAATAAGACACATGATACACCCCAAAAACGTGATTAAAACGGGGAATTTGAAGGGTTCACTCACATTGGGTGCGTTGGATTTGAGATGGTGAGATGCGCACGATTTAGACGAGCGAGTCGACGAGGAATACTAACCTAAATAATAATGGAAAAGATATATTAAATGGATTGATTTTATTAAGGATTTTAATGGGATTTTTAGATATATTTTTGTGAGTTTATGGCTATTTTCTATCTTTAAAAATGTTTATTTTTTTTAAGTATTTTTAATTGATTTTTAAATTAAAATAAACAAATAAATATTTAAAAAAAAAATATTATTTTTATTTTATTTTATTTTTTTTTTTTCTGTTTGACCGTTGACCGTTGACCGGTTCGGTCAGCGGTAAATGTTTGCGCCAAGCGGGATTCGAACCGGTGACCTTCCGTTCACGCGCACGTAGCTCTACCAACTGAGCTACGTGACTAACCCGTTAGAAACCCAGTTTTAATTATATTTATATACTTATTCGAATTTACCGAAAATTCCTTTATTTTGCAAAACGTTTTAATCTCATGGACCGGTGCTTGTGACGGGACTCGAACGCGCGACGTGAAGTTTATTTTGCACACAGTCCACCGCTGGACTGTGTGTCTAACCCGGTTATATTCTTGATTTATATTATACTTAACAACTACTCGCTCTAACCCGGTTAGTTCATGAATAAAAAGAAATGTTATTACGTAAAGCGTGTGTGTAGTAAGGATCGAATTCGGGACTTGTATATAAACTTTGCACACAGTCCACCGCTGGACTGTGTGTCTAACCCGTTTATTATTCGAATTTTAATTACTCTTATCCCGTTCTTAAGTTCGTCTTCTTCATTACAATTACCGACTTTACTCAAACAACTGGTTCATGATTTAACTACTTAAATAACATGACTACTAGCTTGAATGAACAAAACCGAACAGTTTGGGGAAAGGAAATACCAGACAGGTCGTCTTCTTTAAGGAGTCCGGCGAAAATCCGATAGCTCTGTTTTTGAACCTCCGGTTGAGAGAGTCTATCAACAGAATTAAGGAGTTAGATTTGAAATTGAACCAGAGAACATGGATTATTAGCACGATTGAATGTGTTTACCGTTAACTAGCGAGTTTCCGGCAAATTCCAGAATTTCTCCGGCGAACCCAGAAAATCCAGCAAAGTCTTCTGTGACAGATTTTGAGTGATGGATTAATGTTAGTAGAGTCCTAACAATAGATTGTAACCGCAAAGGAGGAAAATCTTACCGGTTTGTGTTGAACACGGTTTTTTGGCGAGTTCTGCAGAGAATTCCGGCGAACAGTTTTTTGTGCTCAAATGACTTGAAAACGCGACGAAAAGGAAATGGAGTGTTGTTGCGACAGTTCTGAATCGCACAAATGATTGGAGCTTGAATTATTCGGAGTTTGATAACTTTTCGGTTTCAAAAACCGAAACTTTAAGTTCATTCAATTTGGACTTAATTAGAAACCGATATTCATCGGTTATAAGCTAGCTAAACGAACTTGAACTGATTTGGCGATTCGGTTTTACCGATTTCCGTTATTCAGATATCACTAACTGTTAATTCGAGTTTGCGTATAAAACCCAATTGTTTTCCTAAGATTAACAGAAAACACTTGGTGGCGGAGTGGTTTGGGGACGGAATGATAAGTTGTTGGATTGCTTCAGCTGACCCGGGTTCGAGTCCGGTCAGCTACAATGTTTTTTTATTTATTTTATTTTAACTTTTTATCAAATATAATTTTTATGGTTTAGTTTATTTATTAATTATGTAATGTTTAAACCCAAAATAATCATGATTAATTAATGAAATTCCATAACTTGGTACAAGATTACAAAACGGAGCGGGTTTTGGAGACCCGATTTTTTACAAATGTTACATTCGTGGTGCGCAAAACTAGGCGACCTAAGATGATGGGAACCTTCTCATCGGCCTCCATATCGAGGATGACGAAGTCTACAGGAAAGACAAATCTGTCAACTTTAACCAACAAATTCTCTACGATTCCCCTCGGGTACTTCACCGACCTATCGGCTAATGACAGAGACATGCGCGTAGGGATGAGCTCCCCTAAACTTAAAAGCTCGTACAGTGAGAAAGGCATCAGATTTATGCTCGCCCCGAGATCGGCTAGAGCATGAGCTGGAGCAATGGAGCCGCCGAATAGGCATGGAATCGTAAAGATACCCGGATCAGTTTATTTCTCGGCAGCTTGTTTAAAACCACGGCGGAACATCCCTCAATCAATGGGACATTCGAAAGCTCCCCCAGCCTATCTTTACATTTTAAAAGATCTTTTAAAAACATAGCATATTAGGCATATGCTGGAGGGCCTCGATAAACGGGAGATTGATTTTCAACTGAGTAAACATGTCAAGGAAGTTCCCGTATTCCTTGGCATATTTCTGCTGCTTTAGACATGCTGGGTAGGGTAGGCGTGAAGTGTCTACCATCGATGATGGCCTAACCTCTACCGGTTTTCTCTCCCCCCTACTCTCAACTGAAGGTCCACTGGCTGGTGCGGTATTTGTTGGGTCTAACCTAGTGTGCACCCTGGGTGGAGCCTCCATCTCGATTTCTTCATCTACCTCTTCATCTCGCTCCTCTACCTCCACCTCTACACCCTCTCTAACTACCTCCTTCAGAGTCCTACCATTGCGCGTAGTAATTGCTTTCGTGTGTTGGTTCGTGGGGTTGGGTTGCGTATTACCCGTGAAGTGGCCGTGTGGCTGCTCTTGCAGCTGCTTGGCGATACTACCGACCGACCTCTGCAGATCTAAGAGGGTGGACTGTTGATTTTTCAAGAGTAGATCATGTTCCGCGAGAGTTTTCTGAGTAGCCTGATCTTTGACAACTAGTTGGGATAACAGCTCTTCGATCCTATTTAGACTACCTCCTGACCCTCCACTCCTAGTCTGACCCTCCTGATTTGAACCCCCTCCACTAAACGGACTGGTGTGACCTGACCCTCCCCTATTGTAATGATCCTGCCCCCTGTTCTGATAAGAGCCTGATTGGAAGCCAGGGGGTTACCGGAAGATTGATAATTATTATTATTATTATGCCAGTTTTGATTATAATTGGAAGTATTATTATTGAAGGGATTCGTAGGACCGCGGTTCTGACCGGTGATAAACTCAACCTGCTCAACAGTGAGCGTGGGACACTCTAGCGTGTCATGACCCCCTCTACACACCTCACATCTGTCTACCTTTTTCTTCAGCTCCTGTATCTCCTTCGTGACCTCTCTCTTGAAGCTATCTAGAGCAGCAGCTACCGTAGTTTCCAAGCTAACTTGGTGTAAACCCCGGTTAACCGGATGTGTACGTGAAATAGGAATTGAATTCCTGTCGGCAGTACTGTAATCGACATCGGATGGGCAAAGCTCTCGAAAAGGTCATTGCACTCGGCTACTGTTTTCTTTCCCATTGGTGGCCACCAGCAGAGGTGTCGAATCGAGCATGGGTCTTAGGGTGAGACCGTTATAGACTTTCTCTACAAGTGCCCAGTCTGATAGACCATGTTGGGAGCAACGGGATACTAGAGTTTGGAACCGCTCCCAAGCTAGATGGTGGGGCTCGTCAGGCTCCATTCGGAACGAATGGATCTGATCGCGAAGGCGGGATGCTTTGGCGGGTGGGAAGTATTTCTTAAGGAAAGCATCCCGTAAAGAGGCCCAAGTAGAAAAAGTGCCGGGTGGTTGGGAGTCAAGCCAGATGGCGGCCCGACCCCCGAGAGAGAACAGAAAGACTTGGAGAAAACGGGCATCATGACCCGCGCCCTCCATATTGAATGTATGACATAGACGGGTAAGGCGGTTAATATGTGCGGGCGCATCCTCATCATCACGACCATGGAATTGGCAAGAGTTAGTGATGGCGGTCATGATGTAGGAAGGGATTTGCCAGGCTCGGTCATTGTTCATGGGGGGTAGGGTAATGGGTGAGTTCGCACCGGTGAAACCGGTGGTGGCCTGTTGGTATACGGTATGATTGTTATTATCAGCCATGTAGAAGTTGGGTGGTGGCTGTGGTGGGCTTACGTTTCTATGGACTACACGGGGTGATGGAGAATCGGGTGATGAAGGTTTAGGTGTAAAATCGAAATCGGGTGGTACGAAGGAATGGGATGAACTTGAAAACGTTGAGGAAGAAACACTTACCTTTGGTGCGGGGGAGAATTGCGTGTCCGTCGGCGGCTTAGGCGGAGGTCCTTGCGAGCGCGTGTGGGGCATCCACTAAACCGGAAACATGACAAACACGAGAAGTTAGCACAAATAATTCAATTAAATAATTAAACAGCTTAGACTCCTATGACACAAACGAATACAAAATAAACACAAGTATAAAAGAAAAGCCTAAATCGAGTAATCAACGCAATTGCTAATGAGAGAGTCCCCAGCAACGGAGCCAAAAACTTGATGTTCTAAAAGTAGTTAATTAAAATCAAAGCAAATTACCCTAATTCTAGACTCAAATTATACTCTAGACTCCTAAACTATACTAAACTACTAACCGGCAAGTGGACCGATCAATTGTAGAATAGTATTAAGCAAGTCCGGATTATCGAACCCACAGGACTCTCTAATTGCTAACACTACTAATTTAAACTCAATTACACACAATGTATATTTTAAAAGGGGGGTTTTACTAATAATTCTAAATTATCAATTTAAATAAAACTACTAAAGTGAAATGACCAAACTATGAACTTCTAGGGACTTATTAGAGTTTTTATCAAGAGATAATGAACTAGTTACCTAGGTTAGATTTTTAGACTACTACTCCTTCAGTTTAACAATAATTAATATTTTACAGGGATCTTAGCATATGAAAGTTCAGGTTTATTAGACAGGACCCCCGACCCTTCTCAGGAAGACACCTACAATAACCTATCCCTTTTTATTTGTTTACCGGTCCTAAAGATTCTTTTTCAATTATCTTTTCAAATTAGTAAAGTGTCTAATTATTAATTACCTCTCAATAATTAGCCTAGACCAACTACAATTTTCTAGTTTAGATCAACAACTTCAACTATAACAAGGAAATTAGACTCGAGGATTTCTCAAAACCCTAACCTAACAATTTACCACATTAATTCAGTCAACTAATTGCAATTCTCAATTAACAAATTAGGTATAATGACAAGTTTGATTTTATGGTTAATTTAATTGTTTCCTTGGTTTTATTTGCCAATTTTACCGACAACTTCACGAATTCCTAAGAACACGAAAAGTAACATAAACCTATTATATGAAAGACATTCACCAAAGTTTATGCAAAACAACCAAACAATCATCAAACAAACAAGATCATGCAAATACCCTAAACTAGATCATTAAAAATTGTGACCTTTACCAATTAAATATCCAAACCATAAATGTAATTAAAGCAAATCAAAGTTTCATGAATCCGTAATCCAAAACCTAGGTAACCGAAGAAAATCTAGCCTAACAACATGTTTAAAAAGTAATTAAAACAAAGTAGATAACAAGGTAGCATGATTGATCAAAACAGAGAAATCAAAGTGGAGATTGGTATGATAAACCGTGACAAGCTCCTACCTTGAACTCCCGTGATCACCACCACAATTCTTGCGGCTTAGATCCGCTTCGTGTAGCTTCAAATCTCCAGAAAATATCTCTGCCCTAGTTCGTCCAAAGTTGCCAAACATCTGTTTAACAATCATAATGAGTCTTTAAATAACAAAACAAGTCCAAGTTCAACCAGGTTTCGAAACTTTCTAGATAAACAGCTCTCTCGCGCCCCGCGAGAGAGTTTTGGTGGTCTGGTCGCGCCCCGCGACCGAGTTTGAAACCGGAGATAACTATCACTCTCTCGCGCCCCGCGAGAGAGTCTATGTTTGTCGGTCGCGCCCTGCGACCGGGTTGAAATCCCTGATTTGCGTTTCGTTTTCTCGTTTTCGATCCACTCACGTCCCAGCTCGCTTCTTTTCACCATTTTCGCTCGTTTTTCCCATCCTTCCAACCGTTTTCACGAACCAAGACGTGCGAAACGTGTTTGGATTAAAGGTAGATAAATTCTTGACAAATCGAAACGAAAACGCACTAAAAATATACAAACTCTATAAGATAAATGGATGTATTATCCAATACATCATTGAAAGTCGGATCATTTTGGATGTAAATTGTTCGGTTAAAATACAGTGTCTCGTGAATTTATTAAAATTAATAAATTACTTTTATAAATTCTGAAAATATTTTCCAGAATTCTATATATTTTTACCAACTTATATAAAAATTTTTAGAATTTTATGAAGTATATCGATTGAGTAATGATTTTTGGAATTAAAAATCTTATTATTTTATACAAAACCGATAGTTTTAAACGTATAACGAACCTGTCAGGACCGCGAAATGACCAATGACTAAATTGGCAATAAGTGGAACATTGGAGTCATTCTGGACTATTCCAAGGCAAAATGGGTACTTGGGGTACATTACACGCCAGTTTGGAGATTCCCCGACGGCTAAAAAGGAAACTTAAAATCGAGCAACCTGGGATCCCCAAATGACTGAACTCCCTTAATATAAAGTTAATCATTTCTAACGAACAACTCATTAGTACAATCCATATGATCATACCACTTTCCGAACATCTAAAACAAACGACTTTGACTGGCACGCAAAATGGTGCCCGGAACCCAAACTGAAATCTGATACTAAGATAATACCCACAGCTCTACTGCTAGGATATAGGTCAAGTCTCAAATGATTATCCTCATCTGAGCCATAGTTATTGCAATTACGAAATTGAATACTGTATTCGGTAATAACCAAACACGAACTGGTATCAAGACCGAAGGATAAGAGCATTGATACTTACCCATCCTGTGATAGTCGTACCATATACTAGGTGAGTTTCACTACCCCGCTTTCAAACTATTTACTGTTTTCCTTGGGGTGAAATGCACGTTACATACGGACATACTTGCACATACATATATGTTGTGATGTGAGTAACATCTGTCGAAAAACGGGTTCTAAAACCTGCACCATTTTTGTAATCAAGTTTATATCATGATTTTTGTTTTGTTACGCATTTATGATAAGCGTTTAAGGAATTCGTTATATTATTAAATATAAATAATAATAAATATAATAATAATAAAATTAATAAATAATATATATATATATAGTGATAAAACAAAAAAATAAACAAATAATAATAAAAAGGTGTGGACCGCGGGTATCCAACCCGAGCCTCCACCCAAACCAAACACACAACACACCACTACACCACTCGCCCACATCTGATATATCACCGAACCAAATATTCTTTATATCAAAACAACTCTTGAAACTAAATTCAAAACCCTGCCAGTAACGGCTGAAACCATCAAGTTAATCCTCAAATTCAGTTTTTTTCACAAATTAAACCATTGAAAACCGTTTTCAAATCGAGTATTAGACTCAATCATCGGTCAACAACCTTTAAATCGGTTATACAATCATCTCGGCATTAAATTCTTGACCGAAACTCATGAAACCGAAAACTTAAACAAAGCTAACTGCCTTACTCTATAAATAGGAGCTTCAGAACTCAATTAGAACGCACCTACACCCACTCTAAACTCTCTGAAAGCCTCTGATCTTCAAGAACTGTTCGCCGGAAAACTCTACTTTTCGCCGGAATTTCATCGGAGAAATTAGCGATATCCGTTGGTGCATCCTTATCCTATTTCATTTCATTCTTATTAATCACCTATGTAATCAGTGCTAATAACTGAATGAATTTGCTAAACAAATCCAATCTTGTCGGATTTAACAGTTATGTTTTTAAACTGAAGAAGACGAAATGAGTATATGTTTAAAAGAATTTAAGACTGTGTGTCTAAGTTAGACACACAGTCCAGTTGGTAGGACTGTGTGTGTTTGAAGCCAAAAACCCGGGTTCGATTATGCTAAATGTCCGGTTCGCTATCATATTCAAACCTTTTTAATTAAACTCAAATATGAACTGTGCTAGTAATATATAAGATTAATTAAAATCTTATATCCTACGGTTAGGCACACAGCCCAATTGGTCGGGTTGTGTGCAACACGAATCAAAGGTCACGGGTTCGAATCCGGTTCATTATGCGGTCCTTATAAGATACCAAACCTTTTTAAATTAATCAAAATATGGTTTAATCCAGTAAGTGCATAAATTAATTAAATCTTGATACATTCTGGATTAGACACGTAGCTCAAGTTGGTCGAGCTGCGTACACATAAACGAGAGGTCATGAGTTCGAATCCCACACGTTGCCTAATGTCCGGCCGGTCCGATTCAAGGGAAAACATATTTTGTTATTAACCAAAACCTTTAATTATATTCCCTAAAAATATATTTTTATATATTAAATTTTATTCACAAATCGAAATATATATAATAATAATAATAATAATAATAATAATAATAATAATAATAATAAATCAATCTAAATAATAACAAGTTAATTAAAAATACTAACTTCAACCAAAAGAAATATATCTTCATCTAAATTTTTATGCGAATGTTTAGGTTAGCCATTATCGTCGCTTGACATCTCAACGTGCGTAATCTTCGTCGAATCGTAATCTCACCCACTGTGAGTGAATTCTTACAACTTCCCTTTTTATTCATGTTTTTGGGTGTATCATGTGTCGCTTTTGTTTATCTCACTAATTCAAACCTCGTTCTATTACCATTATGTGATCTAACGTGCTATGTGATACTATTCTTTATTGCTATTTGTGTTTACATTTTTCATTACAGTCAAGCTCTCACCTTAGGCCCATTTGTTCCCTGTTACTTACGGGTGGAGCGTCGCGTTGCCTAGTATATTAGATCGGCTCCGTTTGATTGAGCCTTGATCTCACAGCACATCGCTTATCGTGCTCACATGTACATTGCTAGTTGATGGTGTGGTTTGTGATTTAGATTACATATACATTTCTCTTATTTGGTTAATGCACATTTTATTAAAATAATAAACATATCATTTTCTTAATGAGTAAATGGGATTCACTCGCCAACTTATTTGACCCAAATCTCTATTTTACACATAATACAGGTGAACAAGTTTGAAGCAAGGAACACATAAGACATGGGCCTTAGAAGAAAATAAAACGTTACTTGAAAGCTTTGTTTAGAACATTTTGTGTTTGTATGGATTATGTGTTGATTGGAATGTTTTATTTAAATTTGAAATAATAAATATGAAACTTTTATAATACTAAATGTCATGAGCTTTGATGAAAACCCAATCATGCCCGGACACCATATCCGCTGCGGGTCAGGGTGTGACAGATTGGTATTAGAGCAAGTGACTATAGGGATATAGGATAGGTTATTAGACCCTTATAGCCTATACTATAGTCAATTAGAATTTAATTGCTTACGTGTTAAGTTGTTACATGCAAACTTATGACATTTACTTGTTTTACATCTCTCTCACACACAATTACATGCAATCACTTTCATTACTATATGATTTTGTGTGACATTGAATGTCTTGTAAATATTGTTAATATAACATGCATATATATGCGCATATATTATCGTCTTAACGCACGTCTTGATTCTCACATATTTAAACATTTTTCTTGCTTTTCTTTCATTTGTGATGTTTTCCTTTTTTAATCTTATCAAAGTGAGTTCTATGACGGGCACGTAGTAACTGGAAGGGTACAAGTACTGGTAGTCGAAACGTCCTGTCTAGGATTGGCATTCGTATAAATCCAAAATAATGGATCAGTTTGCCTACCTGGGGAATAACGATGAGAGTACGAAGGACCTATTAGGCCAAAGCATGCCATACCAAACGTCGTGTGAACTAACACTACTTTGATTGTCACTGTGTCTACACCAGGACACCTTCCGATCTTACACCTCACAATCATGTTTTACGATTTTCATTCGGGTGGTGCAAGTGTTACCATGCCAAAACCAAGGTGAACCGTACAAAGCTCAGTAGTCATAGGGGCCCACATGACTACCTAGGCCAAGTATGGGGGACATATGGAGTCCCAAACATGAGCAAAGCCCAAGACATCCTATGGATGTAATGGATTTTATTTAGTTTGTGGATGTTTAACTTTATTCGACACATATGACATGTCACACCCCGACCCGCAGCGGAATAAGAGTCGGGGCATAATTGGGTTATCACCAAAGCTCATGATATTTACTAATATGTTTCAGATTTATTTAAGTCAAAATTACATCCTCAATAATCCAAACATGTTCATACAAATACAAAGAAAAATAATCAACTAAACAATTCAAGCTCTAAACCAGTTTATTCTTCTAAGCCAATCCTATGTGTTTCTTGCTGCAGCTGGATCACCTGTATCATGTGTAAAAATGGGGGTTTTTGGGTCAACATAAGTTGGCGAGGGAACCTTGTTAGATACACATTTATTATTGATTTCTTGTTATCTTTATCAAGGAAAAAATTGTGCAATAGTCATATGTGAGCAAATGTAAATAATCATACAATAACAATAACAACCACAAACAATAACATACAATAACATACAATAACATATAATAACATACAATAACATATAATAACATACAATAACATATCAACTTGCATGAATATATAACATGAATGAAACTGTATATGTTGGCAACGTCACGTTCACGCTCATAATGTAATGGGGAACAAACGGCCTATGATGAACGTCTGTGCGATCAAGGCTCAATCAAACGAGCCGATCGTATGTTGGCAACGCCCGGTTCACGCTAATAATGTAATGGGGAACAGCTCAACGCTCATAATGTAATGGGGAACGGCGGCCTATGATAATGTATGTACTGAAATGATAAATTAAATCTAAACAATAATCACACAAACAGTTGATACAAGTTGAATACACATTTGTTCATGGATATGATGTATGCACAATGATTTAAATATAATAAATGGTAAGACACATGATACACCCCAAAAACGTGATTAAAACGGGGAATTTGTAGAGATTCACTCACCTTGGTGCGTTCGGTGAATGATGTTGATTGCGCACGAATTTAGAGGATTGATCGACGAGGAATAACTAACCTAGTTAATAACGAAAAGGTACGGTAAGTAAGTGGATTTTATTAACAATTTTTAATAGGATTTTTGGATATATTTTTGTGAGCTTAAGGCTATTTTCTAACTTTAAAAACGTTATTTTTAAGTATTTTTAATTGATTTTTAAATTAAATAAATAAATAAAAATAATAAAAAAATGTTGACTTTTGACCGTTGACCATTGACCGTTGACCGGTCCGGTCGCTTATATATGTGCGCTGGGTGAGACTCGAACCCGTGACCTCCCGTACGCGTGCACGCAGCTCTACCAACTGAGCTACGTGTCTAACCCGAAATAATTCTGTTTTTAATTATACTTATATACTATTTAGATTTATCCAGAAATTATTTATTTTAAAAAGGATTTTAAATGTATCGAACCGGTGCTGTCAACAGGTCTCGAACCCGGGACCTGTGGGTTAATGTGCACACAGTCCACCGCTGGACTGTGTGTCTAACCTGGTTAATAATCCGGTTTTTATTATACTTAACATGATTCTGTGAGTTATCCCGGTTCGGTTAAAAAGGGCATTTTTTATTTCAAGAGAGTGAGGTTGGGACAGGGATCGAACTCGAGACGTGCGTGTATTGTTTGCACACAGTCCACCGCTGGACTGTGTGTCTAACCCGTTCAATATACTAATTTTAATTAATCTTATAATATAACTGAACTTCGTCTTCTTCACTCAAGATTACAATAATGATAATTCAACTGATTCATGTCTAATTCGATTAACAAGCATTCAAATGACTAAAATGAAATGGCAGAGAAGATTTCGGAAGTAAACATACCGGAGAAACGATCTATCTCAGAATTCCGGCGAAGTCGTCGGCTCTGTTTTTACGGATTTCGTCTGAGCGGACAGATTAACAATTTTGATTAGCTAGATGCGGAATTGAAGCACTGAACAAGAATTACCAGAAGGTTTAAAAGGCTAAACCGTTTTACAGCGAGAATTGGGAACTTTCAGAAGTTTTCCGGCGAGAGTTAATTATCCGATATCGTCGTCTGAAACTGATTCTGATTGAAGGGTTTGAGTTAGCAAAAGCTTAACAACTAATAGACGATGAAAGAATTGAGAGACTTACTGATTTGATGGAAGACACGGTTTTCCGGCGAAAGTCCGGCGAGTTCAAAAAGCAATTCCGACCATCAGAAACGAGAGTAAACGCGAGAATAGAAGTTCTGGGAATGTAATTGAGTCGCGAAATGAAGCTTTTGTTGAAGTAAATCCAGAAGTGAATGTTTTCGGTTATAAAAACCGAACATCACTTGAATTCAAGTCCATTCATGATTGAATTGATTATAACTGTCGGTGTATCGGTTATTAACAGAAAATCGCGATCACTCAAACGTTTTGGACGTTTGAAAGCCGATTACGGTTACAGTTGGCGTAAACCGGTTGATTCCTGAGTGAAGTTATCATTTAATTGTTTCCTAGAACTCACAGAAAACATCAAGTGGCGGAGTGGTTATATGTGTGCGTGTTAAGTCTTTAGACTTACCCGGCTAACCCGGGTTCGAATCCCGGCAGCCGGTTTTCTTTTTTTATTTATTTCTTTTCACTTTTTATTAATTATAGTTTTTAAATTCTAATTTGTTAATTAATTATGTATCGTTTAAAATTAAAATAAACATAAATACACAACGAAAAATTTATAACTTGATATTCGATTACAAACGAAGCGGGTTTGGAAAACCCGTTTTTGACAAATGTTACAGTATCCCCTACTTTTAGGAATTTCGTCCCGAAATTTAAGTAGCAGTAGTAGGAAAAAGATGCGGGTATTTTTTCGCGCATTGAGTCTTCACGTTCCCAAGTAAACTCAGGTCCCCGTTTCGACTCCCAGCGTACCCTAACAATTGGAATGCGACTCTGTCTTAAACGTTTTTCTACAAAGTCCATGATCTCTACTGGTCTTTCAATAAAATGCATAGATTCATCAATCTGAATATCTTCCAGAGGAATATGGAGGTTCTCATCAGCGAGGCACTTCTTCAAGTTTGATACGTGGAACGTAGGGTGAATTCTGTTGAGTTCTTCTGGTAGATCAAGCTTGTATGCTACAGGTCCTACTCTTTCGAGTATCTTAAAAGGTCCTACGTAGCGTGGTGCTAGCTTGCCTTTTTGGCCAAAACGGACTACTCCCTTCCACGGTGATACTTTTAAAAGTACATGATCGCCAATGTTAAACTCCAAAGGCTTTCGTCGTTTATCTGCATAACTCTTATGACGACTTTGAGCCGCTAGAAGATTGTTTCGAATTTGATGGATCTTGTCTGTGGTTTCTTGAATCAATTCTGGACCGGTGATTTGTGCTTCCCCAATTTCGTGCCAACATACTGGAGATCGGCACTTACGACCATATAAAGCTTCAAAAGGTGCCATGCCGATGCTTGAATGATAGCTGTTGTTGTACAAAAATTCAACTAATGGTAGATGAACGTCCCAATTTCCCTTGAAGTCTATGACACATGCTCGAAGCATATCTTCAAGAGTTTGAATGGTGCGTTCAGATTGTCCATCAGTTTGAGGATGATAAGCGGTACTGAGGTCTAATCGTGTACCCAAAGCGGTTTGTACGGCCTGCCATGTTCGTGAAGTGAAACGACCATCACGATCTGAAATAATGCTTAACGGTACACCATGTCGGCTTACGATTTCGCTGATGTAGATACGAGCTAGCTTCTCGTTCTTGAAATCTTCGCGGATTGGAATAAAGTGAGCTGATTTTGTAAGACGATCAATGATTACTCATATAGTGTCATACCCACCAGAAGTGCGAGGTAACCCGGTAATAAAATCCATGGTTATGTTTTCCTACTTCCATACAGGTATTTCAGGTTGGACCAGAAGTCCTGAGGGTCTTTGATATTCAGCTTTTACCATGGAACATGTAAGGCACTTGGAAACAAAAACAACAATATTCTTTTTCATTCCAGGCCACCAGTAGGTGTATCGAAGGTCTTGATACATCTTGTCGGCTCCTGGGTGTATAGAGTATCGTGTTTTGTGTGCCTCATTCATAAGGAATTCACGGAGGTTGTTGTGGTTAGGAATCCATATGCGATCTAGATAGTACAGAATACCGTCAGCTTTAGTTTCAATTTTAAGTTCAGCTCCACAGGACAGCTCCTTTCGTACGTCGTCTTCTGTTATTGAAACATGTTGGGCTTCTCGAATTTGATTTTTAATGTCAGTTATGATTTGCGAACATAGAAGACGAATGGAGTTTGCATAACCCTTTCGACTGAGTGCATCAGCCACCACATTTGCCTTGCCAGGGTGGTACCGAATTTCACAGTCGTAGTCATTTAGAAGTTCGACCCATCTTCGTTGCCTCATGTTTAACTCCTTTTGGTTGAAGATATGTTGAAGACTCTTGTGGTCAGTGTATATTTCACACTTAGTACCGTAGAGATAATGTCTCCATATCTTAAGAGCGAACACAACGGCTCCAAGTTCTAGGTCGTGGGTGGTGTAGTTCTTCTCATGAGTTTTGAGTTGTCTAGAAGCATAAGCTATCACCTTTCCTCTTTGCATTAGAACACAGCCTAATCCTTGCCCTGACGCCTCGCAATAAACCACGAAGTCATCACAACCTTCAGGAAGAGTGAGAATTGGTGCATCACAGAGTTTTTGTTTAAGGGTTTGGAAGGCTTCTTCTTGTTTGGGTCCCCATATGAAGGGTTTTCCTTTATGAGTTAAAGCCGTGAGTGGTACAGCAATGCGGGAGAAATTTGAAATGAAACGGCGATAATAACCAGCCAAACCAAGGAATGATCTTACTTCGGTTGGTGTACGTGGCGCTTGCCATTCTTGTACTGCTTTGATCTTTGAGGGGTCGACATGTATTCCCTTGTCATTGACGACATGTCCAAGGAATTGTACCTCTTTTAACCAGAATTCGCATTTGGAGAATTTGGCGTAAAGCTTTTCATTCTCTAAGAGTGTAAGGATGAGTCGAAGGTGCCGTTCATGATCAGACTTAGACTTTGAGTAAATGAGGATGTCGTCGATGAAGACTATAACAAAACGATCGAGATAGGGTTTGCAGACTCTGTTCATTAGATCCATGAAGACAGCTGGAGCGTTGGTTAAACCAAATGGCATGACCATGAATTCATAATGACCATAACGAGTTCGGATGGCGGTCTTTGGGACGTCTTCTTCATGTACTCTAAGTTGATGATAACCAGAACGAAGGTCGATTTTTGAAAAACAGCTGGCGCCTGGAAGTTGGTCAAGAAGATCATCAATGCGAGGTTATGGATAGCGATTCTTGATCGTTAACTTGTTGAGTTCTCTGTAGTCGATGACATGCGAAACGTTCCATCTTTCTTCTTCACAAAAAGGACAGGTGCACCCAAGGCGAGGAGCTAGGACGTATAAATCTTTGTCAGTCAACTCTTGCAATTGATGGCTAGCTCTTGCATTCAGAGGGCTAACTATAATGGAGACTTTGCAATGGTGTAGCACCAGGTATAAGATCGATGCGAAATTCGACTTCTCTCACGGAGGAAGTCTGAAATGTCGTCAGGGAAAACTTGCGGAAAATCTTTTCTCTGGATGTCTTCAAGTTACTTCTCCTTGTTCTTTTGACACAGAGTTAACAATACATAATCTTGCAGATATTTTGAGCTGTAAGACATGGAATTAATCTGAGCCCTTCGGATGAGAGTTCTGCAAGATTCGTAGAAGAATTGGTGAACGTTTGAATAGGGAATGGTATAAACTTTTTCTGTTTTTGGTTTTTTTTTGTTTTTTTGTTTATTAAAGATGCGTAACTTTTGCAATACAACTTCAGCCTGATGTTGGCTGAGCCAGTCCATACCAATTATAATGTCAAATCTTCCCAACTTCATAGAAATGAGGTCAACTGGAAAGTCATGATCGTTTAAGGTGAGAGTACAATTTCGTATAATAGAGTTTAATGAGACCGGTTTTCCGTCAGCAACTTCTACTGTTATGGATTCCATGAGCTTATCACGAATTTGGTTTAGGATGGGTTCAAACTCTAAGGACACAAAACTTTTATCCGCGCCAGTATCAAACAACATGGATGCATAACTACAATTGATAAGAAACGTACCGTTAACCACATTGCTGTCAGCTCTAGCCTGGTTAGCGTTGATGTTGAAAGCTCTTCCTCTTGCAGGTGGAGGAGCTTGGTTAGCTTGATTCACCGGATTTGCTTGGGCTTGAGCATGTATAATGTTCACCAAACGTGGACAATTGTTTCTAAAGTGGCTTGGGTCTCCACAATTGTAGCAAGCCCGCATAGGTTGCACCATGGGATAGTTAGGTTGGTAGTATGATTGGGCTAAATGTTGGGTAGGTGGTAGTAGTAGGGGTTGTTGGGCTTGACCCATTATTTGATGGTGGGTTTGGGTTGAGGGCTGGTGGCGGTTCGTTCGTTGAGGTATGCGACAGGTTTGAACAGTGTGACCTGCGCGACCACAGCCGGTGCATTGTTGACAGGGATGATCAGGAAAGTGATGGTATTGGCAACGGTTGCATTTTGGTAATGGGCCAGAGTATGGCCTTTTATATGGTGCAGGTGAGGGGGCAACTTGGGTAATGGGTGCAGCAGGGATAGGGTATTGGTTTGTGTGACAGCGAAGTTTCTGGTGTTACGTTTCCTCTTGTTAGCAAACCTAGAGGAGGAGTGGAATGGTTTGAAGTTTGGCCCTCAACGGGGGCTTTCTTTTTCTCCTCTTTAAATTTACCGTTGCGAATTCGATTCTCGGTCAGTTCAGTAGCTAGTTCCATAGCAGCTTCAAGTGTTACTGGCGAAGTGCTGAGAACTGAATCTTCAATTTTCGAGGGAAGACCTCGAATATAATGCTCGACTAAGCGGTAAACTGGGGTGAACAAGTTAGGGACCATCTGGTTCAACTCTAAAAACCTCTTGTTGTAGGAAGTATGATCTCCCGGTTGCGTATCGTACCTTGCGATCCTCGGGACAATCGCAGTTGAGGAAGGTGTTTTCCATTTCCTCAAACCAGTGGAGGAGAGCAGTGACACCTTCGGTCCCTTCAAATTTCGGAGGATCGCAAGACTTGAAATGTTTATATGAGCACTTGTTGGTAGGAGGGTTGCCGGTGTTTCTGGTCTTCTTGCTGGGGAGGATTGGTGGGATTTGTGGCGAGAGCTTGTTGTACTTGAACCACAATGTCAGGAAGTACCGCGGCCATTTGTTTTGCGATTTGAGTGGCCAAGCGTTCGTGTGACCTTCCTGATTTTCTACCCCCTCGGTGTTGCCTAGCCGACATCTACAGGAACATATATAAGAAGATTGTGAGTTTATGGAGTCTTTTTAGGTGTCATGTGTCTTAAAGAAAATGAAAATAACATAAATATCAATAATGCAACTACATCCATAGGATGTCTTGGGTTTGCTCATGTTGGGCCTCAAATGTCCCCCATACCTTCACCTGTATAGTCATGTGGGCCCCCATGACTATTGGCTTGGTAGGATTCACATTAGTATTGGCGGTTTAACACTCGCATCACCCGAATGAAAACCATGAAATATGTTTACGAGATGTATGGTCGGAATGTGTCCAGGTGTAGACACAATGACAACGCAAAGTGGGGTTAGCTCACACGACGTTTGGTATAGCATGCTTTGGCCTAATAGGTACTTCGTACTCTCATCGTTAGTCCCCAGGTAGGCAAACTGGTCCTTTATTTTGGATTTATACGAATGCCAAGCCTAGACAGGACGTTCCGACTACCGGTACTTGTACCCTTCCAGTTACTACATGCCCGTCATGAGAACTCACTTTGATGTGATTTGAAAATACAAAAATCATTGTAAAAACAATCATGATGTGATGTGTGCTCTCATGGATAAGATATGTTATGATAATATGATTCATGATAGGCATTATATAATAATATGTACTTATGAACATGATTGCATAACATTGAATGTAACATTAAACATAAAACATATAAACATCATGAATTTTGCATGTAACACACAAATATCTTAAAAATTTCTAATCAACTATAGTATAGGCTCTAAGGGTATAATAACCTATCTTATATCCCTATAGTCATGGCTCTGATACCAATCTGTCATACCCCGACCCGCAGCGGAATAAGAGTCGGGGCATAATTGGGTTATCACCAAAGCTCATGATATTTACTAATATGTTTCATATTTATTTAAGTCAAAATTACATCCTCAATAATCCAAACATGTTCATACAAATACAAAGAAAAATAATCAACTAAACAATTCAAGCTCTAAACCAGTTTATTCTTCTAAGCCAATCCTATGTGTTTCTTGCTGCAGCTGGATCACCTGTATCATGTGTAAAAATGGGGGTTTTTGGGTCAACATAAGTTGGCGAGGGAACCTTGTTAGATACACATTTATTATTGATTTCTTGTTATCTTTATCAAGGAAAAATTGTGCAATAGTCATATGTGAGCAAATGTAAATAATCATACAATAACAATAACAACCACAAACAATAACATACAATAACATACAATAACATATAATAACATACAATAACATATAATAACATACAATAACATATCAACTTGCATGAATATATAACATGAATGAAACTGTATATGTTGGCAACGTCACGTTCACGCTCATAATGTAATGGGGAACAAACGGCCTATGATGAACGTCTGTGCGATCAAGGCTCAATCAAACGGAGCCGATCGTATGTTGGCAACGCCCGGTTCACGCTCATAATGTAATGGGGAACAGCTCAACGCTCATAATGTAATGGGGAGCGGCGGCCTATGATAATGTATGTACTGAAATGATAAATTAAATCTAAACAATAATCACACAAACAGTTGATACAAGTTGAATACACATTTGTTCATGGATATGATGTATGCACAATGATTTAAATATAATAAATGGTAAGACACATGATACACCCCAAAAACATGATTAAAACGGGGAATTTGTAGAGATTCACTCACCTTTGGTGCGTTCGGTGAATGATGTTGATTGCGCACGAATTTAGAGGATTGATCGACGAGGAATAACTAACCTAGTTAATAACGAAAAGGTACGGTAAGTAAGTGGATTTTATTAACAATTTTTAAAAGGATTTTTGGATATATTTTTGTGAGCTTAAGGCTATTTTCTAACTTTAAAAACGTTATTTTTAAGTATTTTTAATTGATTTTTAAATTAAATAAATAAATAAAAATAATAAAAAATGTTGACTTTTGACCGTTGACCATTGACCGTTGACCGGTCCGGTCGCTTATATATGTGCGCTGGGTGAGACTCGAACCCGTGACCTCCCATACGCGTGCACGCAGCTCTACCAACTGAGCTACGTGTCTAACCCGAAATAATTCTGTTTTTAATTATACTTATATACTATTTAGATTTATCCAGAAATTATTTATTTTAAAAAAGGATTTTAAATGTATCGAACCGGTGCTGCCAACAGGTCTCGAACCCGGGACCTGTGGGTTAATGTGCACACAGTCCACCGCTGGACTGTGTGTCTAACCTGGTTAATAATCCGGTTTTTATTATACTTAACATGATTCTGTGAGTTATCCCGGTTCGGTTAAAAAGGGCATTTTTTATTTCAAGAGAGTGAGGTTGGGACAGGGATCGAACTCGAGACGTGCGTGTATTGTTTGCACACAGTCCACCGCTGGACTGTGTGTCTAACCCGTTCAATATACTAATTTTAATTAATCTTATAATATAACTGAACTTCGTCTTCTTCACTCAAGATTACAGATAATGATAATTCAACTGATTCATGTCTAATTCGATTAACAAGCATTCAAATGACTAAAATGAAATGGCAGAGAAGATTTCGGAAGTAAACATACCGGAGAAACGATCTATCTCAGAATTCCGGCGAAGTCGTCAGCTCTGTTTTTACGGATTTCGTCTGAGCGGACAGATTAACAATTTTGATTAGCTAGATGCGGAATTGAAGCACTGAACAAGAATTACCAGAAGGTTTAAAAGGCTATACTGTTTCACAGCGAGAATTGGGAACTTTCAGAAGTTTTCCGGCGAGAGTTAATTATCCGATATCGTCGTCTGAAACTGATTCTGATTGAAGGGTTTGAGTTAGCAAAAGCTTAACAACTAATAGACGATGAAAGAATTGAGAGACTTACTGATTTGATGGAAGACACGGTTTTCCGGCGAAAGTCCGGCGAGTTCAAAAAGCAATTCCGACGATCAGAAACGAGAGTAAACGCGAGAATAGAAGTTCTGGGAATGTAATTGAGTCGCGAAATGAAGCTTTTGTTGAAGTAAATCCAGAGTGAATGTTTTCGGTTATAAAAACCGAACATCACTTGAATTCAAGTCCATTCATGATTGAATTGATTAGAAATGTCGGTGTATCGGTTATTAACAGAAATCGCGATCACTCAAACGTTTTGGACGTTTGAAAGCCGATTACGGTTACAGTTGGCGTAAACCGGTTGATTCCTGAGTGAAGTTATCATTTAATTGTTTCCTAGAACTCACAGAAAACATCAAGTGGCGGAGTGGTTATATGTGTGCGTGTTAAGTCTTTAGACTTACCCGGCTAACCCGGGTTCGAATCCCGGCAGCCGGTTTTCTTTTTTTATTTATTTCTTTTCACTTTTTATTAATTATAGTTTTTAAATTCTAATTTGTTAATTAATTATGTATCGTTTAAAATTAAAATAAACATAAATACACAACGAAAAATTTATAACTTGATATTCGATTACAAACGAAGCGGGTTTGGAAAACCCGTTTTTGACAAATGTTACATGACACCTATACGCCAAACTCATAATCTCGTTACGTATTTCCTGTAGATCTCTTCTAGGCATTCTCGTGGAGGTAGGAGATCAAGAAAATCCGGCGAGTGCATGGCTGCTCAAATAGCTCAACAAATGGCCGCCGTGATTCCCGATATCGTAATTCAAGTTCAACAAGCACTCGTCGCTAACCCTGTCAACCCAATCAACCAAGAGGGAAAAAATGTTGCAAACCCTCCCACAAACAGCACCAAGTGCACTTACAACACTTCAACTCATGTGACCCTCCAAAATACGAGGGAACTGAAGGAGTCATTGCTCTCCTTCGATGGTTTGAAGAGATGGAGTACCTTTCTCAATGGTGACTGTCCCAACGACCGTAAGATTCTTTATGCTACTGGTTGCTTATATGGGGTAGCACTCACTTGGTGGAATACTGAAAAGGGCAGAAGAGGTGCTGAAGCCACAGTAGCCCTGGCTTGGGAACAACTTCGAGAACTCATGACAAGACGCTTCTGCCCAAGAAGCGAAATTAAAAAATATGGAGGATGAGTTCTACTTTCTGAAACAAAAAGAGGGAGATCATATAACCTACAACAAGAGGTTTCTCGAGTTGAATCAAATGGTTCCAAATTTGTTCACTCCCCTCTACCGTCTGATCGAGCACTACATTCGGGGTCTTCCTTTGAAGATTCAGGACTCTGTTATGAGTACTACGCCTGCAACTCTGGAAGCAGCAATGGAGCTAGCTACCAGCTCACCAAAAACCACATCAGGAATGGGGATTTCAAAGATGAGAAGAAGAAAGATAAAACACCAACCGAAACCCCTAACCCAACTCAAGCTGGATCCTCTTCTCGATTCACTGGCAAGAGAAAACGAAATGGGAAGAATTTTGCCGTCACTCAAACTAATCAGCCAACTCTAAACAACCAACCCAATGCAGCCGCTCCAATCACCCAAGTTGCTCCCCCTACCGCTCCATTCAAGAAGCAATACACGGGACCTTACCCGAAGTGCAATCCATGCAAATACCATCACCCTCCTCAGAACCCATGTCTCCACTGCACAGGGTGTGACGGGTAGGCCATACAATCCAAACTTTCCGTTCGCTTCAATGACAAGGCCGCAATCAACCACAAGCCCAACCCAACAACCAAATGGTGGGCCAAGTTCCTTACCAACAACCACTGATGTTACCACCTGCTCAACCAATAGCCTAACCCTTCTACCAACCTAACTATCCCATGAGGCCACATGTTAGAGCTTGCTTTAATTGCGGTGATCCAACCCATTTTCGCAACACATGTCCGCGTTTAATGAACATCATCAACGTGCAAGCCCAAGCCAATCAAGCCAATAGGTAGAGCTTTTAATATCAACGTCAATCAAGCTAGAGCGGATAACAACTTGGTCAACGATACGTTCCTCATTAGTGATAGTTATGCATCTATTCTTTTTGACATTAGCGTGGATAAGAGGTTTTTGTCCTAGAATTCGAATCTATTCTTGGTTTACCTCGCGTTAGTTTAGCCGAACCGTTTACAGTGGAAGTAGCAACGGTGAACCTATCACGTTGGATTCTATCATTCGCGACTGCACTCTTACCCTTAATGATCATGATTTTCCAATCGATCTCATTCCCATGAAATTTGGAAGTTTCAACGTCATCATTGGTATGGACTGGCTCAGTCAGCATCATGCCGAAATTGTATGTTATGAAAAATTCATTCGAATCCCACTCGCTGACAGCCAAACTCTTCGTATCTTTAGTGAAACCCCATCCAAAGGACTCAAGTTGATGTCAATTCTTCAAGCCCGAAAGTATCTTCGCAAGGATTACATAGCATTCTTAGCCCACATCATCAAGAAAGAAGACAAGAAGAAGAAACTCGAAGATATTCCGATTGTTAGAGAGTTTCCTCAAGTCTTTCCAGACGATGTCTCAGGACTTCCTCCCATGCGAGAAGTCGAATTTTGAATCGATCTTGTACCTGGTGCCACTCCAGTTGCAAAATCTTCATATTGGTTAGCCCCATCCGAAATGCAAGAGTTAGCTAGTCAGCTGCAAGAGCTGACTGACAAAGGGTTCATACGCCCTAGCTCATCACCTTGGGGTTCGCCGGTCCTTTTCGTCAAGAAGAAGGATGGAACTTTTCAAATGTGTATCGATTATTGAGAGCTCAACAAACTGACCATCAAGAACCCTTATCCTTTACCTCTCATTGATGACCTTCTAGACCAACTTCAGGGTGCCACCTATTTCTCAAAAATCGATATTCGATCTGCCTATCATCAGCTTAGAATACGTGAAGAAGACATTCCAAAGACTGCCTTTTGAACTCGCTACGGTCACTATGAATTCATGTTCATGCCTTTTGGGTTGACCAATGCTCCCGCCGTTTTCAGGGATTTAATGAATAGGGTGTGCAAACCCTACCTTGATTGTTTCGTTATTGTTTTTATCGATGATATTCTTATTTATTCCAAGACTAAGTCAGATCATGAACGACATCTTCGTCTTATTCTAACACTTTTGAAAATGGAAAAGCTTTACGCTAAGTTTTCAAAATGTGAATTCTGGTTAAAAGAAGTTCAATTCCTTGGTCACGTCGTCAACGACAAAAGAATTCATGTCGACCCTGCAAAGATCAAAGCAGTGCAATAATGGCAGGCGCCACGCACTCCTACCGAAGTTAGATCATTCCTCGGCTTAGCGGGTTATTATCGACGTTTACCGCTCACAGCCTAGGCTCATAAGGACAAGCCCTTCGATTAGGGGCCCAAACAAGAGGAGGCTTTCCAAACTTTGAAACAGAGACTTTCCTATTCTCACTCTCCCTGGTGGTTGTGATGACTTTGTTGTCTATTGTGACGCATCAGGGCAGGGGCTTGGGTGTGTATTAATGCAAAGGGGTAAGGTGGTAGCCTACGCCTCAAGGCAACTCAAAGTTCACGAGAAGAATTACACCACTCATGACCTTGAACTCGGAGCAGTCGTGTTCGCTCTAAAGATATGGAGACATTATCTCTATGGTACAAAGTGTGAGATTTACACTGACCACAAGAGCCTTCAACATATCTTCAATCAGAAAGAGTTAAACATAAGGAAACGACGATGGGTCGAACTCTTGAGTGATTAGGATTGCGAAATTCGTTATCATCCTGGTAAAGCCCATGTAGTAGCAAATGCTCTTAGTCGAAGGGAATATGCTAACTCCATCCACCTATTGTGTTCTCAAATCGTAACTGACCTTCAAAAACGCATTCGCGAAGCTCAGCATACCTCTGTCACGGAAAATGATTTGCGAGATGAATTCTCTTGTGGCGCTAAAACCAAGTTAGAATCAAAGTCCGATGGTATTCTTTATTATCTTAATCGTATTTGGGTACCTGATCGTGACAACCTTCATACATTCCTCATGAATGAGGCCCACAAAACACGATACTCTATACATCCAAGGGCTGATAAGATGTATCAAGATTTATGATACTCCTACTGGTGGCCTGGAATGAAAAAGGATATCGCCATTTTTGTCTCCAAGTGCCTCACATGTTCGAAAGTTAAAGCCGAACATCAAAGACCCTCAGGCTTACTTGTTCAACCCGAAATACCCGTTTAGAAGTGGGAAAACATAACCATGGATTTTATTATCGGGTTACCTCACACCTCCAGTGGGCATGATATGATTTGGGTTATTGTTGATCGACTTACTAAATCCGCTCATTTCATTCTGATCCGCGAAGATTACAAAAACGAGAAGTTAGCTCGTATGTCGACACGGTGTGCCTTTAAGCATCATCTCAGATCGAGATGGGTGTTTTACTTCGCGAACATGGCAAGTCGTGCAATCAGCGTTAGGCACTCGCTTAGATCTCAGCACCGCCTTTCATCCTCAAACTGATGGTCAAGCTGAGCGCACCATACAGACTCTTGAAGACATTTTACGATCATGTGTAATCGATTTCAAGGGCAATTGGGATACTCATCTACCATTGGTCGAATTCTCATACAATAATAGTTATCACTCGAGCATTGGTATGGCTCCTTTTGAAGCTCTATACGGTCGTAAGTGCCGATCACCTGTATGTTGGCACGAAATCGATGAAGCACAGATCACTGGACCGAAATTAATCCAAGAAATAACCGATAAGATTTTTCAAATCCGCAACAATCTTCTAGTAGCTCGAGTCGCCAAAAGAGTTACGCTGACAAACGACGAAAGCCGCTCGAGTTTTGTGTTGTCGATCAAGTACTTTTGAAAGTATCACCATGGAAGGGAGTTGTTCGGTTTGGACAAAAAGGCAAGCTAGCACCTCGCTATGTTGGACCATGTAAAATACTCAAGAGAGTTGATCCTGTAGCCTACAAGCTTGACTTACCTGAAGAACTCAGCAAGATCCATCCAACGTTCCATGTTTCTAACTTGAAAAGTGCCTTGCCGACAAAGACGTCCATATACCGTTAGAAGATATTCAGATTGGTAAGTCGATGCATTTTGTAGAGCAACCTGTAGAAATCATGGACTTCGGTGAAAAACGCTTAAGACGAAGTCAAATTCCTCTAGTAAGGGTGCGTTGAGAGTCAAAACGAGGACCAGAGTTTACTTGGGAATGTGAAGACTCAATGCGCGAAAAATACCCTCATCTCTTTCAAGATAAACCTACTACCACTTAAATTGCGGGACGAAATTTCTAAAAGTAGGGGATACTGTAACATCTGTCGAAAAACGGGTTCTAAAACACGCACCATTTTTGTAATCAAGTTGATCTCATGATTTTTGTCTCGTTACGCATTTATGATAAGCGTTTAAGGAATTCGTTATATTATTAAATAATAATAATAATAAAGAAAATAATAATAACGTTAATAAATAAAATATATACAATAGTGATAAAAAAATAATAAATAAATAATAATAAAAAGGTGCGGACCGCGGGTATCGAACTCGGGTCTCTACTAAACCAAACACGCAACACACCGCTACACCACTCGCCCACATCTGATATATCTCCGAACCAGATATTCTTTATATCAAAACAAATCTTGCAACCAAATTCAAAACCCCGCCAGTAACGGCTGAAACCATCAAGTCAATCCTCAAATTCAGTGTTCTTTACAAATTAAACCATTAAAAACCGTTTTCAAATCAAGTATTAGACTCAATCATCGAGTCAACAAATTCAAATCGGTTATACAATCATCTTGGCATTAAATTCTTGACCGAAAATCATCAAACCGAAAACTTAAACCAAGCTATTGCCTTACTCTATAAATAGGAGCTTGAAACTCAATTAGAATGCACCTACACCTACTCTAAACTCTCTGAAAGCCTCTGATCTTCAAGAACTGTTCGCCGGAAAACTCTACCTTTGTGCCGGAATTTTCATTGGAGAAATTAGCGATATCCGTTGGTACATCCTTATCCGATTTCATTTCATTCTTATTAATCACCTATGTAATCAGTGGTAATGACCGAATGAATTTGCTAAACAAATCTAATCTTGTCGGATTTAACAGTTATGTTTTGAAACTAAAGAAGACAAAGTGAGTATATGTTTAAAAGAATTTAAAATTGTGTTTAAACCGGGTTAGACACAGTCCAGTTGGTAGGACTGTGTGCGTTTGAAGCTAAAAACCTGGGTTTGATTCTGCTAAATGTCTGGTTCGCTACCATATTCAAGCCTTTTTAATTAAACTCAAATATGAACTGTGCTAGTAAGTATATAAGATTAATTAAAATCTCATATCCTCCGGTTAGGCACACAGCCCAATTGGTCGGGCTTGTGTGCAACACGAATCAAAGGTCATAGGTTCGAATCTGGTTCATTACGCGGTCCTTATAAAATACCAAACCTTTTTAAATTAATCCAAATATGGTTAAATCCAGTTAGTATATAAATGTAATTAAATCTTGATATATTCCGGGTTAGACACGTAGCTCAAGTTGGCCGAGCTGCGTGCACGTAAACGAGAGGTCACGAGTTCGAATCCCACTCGCTGCCTAATGTCTGACCGGTCCGATTCAAGGGAAAAACATATTTTATTATTAACCAAAGCCTTTAATTATATTCCCTAAAAATATATTTTTATATATTAAATTTATTCACAAATCAAAATATATATAGTAATAATAAATCATTCTAGATAATAACAAGTTAATTAAAAAAACTAACTTCAACCAAACGAAATATATCTTCATCTAAATTTTTATGCGAATGTTTAGGTTAGCCATTATTGTCGCTTGACATCTCAATCGTGCGTAATCTTCGTCGAATCGTAACCGTACCCACTGTGAGTAAATTCTTACAACTCCCCTTTTTATTCATGTTTTTGGGGTGTATCATGTGTCGCTTTTGTCTATCTCACTAATTCAAACCTCGTGCTACTATTATGTGATCTAACGTGCTATGTGATATTATTGTTTATTGTTATTTGTGTTTACATTTTTCATTACAGTCAAGCTCTCACATTAGGCCCATTTGTTCCCCGTTACTTACGGGTGGAACGTCGCGTTGCCTAATATATTAGATCAACTCCGTTTGATTGAGCCTTGATCTCACAGCACATCGCTTATCATGCTCACATGTACATCGCTAGTTGATGGTGTGGTTTGTGATTTAGATTAAATATATGTTTCTCATATTTGGTTAATGCACATTTCATTAAAAATAATAAACATATCATTTTCTTAATGATTAAATGGATTCACTTGCCAACTTATGTTGACCCAAATCTCTGTTTTTACACATGATATAGGTGAACAGATTTGAAGCAAGGAACACATAGGACATGGGCCTTAGAAGAAAATAAAACGTTACTTGAAAGCTTTGTTTAGAACATTTTGTGTTTGAATGGATTATGTGTTGATTGGAATATTTCATTTAAATTTGAAATAATAAATATGAAACTTTTATAATAGTAAATGTAATGAGCTTTGAAGAAAACCCAATCATGCCCCAACTACCATATCCGCTGCGGGTCAGGGTATGACAAATTATCTGAGTTATACTAACACACGAAAAGTCCCCACAAACAAGAGTGATCAACAATATGCTGATGAATGTGTGAATAGTACTATTGGTCTGACGAACCCAATTGATTTGGCACAAATGCCATGAATTATACTGCAATTGCACATGCCCATGCAATTTTGTGAACACGCTATGTGGTGTTAGACATAGCTACTTGGGGTAGTAAAGTGTTGAGGTGTCGGTTGTGGGGCACGACACTGGAGAACAGTCAAGGTTTCACTTGTGGGCTTAGTATAACTTATGTCAAACATGCAAAATCAACCGGTTCCAACTAAATTGTGAAACACCCTAAAACAGTGAAATTCACCGGCTATTTGTAGTTGACCGTTCAAACTTAACATGCTTTCAAGTAAAGCTAAAGAAGAATAAAGTGAAGTGCGTATGGGTTTCAAGTTTTGTTAATCGAATACTACTGTGCATAGAAGCATGCTTAGCAAAGACAATCGCTTTTAGGACATTAGTGCCTGTAAATTAAACCTTAGTGTGTAATCAAACGTTGTAACCGATGCTTGTGTTGTGTAATACAGTATCTTTTTAAATAACATATTCATACCATGTATCTGTTGCTCCCCATGTGCGCTTCTGCTGCGAGTCAGGGTGTGACATTAAACAACATCATGTTAGTGTCCTTTAATCCATATTTTAGCCAAGAACAGGGTTTAAGGGTTTTTTTCCAAGAAAAGTCCAATAATCACTAAAAAACCAAAAACAAATCTCACAAATAACTTGGTTTTCAACAAGAAATCGAGACTAATGCTCTGATTCGATCTTGAACAACAATGATTTCTTGTTATGAAATGCAATAACGAGTGCGGAATCCAATTTAGAGCATCAAACCAAGCATAAGACAATCAATAACACAAGATAATATTCAATAACCTTCCATGTATAGTTTCAGCGGAGTTTTGGTATAGTATACAAATAAAAGCTCTCACACAAAACCCTCTTTCCAAGACTTACGGTTTCCAAATGAAAACTGTTATTTAAGTAGGCAAACTAGCATGTTCAAACGACGTATGACATATATCCAAACGACATGCTATGTCGTTTGGACTCTAGATCAAACGACATGGAGTATGGTCTAAACGGCAAGCCTTGGCGTTCGGACTCTATACTAAACGATAACCCATGTCTTTGGCTGATTCCCAAACGAAAACATGTAAACAACCCATGTTGTTTGCAATATGGCATCTCGTTTGTAACATTGTGTCCAAGTCAAACAATATGAGGATGTCGTTTGACTTTGGTCAACACACACAAAATCAAAATAGAAACAAACTTAAACGTTTATACAATGACCGAAAGATATACATTAAGATAAATTACAAGTTGTATACAAAAAAGTACATAAACAACACCCCATTTCAAGCCCCTTCCAGGCCATGCTTTCTTTACCACGCCCTCTGCTGACGAGGTTGCTACGTGACACTTCATGCATCTCCATACCGTGTGATGTTAATGAAGTGAAAGAGAAGTAAAGGAGATAACATCATCCATTTAAATTGATCAACATAAAATATTAGTTACATACCTTAATTACTTAATAGTTATTATTTAAGCTTTACTCATATAGATATACTTTACTCATATAGATATACTTAATAGTTTTATATGTACACATTTTTATATATATATTTTTTAAATAGACATTTTTTAACCCTTCGTCGACCCATTTTCAAGTAATTCAAAGGAATTTGGCTGGAATCTGGCCAAAATTTGGCCGAAGTAGGACAACGTTGATCATCTAACGATTATCGACCATTACTTGATCTGCGATTGATGATTAATAAGCGAATAATCAAAATCTATACAGAATTTTTACAACGATGCATAAATTTAAGATATAAAAATATCTTAGATGTATAAGCTAAATTATTAAAAATTACTAGTGATATTTTAAGTGTCTTACTCGAAAACAATCATGGTGCCCTTTTTGTCCATGTGGGGTCCCTTTGGCCATAATTTTGTGTTTTTCTTCGTTTGTATTTCTTTAATAAGAAGGAAGCAGATATAAATAGATCTTAGATAAATGCTTAATTCCTTTTTTCTTTAACTAGTTACAAATTATATAAAACGTTTAAACCCGGTAATTAATTATTAATATATATTCTTTTCGAAAAGTTACATACTAGTCACAAATTTTATAAAACGTTTAAAACCAGTAATTAATTATTAATATATCTTCTTTCCGAAAAATTACTTTTGTTGTAAACAAGATTCATAACATTAGTTTGTGTTACCAAAAAGAGGTTTCAAATGAAAATATTTATGTTTATCAAATATTACTAAACTCGTGTATTTTAAATTTATACAAATAATGTTTGAAATAAATATATTTCTTGAAAGCATTAAATATTCATTGTTTACGGGTTGAGAAGCAGGTTTAATGATTTGATGAGGGGTTGGAGCTTGTAAACGACTTTTTTACCATTACATTTATACACTATAAATTATCAACTTTTTTATTAGAAGTTATACATCATGTTTGAAAAGTTTTTCTAAAAATATTGACTTTATACTTTTAATCCAAAAGTATTTGATGTATTATTATAACTCAAAACTATTTGGGTTATAACTTTTAACCCTTAACTTTTTATTTTTTCATTTTAACCTAATAAATTTTTTTATTTTTAACTTTGGTCCCCTATAATTTTCGTATTTCGCGTTTTTCGTTTTACGGTTCGTTCTAAATTTTGTGAGTTAACACAGTTCAACGTGCGTGTGTGGTTAAACGTTTTTACGTTCCGTTTTATGTTTCGTTCTAAGTTGATGAGGAGTTGTGCATCATGTTTGGAGAGTTTTCCAAAAAAAAGTTGATTTTATACTTTTAGTCCAAAAGCATTTGATGTATTATTTTTAACCTATAACTATTTGGGTTATAACTTTTAACGCAAAACTTTTCATCTTTTCATTTTAACTAATAACTTACTTTCAACTTTGGTCCCCTATTCTTTTCATTTTCCGCAAATTTTTCGTTTTAACGCTTCGTTCTAAATTTTGCGAGTTAACATGGCATAACGTGAGTGCGTGGTTCAACGTTTTTACGTTCTGTATTTCGCTTCGTTCTAAGTTTTGCGAGTTAATACGATGCAACGTACGTGTGTAGTTCAACGTTTTTACGCGTCTATTTTTTTCCTGTTTGACAAGTTCGTCATAACATGCAGATCCTAAATCAACTTAGTTATTACTTTCTATGTTTTACGTTTTAGTCTAATTTTTTCGCCGCAAATTCAGTGTTGGTGGTCACTCGCAGTGGTATGGCAATGATGCTATTTGACACGGTTGTTTGCCCCCCGCCGCAACGCAAGGGTGATTAATACTAGTTACTACTAATTTTTGACATAAGTATGTAAAATATCCATAATCCCATTTTTCATTGATTTTGAAAATACATCTAAGTATCTAACAATTTAAAATAGCAAAAAATCTGCTCGAGTCATCAAACCGAACCGTTTTGTCGTGTTTGCCCGGTTCGGCCTAACCAACCCAAATGATTTTGTTTATTTTTCATTTTTCATCAAATTGTAGTTGACGGTTCGACCAAAATTTCATCATACCCAAAGATTGGACGATATAATATTTTTTTCATTTTAGTGTGTGACGTGAAAAAAAAAACAATATGTATAAGTAAAAGTTCAACAATTATTTTAAAGACCATAACTTAAATATTCCATGCCTTGCTTTTACGCACTTCCAAAAGGTTCTCTTTATTTCTCTACACATGTACATATTCCCTTATTAATGGATTACTTCCGCTTCATGTCTTGAATTCCTCACAACCAATGGAATCCAATTTTATTCCTTTCATTTCCTTCATCAATTCCATCCATGATTTATTTTCTACATTCTCATGTTTTTGCTCACACCCACTCTTCTCCACCTTTGTTACCATATACACTTTGATTCTTCTTTATGCTCCATCTTTTTTCCTAAAAGTAGTTCTTTCCCCTGTTCTCAATTCGACCGGAATCATACTTCTTTTCCTCTTCAAGTTTGGTGCCAACGAGAGGTCGGGGAAAGATTTAACTTCTCAAGAAATACGAATTCTTGGTTCAAATAAAGATGAACATTTTGAGCAGTCGTCAAACGATGGTAGCAACTCGGCTTTAGATTCAAGTTATGTTCTAGAGTCACCTTTTTTAAAACAAAAAATTGTTGACTTTCCAAACAATCAAATCAATATAACGTTCAAGGCTAATGTGGGACTAGGCTTTGGATCTAATCAAACTAGCACGGAGTGCAAGCCTGATTCTAGGTTATATCTAGAATCCAATCAAGTATACGTTGAGTTTGAGCATGATTTAGTACATCAATCAAATCCCCAATATGATTGCGCCAAAGGGGAGTTACTAGATACAAATTCAATGAAATCATCACAAATGGTTGAGAAAGGAGAGACAAGAATGGAAATGGACTCAATTAAAGTGGATGCAACGATGAAATTTCTTGAATGGAACATGAAAGCACCATTAGAGATCATATATGAAGCATATGAAGGAGAAGAAGAGGACGATGATAGTAATTAATATAACATGGATTCTAGTGAAAAATATGTCATGGGATGTGAGAGATATCCATCCTTGTTGTATTACCCAGAGAGTGATACAGATAGTTCGTCAGATGATGATTTTCCAGTAAACAAAAAGTGGAAAGCACCCGAAAGTGTATTTTTCAAATGGGAAACAGAAGATGATGAAAGAGACGAACTTATAGAGATTTCACTTGATCATTATGGGAAGAGAAGCACTGAATTTTGTCAAGATGAAGAAGATAGTTTAATTGAAATCGACATTTTCCCACAAGAAACTGAATAGTAGCTCACATAATCATTCATATACTATATATGTACGTGCATTTCTAGTAATTTTGTGTCATCAATTGGTTTTTATAAGTGGTTAACTAGTTCAAAGGTTAATTCTCTAACAATCTAGTGCCTAAACTATAAGGCAAGTGGGTGTGGTTTAAAGCCTTTAAGGGCTTTATAGTGCCACGTCAGAGTCAGGTATGCACTACATAAGCGAGAGGTTTTATTATTAACTTGCACGCTGTGGTTTAAATCCACTTTAAAGCCTCCTATTAAACAAAATACAAAAAAATTAAAGAGGAAAAAATCGGATTGGTTGAAAACATTGGGCCTCACCTGCACATGTCAATGGCACTCGTTACTGGGATGGTGCCCCCTCCATAACCCCCCCCCCTCCCTGACGCCTAGGAAATAGAAAAGGGGCGCTATGGGACGTCATTAAAGCTGATGTGGCGTGAAATAGTATACCACACCCAACAATAGCCTAGTAAGAGTTGACAACTACAATTGCTTGAAATTTACATTATGTGTATTTTGGTCATATTGGGTCATTTATTTAACCACGTATGACGTGATAAGTCAAAATTTTATATTTGGTACGAATGTTTAATAAATTACTACTATATTAAGTATCAAATTCTTTTCCTCTCACATAAATACTATTCAACTTTGTACAACCATTTAATACACACGATGCCTCCATACTATCATTTTATACACATGTTAAATGTCTCTAGAAAACGTACTTTCTTTTTTTATTAAATACTTTACTTCGTCACAACCTTCCTCCTCTCCTTAGTCAATTTCTCTCTCTCTCTTTTATTACTAAAGAACAATTAATATTTGCAACAATATATTTATGTATAACATTAAGTTTTATCATTTGAATATGAATTTGGTATACGATCTCACTAAATTGATTATTGGTTTATGAAATTATCCATCCTTTAATTACCTAAAGAAAAAAAGTATCACCACAACACTAATCAGTTTTAGTGTTCGAAAGGCGGATGTCACGTGGTATCTATTAATCTTTTTTTTTCTTTTTGTACAATTTTACAAGATATATTTTACTTTTTTCTGAGATAATTGAGTAAAGTTAATGAAATAAAAGAAATATTTTATTTTTACTATTAATCATAACATTTACATATGGATTTTACTTCTATTTTTTCGATTTAACAAACTTTCAGATTAATAAAATTCTGTTTTGTATAGTTTTTTGCGAGTTAACATGATACAACATGCAAGCGTCGTTCAACGCATTTACGTCTGTTTTTTGTTTGACATAACGGTTCCGTCACAATACGTAGGTCCTGTAAACTCGTAACGCATAATTATATAAAGCTTTTAACTTTTTAGACTATCCATGTAAGTAATTTATACTTCAGTTAATTTGAAACGCAAAAACGACATCACCATTTTTTAAGCCTCCACAATAGATTTAAAGGCACATAGTCGTTTGGTACTTGGGAGCAATTAAGTGTGTTTTTGTTTTAGTCACATTTTATGTTCTCAACATATATAGTGAAATACCCAAAACAAATTTATTCAAAGTTTCTAATAACAATGGTAGCAATTTAATGTTTAAGACTCCGTATATATTAAAATCTAAAATAGTAACAAAATATGAACTACATATTTAGATATGTAACATTTAAAATTTAAAGAACTAAGATAAAAGATGTTGGCGGAGCTATGTTATTAATTTAAAGGTATTCTTAATTTTTTACCGTGCAATTATACAATAATAAATAAGTAAAAACAAATATCTAATAGATTTGTTTTCTTCTTTTTTCATACCTTGAAATCGTTTCATCACATCGTCGTCTTTTAGTTTATCAAAAGTTCCTTTCGACCGCACAAACCATAGCATTTTTCAAATATTCATGGCCCATTCGATTGCCTAAATCCGTCTTGACAAACTTCAATTTAGAAAAAAAAACATCTTTCAATGGTTGTAGTTGTAACTAGTAAAATCAAAGCTAGGGTTCACTACCCGATAAACCAAAGGACAAGAACTGTATTCCGGTTTCCACCATAAGACGAGTAAGATCAATTATTCTGTTCAAGTTTGCAAATCTATCATCATCGCTTATAGTGTGACGAAATGCCTCAACATCACCCAAAAGAGTCCCTATTTCTTGATTAGTAAAATCATTTAGATACATATCAACAAATATCAGTGGATCAAACTTAGAAAACTCGTTACAAGGATTTAAACCCGGCATATTTTTTTTATCAAACTAGTTGTTACCTCACTAAAGAATGTTTAGGTCGTTGGCTTCTGATCTGTATAATCGGCATTTGGTTTTCATTGCTGCCCATAATCACAAATCAAAATGGGCCTTTTTCAATTATAATATTGTAATATGTAGAGGTGCACAAAAAAATACGTATCCGGAACTGACCCCGGTAAAAAAACCCGGAACTAGTTTTTTTAATACCCGTGTATTCTATACCCGAAACCGGAACCGACACTACCCGTAGGGTATGCATTTTGATCTCAGTACCTGGAACTGGAACCGATCATACCCGATTAATACCCGAAATCAGATAAGAACCGGAACTGAAACCAATTATACCCGGCTATACCCGATACATGATTCTAATATCTTTCTTTTAAATTTATATTAGTGTATTTATTTTAGTTTTCTAACATTATACAATGCATATTTAATAACAATAAACAAATATACTAGAAAATAGAATAATAAAAACGCAATAGAGTATTAAAAAATACGAAAATATAGAACTAAAAAATTCAGAAAGAGTGTATAAAAAAACCCGAATTAGGGTAATTTTAATACCCGGTTTCTTAAGAACCGGAACCGAACCCTACCCGAAACCGGGCACATAGGGTATGGTTTTTTGGTCAAATAACCGAAACCGAACCGGTTATAGCAATAACCGATTCCAACTCTTAAAACGAAAAACCGAAACCAATTCCATAATCGGAACCGTTTATTAAATATACCCGGTTTGTGCACCTCTGGTTTTAGGTCTTTAGCTAACTTTATCAATTATATACAAGGCCTACTTTCTACTCTATTCTTGTTAATTTGGGCTTATTTTATCATTCGGGCTTAATTATTCTACAAGTTTTTTATTGTAAAATGTTTAAGCTTATAAAAAGTGCAATTTGGTAATAGCAAGTATCCTATTTTTTGGTTAAAGGTATTCTCATATTTTTAAGGGTATCCTTTGTATAAAACCGAAAAAAAACACTATAAATACGGGGTTAAGATGTAACCCATGCTTCGGCTCCTAATATTGTAGTTCCACCCATTGCAAACAAAAACAAGTGGGATGTTGTATAACAATTAATATATTAACGACATGCTAAACAAAATCCTTTTATCTCAACAAATATGTGGGCGATTTACATAAGTGGATTTAGGTATGACATTGATTTTCTTATTAAAGTACATATAGTATAGTTCATACATGAAAATAAAAAATTTCAATCATTTATAACACTTTATGTAGAAATACCAATACATCCATTTTGCAAAGTATTTTACACAAGATTAACCACTAGGCCATATTATTATAGGGATTAAGACTTGAATTATAACATATATGATAAGCTTAGTTTCTTTTTCCCAGCAAAATTTGGTGAATTATTTCACAGTCTAGACGTGGACCGAACTGTATGTATTTTCACATTGGATAATAGAGGCCTGCTAAGTGGTATTACTAAGTACTATTACGAATTACTTTAGTAAATAATATTAAAACACATAGTAAACTTATAATGTTTTGAAATTGTTTCACTGGTAGCTTTGTCTTTTTCCTAGCGTCGTCTCATGTTATCCATTTCTCTTATAACTTTTGAGATATTGCATTTTCATACGCTTCAAATATACTGTTGAAACATATTTATCAGTATCTACGCTTCTTTATACATTTTACTTAAAATCGAGCCCGTTTACATGTCGACGTAAATTTTATATGAAACCAAGTCGAGTCAAATATGATATATTTTTACTTTTTTTTTCTTTTCATTTTATAAATACGCTTTCATATTTCTTAACATTTTATTCTATAACGACATTTACTTCTATAACGACGTGAATTTTCGTGATTTTAGAATACACTATGCCATGTGCTACATTGGCTTACTTTGTTTTCAGTATAATCCAAACTCAAATAATACCCCACCCAAATCCATCTCTACATTACGGTTCGGGTTCATGGTTTAACCTTAATATTTTTGAGAATATAATTTCTTAGGTTAAATCTATTGGAAAACTATATTTGTGAAATCAAAGGACTGTTTCCACAGGGCCGACCCAAGCCCATTTTACTATCTCTAAATCTATGACACTGATCTTGTTCCTTTGTCATGATCATATAATTAGGTGCAGAGGAATAAGTAGGCTTGGCACATGGGGAAACTATTCCATACCAAAAAACAATCGATACACTGTTGATAATGAACTTGAACCCGATATTTGGGCCTTGGGTCTTAGTAATCCTTGGCGTTGCAGTTTTGACTTGGAAAGGCCTTCTCGCTTCGTATGTGGAGATGTTAGGAAGGTGTGTTTGTTTAGTTAATTTACAATGAAAAACCGAGTATTAGAGGTGGGAAAATGTGCAAGTAGAATAACAGGTCAAAATACGTTCAGGTTGAAACAGGTACTTTTTCTATACAGGTATCGGTGGCTAGGTCTTGTTGACCCATAACATATTTTGTCCACTTTTTCCTTTCAGTTTTAAATAATAGTTTGTTGATTTAGTATGATCACTTGAAAACATTACTACAATAATAATAATAACTTTTGCAAAAATACACTTTAGACGACTTTTGATCCATTTAACCATTTAGTTTTAAGCTCTTTTTTACGTGTTAGAATCATTATCCTAAAATTGTCTGGTCCATAAACATGAAGAACTAAAAAAACTCTCAACCGTTTACAAGAAAGTAGTCAAGAAAGACTTCCTCTAAATCTTAGTAGCTTAAAATATAATATTACGTGTATAGGATATATATGATGAAATTAATATAATCAAGAAAGACAAAACCTAGGGTGGCTTTTATACGAAGGCCCTGTCCCACTCATCCCTCATATGCTCCCAGGGGTACACTCAGCCAACATACATAACTAACAATCTAACATATTTCACGAGTTTCTCAGAAATAACAACATTCTGGAAAAAAATAATTGTTGGATATTTTACTGTAATTTGAGATTGCGTGCGACGTTTAAATAAGAGTGCACGCTTATTTGAATGTCATCGAGACTAACGGGGGATCCAAGGGGGCAGCGCCCCTGGGAGCAGGGTCCAAGGGGCGGCAGCCCCTGGCTGGGGTCGAGCTGGCGGGGTCCAAGGGGCCACCATCGGGATCAAATATACATCCTATTGAAATATCAAGCGATTCGAGTGGGACCAATATTGCAAACAATTCACCTTCGCCCACACTTCTTCTCATCACTCTCAACCACCCCAGTACAAGAAGATGTCCATATGGAACTAGTGGACCAACCTCAACAACCACCTGAACCACCAAGAAGGAAGCGTGGAGCATGTATGTCGGTACGTGTAGGACAAAGGTCGGGATCGCTGCCACCTTTGGCCAACCCCACAATTCAAGAGGACCCACAAATGGGTGAACCCTCTAATGTTTCACCTATTGTGGAACCAACACCAACACCTGCTATACAACCACCACCATCGGGTTACACTAACCCAATCCCCACATATCCAGACACGTCTGGATATGATCCTTTTAACCCGTCTACACCGGTAGACTATCAAGCATGGTCGAAAGACCCATATATGCAAGCAGTTATGCACAACGCACTTTACCCGTCTGCTTTCCCACCTACTTATCCACCAACTGGATATCCAACTTATGGGTACCAGTATCCGGTTATGCCACAACCACAACCACAACCTCCGCCGCCACTTGAGGCCATTAATGAGGCCTTGGAACGAATGAAAGAAATGCAGCAGTAGGCGGAGAAAATGGAAAAGAAGACAAATAAGTTCTTCAAAAAACTATCCAAATTAGTTAAGGGAAAGAAGGACGAGTAAAGTCTCTTCTAATAATATGTAGTCCCTGCGAGCAGGGACATTGTTATTTCTTTAGTCCCTGCATGGACATTTCTATTTCTTTAAAGTCCTTGCATGGATAGTTTATTTCATTTTCTAGTATTGTAATTTCTATTGGAAAATTTATGAAGTATTTGGAATTATATATATGTATTCACCCTCATGAAAACGAGCGTCTCGATTTTACTCAAAATTTATGCTCTGCTATATAATTCCAAAAGATCTTAATGGATTGATTATGCCAAGTGGCGTAGACCACATATTGGCCAAGAAATGATAGTTAAGTACGAAGGGGTCTTCTATCAGGATGGTTAAGGGAAGTTATCCTTCTATCCAGAGGTAAGGGACTAGGTCCAAACCTCTAAGGTCGTTAAGGTCGAAGGTGACCGGGACCATTAATCAATCATTAAGGTACTCTTATGTTAACATTCAGGTAATGTTCATACTCTTGGTAGTGTGACTTGAGGAATCACGCTAGCCTTCAAGGTAATGGACTATGTCCTAACCTTATATAGCCCTTGTGATCTGTTTGATCCCGGCTAAATATAACCAGCGCGGTGATAAAAAATCCATTAGAGATGTATATTAAATAGCCCCTGTGATCTGTTTGATCGCGGCTAAATATCACCAGTGCGGTGATGAATAAGACATCCATTAGAGATGTATTTTATATAGCCCTTGTGATCTGTTTGATCCCGGCTAAATATCACCAGTGCGGTGATGAATAAGACATCCATTAGAGATGTATTTTATATAGCCCTTGTGATCTGTTTGATCCCGGCTAAATATCACCAGTGCGGTGATGAATAGACATCCATTAGAGATGTATTCTATATAGGCCCTGTGATCTGTTTGATCCCGGCTAATATCACCAGTGCGCTGACTAAACATCCAATAGTGAGGTATTGCCCTTATGGCTATGATTAATTTTATATAGCCTATGTGATCTATTCTGATCCCGGCTAATATCACCAGTGCGGTGATTAAACATCTATTAGAGATGTATTGCGCTTTCGGGCTATGATTAATTTTATATAGCCTATGTGATCTAATCTAATCCGGCTAATATCACCAGTGCAATGACTAAACATCCATTAGTGATGAAGTGCCTATGTGCCCTATTATATGGCCGTTAGTGAAAGGCCTATGTGCCATATTTTATGTCTACTAGTGACGGGCCTATGTGCCATATTTATTGTCCATTAGTGACAGGCCTATGTGCCGTATTTTATATCCATTAGTGACAGGCCTATGTGCCATATTTGATGTCCTTTGTGACAAGCCTATGTGCTAAAAATTGTCAAATATGACAATGACAGTTGTGACATTGCGATCCCCTATCTAGTAATAAATGGACTATGTCAAGATTGTAATTTGCCTATGATGGTCCTATTAAGACCTAGGCCAAATATAGTTATATTAAGCCTAAGAGTTGTGATGTCATTCACACTAGTATAGGCAATGTATTTCGCTGAAAGGTCCCGTTCAGTTAAAGACGGATATACTTATAAGTATTTTGTCTCCTGCAAGCCCCGAGACTTTAACGGGGAGAAAGGAGCTGTAGAAGCCTTAAAATGGCTTGACGAGATGGAGACAATTGTAGATATCAGCAACTGTGCTGATAAGGATGTGGTCAAGTATGTATCACAGTCCTTTAAGGGCGATGCCCTAATTTGGTGGAAAGCCATGATTCAGTCTACAGGTAAAGTATACCTGTATAATCTGGGATGGTCCAAGTTTGTGAACCTTATTAAGGAAACCTACTGCCCACCCCATGAGGTGGAGAAATTAGAGACCGACTTCTTGTCTCTTTCTATGAAGAACCTAGATTGTCGGAAATATGCTTCCGATTTCAATTCCCTATCTAGGTTAGTTTCCTATCTAATTACCCCAGAGCCCAAACGCATTGCGTGTTTTATTAATGGGCTAGCGCCCGAGATAAATGGCATGGTAAAGGTTGCTCAGCCTAATACCTATAGGTCTGCTGTAGACCTATCCCTCTCTTTTACCCTTGATCTAGTAAGACAAAAGTCAGTTAAGTCTGAAACTGACGGAAAAAGGAAGAGGGAAGATGACAACACCCAAAGGTTTAATAAGAAAAATAAAGGGGGATTCGGGTTCAAAGGGAATCAAGGCAAGTCGACTGTAATGCCATTTTGCAAGACTTGCAAACGCAGACACTGGGGACAGTGTAATTCTGATTCACAAGCTAGGCCTTGTGGTATTTGTAAAAGGAGAGGGCATAAGACCCTAGATTGTAAAGATCTTAAGGATGCCGTTTGCAACATCTGCAACGAAAAAGGGCATATAAAGACTAACTGTCCTAAGCTTCTTAAGAATAATAACGCAAAGCCTGGAGAGACCAAGAAAGGGAATGCTCGTGCCTTTCAAATAACTGCAAGAGAGGATGTTAATGACGACAATGTCATAACAGGTACATTCCTCATTAACAATATCTATGCTAGAGTTCTTTTCGATTCGGGTGCGGATAAATCATTTGTTGATCATAAGTTTAGTAAACTGTTAAATTTATCCATAAGAACTCTATAAATTTTATGAGATAGAACTTGCCAATGGAACCTTAGAAACTGCTTTTTCCATTCTTGATGGATGCTCTATATCCATTAAGAATCATTCCATCCCTATCTATCTTTTACCAATGAAATTGGCGGGTTCGATGTTGTCTTAGGTATAGACTGGTTATCTTATAACCAAGCCTGTATTGCATGCGATAAAAAGCTCATCGAAATTAAAACCCCATCTGGTGAAATGATCACCATACCCGGAGACTCACACTATGGACTGCTAGACAAGGTATCATTATTTAAGGCATCCAAGTGTTTGAGAAAAGGTTGTATCATCTACATGGCACAAGTCACTATAAATGATCCTAAGCCAAATATGGAAGACCTCTCAGTCATTTCAGAGTATCCCAATGTATTCCCAAAAGAATTACCAGGTCTCCTCCAGACATGCAAGTGGAGTTTAGAATAGATATCCTACCAAGATCAGCACCAGTGGCTAGAGCTCCATATAGGCTAGCACCATCAGAGATGAAGGAATTGAGGACGCAGCTAGACGAACTCTTGGAGAAAGGCTTTATTCAGCCTAGTTCCTCGCCTTGGGGAGCTCCTATTCTGTTTGTAAAGAAGAAAGACAGTTCGATGCGAATGTGCATCGATTACCGAGAGCTAAACAAGCTAACAATTAAGAATAGATATCCTCTTCCCAGGATCGATAATTTATTCGACCAACTTCAAGGGGCTACTTACTTTTCTAAGATCGATTTGGGATCAGGATATCATCAACTGAAGGTTAGAAGTGAAGATGTTCCCAAAACAGCCTTCAGGACCCATTATGGTCACTTTGAATTTCTAGTGATGCCTTTTGGGCTCACAAATGCACCAGCAACGTTCATGGATCTCATGAATAGAGTCTGCAAACCATATTTGGATAAGTTTGTCATTGTCTTCATAGACGACATACTTATTTACTCTCGTAATCAAGCTGATCACGAGAAACATCTTCGGTGCATCTTAGAACTGCTAAGACAAGAGAAGCTCTATGCTAAATTATCTAAATGTGAATTTTGGCTTAGTGAATTCCAATTTCTTGGACATATGGTAAGTGAGCGTGGTATCCAAGTGGATCCCGCCAAGATAGAAGCCATAATGAATTGGGAAGTTCCCAAAACTCCATCTGAAATTCGTAGTTTCTTAGGACAGGCTGGTTATTATAGAAGGTTCATTGAGAACTTTTCAAGAATAGCCACTCCTCTAACTACCTTGACCCGTAAGAATGTTAAGTAAAATTGGGGTCCAAAGCAACAAGAATCTTTTGAGGTTTTTAAACACAAGTTGAGCAACGCTCTGGTGTTATCTCTACCTGAGGGTATTGAGAATTTTGTTGTCTATTGTGATGCATCACACACCGGTATCAGCTGTGTGCTAATGCAAAATGGTAAGGTAATTGCTTATGCATCACGACAATTAAAGGTGCATGAAAAGAATTACACCACCCATGATTAGAACTGGGTGCCGTTGTATTTGCACTAAAGCTATGGAGACATTACTTGTATGGTACAAAGTGTGTTATATACACAGACCATAAGAGTCTCCAACACCTGTTCAATCAAAAAGAATTGAACATGCGACAACGCCTTTGGATGGAAACACTTAATGATTATGATTGCGAGATTCGCTACCATCCCGGCAAGGCAAATGTCATTGCCGACGCCTTAAGTCACAAGGAAAGAATTAAGCCCATTAGGATTAATGCAAAGAGCATTGAGCTCAAAAATAGCTTGAATGAAAAGCTATTAGATGCGCAAAAGCAAGCCCTATTAGAGGTTAATATTCCTAATGAGGGATTAGGCGGAACTATTGATCAGTTAACGCCTGGGAAAATGGAATCCTTAGATTTAATGATAGAATTTGGGTTCCAGTCTTTGGAGAACTTAGAGATCTAATCCTCCAAGAAGCACACAACACAAGATACTCAGTTCACCCAGGTGGTGACAAAATGTATCAAGATCTGAAGAAGAATTATTGGTGGATGGGTTTGAAGAAATCCATAGCCACTTATGTAGCTAAGTGTCTGATGTGTTCACAAGTTAAGGCAGAACATCAAAAACCATCAGGACTTCTAGAACAGCTTGAGATTCCCACTTGGAAATGGGAAATGGTAACTATGGACCAAGTTACCCAAAACCAAAAGTGGAAATGACACTATTTGGGTCATTGTAGATAGGCTGACCAAGTCAGCACATTTTTTGCCAATTAAGGAAACGTATAATTCAGACAAATTAACTAAGTTGTATGTGAACAAGATTGTGTCCCTACACGGTGTGCCGGTATCTATTGTATCTGACAGAAATACTAGATACACATCTCACTTTTGAAAAAGTTTCCAACAATCGTTAGGCACACGGTTAAATTTCAGTACGGCTTACCATCCACAGACTGATGGTCAAAGTGAGCGTACTATCCAGACACTGGAAGACATGCTTAGGGCATGTGTGATTGATTTAGGTGGAAGTTGGGATGACCACTTACCCCTAATAGAATTCTCCTATAATAATAGCTATCATACGAGTATCAAGGCTACTCAATTTGAGGCCTTGTATGGGAGAAAATGTAGAACGCCCGTATGTTGGGCAGAAGTTGGGGAAGCCCAACTATCAGGACCAGAGATTGTCCTGGAGACCACGGAAAAGATTGTGCAAATCCGTGATCATCTTAAAGCTGCCAGGGATAGGCAGAAGAGCTATGCTGACAAGAGGCATAAACCTCTTAAGTTCCAAGTAGGGGACAAGGTCATGCTAAAAGTATCACCCTGGAAAGGTGTGATGCGTTTTGGAAAGAAGGGTAAATTGAGCCCAAGATATATTGGACCCTTCGAGATAATCGAATGTGTCGGCACTGTAGCTTATAAGCTCAGGTTGCCTGAGGAGCTTAGTGGAATCCATGATGTATTCCACATATCAAATCTTAAGAAATGCCTAGCTGATGAGTCGCTAGCAATGTCGCACGAGGATGTGCAAATTGATGAAAACCTGAGGTTCATTGAGAAACCAATTTCGATCGAGGATCGACAGGTTAAGAAGCTCCGAAGAAAAATGATACCTATAGTAAAGGTTAAGTGGGACACCTTTAGAGGTCCCGAGTATACATGGGAGGTCGATTCCACTATGCGACAAAAGTACCCCCATCTTTTTGAATAAAATTTCGAGGTCGAGATTTCTTTTAAGGGGGTGAGGATGTAACACCCTGTAAAATCGTGTCCAATAGTATAGTGACACGTGTTGTATTTAAATATAGTCTGTTAAAGACCAATAAGGACTAAAAGCGTCAACATGCTCAGACGGAGCCTCTGAGTGACGGTCCGATGTCAACATGCATAAATAACAGCCTCCGAGTGACTGATATGTCAACATGCTTAAATCATTAGCCTCTAAGTGACTGATATGTCAACATGCTTGAAATTTGGCCTCTGAGTGACTGATATGTCAACATGCCCAGCCTCTGAGTGACATCGAAATCAACATGCTTATAATAAGCCTCTGAGTGATCTTTTGTAAAGTCCTAACTCTCATTCGTGCCATTTGTTGGACGAGAGGGTTCAATTTTGTAAATATGTGAAAGTTGGATGATGGAGGGATTAAAAGTGTCAGCATGTTAATTTATACCTCTGAGTGACCTTTTAACGAACCGAGAGCTCGATAATGTCCGGGCATAATCCCGAGTATGCCAAGGATTGGCTACGGAGGGCTAAAAGTGCCAAAAAGGTGTTCAAAAAGGTTTTTAGAAGCTTTTTAAAGTTAAGGGGCTAAAGTGTCAAACATTGAAACTGGCCAAGGGGCGGTCGCAGGCCGCGAGAGACCAGGCCTGGGTCTCTCGCATGATGCGAGAAAGGCTCTGCTGCAGAAAGTTTGTTTGGCAGCCAAGCAAAACTCCACAAAACCATTAATTCAAAACCATGGACTTGTAATCAGCTATGCCACGTTTTGGGACACTTGTAAGCTTCCTCTTACACCCCTAAACACCTGGCTTAACCTCCTTTGAGCTCTCCAACTATAAATAGGTGCTTAAGTTCATATTCTAACTTGCACCTTTCTCATTAATTCACTCTTCTCCCTCCTCTGGAAGTTCCTAGCTAAAAGAAGTATCCAACTTAGTTCTCTTGCATTGTAGGAACCTCTTGTAGGTGTTCCTTGCTCTTGCATTTTCGTTTATAGGCTTTTATAGCCAAAAGTCAAGCGTTTTCGGAAAACGCTTTGACTTTCTGTTAAGACCATTATGGTCCAGCCATTGTTCGTAACGAACATGGCTAAGTGATCGTAATAATGTTGTTATTAATCCCTATAAAAGGCACCTCCTGAAGATCACGTTTGCTAGACCAATTGACGGGTCAAAGTTATGATATTAAAAAGTCAAATAAGCCATTTTTCGGAAAATCATAAATTAATCTTATACATGTTATGAAACCTGTTTTGACACTTACACAAGTTGGTAATAATTATTAGAATATGTAAGAATATGTTCGGCTCGTCAATTTCAGTTCTAGGGTCGGTTCGCAACCGAAAGTCACGAAATTTGACTTCTGCTTTGACTTTTGATTCTGACCCGATTTAGATTAGTTATCTACTGATCTAAAGTTTCATTATGATCATAATATAATGTAGCATAACCCTCTGAGGTTATATTACATGATCATAATCAGAATCCAAGTTTATGCTCAAGTTCCATAATTATGCCATCTTTGACCAAAATGCCATTTTTGTATAAAACAAGCTTTTAAATGGTAATGAACTTGAAATGAGTTTTCTATTGATGTAATATTATAAGTATGATTATTTGGGATGTTAAACCATGTTATAAACTGAGTTTTCAAGCAAATCCTTAAACTATGTCGATAAATGGCGAATTTAGCCCTTGTGGCTCATAAAATAGTTTTAATCAAATCTTTTTAAGGTAAGTCTTTTACCTACTGATATGTTATATTAAATAACATATCTAAGATATTTTAATATGACCTTAACATCAGTTTTCGTAAGAATCACATAAAGACGCCATTTTACGACATAAGCGCCGTTTAGGCGCATAGTATGGTTTTAAACCATATTATTGACCAAGACTTGATACCTACTGATTCAAAAACTTCTTTTAAACATATTTACAGTAGGTACATGTTATAAGCTCAGAATCCCAAATAATTTATAAACTATGTGTAAAATGACCAAAATGCCCTTTCGGTGCATAGTTTGGTCATAAAAGATAATTTACCCATATAATTGATATCCTACTGATATTATATCATAAATAAAGTATATTTCCAGAATACTTGTAATCATAACATTAATTTATATTCAAGTTCCTTTTATATGGTATGAAATTACCAAAACGCCCTTATGAGGCATAATTACATTTTAAAACCTTAACGGGCATACAAGTTGATATCCTACTGATATCTTAACTTATTTAAAGTATAATGGTATATAGAACTTGTCCATAACTTATTCGGTTACCCGATATCGCTATTATGCGCACAGTTACGTATATGTAACTATTTTACGGAAATATACCGAAACGGGTTTAACCTTGTCATTTAAGTTTCAAAATCCAGAATGTATATAGTTTACCCATATTATACAAGTAAGTACTTGTCGGGATTAAACTACATTCTATGATCATCGTTTAATAAAGCGTTATACGTAATGATCATGTACACTATTCGGTTTTTAAGACCGTTAGTATTTAATTGGCTAGCTTATGCCATAATCCAGACTAGAGCCTTGCCGGTAAATGCTATCTGCACTTGGTACTTTTGTATACGGCTGAGTTATTTAAAAATAAAAGAAGAAGACTAGCTCAGGTAAATACTCTCGACTTATTTTCCCCATACGGGCTTGGATACGGTAAATTATTACCGCTTGGTCCAAAATGGGGTCAATCGAATGCCCGCTTGTGGCTAGTAAACCCGCATATTTCGTTTTAATCAGTTTTGTTTGATAACTTAAATATCAGGGGTTAAATTACCGTGTCCTGGATATCCTCGGCTCAATACAATAGTTATTGGCCACGACCTTGGGTGTAGGCATACACCTGACAGACGCTCATATGCAATATTCCCAAAGACGTTTGGGGATGACTCCTTTGTGAGTCCTGAGTGGTGTGTATTTAATCATGTCTCGCTTTCTGTACTGGGCCCTGTATGTATTGACAAACATGTGAATCTTATACAAGGTTGTAAGGTCAACTTTCCCAAGTTAATAAAAGATTTTGTCCCATTTTGCACTTAAAAACCATTTTAAAGTTTTCAAATGAGTCAGTTGGGTGTATTTACCAGCGTAAGCTGACGTATCGTCCAAAGGCTAAACTGTAGGTACAATACGAAATAGGCTGGAAGCTGCTCGATAGTGAATAAGAGGATCTTGCAAATCCTTAGATCTGCTCTAAAGTCTGTTTTGTATTCTTTCTTTTACATTTTAATGATCCGCCTGTGGATCTTCTATTACAAGCCTGTATATTATTTTATTTCGAACAATTGTGTTTGTAATAGTAATTTTACTCCAAGACTTCCGCTGTGTCATGTTTAATTGACAATGATGTTATCAACTGACGTCACAATACTCCCCACCCGGGCCCACCAGTGTATGGATTTGGATAGGAAATCCGGGGTGTGACATGCGGGACTGTATCCCTGCTATCTCATGGCCAAGGGTAGCGTTGCCTCCAAAAAAGTACATGCCACATTTTGGTTTGGCATTTTCGAAACAATATTAGCCATTCGACCTATAAAACTTTCATCAGAACCGGTGAAATCAAACTACAAACATTCCTAGTATTCAACAAGACACTTTAATAAACTCATTAAATACCTTTGTACAATGGAATTGACATTTGAGTAGATATATTTGATTTTTTAGTTTATCAATACGAACACAATGCGAGTAAACCGATACGGTGAACCCTCGTCGGTAAAACCATTTACTTCGTGAGAGAGGCATACTTTGAAGTTTTGATTATGTTTTCAAGGATTAAAACAACGAGTCTACAAATGAATGTACTCTCTTAAAGAAACGGTTGTGTTGTGGTTTGAGATAGAAGAGGTCCCCGGTGTCACGCCGATGATACTGAAGAAGCCGGCAGTATCGCCAGTAAGTTGAATCCTTCAGTTCCGTACCATTTTGATTTCAAATGTTATTAGATTTTAATTAACATTGTGCGCTTGCTTGTAGAACAACCTCATAAACCAGTGAAACCCTTGGCTGGTGATGAAGGACGTATAGTAAAGAGTAAGTTCTTAATATGTCCCATGCATTTGTGTTGATTTACGTCTTTTGACTATTTTTTAATGGTCTCATAATCTGATTAGTAGATCAAGATCCTAACACGGCTAGTTTAGGATTTAGCCCGGTTCTTAGTTATTTAACTGGAGAAACAAATCTTAGCAGCTAGTTTTTGGATCATGCTACCACATGTGAGTGAACTTCTAAGAGGAAAACCTAACCACACATTGTCTTCTCCGTCTTCATCCAGACCTGCATTAGCGTGAAAGCTCATTAGAAGGGGTCAAAGAACGAGATCTCTGAACCACCCTCTAACGCTGAAGACAGTGTTTGGTTCATGATTGATAAGCTTAAGCATTAAGGGTAAGTTAGAGTAGGGTTAGGGTAAATAGAAGAATATCTATTTCTCAGAAGTGAAACCTCCTGTCCTCCTTTAGGTAGTGAACAGTTAGGGGTTTCCATGGGCTTCTGTGCCTTTGGGCCAAAAACCATTGTGCCTGACCCAGTTTAGGGACATTCCTCTACAAGTCCCCCTAATTTGGTATGATGTAGCCCAACCCACATTTTGCTAGACTGGTCATTTGTTATCGCTGTGTTCTTTTTCGATTATCATAAAGGGTGCTCTATGTTTGGTCACGGGCTTTAAGGTAGGCTGTTAGGGGCAGATTCATGCTATCAACAAGGGGTGCACAGGCACCCCCTCAGTTTGGTCTTTTACCATAGAAAGGTCTAATAGGTTGAGAATAAAAACGTTCTAAAAAATCCAAAGGCACCAGTGAAAACATTCAAAGGCACCCAACAAGAAAGTTTCAAATATAGAGCAAAATATAAATTTGAAAAAACCGATGAGAGGTGTAATTGATAACTACTCTGTTTTTCTTGTTCCTGCGAAAGAGTGGTTGGGATTTGGGAAGATGAAGTTTGAAGAAGGTTGAGAAATGCAGTATTATTTACACTTTTACCCCCAAAATACTGTTTGTGACTTGGTGTCTTATTTATTCTCCATGGCCATACTTTTGACATTTAACAATAATAATGTCTAAACTTTAGTCTACTCGTTACGTTTTTTAATATATATTTCTTTTAAGTTTTTTTTATGTTAGTTAAATTTAATTAATAATCTATTAATCCGTATGAATTTTTTTAGCAGATTTCAGGATCATTTATAAAGTTATTATATTATACATGACTAATTATTTAATTAAAAGAAATTAGATGAGGAAATTTAATCTAAACCCATTTTGACCCAAATAAAATTTAACTTGCTATAAATTGACACATTCTTACCCAAACCCGGAACCCAACCCACCATGCCTGTTTTGCCAAACCTATTTAAATCCACATACATGATTAAATGGACACAATTTTGCACTCTCTCAACAAAATTGCTAGATCTGCCACTGTAGGCTGTACATGACGGCGAGTATTTTCAACCAATATATATGTTCTAGATGGACATTTGGTCATGTCTACTAGTTTTACTCATCCGTATATATATGGAACATGAATTATGGATGATACACTAAGGCATGTTAACAAGTGCTCATATGTATAATGAGCATTTAATCCAGATTTTTTTATTTGAGCTTTATAATGTGGAGCGAAGCTAGATAAAAATATGGCGCGATATGCAGTGTCAATGTGACTATGTAACCGCATGCTGATGTGGTATGTGAGCGAATGATGGTGATTTGAGTAACACAATGTTATGCTCTTGGCCCGCACAATTTACTTTTTTCAATAACCCAAATGTTGTAACAATCACATAGTATGAATGAACACCTTGTCGAAATACTAAAGTTTACATAATATGTGTGGCGTTAATAAACACTTGTTGACATAATAAAGTGTTTATACGTGCATAGTGTGGATGATGAAAATTTATTGAAATAATAAAGTTTTTATAAGCATATAGCGTAAATGAACATTTTTTTTATCGGCAAGGAACGACGTACCAACCACCGTGACACCGGGCGCTGTGGCCAAGGTTGACCACCAACCCCTTGCTCTCCCAGATGCGCGGAAACCCGACCTCCACCCGCCTGAAGGCATGACAGTGGAATAATCGATAAAACCTCGCATCCTATCCAAGTCAAACCGGCGCCACCCGTATTCGCTCTTCACCTGGATGCCGCAGAAAATAGTGAGGAGAGTGGGAATCGAACCTAGGTCACAAGGAACACCAATTCTTTCCCCAACCACTCCACCACTACTTCATTAGCGTTAATGAACATTTTTTTAACAACATATCACAATCTGCGACTAACGAGCTTGTGCCGAACAAATGTTCTCAAAGGCTTGCGCATGAATAGCAAACCCAACACGCAACTAACGAGCCTCTATAAACTTTAAAAGGTTTGCACACGAGTGAGTAACCACGGTGAACGGCTAACTAATCTTAAATTTTTAGAAGGTTTGTTGCGAGTGGGAAACCACGTTGCGCGGCTAACGAACCTTAATAATTTTTAGAAGGTTTTCACGCAAGTGGAAAACCCCAATGCGCAATTTACAATCCATAATCTTTTAGAAGATTTACGTGCCATTGGGAAACCTCGATGCGCATGCACGGCTAGCGAACCTTGATACTTTTAGAAGGTTTTTGTGTGAGTGGGGAACCATGGTCTGCGGCTAACGAACCTTAATTATTTTTAAGTGTTCACGCGCGAGTGGGAAATCACGGTGTGCGACCAACAAACCTTATTGATTTTTAGAAGGTTTGTGAGTGAGTGGGTAACCACGGTGCACAACTAATGAGCGTGAGGTGAACATAAACATCATGTCAAGCGCATAGTCATGGCCCGATGTATTCCCACAGTCCTTAACCCATATTATCACATCCTTTGACCTATTTAAGTCATATAACATTATATGTCTCGTAGGGGTATGTTGTCCATAAACAAAGGCAATGGAATGTTTTGCTTGTCTCATATTGTATACGAGTCGTATAACATTTTCTATGTTGTAGACAACTATATACGATCAATATGATGTTATACAACCAAACTCTAATTTTAGGTTTTTGAGGGTTTTAAACATTTATACAAGCCATATAATGTTATACGACTCGTACATATTTAAAGTTTTTTAAGTAAATTTGTAAATCGAAAACGTACGACGAGTTTTCGTTGATATATGAGTTTATTAGCGATAAATGTACAAGTGTTGAATAATGTCCGACTTTATTAGCAAAAATCGAGTTATACGTATAATTATTGGTAGTAGTCATCAATTATGATTACGTTACTGATGTGCACATAGTTGCACATATTTTCTACATTTAATACCCATTTTAAGATTGTTTTCTTGAAAATATTAGTAATTTAGTTATAATTTGTTTACTTTGTTTTTTTGGGCAATCGAGCCGCAAAATGACAAAAGAAGTGAAAAACAAAGAAAAATCAAGAGAAAGGTTAAGTTGCAGCTCAACACACGAGTCATGCCTACAGGACACGCCCTGTAACAATGTGCTATTTTCAGGTTACTATTTTTTAGTAAGTCATATGTATACACATTACTAGATCGAGTCTTGATAAGTTACGTGTAGAACTCACTAAGACGATACATGATTTCTACTATTCTATGACTCGAGTGGCACTCAATTAAACATCACTCGAACAAACCCGAACTTGATTCCAATAGCACCTAGTGAACGTGATTCGAACAAGCCCGAATAGTGATGATAATACAAGAAAAAATGCTATGAAATATATTTCACTGGCTATATTAGAAACTCGTAGATAAACTACAAAAATTAAATAATCCGCAGACATAGTCGCATATTTAATAGTTTTATAACGTCTACAATAGCACCTAGTGAATGCGATTCGAACAAGCCCGAATGGTGGTGATAATACGAGAAAAAATGCTATGAAATATATTTCACTAGCCCGAATGGTTGTGATAATTATTTTATTTATGGAACTTATTATTAACTAACTCATGAGAATTTTAAGAAATTTAATATCTCATATTGGAGGTTATCAAAATTACTGGAGGTTATCATTCCATGCGATTTTTAATATCTTCTTCATAAATCAATTGCCAGATAAAAATAATGGGTTCTTCAACAAGTTCTTGACGTGTGTTTTACCAGTTAAATGTTATTGTTAATGTGTTATAATTCCCTTGGTATTAAATGTTGTTTTAATTAATGAAATGCAGTGGGACATATTGATATTGTGTTTTACCAGTTGATGGTTAATAAACGCAGTTCACTGAGAGATATTTAGTGTTTTAGTAGATAAACACAATGTGACGAACCAGATGAAATACACTGTCTCGACGCCTTGTTTTATCGGTTTCTAGTTTCTTCACATTGTGTTTGCCATAGTTTTGTGTTTTACTACACATGAAGTTGGATATGGTTGTGTTTCATAGTAGTGTGTTTTAGTGATAAAACACAATGTGATAAACCAGATGAAATACGAATTGAATGTGCTTTAGAACAAGATGATGAATTGCGAATGGAATGATAAACATGGTATCAATCGTGCTTAGATTTCAATCCAAATTTGTGATCTTGATACATGATTTTAGTTATTTTTGGCATGAAAGAGGGTTTTCTATAATTGGGTTAGAGAGTGAGAGGGAAAATCGCGAGATTGAGGGGGTGTCTTATTTATAACAGTTATTTGATTGATTTAAAACACGTAAAATAACAAGACTACCCCTAACCTATTATGACAATTAATTAATGACAAACAAATATTACAAAAATGTCACTGACTTGATCTTTACCATTAAACACACACATTGGATGGATCAACTCGCTTCATACACTTTGTAGGAAAACATACTTTGCGCAGGAACCCTACTCATATATATATATATATATATATATATATATATATGGTAGGGTTCTAGAGTAAACAGTAGATTGAGAGTGAAATGTGTGAACTAATCTGAGCCATTTGATTATACATCTAGAGATTTTTAAACAATGGCAAGATTCATTATAATGTTGTAAGTTCTCTTTAAATTAATTGACAGAAGGGTATTTGCGTCTTTTGTAAATTGCATTTATTAAACAATATAATCAAAATTCCTAAAATCTTGCTAATTTTCGTATATACAAGATACACAGTTGTTAGTGTATACACATGTGTACAGTCTCGATAGTATTAGTTTATACAAGATACACAGATGTTAGTTTATACACATGTTTACAGTCTCACTAACTATCAATTTAGACAAGATACACAGCTGTTAGTTTATACACATATGTACTTGAATAATACACATGTGTATAAATTTGGTTTATACCGACCTGTGGAACAAGATGCAATTATACACAAGTGTATAGGTCTTGTATATACTGACCTACATACACATATGTAAAAATTCATAATTTAATTAGGTTTAATATTTAATTTTAAAAAGAACATAAGAGTTTATCTTAAAATAAACTTTAGCCCTTTAATCTCTTACAATTAAAATAATAGAGAAATAATTAAAAATGAGAGAGAGAGAGAGTTAAAGATGAGAAAATTAAGAGATTTTAATTAAAAATATTGACTAATATCAATCTTACCATTTTAATATAAAAAAAGATCAAAGGCCAAGATTAGTTCACTCTCAAGAAGTTGTTCACAAATGATTGATAAACTAGACAACGTGCACGTTCCTTACTAGTATATATATATATATATATATTATCAAACGAAATGATTGATAAACTAGACAACGTGCACGTTCCTTACTTGTGTGTGTGTGTGTGTATATACACACACACACAAGTAAGGAACGTGCACGTTGTCTAGTTTATCAATCATTTCGTTTGATATATATATATATACTAGTAAGGAACGTGCACGTTGTCTAGTTTATCGATCATTTGTTTGATGTTAGGTTGTGAATTACTTAAAAGAATTAACTATACCATGAGTAAAGATTTTATCGAAATAAGAAAGTAAAGCAACAAATTGAAATGAAAATGATTGGTCTTGCACTTAAATGTTTCAGCACCTTAGGATGGTATATCAAAAGTGTGATGAATGGTGTAAAAATTTTAAGAAGTCAACTGTGATGACCGTGTCTGTCTATTTTCTCAACTATAATTGGACAAGTAAAAATCTGTAGACCATTAACATAAACAGCTTTTCGCACATAAACCATCTAAAGTATGTTGGCAAACGATATTATATTACATTGTCATAAATTTTGGCTTCAACGTTCCTGGCACGATGATCAGTATGCATCCTGGCCACCCCCAAGCACCACCTGAAAGGTTTCATAAATGTTATATGTTGCATAGCGAGTCCTTAGTTAATTTACTAACACACAAAACACATTACTAAGGCAAAAGTACTAAATGTTTTTGAACAAAACCAATATAACAATTGCCTTATAATGGTTGCTAATTAGCATGAAGATAAATTTGAGTTGAAACCTCACCAAAAAAGAACGTCGTAATTTCTAGAAAAGACCCAACATGTGTGGCAAAATTTTCAAATCTGAGAGAGTATGCATATCTTTTTTAAGTTTCGACTCGCCATAACATTACTATGAAGGTGGAGATGACGCTCCTTTCATGTCTCTTCCAATCTTGTATTGACACATCTTTTTACCCTAAACAACCATAACACCACTAAATCACTGGTAGCACTCCTTTCATCCACCCTAGAACCAAGCATCCCACCCATTTACTCTATCCACCAACTATTCACATAGTTTTCATAAGCTTTTAACGGGTTCTACTACCCTCAAATCTAGCTGCCCAAAGTACCTCGGGGGTGGCGACAGTGTACCCGCTAGGACAAGTATCCTAGATCTCTTACCTGCATGACACCCCCTCCACCTTGACTGAGATGGTCATAGAGTTCACTAACCCTAAGAAGTTACATTTTTCTCTTCAATAATTGTTCCCTAAAGATTAGTGACTTATCGGGCCATTGACAATAAATAATAAACAATAAATAATCTAATAATTAAAACCTATAGTGATGATGCTGAAACTGATATTGATGGTCAATGCCACAATGAAGTCACCTTAGTCAAAATTGACATAATAGTAGGATTAATCGATGCCTAATATGTATCTACAACTTGCTCCTGAAATATATATTATACTAACTGTTCTTGTTCGATTAGCTTGATAATTTATCAAGACCAAAAGTTTAAAAAAAAAAACTAAATGTTCCTAGGATTGGAAGACAAGCTGATTAACATTTTCATAACTCAAAATATAATATAAGTGCAAATCATGAACATACACATAATTAGGTGCACCAATTCGTAATATACACAACACACTACAGTATATAGCATAACTAAAGATCAAATCTTGAACATATAAGAAAAACAAATGAACTCTCAAGGACAAGTTATCATATGATTAGATATACCAATTCAAATATAAAGAGCAACTACAACATATATCTTGAAAGACAGAGATTATTTGGAGTATCTTATAAACTTACATGGTGAAGTAAGACATCACAAAAGCATTGACTGCGCACTCAGTAGTGTATGTCATAATCAACGTCAATGATCTGCCCAGAGCTATTTATTTGAAAGAAAATGTGACAATAATAAGAAGATGTTGGTTTAACGTGACTACCAAAATTAAAAATATATTCTTGTGAAAGTTGGGAACATAGTACATGCATATTACCTTTGTTGACTTATCTAGAGACCCGGTGAGAAATATGTGAAGAATCACTTGATTTTGCAAGTGATGTAACTGTCTTTTTGTGGCAAAATGTAGAAATTTTCCAGTCTGTCAGTTTAAAAAAAATTAATTTTAGGGTTGATGACGTGGGTACTCGGAGATCCCAGTCAGCAAAATCAAGGTTAATAACAATCGCAAGTAAACAATAAAGAATACTAAACATAAACTAAAAGTAAGAAGCTGAAAGTCGGAAGCTGGAAGCTTCCAACGAAAAGCTGATACACCAATGGTTGGTGACAGGCAGCTAAGGTTACTGTATAACCTTGGAACTTGAATTAGACTTCTCCCCAAAACACATAAAGGTTGTACTCGAGACACATAAACCTGAATCTTACCTAAAGAGGCAAAGCTAACCCTACAAGCAACGTCAAGGGAGGATAAGCTTACCAAGACTAGAAGGTACCATCTGGCACAAGGCTCCCTTGGGCAGAGCAATCTGCCTATAAAAGGGGAGTCTTGTTCAGCCTAAAGTTAGTCCACTTCTCTCATTCTCACTCTAAATTCTTATCCTTTCATTTCGCTAAGACTCTTAAGAACAATCCAATGATTCTCACGCCTTTTGGAGCTGATCATGGACCTTCCCTCTGCCATACCCTTGTTGCTTTAACAAGTTGCATCTAACGTGGGGTTGCGCTACTTAGAAGAGTATTTTCCGGTAGTACATGCCTATTTCTAAGTTACCTTCCTTTATAGCCGGAAAGGATCATCATCCGAAGAAAGTTTCGAGCAGTTCCCTGCCTCCGTCTAGCCTTCCGGCTACTCCCGGAGTTGGCAGCTGCTCCACCAACACGGACGGACTTCATGTCGCACCAGTAACACAAGATGCACAGCAGTTCCAGATACCTCCTACACGGGCTATACCATCTTCACCAAGTAAATTACTTCTCCCGGTTGAAACCATGGAAATAACCCCGGAGGTAGTGAGGAGTAACTTTATACAATTGAGGGAGCTCTTAACGGGTATGTTCGAGAGGAACAAACCAAATGAGTTAGGATACGTTTATCTTATGATGAACCAGAGGTTATGCTCTCCCTTATGCCTCTTCCGTTGTGCACCACTACATCTCCAGGTGTAAGTCGAGCAGGACCTAATCTAACCCAAATCCATATCTCATGCATGATAGGTCACTCTAGACAGGGAGCTATCACACTAGCTCCCCTCTTTTCAATCCGAGAAGCCCAGAGCATACTGTCGAACAGCTTCTCCAACAGGCTCAAGGTGCTCCCCCACATCCACAGACAACCTTTGAAAAAGCACTTAGATCGTTGCGTTTAGCTAGCAGAGCTATAGCTGCAAGCCTGTCACCATCCTCAAGCTTTCAACATAGCTTCCCCATGTACACTGTCCAGTATCCCTAAGTAGCTGCCTTCCAGGCTCAGCTAAGCCAACAGCTTATATGATATTAGATCTAGCAAGCTACTCAGGCTGGACCACAAGCTCGGGTCCAAGCTAGTACCCAAGCAGGCACCAGCACGAGCGGAGCAGGGGTAAACCTTGATATACCCTCCATGCCTTACAAGCCAAGCTCATTATCATTCTTCTCCGAAGTAATAGCTAACTATGTCTTTCAAACCAAGATAAAGATGCCATCTAACATCAAGACATATAATGGCTTGGAAGACCCTGAGGACCATCTCCATGTCTTCCGGGGGTAGCTATTGTTGAACGATGGAATAATGCTGAGTTGCCACATGTTTATGCAAACTCTCATTGGACCAGCTAGGTTATGGTTCTGTTTGCTCCCCACTAGAAGCATAACATCTTTCAATAACCTACACAAAAGCTTCCTAGCTAACTCCACCCCTCAAAAGAGATGCAATAGGGATGCAACTGTCATGCATCAAATTCAACAGAAAGATAATGAGGATCTGCGAGCCTTCATAGAGAGGTTCAAAAGGGAATGATTGATGTATAGAGGGGCAACTGAAAAGATGAGGGGATCAACCTTTTTGAACGCCATAAAACCCAAGAAGCTTCTAAGGAGGTTTCATGAAAACAACCCTAGACAATGGAAGAGGCTTTCAAGAGGTAGAATCCTTTCTAAAAGGCGAAGAAGCTTTAGAAAAACAAGCTTCCAAGAAGAGGAAACAAGGAAGTTGGAGGAAGCCACCTCCCTCCTCCAAAAGGTCAAGGTTCCAACCCTTCGTAGAACGGCGGCCGTTCAGGTCCTACGAGGGAAGAAGATTTGAAGATATTAGAAGATTTCCCCATCCAAGCAAGAATCTTCACAAAGATAAATACATCTTTACTCTCCTCACCAAGACGCCCTGAGAAATCTTATCAACGGAGGAAGTCAAGTACAACTTCCGACCTCCTAGACCCCTCACCAAACTTGTCACACACCCCGACCCGCAGCGGAAAACGTGATCGGGGCATGATTGGGTTATCATCAAAGCTCATGACATTTATTAAGCGTTTCATATTCATTAATACAAATTAAATGGAAATTTACAATGATTGCTACAACATGATCTAACTAACAATCTAAACTTCTTTGTTCTCTTATAAGGAATATCCTATGTTTTCCTTGCTTCAACCTGTTCCACCTGTATCATGTGTAAAAAGGTTTTTGGATCAACATAATATTGGCGAGTGAATCCTATGGAAAACATTTGAGCAAATTTATTTAAATTGATTATGAAATATGTGCACAACCAAACATGAGTAAAAATAGATGTAACTTAATCGACAATCATAAGATGTTAAATGAAACGCTCATGAATAATAACGGAACAATTAAAGGCACGCGATGCTCAACTCGTCTCTCACGAGGAACTGAGGGGCCTGATGAATGAATTGCATAAACATGATAATATGAATGACACAACTACAAACAATATAAACTCAATGATACACACATGAACAATAATGAATTTGAATTGAAGCACGCGATGTTCTACTCGTCTCCCACGAGGAACTGATGGGCTTAATGTATGAGTTTCATATAATTTGACAAAAGGAATATAAGTAAATCACAACAATAAAAACAATCTAAGTTTAAGTCATGATGTGGTATGGCACAAGTTTAAATAAATAAATTAATTATTTTCATAACACATGACACACCCCAAAACGTGTAATTTAAAAGGGGGAATTGTAAGATTCACTCACAGTGGTTGCGTTCGGTTGTTGATGTTGAATGTACGCGAAGTGGTTTTAACCACGAGTGAGATTAACCTAGATAAATCGCATTATGGTTTGGTAAGTAACGGATTTTATTAATCTATTTTAGTAGGATTGTTGGTGTATTTTCGTGAGTTTGAGGCTATTTTCTAACCTTAAAAATGTTATTTTTAAGTATTTTTAATTGATTTTTAATTAAAATAATTAAATAAAAAATAATAAAAATTTGATTTTTTTCTGACCGTTGACCGTTTGACTGACCGTTGACCTGACCGTTGACCGGTTCAATTCGGAATACAAGTGCGCTGAGTGAGGCTCGAACCTGAGACCTCCCGTACGCGTGCACGCAGCTCTACCAACTGAGCTACGTGTCTAACCCGTTATAAATCTGATTTTAATTATATATATATTAATTAGTTTAAACCGAAAATTATTTTATTCTAAAAATAGTTTTAAGTCAATTCGGCGGTGCGCTCCACAGGTCTCGAACCCGGGACCTGTGGTTTAATCTAACACACAGTCCACCGCTGGACTGTGTGTTAAACATGTTATATAATTCGACTTTTATTATACTTAAATACAAATTAGATATTTCCTTTTCTGCCTTATTTAAAAAGAAGAGGTAATTGTCCGAGTCGGTGCAGAAGACCGGACTCGAACTCGTGACCAGTGATATAAACAAACACACAGTCCACCGCTGGACTGTGTGTCTAACTTGGTTATTATTCCGATTATTAATATACTTAACATATAACTGTGACGACTCCGGTTCAGTTTAACAAAAATGATTTTTATTAAGGCATCGTGTGTGGGACGGGATTCGAACTCGAGACCTTTGCTTTATATGTGCACACAGTCCACCGCTGGACTGTGTGTCTAACCCGATTAATATCCAGATTTATATTATACTTATAACATACTGAAATACATCGTCTTCTTCACTGAAATATAACCAGAGTTCGGAAAATCGACTGGTTCAAAGTTTTATCGGTTTATTAGTGTTTTACAGTTCATTAAGGTGAGATAAATGTGAAAAAGGAAAAGAAATTGGGCGGAGAAGTATACCGACTGGATTCTCTGTTTTCCGGCAGAAACTCCGGCGACAGAATTCAACTCCGGCGTCAGGTGTCTTGCAGCAGCAAGTCTCCGGAAAGCTTGGAAAGAGTATGGGTATCTCCGGTATAAGCTTCAGAGGCTCAGCAAGGCTCGGCAATGGGAAATCGGTTTTCCGGCGACGAACAGAAAAGTTCCGGCGAGTTGAATTACGCCGAGGAAAAGTGTGGTTTTTGAGCGAAAAGGTTTGCAATGGGTTGAGGGTGAATTTATAGGGGAAAACGTTGAAGAATCTGGTCTGATTTCCGACTGTGTTCGTATATCATAAAAACTCTGGCGGTTTTGGTTTGGTCGCGGACTTCAAACATCGGTTATAACCGATGTCTGGTTAATGGTTTACGTTATAACGTAAATTGGTGTTAAAAGTTCGCGAGATTACCGGGATTCCGACGACTGAACTATTGGGCGCCGGTTTTTGAATTCGTAACGTCATTATATTAATTAAATGATTTCAATATATAACAAACAAAATCCGTGGCGCAGTGGTTTGTGTGTGTGAGTTAAGTTTATTTGCTGATTCGGTACAGACCCGGGTTCGAAACCCGGCAGAAGCAAATCATTTTTATTTTGCGATTTTTGACAGTTTTTCAAAAACTAAATATATATTCCCGTATAATAATTGATTACGGATCGTTTAAAAATATTTTGGGCATTTAATTCGCAAGGAAATTTTTGACTGACTGTTCGGTTGCTAAACGGAGCGGGTTTGGTAAATCCGTTTTTGACGGATGTTACAGTATCCCCTGCTTTTTAGAAATTTCGTCCCGAAATTTAAATAATGATATATTTTGACTAAAAGGATGATGATGTTTTGTTTGACAGTTGTATGCTTAGAAAAATGAGGGTTTAAGTTTTTGCTCGAGGCGGTAACGTTCCTTGTAAGGGTTAAGTACCCTATTCAGGAATCGCTTTTTGTTGCCTACTGTATGAGTATTGATAAGCAGAAATGATTTGCTAAAAATGATATCATGCATAAGAATTTAGATACGTTTGGGAAAGTATGGTTATATGCTAAGGCAAAACTTCTAACACTACAACCTATATGGAACATAAATAAAAACACAACAACTGATATTTGAACATAAGTAAACACAACAGCTAATATTCGAACATGAATAAACACATCAGCAAATATTTGAACATTAATAAACACCTCAGCAAATATTTGAACATGAATAAACACATCAGCAAATATTTGAACATGAATAAACACAAAAGCAAATATTTGAATCCACATTCTGATAGCATATATGTTTGAATGATGGAAGTTCCTCTCTCGTTTGTTATGATGGAGAGGTTAGTTTATGTAGAAATGGATCACAATCCAATCTCTTTAAATAACATGATGATATAAATGTAACACAAATTCCAACCAAGGCAATACTAAATCCTACATGGAACTTCTCATAACTGCCTGATAATGCCTCTGATCCTTTGGCAAGAATACTTATATATAGGAAGTACCAGCGGCGTATCCACCATATTCTTGCCAAATTTTCATTAGTTTTATCCACAAGTTATGATTGGTTACCAAGAAACTAATAAATTCTACATAGAACTTCTCATAACCGTCCGATAATGCCTCTGATCCTTTGACAAGAATACTTATATATAGGAAGTACCAGCGGCGTATCCACCATATTCTTGTCAAATTTTCATTGGTTTTATCATTGAATTATGATTAGTCCTATAATTCTACAACCAATACAACAAACATAAAATACTGAAATGAAATATATCTGTGCGATCAAGGCTCAATCGAACGGAGCCGATCGTATTGCATGTACTGAAAATGAAATGGATGTGCGCTCAAGGCTCAATCAAACGGAGCCGAACGTATTGAATGTACTGAAATTGAAATTGTGTGCTCAAGGCTCAATCAAACGGAGCCGAGCGTATTGCATGTACTGAAAATGAATAACTTAACCACACAAACAGCCTATGCATGGAACCTCTCATAACCGCCTGATAATGCCTCCGATCATTTGACAAGAATACTTATATATAGGAAGTACCATCGGCGTATCCACCATATCCTTGTCAAATTTTCATTGACTTTATCCGCAAATTATGGTTGGTTCGATGCGACTCTACTACAAACACCACAACCACAAGATACTGATAATGAAATTGTATGTGCGCTCAAGGCTCAATCAAACGGAGCCGAACGTATTGCATGAACTGGAAATGTAAATTGAAATGTGCGCTCAAGGCTCAATCAAACGGAGCCGAACGTATTGCATGTATTGAAATGTAAAATGAAATAACCGATCAAGGCTCAAACAAACGGAGCCGATCGTGCGGGCACACCCTGATCAACCGCATAATAAAATGGGGATCAAACTCAACCTCGATGGATGGGGAGCTGCGGCCTCGGCAAAAGCATATACTGAAAACAATATATAATATATAATATACCAATAATTTCTCTAACAGTCTACACATGGCAAAAACATAAAACTAAACGATAGGAGTTGAATCTGGATCTTCGGCGAAGAGGACTAATTGAGTATCTTCATCTGGGCCGTCATTATCTTCGACAGGGTTGGCGTTGATATTGAAGACTCCTCCTCTTGCTGATGGCATAGTGTTTGGGTTTTCTTGGTTTACTTGGTTAACTGGGTTTGATTGGGCTTGAGTGTTGATAACATTAACCAATTGGGGCATGTGTTTCTAAAGTGGGTAGGGTCGCCACAATTAAAACAAGCTCGAGCATATGGGAACATGGGGTATTGGGGTTGTTGATAGGCTTGGGCCATGTTTTGAGTAGGGGAAAAGGTTTGGTTTTGAAAGGTGCGACAAACATTGCTCAAATGACCATAGCGTCCACAAGTTGCACATAGACGACAAGGTAGGGTATGGGGATGGTGATAAAAGCAGTTGTTGCATCGAGGGTGAGGTCCAAGATATGGTTTCTTATCTGGGTAAGCTGAGTTGGGTGCCACTTGGGTGATTGGGATAGCTCGGATGGGTATGGTGTGTAAAACTGGTTGATTTCGTTGGGTCGCAGCGAAAAGTCGCCCGACTCTTCTTCTCTTAGGATTGGGTTGAGAAGGGGATTCAGTTTGAGTGGAGTCGAAGGTTTCAGTCGATTCTTTATTCTTCTTTTTCTCCTCCTTGAAGTCTTTGTTTCGGATTCGGTTCTCGGTGAGCTCTGTTGCTAGCTCCATTGCTGCTTCCAAGGTTGCAGGCGAGGTACTTATCACAGGGTCTTGAATCTTTGACGGAAGACCACGAATGTAGTGCTCGATCAAACGGTAGAGGGGAGTGAACATGTTGGGAACCATTTGATGTAACTCGAAGAATCTTTTGTTGTAGGTGATGTGGTCTCCTTCCACTTGCTTCAATGAGTAAAATTCATCTTCTAACTTCTTGATTTCGCTCCTTGGGCAAAATCGTCTGGTTATGATTTCCTTCAATTCGTTCCAAGTTAAGGACATAGCATCTTCCACACCTCGTTTGGCCTTCTCTGTGTTCCACCAAGTAAGTGCTATCCCATATAGTCGACCGGTAGCATAACGCACTTTGCGATCATCAGGGCAATCGCAATTTAGAAAAGTGTTCTCCATTTCTTCAAACCAATGGAGGAGAGCGGTGACGCCTTCAGTCCCTTTGTACTTCGGAGGGTCGCATGATTTGAAATGCTTGTAGGTGCATTTAGTGATATTTGGGGGAGAGTTGAAAATGTTTTGGTTTGCTTGATTGACAGGATTAAAGGTAAGTGCTTGCTGAACTTGGATTACAATATTGGGTATTACGGCAGCCATTTGTTGAGCGATTAAGGCAGCCATGCGTTCGCGGGCTTTTCTTGCTCTCGTCTTCCTACGGGCGAGGTTAGAAGACATCTACAAGGAATACATGACAAGAGTATGAGTTAGATGCTTTTGGGTTCATGGGTCGCATTAGGAATGAACATTCATAAAATAATTATAGATAAATAAATTACTACATCCATTGGATGTCTTGGGTTTTGCTCGCAGTTAGGCCCTTCATGCCGCCATACTTTACCTGTGTAATCATGTGGGCCCCCATGAATACCGGTTTTTCATATGGTTCGCACGGTTTCTGCCAGGTTGCGTACATAAAAACCCGGAGAAAATCGAGAAATATGTATACAACGTGTGATATTCGGAATGTGTCCAGGTGTAGACACGGTGACAACTCAAAGTAGGGTTAGTTCGAACGACGTTTGGTGTGGCATGCTTTGGCCTAATAGGTCCTTCGTACTCTCATCGTTGGTCCCCAGGTAGGCAAACTGGTCCGTTATATTGGATTTATACGAATGCCAGCCTAGACAGGACGTTCCGACTACCGGTACTCGTACCCTTCCAGTTACTACATGCCCGTCGCAGAACTTACTTTGATGAGATTTGAAAATTGCACAAAATCTTTGGATAATGAGAGTATGAAAATAAATTGAATACATGAACATCGATCTATGTATAATGAATATGTATATATGTATGATGAATATGTATATAAGCATGTATGTTTGACTGAAATGTAAACAAATATGAAACAAATAAATATCACAAGTTTGTATGTAACCATCTAATCAATTAAAATTTAGGCAGACTATAGTATAGGCTCTAAGGGTCTAATAACCTATCCTATATCCCTATAGTCATGGCTCTGATACCAATCTGTCACACCCCGACCCGCAGCAGAAAAGGTGATCGGGGCATGATTGGGTAATCATCAAAGCTCATGACATTTATTAAGCGTTTCATATTCATTAATACAAATTAAATGTAAATTTAAAATGATTGCTACAACATGATCTAACTAACAATCTAAACTTCTTTGTTCTCTTCTAAGGCATATCCTATGTTTTCCTTGCTTCAACCTGTTCACCTGTATCATGTGTAAAAATGTTTTTGGATCAACATAATGTTGGCGAGTGAATCCTATGGAAACATTTGAACAAATTTATTTAAATTGATTATGAAATATGTGCACAACCAAACATGAGTAAAAATAGATGTAACTTAATCGACAATCATAAGATGTTAAATGAAACGCTCATGAATAATAACGGAACAATTAAAGGCACGCGATGCTCAACTCGTCTCTCACGAGGAACTGAGGGGCCTGATGAATGAATTGCATAAACATGATAATATGAATGACACAACTACAAACAATATAAACTCAATGATACACACATGAACAATAATGAATTTGAATTGAAGCACGCGATGTTCTACTCGTCTCCCACGAGGAACTGATGGGCTTAATGTATGAGTTTCATATAATTTGACAAAAGGAATATAAGTAAATCACAACAATAAAAACAATCTAAGTTTAAGTCATGATGTGGTATGGCACAAGTTTAAATAAATAAATTAATTATTTTCATAACACATGACACACCCCAAAACGTGTAATTTAAAAGGGGGAATTGTAAGATTCACTCACAGTGGTTGCGTTCGGTTGTTGATGTTGAATGTACGCGAAGTGGTTTTAACCACGAGTGAGATTAACCTAGATAAATCGCATTATGGTTTGGTAAGTAAACGGATTTTATTAATCTATTTTAGTAGGATTGTTGGGTGTATTTTCGTGAGTTTGAGGCTATTTTCTAACCTTAAAAATGTTATTTTTAAGTATTTTTAATTGATTTTTAATTAAAATAATTAAATAAAAAATAATAAAAATTTGATTTTTTTCTGACCGTTGACCGTTTGACTGACCGTTGACCTGACCATTGACCGGTTCAATTCGGAATACAAGTGCGCTGAGTGAGGCTCGAACCCGAGACCTCCCGTACGCGTGCACGCAGCTCTACCAACTGAGCTACGTGTCTAACCCGTTATAAATCTGATTTTAATTATATATATATATTAATTAGTTTAAACCGAAAATCATTTTATTTCAAAAATAGTTTTAAGTCAATTCGGCGGTGCGCTCCACAGGTCTCGAACCCGGGACCTGTGGTTTAATCTAACACACAGTCCACCGCTGGACTGTGTGTTAAACATGTTATATAATTCGACTTTTATTATACTTAAATACAAATTAGATATTTCCTTTTCTGCCTTATTTAAAAAGAAGAGGTAATTGTCCGAGTCGGTGCAGAAGACCGGACTCGAACTCGTGACCAGTGATATAAACAAACACACAGTCCACCGCTGGACTGTGTGTCTAACTTGGTTATTATTCCGATTATTAATATACTTAACATATAACTGTGACGACTCCGGTTCAGTTTAACAAAAATGATTTTTATTAAGGCATCGTGTGTGGGACGGGATTCGAACTCGAGACCTTTGCTTTATATGTGCACACAGTCCACCGCTGGACTGTGTGTCTAACCCGATTAATATCCAGATTTATATTATACTTATAACATACTGAAATACATCGTCTTCTTCACTGAAATATAACCAGAGTTCGGAAAATCGACTGGTTCAAAGTTTTATCGGTTTATTAGTGTTTTACAGTTCATTAAGGTGAGATAAATGTGAAAAAGGAAAAGAAATTGGGCGGAGAAGTATACCGACTGGATTCTCTGTTTTCCGGCAGAAACTCCGGCGACAGAATTCAACTCCGGCGTCAGGTGTCTTGCAGCAGCAAGTCTCCGGAAAGCTTGGAAAGAGTATGGGTATCTCCGGTATAAGCTTCAGAGGCTCAGCAAGGCTCGGCAATGGGAAATCGGTTTTCCGGCGACGAACAGAAAAGTTCCGGCGAGTGGAATTACGCCGAGGAAAAGTGTGGTTTTTGAGCGAAAAGGTTTGCAATGGGTTGAGGGTGAATTTATAGGGGAAAACGTTGAAGAATCTGGTCTGATTTCCGACTGTGTTCGTATATCATAAAAACTCTGGCGGTTTTGGTTTGGTCGCGGACTTCAAACATCGGTTATAACCGATGTCTGGTTAATGGTTTACGTTATAACGTAAATTGGTGTTAAAAGTTCGCGAGATTACCGGGATTCCGACGACTGAACTATTGGGCGCCGGTTTTTGAATTCGTAACGTCATTATATTAATTAAATGATTTCAATATATAACAAACAAAATCCGTGGCGCAGTGGTTTGTGTGTGTGAGTTAAGTTTATTTGCTGATTCGGTACAGACCCGGGTTCGAAACCCGGCAGAAGCAAATCATTTTTATTTTGCGATTTTTGACAGTTTTTCAAAAACTAAATATATATTCCCGTATAATAATTGATTACGGATCGTTTAAAAATATTTTGGGCATTTAATTCGCAAGGAAATTTTTGACTGACTGTTCGGTTGCTAAACGGAGCGGGTTTGGTAAATCCGTTTTTGACGGATGTTACAAAACTTCTAGTAAAAGAGACAAGAGTAAGTTTTGTGCCTTCCATAATGATACAGGGCATCAACCAATGACTACTTCCAACTAAAAGAGAGGATAGAGGAAGCTGTTTAATCAGGGGAGCTAGCTCACCTGGTGAAGGAGATAAAAGATAAGAAGGAAGGGAAGAAAGAGGTCAGTATAAACATGGTATGGTCAGAAGAAAAACAAGAAGGAAAAAAGAAGAAGGAGCACACAATGGAACCAGTAATTCATTTGCTTCCCTCCTACGAATCTAGACGACAAGTTGGAGCGTCCAATCATCGTGGAAGCTGAGCTAGAAGGTTCCCTCACCAACAGGGTATACATGGATCCAGGAGCTGCTTCCAATGTCATGTACCAAATATGTTCAATCAACTCAGAAGCAAAACAAAAGCTCGTTTACAAGCTACCGACACATCCCTTAGAAGCTTCACCTGGGAAAAGGTACAACCCCTAGGGAAGCTAACACTTAACCTATGTTTCAGGGAAAGTGACTTGTAAAGAACAGAGGAGCTTACTTTCATTGTCATAAGCTCACATTCAAGTTACAACTTGTTGATAGGAAGACCAGGTATTGCAGCATTCGACGCTGTAGTATCCCTGGCACATGGAATGATGAAATTTCCAACGGATAAGGGTATTGCCTCGTTAGCACCAATGCCCTTTTGATTGCATCCATGTAAATGGAAGAAGGGGAAAGCAGTAAGGCAAGAGAAAACCCAATTGAAGAAGTAAGCATTAATGACTCCTACCTGGAACAAAAGATTAAAATCAACAGCCACCTCCCCGAAGTAACCAAGCATATGCTAAAGGACCTCCTTCGAGGTAACACAGACGTGTATGCTTGGTGCTCTTGAGATATGTTAGGGGTACCAAGAAAAATAGCTGAACATACACTGATACAGCTCCCACATACAATCCCGTTACACAAAAGAAAAGAAGCTTAACCCCAGAACGTAGCCTAGCTGCCTGTCAGGAGGTAGAAAAGCTAGTGGGAGCTGATATACTAAGGGAGGTAAAATACCACTCTTGGTTGGCAAAACCCGTCATGGTAAAGAAGCCTGATGGTTCTTGGAGAATGTGCGTTGACTTTAAAGATCTTAACAAGCCATGTCGTAAAGACTGTTACCCGTTGCAAGAAATTGATTGGAAATTAGACTCGCTCACGGGCTTCGAGTATAAATGCTTCCTTGATTTCTACAAGGGGTAGCGCCAAATCAAAATGATGAAAGAATACGAGGAGAAAACAACGTTCCACACCAACAAGGGTATATTCTGTTACAAAAAGATGCCTTTTGGGTTAAAGAACGCAGGAGCAACGTATCAACGTCTCGTAGACAAGGCCTTCTCCAAGAAAATAGGGAGAAACATAAAAGCATATGTCGATGACCTTGTAATAAAAACTCACACCGGAAGAAGACATGCTCCAAGACATCAAAAAACATTCGACAACCTCAAAGCAATCAACATGATGTTAAACCCAAACAAGTGCTCTTTTGGGTTTGAGGAAGGCAAGTTCCTCAGTCACATAGTGGGAAAGTAAAGTATTAAGGAAAATCCAGACTAGGTTTGAGCCGTTATAAAAATGAAGTCCCCAAAAACCAAGAAGGAAGTTGAAAGCCTCAACGAAAGAATAATAGCTCCTAAACGCTTCCTCCCTAAGTCAGCAGGAAGATCGTTGCCATTCTTCAAAACATTGAAGGATTGTGCTGATAAGAAAGACTTCAAGTGGATGGAGGAGGTGGAAACGGCTTTCATAGCACTCAAGGAGCTCATAGCTTCCCTACCTACCATGGCAGCACCTAAGAAAGAAGAAACAATCACGGTCTACCTGTTGGCAGGCTCAAAGACTATAAGCATCTCATTCACTTTACAAACCTCAAGCCTTATGTTCACGGTCATATATGCTAACAACTCCTTAAATATATGTTCACATGCTTGGTTTTAAAATGCGCACATAATGCGTGATGCGCTTGATGCGATGCTGAAAATGCATCAAGTGCAGCGACACACTGAGATTACCTTATGCGAGCTTGATGCGATGAAATCGCATAATGCGACCTATCGCATGTTGTGTTCTGTTGCGTGTAACATGTACTTGGTAGGAGTTTTGAGTTGCAACCTTTGCTTCTTTGAATCGTTAGGGAATGAGTTGGGGTTTATGGAATTGTAGGTAAGAATAAAGAAGACAAAAGGAAGAGAGTATAAGTTCTAACTGTAAAAGTCAAAAGATATGGGTGGGAGGTTGTGTGTTCCAGTAGTAAAAACTACAAAAAGAATCTCTACTTTTTCTAATTATTGTATTTTCCCATATGATATTGTGTTGCGTGTGAAGCCATGCTACTTTTTTAGTTTTTTCACATTCTAGACTTTTTCCCGAATTATTTTTATTTTCTTTCATTATTATAGAGGTTTATTGGTGTTTTTATATGTATTTTGTGTATAAGTATATTTAAGAAATGTTTTAGAATTATATTATTATGTATAAGTATTGAGAATAAAAATTGTTATGTAGAATTAGTTTTTAGTATTTTTTTTTTAATAAGAAACGCATCACATACGTGATGCACTCGCATTACGCATTGCACATCAGATTTTTGGACCAACACGTATCGGAGCGCTTCGCGCATTTTAAAACCAAGTTCACTGGACAAGAAGCCACAATCTCCGTACTTGTGGTAGAAAGAGGAAGGGAGAAAATCAATTACTCCCCGATTGAGAAGCTAGTACTAGCATTAGTACACATAGCAAAAAGGCTAAAAAGAGACTTCCAAGCTCACCTTATCTAACTCATTACCGATCAGGCATTAAGAACCATCCTAGAAAATCCCGAGGATTCGGGAAGGTTGGCTAAGTGGTCTATGGGACTGGGGGAGCACAAGATTGAATATGTAACAAGGAAAGCTTACAACGGGCAAGTGCTAGCATAATTTTTGGCAGAAATGCCAATAGTCAAGGAGGTGAATGAGATAGAGGAGAAGGGTGCCAAACAATAATACCAGGAGGACGTTATTCTCAGATGGAGCTTCTAGTATAGAAGGTTCCGGAGCAGGTCTCATCATTACAGACCCCCACGGAACCGAATATACTTATGCACTTCGTCTCGACTTTCCCTGCACAAATAACGAAGCTAAATATGAAGCATTGTTGGTTGGATTGCTATTAGCCAAAACAATGAAGGTAAGGGAGCTCCATGACTTCCCTGATTTAAGATTGGTAGTAAGCCAAGGGGGGATAATACATAGAAAGAGAACCATCAATGATAAAGTATAAGGAAAAAGTGAATGAACTTATGGGTAGCTTCGAATCCTGCTCATTAAGCCAAGTATCAAGAATACGGGTTTAGAATACCAAAACCTTTCCGGACATTGATTAGCAATCCTTTCCCCTGAAACATCAGTCTCAAGGGAAGGTACAATGCCATGATCCAAACAGAACTTATCAATTTCCGATCTATTAAGTTTTGAAAATTGAACGAGCATATCATTTTTATTAGAACCCACTTGAAAAGGAAAGAAACAAAGAAACAACTTACCAAGTTTATAAAGATGGACCGCCGGAAAATCCCACCAAGAAAAACCGTCGGATCAAAGGGAGAATTCAAAGTGAAAAAGAAAAGTAAAAAGGAAGAATTAAGGAAATGAATGGTTATTAGGAAGTTATAAGTCTCAAAAGTTTAAATCTCCAACAAAACGGACAGGTGGATGGCAAGGATGTAACTGCCAACAGCTGGTAGGCTAGATATGGGGAGGGTATGGCTGATCTATAGAAGACCAGTAAGACTCAGGGGGTGACTAGGGTGATAAACATAAAAGACTCAAGGGGGGAGGGTATGAAAGACTCAGGAGGATTCAAGGAGGACTCAAAACTCTATACAAGACTTAGAGTGAGAAAGTAGAAAGAGGTTAGAGAGAAATATATAAAAAGATTTTATTTCTTTCCAAGGATGATTTACAAGTGAGGGGAAGTCGTTCTTTTATAGGCCAAGGAAGGGCTACATTACATCATCCATGACATCACACCTAATAATACATAGAAAATATCTAGGAAAACACCAAAATACATGATATAAGTGCTTACATCACTTTAATAGTGATTAAAGCTTTATTTATCCTAAGTACACCTTTAGCATACTAAACGAGTACAGACATGTCATTATTTAATGTGGTTTTAGGAAGTGAGGATCTCGATGGTAAACTAGGGCAGATTCTAGTGGAACGGGTCATCATTTGGTATGGGGTCAAACACTGATTTTCTCCCGGGGGCTGTTGGAAGAACGTTCATAGGAGGGTGTGTGAGCGCCCTTATATTATTAAAATACTATATGATAGTCTCTTCCCATTCAATCGTCTGAGGATCTTCTTCTTTCCACGGGTGTTCACAGTTCAGGATTTGTGGTGCCAGTTCTTCGAATTTTACCTGGTTTGCTTTTGCGAGGTTAATGCTAGTATCCATCCAAGCATCTTGGTAGTTGATTTTGTAGTAGTACCCTGCGGGGTTTAAATCATACCAAGAGTGTCTGAAGGCGGACGATATTGTAGAATTTAAATCATACCCGCCTTTTCTAAATTGACTGTGTTTGTGGAGCGAAACCATGCAGTGTTTTCTGGGGGAGTCTCTCATGAGATAGTGCCAATCAGAGATTGGGAGGAACCATTCGAGGAACTTGGCAAGGTTCTTCTTTTCTTCTAGAAGCCCTTCTAACTGGTAGTTCAAGAGGTAGGCTAACAGTTTGTTGGAGTTAAAAGCCATGGCAATGACAAAAGATTCTGAGATGTACCATAGGAAGGCCAAACCTTCTTTTGATAGTCTATGCAAGTTTTTGAGCCTGAAAACGTTTAGGAAGGGATAGTCTGGGAAGAATTTATCTCTATCCATCAATGGGCCTTGTGTTTTGAAAGTGAGTGTGAGGAGGTTTTTGTAGTCCAAGAGGGATTCATCTGTGATGGCATGTTTGGTAACCACTTCTATGATTTCTGAAGGCACATTATTGTTTTTTAGCTTTTGGATGAGAGTGGCTATGTTTGGGGGGTTTGAGGTATTTATGAGTTCTTCTTTAGGAATGAGAAAGTTTGGGTTATGGTGATTCTTGCTCTTGCTGGCCTTTAAATAGGCAATGTTATCCGGCAAGGAATCCTCAAGGATTTGTTGAACAGTTGTGCAGGATTCTCGGAGATTAGTCATCCTTTGTAATGATAGATCCTTTGGCAACTTTTCCTGTTTTGTAACGGCTCGCTTTTTCGTACTTTCCTTAATTAGAAAGTACAGTCGTATTTCTATTTTTGGAACTTGTATTCATATCGTTTTCGTATTTCTTTTCCCAATCTTGTAACCCGAGACTTGAATCATAATAAAATTGATACTTGATACATACTTGTCTTACATGCATTCAATCATACTGATACTTGTTATACGTGCAAAGGTTCATGCATTCACACTCGACACTTATACACGTTACATGCTTAAATCATGCAAAAATGACAACTTAAACTAAGTTCAAGGACTAAAAGTGATAAAAATAAAGAAACTTCTGGAATAAACCACCTCGCGACCCGCAACCGAACACTTCAACCTTCTCGCGCCCCACCAGACCCTCTAGCGGCCCGCGACCGGGACCTCTTCACCCTCTCGCGGCCCGCGGGAAGGGCATAATCCGGAGAAGTTAGTTTCAAGCTCATGGATTGGCCAATTTTGTGTTTTTTACATTTAATTACTTCACCTAACAACCTCCCAAAACTTACCTATAAATACCCCATTCCTCTTTCTCTCAAATCACACCTCAATTCATCTCTTCTCTTCTCTCTAAAAGCTCTAAGAGCTCTCTTTCTCTAAAAGATCAAGGCTTCAAAAGTGAGTTCTAACTCACCTCTCTCCTTTTTATCTTTCTTCTTTCTTACCACTTGAAACACATGGAAGACCAACTTGGAACATCACCATGTCTAAGGTCCCAAGTGTAAGAGCCTTTTTGTTTTAATAACGTTTTACCCACAAGTGTTGTATCCTTCCAAGCTTGTTCTCGAAACAAGACTTGAGTTGGTAGAGTGTGATCACTTGGAAGCCTTGGCTATCATACCTTCGATCCACCACCTCACTTGATGATTTCGATTACTTTGTCTTTTACTTTTATGTTATAACTTACTCATGACCATCCTTGTCATCCTTTGTGACGACTTGTGCATTGGTAAACTATACGAAAGAGGTTTTAAAGGAAGGTTATCATCCTACCTCCATGCATGACTTCTATGAACTTCCATGATGTTTATGATTTACTTATTACGTATGCTATATAATATATGTATATCTTCTCTAACCGAACTCTTCATGGTAATCAAATGATTGTCCTTCATGGTACTAGGTTACATCATCTACGTACTTAATCTCTTGTTACGATTCTAATGGGTAACCTAACCTATGAAACACATCAACCCGAATGGGTCTTATAGTGTCAAAAACGAATATTAAGTCTAGATGATTATTTTATCGTATAACATACTTTAGCGTATTTAAAGTTCCCAAATCCTTCGTTATCATTTGAATACTTACCAACCTCCGTTTTCCTCTTGTAGGATAACTCGGTGTTTCCCCAAACTCGCTCTCCAACCCTTCGCGAAGTAACGAGTGGAAGCTAGCAAAACCGTGAGTACACTCGACCCAGTTTTCGTTTACAACACTTTCGGGTGTAACATGTTTACTTATAACAAAACCACAACACTTAAACTTTATGAAATGCACAAACAATCCTATACACATGAATACTTGATACGATTACTTGATGCTTATATCTTGGACATTCTTTATGTGATACTTTAGTCATTAACTGTTTTAAGCCTTCGTTTGACATGTATAAGTGCTATAGGAGGTAAAGCATCCCCCTCCATCATGTAATTTTGAGGCCATGTTAAACATCGTGATTGTGTTAAGGGTTTGACTAGTAGTATTGCATGCCTTGTATATGATCTTGTAGAATGCTAGTTGCCATGAGGATTTGTTTAAACTTTATTCGTATACGTATGCTATGCTTAAACTTGTGTGCTCGCCTTTGCTTTTGCATTGAATTGTTATTTTAAAACATGTTACAAGTTGATGAAGAGGATGCTATGAAATCAAATAGCAAGGACTTAGGTTAATGTTGTTGTATCAATTTTGTTGTATTACGTTATTTACACTTGTTAAGTTTAATTGTGTATTTGTTTCAATGTTGTATTTTGATAATTATTCTTGAAATGAAATTCGACTTTAAATTAAATATTGTTCTTTATTAGCGTTGTGAGCAATGAGCAATCTCGTTATCGTCTCACTCCGATGTTTCCGCCATCGGTTGAGGTGTGACAGATTGGTATCAGAGCCATAATTATAGGGAATTAGGTAGAATTGCCATGTTCGACCTAGTCTATAGTTCTAAGAACCCGTTTTGACCATTCTTGTCTATGCTTAAAACTTTTTGCTTCCTACTTTGCTTATCCTCTTTTCTTTTGGTCTTAATACATATAACGATGTCTTTCCTAAGGCATTTTTACACAATACACACTTTGAAGACTTGAAGACACTCGTAACATAAACGACACGAGTTCACTAAAATAGGCGTGAAACCCACAATTTGGTGAACGTCTCTCATTCCGCTATCCTTATTCTTTTGCACGAAATTTCGCCATCAAGTTAGGAGTAAATCCACATCTTGATGGAAAATTTTCCAATTCAAACTCTAGTGGACCCTTACCAACGAATCGGAATTTCCTCTTCGTTTGGTAAGTACCAACCAAACTTAGGGTACGAAATCGTCAAGCTAGGGGTGAAACCCACACCTTGTCAATTAAGTCCCATTCCTTGATTTTCGGTCTCGCTAAAGTTTCGATTTTTTCAATCGATTAGAGACGTGTAGTAACTGGAAGGGTAAAATGTCGTTAGTCGCTTCTCGATGAGAGCATTTTACCCATAGGCCAAAGCACGTTTCTCTAATTTGGTAGGCAGTATGTTGGGAGCCTTCGAGGAGGTCATCATGATGTTATTATCTATGTTTTTTCCAGCTTCTTGGTGTCTTTTTCCTCTACTTGAGGATGGGATTTTGTTAATGCTTTCAGAGGACGTGCTTCTTGTTGGGGAAGCTTTTCTAGCTTTGATTTTTGCTTGTTCTTTTGACTAGAGGTTTAGGGATGGAGAAGTTTGTGGGAACGGTGATTCTGGTAGTGGTTGGGGATCAAAGGACGTTCGTACAAATGGTGCCAATGGCAGTCTCCATGGGTCATCAACAAAGGTGGAGACTCTTTGCTGCTTATGTTGTCTTTCCAGGTATGTAAGCTGTGCTTTGAGGAATTTCATCTCAGCTTCTTTTTGTTGAAGTCCTTGTGGGCTTTGTGGCCCTAGGGAGTTGTGTACTAGCTAGAGAAGTTCATGATGTAGCTCAAGGATTTTATCCTTAATCTCATAATGATTCCTTCTTGGCCTTGAACTCTACTCGTTAGATCTTCATGGACTTTCGTGAGATTGTTCTGTTGAGTTAGGATGGTGTTGAGAGCTTTGTTTTGTGCAACAACATTTCGCTTTGCCAGTTTAGGTTGGCTTCAACAGCTGTTACTGATTCGGAATACCATTTTCACCAATGGTTGTTGGGTTCCTAATCTTCTAGTTGTGTTTTGTCTTTTGTTGGGTATGTTCGAAAGAAGTTAAAGGTGGGAACTCAACTTGGTATTCTGGGGAGCTAGGGGTTGGAGGTGTTGTTCCGAGCATAAAGCATCCGTCTAGCTGAGTAGATGGACGTCTCGGTAGGGATGGTCTTGTCTGTTTAGGGTTTGGTTTTTGATCACCATAGGACATAGTAGTCAAACTTTCCTGACGCTTCTCCAAGAAGACCAACTTTTGGATCTCCGGTTTCATAACTTTTCTTTAGGGCGTTTTGGGATCCTTTTTTCTTCTTAGTTTTGGTTTCTTCCTTGTACTCTAGTTGGTATGCATCGTCCAGGCATTCCTGGCAGTCACATACGTCGAATGGGAAGTGTGGTTCTTCCACCGGTTGGATCATGCAAACCGTAGAGAAAACGTCTCTTTGGTCTTGTCTTGCAAACCGTACTTCAACTTGTCCATCCAGATGACGGACAAAGTCAGGGGTTGTTGTTGTCTGAACTGGTGCTTGGTGGATCTGTTCATAGTTGGTTATCCACTTTTCAGGTAATAGTTTTGTAAGCTCTTCTCTGGATAAATGTTTGGGAACATATGTGCAGGCTGGTGTGGCGTTGGAGTCGATGTCTATGAGTAGAGCACCGCCAGAGTTATCCTGCGATCCGGGAACCACGATGTCCAAAGAGTGATTTTGGACGTGATACCATCTGATAATGAAAAGTGGCCTGGAAAGTGTGACCTGTGGCGTACCACCTATCTGAATCTGGGCTTTAAGGGTCGATAACAATGACGGATCATTGAGAGGCATATTAAAGTTGGGGTAGAAGGTGACAAAGACGGTTCTGGCGTTTAACGTGGTTTGGATGGTACCGATGCAAGCGTACTAGTACTCCACGAATCTAGTATCAATAAGGGCGATACGAGAGAACGCTAGTAGTCCTTTTCATCCGTGGAAGGTTAGGGCTAATCTTATGGCACCAAAATGGATATAGGTATATCCTTGGGATAGACAGATCCTTGGAAGATATGAGGGGAGAGTGAGAGGGACAAGGTGTTCGGAGGTTGTTGCTGGGAGTTGGTGGGAATCAAACTTGGAGGTTTGCACAAACTCTTTGACAACGGGGTTTGACGCTGAACTGACTAGTTGTTTTACTTTTTTGGAGAGGGAATTTTGAGGTTTTATTTAAAGACTCTATAAGGATTAACTAAAGGCATACTAGTAATATGGATTTTAGAATCATTAGATACATAAGATATCTCATATAACTGATCAATATTTGACGCATATGACCAATGAAAACTAGAATTTGAACGAGAGAGATCGTGATCTGGATTCATAACTTGTTTTAGACTTCTAACGACTCATATCTTAATCTTCAAGCTCGTACTTTGAGAAAATTACCGCGGACTTCCGACTTACAATTCACCTAACAAGCTACTTTCAGACGTGGGAAAAAAAACTCAGCGTGTCGGACCAGTCTAGCAAGACCTTGTAAGGTTAGTGTTCTGATGTGAGAGATCCGCGCAAAGTCGGCAGTCACAGAGCATACTAATCAAACCTTAGAAAGGGATGGCAGGAGCGCTATGGCTCGGATACCGGATATGGGGGGGGGTATGGCTGATCTATAGAAGACCGGGCAATCAAGAGCTCCCCTACGGCGTTGTCACATCAATCACCTCCGAGCCGCCTGGACATGCAAATAGGTAAGTGGGCCCTAAATGAAAAGGAGCACATGATGAAATGGCAAAAACTTATAATAAAGGGCCAAGGGTAGACGACTACCTCCTGACGGCAAGCCATGGTCACAGAATAAAAACCTCGTGCTTCTAGTTCCCTTGTTCGATGATTTGAAACTCTTTTCTTTTTCTGAAAAGACTTACATAATATTAAACACAACAACAAAGCAGCATAAGCAAGGCAGCTAACGACTTTTGAGAAAAGCAAGGTTAAAAGATAAAAAAAACCCTAGATTTAGAGATCATCGATATTTACAACATCGATACTCATGACTGGGGGGCTAATGACGTGGATACTCGGAGATCCCAGTCTGCAAAACCAAGGTTAATAACAATCGCAAGTAAACAATAAAGAATACTAAACATAAATTAAAAGTAAGAAGCTTAAATTCGGAAGCTAAAAGCTCCCAACGAGAAGCCGATACACCAACAGCTGGTGGCAGGGAGCTAAGGTTACCATACAACCTTGGAACTTGAACTCAACAAGTCAAAGTGATTAGACTTCTCCGTAAAACACATAAAGGTATACTCGAGACACACAAACCTAAATCTTACCCAAAGAGGCAAGGCTAACCCTGCAAGCAACGTCAAGGGAGGATAAGCATATCAAGACTAGAAAGTACCAGCTGGCACAAGGCTTCCTTGGGCAAAGCAATCTGCCTATAAAAGGAGAGTCTTGTTCAGCACAAAGTAAGTCCACTTCTCTCATTCTCACTCTAACCTCTTATCCTTTCATTTCGCTAAGACTCTTAAGAACAATCCACTTATTCTCATGCCGGAGTCCAAACACGGGAGGCCACCTCTCGCGTTAAGACTAACTGTGTTCTTTGATTGCAGATTCCGACCAATGAGCTACCTTTTGAAGTTGATCTGGCAGGGCCAGCCCTAGGGGTGGGCGAGCCGCACCCCCGGCCGAGGCCCGTTTTTCACATGGGCCTATTTTTATGATTTTTTTTCATTTATACATTTATATATAATATACAGAATATAAAGTATAAATAAAATATGATTTGGTCCAGTGGTTAAGGGTGTTGTGTCTCTACTATTCTGTTGCGAGTTCGAGTCTGGTTTCTTTTTATTTTGCCCGTTTTAGTTATCTTAGTTCTTCTCCGCTCCAGCTTTTGTTTTTATTCATTTTTTTTTGTTAGGTTTGCCACATTAAATTTCTGTTATATTGGTTTTAGTTTTGCCTTTTGGTCTCATTCTATCCAAGAATTAATGACTCTTTAAGTATTGAAATTAATTTTTGATATAATCTATACAATTATCAAATGGTTTTGCAATTTTGATGATTGAACCTGCGATGAAATTAATATAAAGATTTTAATATACAATTATCAAATGGTTTTGAAATTACCCAACAATGGCCCAAATATTTCTCACATGTTCTTTTTGCAGATGACTCGATGATTATTGGCGAATGGGGAGAAGATAATCTGAAAAACTTGAGAAGAATACTATGATGTTTCTATTTGATACCAGGGCTTAAAGTGAACCAAAAGAAAAGTCATCTTTACGGGGTGAGTGTCCAAGAAGTGGAGGTGGAAAGGATGGCCGGAAGTTTAAAATGCAAGACGGGTAAGTTCCCTTTTACTTACCTAGGGCTAAAAGTGGACGCGGACATGAATAGGGTGGCGTAATGGAAAGAGGTGATCGACAAATTTAATAAAAGGCTATCAAACTGGAAGGCATCTTTATTGTCGTTCGCTGGAAGATTAGCATTAGTAAAATTTGTTTTGGGTAGCCTGCCAAACCACTTTTTATCTTTGTACAAAGCATCGATGGGTGTCATAAGAATTTTGGAAGGTATTTGAAGGAGATTCCTTTGGGGAGGGACTGGTTTAAAAAATAAAATTAGGTGGGTAAAATGGGAAAAGATTATAGCCGAGAAAAACTTTGGGGGGCTCGGATGTGGGCAGAATAAAAGAACTCAACTTGGCACTGTTAGAAAGGAAAGTCAAACCTCAAGAGCAAATCCCAGCTAATCAACAGCAGCTAATCAACAGCCAATCAACAGCTGTGATGACCAGCAAATCAACAGCCGGATCAGCAGCAGCCAGACATTATGCTAATCAATCCTTTCCTTCTTTGTGTCTCTCTTGTAAAGCTTATATATACCCTGCACTTGTAATCGAAACAAAAACACACAAATTATGAATGAATGAGTCTTGTTCGGTAGCCTTTTCTGAAACTCTGATTTTAACATGGTATCAGAGCGGGTTATTTAGACTGCTCATCATCTACCCAAAACACAGCCGAGCCACAACCGAGTCACCATGTCTGGAGACGGTAACTCGAGTAGTGATCTCACCTTACAACTAGCCAACCTTCTCAGAAATTCCCAATCAAAAAACCCAAAAATGTCCGATAGTTTACAGATAAATCTGAAACTAAATGGCCAGAATTACCCCCTATGGACCCGAATGATCCGAGTCGCCATAGGCGGAAAATCAAAAATCTTGCTGCAGCATTTAACCTCAAATCCCCCAGATCCAAATCATGAAACCTACGAACAGTGGGAGCAAGATGATCTAATCGTCTTTTCATGGTTAATTCAGAATATTGAACCCGTCCTTGCGGGTAACCTCACCGAATTTCCCACAGCGAAATCGCTGTGGGATGCCTTGGTAGTTACATACAGCAGTGGACGGGACAAACTCCAAACATTTAATCTTCACGTCAAAGCAAATGACATCAAACAGAACAATACTTCTCTCGAAGAATTGTGGATAACCCTCCAAGGTGTATGGGGAGAAATCGACCGTATTGACCCAAATCCGATGACTTGTTCAACGGATATTCAAACATACTCCAGAATCCGAACAGAGCAGAAGCTCTTCCAGTTCTTAAATGCCCTTGATCGGAAGTATGACCCTATAAAAAGGGAAATACTCCGGTCAGAACCTCTTCCGACTGCAGAAGCCGCGTATGCCACTGTTCGCAAGGAGGCCGCTCACCAAAAACTTCTCGGAACACCTCTCAATGACGCACAGGGCATCGCAGCAGGTCTAATAGCCTCAGAAGTGGAAGGAGCAGGACTTGCATCGAAAGGGCTCCGACGGTTTGACGGAAAAAAGAACTGGATCAGTAAACAGAGATGACAAAACTCATCTCAAATGCGACCACTGTGGCATGACTAAGCATACAAAGGAACAATGTTTCAGACTCGTCGGATATCCCGATTGGTGGTCTGACAAGAAGGGCACAAAGGCCACTGCTCACGAGAAAGGCAGATCACCCAGCACCGGCAACCGAGAGGTTCCAGGAGATGGAAGCCGGAGTAGGGCGGGTTTCGGCGGGATGGCCGACGCAACATGCGGCGGAGAAGAAGGGTTAGGTAATGGTGATGGTAAAGAAGAAGAAGGTAACCGTATGATATATGGGGCGAATAATCCGTGGGTTTATAACCCAAATGTGGTTATGTCACATTTGGTCCCTATAAAATATGGGAATGCTAATGTGACCCCAAAATATCATGAAAAACAAAAACGATGGATATTCGATTGTGGCGCAACCGACACAATGACTTATGAGTCATCGGATATTATCTCAACAACTAAACCAATAAGAACACATATTCAAACGGCAAACGGAGGGATAATGGATGTAAAATCGGGAGGGACGATTGAGATCTCACCCACAATAAAAATCTCTAATTGCCTTTATGTTCCCTCGTTGTCACATAAACTACTTTCCATTAGCCACGTCACTAAAGAACTCAACTGTATTGTTCTAATGTACCCTACGTTTTGCATTTTACAGGATATCAGGACGGGAGCGATCATTGGGCGTGGCACTGAAAGTCAAGGGTTATATTATGTGGACGAAGTAACTCAAAATGGTGCCGTAATGTTAACTCATGGTACATCGGAACGAGAAGCATGGTTGTGGCACCGAAGATTAGGTCATCCCTCTACAAGTTATTTACATATTTTATTTCCAAAACTGTTTCCAGTTAATTCCTTGTCAAATTGTGAAACATGCGTTTTAGCAAAGAGCCACAGGAAAACTTTTAAGCCCAATAACACTAAAGTTGCTTTACCATTTTCATTAATTCATTCTGATGTGTGGGGCCCTGCCCCCGTTCTTGGGGGGCAAAACCTTCGCTACTTCGTGATGTTCGTTGATGATTGTACCCGAATGACCTGGGTTTATTTTTTAAAAAACAAATCCGAAGTCTTTGAAAAATTCACTATGTTTTACGCCATGATCCAAACCCAATTTCAAACAAACATCCAAATCTTTCGATCCGATAATGGCGGTGAGTTTGTTAATACCTCCTTTAAATTGTTTTTTCAAAACAAAGGAATAATCCACCAAACCACATGCCCAAACACCCCAAAACAAAACGGTGTCGCTGAAAGGAAAAATCGCATTTTGCTGGAAATGACACGAGCCCTCCTAATTGAATCCCAGGTTCCCAAACTTTTTTGGCCTGAAGCCCTTGCTACTGCTACCTATCTTCTCAACCGACTCCCAACAAAAATCCTAAAACTTAACACCCCGTTACACACCCTTTCAAATTTTTTTAAACTTCCCTCAGTCCTTACCCTTCAACCACGAATCTTTGGATGTACCGCTTTTGTTCACATACCTAAATCAGATCGAACCAAACTTGATCCTTGTGCTGAAAAATGTGTCTTTGTTGGGTATGGAATGAATCAAAAGGGATACAGATGTTATAACCCAAAGACACGTCATATGTTCACCACAATAAACTGTGACTTTCTTGAAACCGAGTATTACTATTCCCAACTCAGTGGTCAGGGGGAGAAGGAATGCTCAGACACACTAAGTTGGTTGAAATATGTTCCCTATGTACCAACTACAGAGTCACCAGAATACAATTTCAGTGCCACTGAAGGCCCTAATGTTCCTCCTAACCTGGTACCCGAGGTAAGTAATACTCACCCTATTCAGTCTGGTGATACTTTTGGAGTTTCTAATGACTCCGAAGATGCCAATACTTCTAACCATGCAACTGCCACAGAACAAGCTGAAAGTGTACAGGCAGATAAATCCATACAAGAAGAATCCACACACGAAGAAACACCATCAAGATATGTGTTACCCCCTAGAACAAACAGAGGGGTTCCTCCGAAACGGTATTCTCCTGGAAAAGAACCAAGGAGGTCTAGTTATCCTATAGCTAATGTAGCTAATGGAAATCTCACTAAGGAAGCCAAAGCGTTTATCTCATCTGTTTACTTTGAGGAAACTCCTACAAACGTAGATCAAGCCTTAAAGTCTAAACATTGGAAGGAAGCAATGGAAACAGAAATGGAAGCCTTAATCAGGAACAACACTTGGGAAAAGTGTACTCTTCCGTCGGGAAAGAAATCCGTGGGGTGCCGTTGGGTCTATACGATTAAGTATAAACCAGACGGTACAATTGAGAGATATAAAGCCCGACTGGTAGCAAAAGGGTATACCCAGACACATGGGATTGATTACGTTGAAACATTTTCCCCAGTTGCAAAAATGAACACAATTAGGGTCCTTTTCTCGATAGCCGCAAATGAAGGGTGGCCACTTCAACAGTTTGATGTAAAAAATGCATTTCTACACGGGGATCTAAATGAAGAGGTATTCATGGATGCTCCTCCAGGATTCACAAAAGATTTCAGGTCAGGAGAAGTTTGCCGTCTGAAGAAATCTCTTTATGGTTTGAAGCAATCTCCCCGGGCTTGGTTTGGCAGATTTACCATAGCTATGAAAAAATTTGGATATAAACAAAGTAACGCCGATCATACTTTGTTTCTCAAAAAAAGGGGAAAATTCGTAACCTGTCTAATTATCTATGTAGATGATATGATCATTACAGGGAATGATAAAGAAGAAATGGGAAAACTAAAAGAAAACTTATTTGCCGAATTTGAAATGAAAGACTTGGGCAGGCTGAAGTATTTCCTCGGAATTGAAGTACTAAGGTCAAAACAAGGAATTTTCATTAGTCAAAAGAAGTATATCTTAGACTTGTTGGCAGAGATTGGAATGATAGATTGCAAACCAGCAGATACTCCTATGAGCATAAACCAAAAACTCTATATGGAGGAAGGAGCAAAGTTAGCAAACAAAGAGAGATATCAACGGCTGGTGGGAAAACTAATATATCTCTCACATACTCGCCCAGACATTGCATATGCTGTAGGGGTGGTAAGTCAGTTCATGCACCAGCCTCAAGAATCACATATGGAAGCAGTTTGGAGAATTATTAGATACCTCAAAGGAACAGTGGGTCATGGGGTCCTGTTTCAATCACATGGACACCTAAATGTTCAAATCTATACTGATGCAGACTGGGCAGGAGATAAGGGAAGTCGGAGGTCAACAGCAGGCTACTTTGCTCTAGTTGGGGGGAATCTTGTCACTTGGAGAAGTAAAAAACAAAAGGTGGTTGCTCTCTCAAGTGCAGAGGCTGAATTTAGAGGTATAGCTCGAGGTCTAACAGAAGCCATATGGATGCGAAGACTCTTAGCCGAGATTGGCTTTCCTTCAAGAGAAACGAGCAAGATTATGTGTGATAATAAAGCTGCAATTCAGATTTCAGAAAACCCAGTACAACATGATCGAACTAAACACGTAGAAGTTGATAGGAACTTCATCAAAGAAAAATTAGAAGATGGTACAATTAAACTACCATTTGTTCGATCAAAAGATCAATTAGCAGACATACTAACAAAGGCTGTCAGTGGGAGAGTCTTAGGCGAATGCTTAGACAAGTTGTGTATTGGAAACCCCACTACTCAACTTGAGGGGGAGTGTTAGAAAGGAAAGTCAAACCTCAAGAGCAAATCCCAGCTAATCAACAGCAGCTAATCAACAGCCAATCAACAGCTGTGATGACCAGCAAATCAACAGCCGGATCAGCAGCAGCCAGACATTATGCTAATCAATCCTTTCCTTCTTTGTGTCTCTCTTGTAAAGCTTATATATACCCTGCACTTGTAATCGAAACAAAAACACACAAATTATGAATGAATGAGTCTTGTTCGGTAGCCTTTTCTGAAACTCTGATTTTAACAGGCACTACTGCTAAAGTGGTGGTGGAGACTAAAAATGGAACCGGAATATGGGTCTAGGTTATAAAATCCATCCATCATAACACTAAAAGGGTGACGGCTTTACCAATAAAGAAAACGGGTCCCGGTGTATGGAAGTCCATAGATGGGATTGAAAACGACTTTGTCCAAGATGGGGTTGATGTAAAGAAAAACTTTAGAAGTAGAATTGGTCGTGGCGACAAAACTTTTTTTTTGGGTTGATGAATGGACAAGTATAGGTCCACTAATACCCTTTGTTGTACCAGTTGGCAAAAAAAGAAAAAACAAGAGGGAGTGGGTTGGGAAATGCTACACAAACACTCGAGGCACACTAGAATGGGAATGGGGTTGGAATAGAATACCGAGTTCTGATGAAGAAAAGGATGAGTTGGTAAGACTGAAGCGGATGCTATCAACTCAGCAAGTTTCAAATATGGAGGACTTTTGGCAGTGGAAAGACGACCACGGGTTCTCGGCAAGAAAAGTAAGGAGGGATCTAGCAAAACGAATAGACATGAACACCCCGGCAAATGGATTTTGGTGGAACAAGATAGCGACAATGAAAGTGAACTTGTTCGCATGGAGGGCAGTGGATGGAAAAATACCAACAGCGGTGGCTTTGTCGAAAAGAGGTGTAACGATCCCGTCAACATGCTACACCATTTGTCACAACACATAAGAGACGACATAACATGTGTTAATTAAGTGAACGGTGGCAAGGGAGGTATGGAGTCAGATTCTAGCATGGATCAAAATTCCTATGGGAGCTTTCTCCGAGTCTATCGACGCATTGCTGCAAACCGCAAATGGGTTGGACATGTCCAAAACAAAAAAAAGGTAATACATGCAGTGATGATACAAACTTTATGGAAGATATGGCAGGGAAGGAATGGGAAAATATTTGAAGGAATGTGATCATACATCAGTTGGTGGAAGAGATAAAGACGGAGACTTTTGAGTGGATACAAAATCGATCGAAGATACCTTGCATATCATGGAACGATTGCCGGACTTTCGTTATCTCATTGTAATCTGTTTTGATTTTGTGTGTCTGTATGGGCGTCCGTTTTGTTTGAAGCCTCTTAGCATTTTACTATGAGGTGGTTTAAGCTTGATTATAATAAAAGTTCCGTCTGTTGTTAAAAAAAATTTAGTTTCAATTATCAATATCAAAATCCAAATCATACATGATTTTTTCATATTGTCCAATAAGTTTTTACATAGATCTTCCCTTGCATTTTTGCATTGAATTGATATGTCATTCTATTACTATATTTTTGTTTAATTTATTGCTATAACGTTAATCATCGTTTAAAATTTTTATTTATATACTTCATTAGGGCCTAGGGGCCTTTTTTTCGAATCGTACAAGGCACTTGAATCCTTAGGATCGGCCTTGGATCCTGGACCTTCCCCTACCATACCTTATTGCTTTAACAAGGGTGAAAGCCATAAGAATATTATATGTGAAAAAAGTGACATGGAAATATTAATGTAACATAAAGCTTTTAGGAGCTTCTAGATTTAAGATTTTAAGAAAAAACTTTTACTCAATAAAAAAGCCTTATTTGGTTGAAGGAACTTGAAGCTTTTAGGTTAGAAGCTTGACATTTTTGGTTGAACGTTTCTACTAGTAGCGTTTAGAAGGAGCTACAAAATTTTAGGAAAAAGATGACTATTTCAACCTCTAAAGATAATAAACTTTTTATTTATGTCTTTTTAGTTATGTCCATGTTGGTCATTTTATACATTTTATTAAAAGCTTCAGCTACTCTGCCAAACAAATAAATATATCTAAAAAGCTATAGCCACCAGCTACAGCTATTAACTTCTAGCCACCAGCTACTTTTGCCAAACATGATATTTCAAACCCAACGTAAAAGTAATATTTCATAATTTTTTAGAATAAAAAGAACTTTAATTTAGAGCTAATCACAAAACTTAACCAAGTTTTTTTGTCCTTATAGTACTTCCTTCCCTCGAGTAAGTAAATACTAACCACAAAAGTTAACCTTTTTTTTTAATTTATAGTTGACGAACAACTTTTATCTACATACAAGTATGTTGCAATAGTGCAAGACTAAATATATACAAAATCATTCACATAGTAGTAATAGTAACTAATATAATCCACGGAATAACTGAAAGGTTGTTGGTACGAAAGAACAAAAGTATATATTGATTATATTTTTATACATGGGTCTAAAACATAAAATTCTATCTATGTTTATTCAATCGTGAATATAATATTAGATGTCAGATCAGTAAAACTTACTTGTTGGAACGTAGATCTGAGATGAGAATGATGAATCCATAATTTCCGTTATAATGACTTGTGTTGATGAATCACATTAGAGAGAATATTGTTGGTGTTCTTTAGGAGTTTTTTTTTTGTTATATCACAAATGATCATGATGATCATCTATTATAATTGGTTATCAAAAACCCCTTGTATTCTCCTCATTAAAAGACATCTAAAAGAAAATCATAATGGCCCTTTAACTAATTAATATTCACAATTACCCCCATCAAGTAACTGTTAGGGATCGGTTATGTCATATTGATAGAGTTAACTTAAATGATCCATAGGCCACATTATGGGTTATTTCTAATATTTTCCCACTTGGCTGAGTGATCATTTATGATAAGTATAAGTAAGTTTGGCCAAGTTAAAACGTTAATTGGGTTTCAAATTAAAATTGTAACAGAAAAATACAGTCATTGAATTATTGTCGCTCAAGACTCCCATAATCATGTTACAACCCCAAATCAAAACATACGTAAATTTAACACCAAAATGACTGAGGTAAGCCCTTTTAAAATTAATTTGTATAATTCTTGTCTATACGTTATTAGGTGCACATATGTATTTATAGACAAAAAAAATTTAATAATTGAGGAAATTTATCAACTAATCATTCATAAGTATGATATGCTTCTATGCAAGGCCTTTAGTTAAAAACACGTCTTCGTTATGAGCTCTTAAAAGACTTTGGGTAGTAGACCTTAGTTATCGGATCCGCAAGCATATCATGAATGTAAATGTATTCGATACAAATGTTTATTTTCCTCTACTTGCTCATAAACGAACAATAATATTGTATCAAAGTTTAAGGCAGCACCTCTCAAACTATTACTGTTCGAGGAAAGAAGGTAGCTGACTTTACATAATAAGTCTTCAATATAGTATTATATGGAGTTTATAAATTTATGAGTCCACCGATAAAATTTCAACAACATTTAGTGATAATTGTGTTGTTCATTAATAACATATTATGTCATTATAACTTAGGTTGTTTTTATCAGTTTCTTATGACGCCTCCATGAGATAGTTATGTCTGCTGACATAAGGATATACCCCAAAATTGACATTTCGTTTCCTTTAAATATAACAAGGTTAGAGTAATCAACTGGTTTACATTCTCACTCCTTCATTAAATTATAGTCTCTCACTTCTTAGAGATATTATCATATGCTTTACAATAATCTAGACTAGTCCAGTGTTCAGCAATATTTAAACGATGATAGACTTGAACCTACATAAGGCTTCTAATTAATAAAGTATAAGGAAATAATTATTTATCATTTACCCTCTAAAGGAGAGTAGTATTATTTGTTACATGTGTAAGGACCTGCTTTACAGTAAAGCTCATGAAAGGAAACTAATGTCCCTTTGGGTCTATCTCGGTATATTTTATATCATATCTCATAAGGGTATCTCCAAGATTCATCATATCAAAGTATGTGTGAACAATGCTTTGACTTACGTAACATATACTTGTTAAAAGAATGTTATCTATATAAGGATAAGTTTATATTAGTTGCTCACACTCATTTTAAGGTAGGTACATCAATCCACTTTATATTTGGTAAAAAGAATTGCAATAAGATTTTATCACATTTTGATGTTTGCTTCAACCCATATATGGATTTCATCGACTTACAAACTAAGTGTTCTTGAACTTTAGTTTAGAATTTTCAATTTGTTATGAACATGTAAGTCTTTGTTTATAGAAAGTTGTTTTAATATTCATTTGTTGTAGCTACAAATGATTATAAGCTACTAGAACAACAATGATCCTCAAAGAAACCTTTTGTAAGAAAGGTAAGATAATTCTTCGATAACTTATTCTCTTCTAAGTATAACCTTTAGGAATCAATCATGCTTCTTAGTGTCTTAACGTTTCTATTCGGATTTAGGTAATTCAACCTAATTCCAAACATTATTCTGACACATAAAACCAATTTTGCTAAACAGTTTTTATTCCATTTAGAAAATTGATTAATGCTAATGGCTTAATTAGACGAGGTAGGATCGGTAAACTTTCCATTTAAACTTTAGTCAGGGAGGATACATAATCATCAAAGTTAGTAGGCTTATAAACCTTAATGACCCCCTTAGTTGATTACTGGGTTTATTAGGAGTTTCAGTTTTGTGGATTAGCTCTTAACTTAGTTGCTATCACTTTCAAAATTCTAACTGTGTAAGAATCAGTGTAGTATGGTGTGCAAGAGGTGTAAACGGAGTAAAATTTAATGAGTTTCTTCCCCCCGTCTCTTGCACTTCCGACAAGTCAAGATAAGGACTTTTACTACTCCCACTGATCATAGAATTCTTTAGTAATTTCGCATGCTAATGGTCAAAGTTAGAAGACCAATAGATTCTATTAGAGAAACAAGTTAATGATGTTACTCGTTGTAGTTTCTCTTGTTTGAGGATTATAGTTTTGGTAAGAAATCTGAGTGTGCCCATGTTTAAGCAACAGTGAAAGTTTTGTAAAAGTAGCATTAGATTCTTAAAGAGAAAAGTTGTGAAGTAGTTGTCTCTTGTACAAGAGGTGCAAATTGAGGTAATCATAACAAGTTTTCACTCCGCCACCTCTTGTAACTGTCGCAACTTAAGATTAAAACACTTAATGCTCCCACTAACCTTTTAGATATCTAGGAATGCTACAATATAAGTTTCAATGATGTACTTGTTGTGGTCACTTATTACATATGTTAGACTTGATTTCCTTAATGTCCAGACTTTATAAGAAACTTAGGGACATATTTAGAAGGAATCATAGTATATATGAATTAATTTCTTTAATACCTTGATCCATATAAGACATATCAGATACAAGTAAATATTATGATAATGAAAAATGTCTTAAAAATTCCACTTTGGGATAGGTAGCAATGAAATATAATTTCTTATTAAACTTGATTTATTCCCTTAGCCATTTAATTATTAAGGCTTATAACACATACTCATAAGTCACTAAGAATAAGATTTGATAAATTTTCATCCTTCATTAACCTAGTAATGATTTCTCATGAAATTTGGTCTCAATGATGAAGTTTGTAAGTCTCAGTTTTCTTTTGTTAAGTTTTCATGATAACAAAAAGTTGTTAAAAAAGTGTAGTATCATCTAGTTCGATCTTATAAGATTTCTATCCAGATTGAGATGACAAATAATATGAGAGTTTAAGGTAAGAGTGACTTTGTTTTAACCATGCACACCTCACAACTGTCATAATGTAGCTCATATTTTTACTAAATTCTGAATAATCTATAGAATATATAAGAATATATAAGGTATCATAAAGCCCAATTATAAAACAGTTTATTATTGTTCTTATGGTCTTAACATGAAATTTTGACACCATCTCTCATCCTAATTATTTGTTGATTTCTAGTAAGTAAACGTATAGAACTAGACTCAACCCATCATGTGTTAATTGGAAATATATATTATTAGCAGACTTAAATATCATAAACATCTAACTACTTATCTTAGCGAGCAGTTCCATTGAATCATGGTTAGTTTCGATGCTCATGCCTAGTTTAATGGCATAAATTTGCAGTGAGACTTTTCTTTGAAGAAACTTATAGCTGGAAGTAGTACTTGTACATATCTCTGAATCTTAAAAATATCCTCCTTTTAGGTTTAGTGGCTGTGAGATGAACAACCTCTAATTTTCTAGCTTCATGCATTCCTTTTCCTGTACATATGTTGCTAATCAACACACTCATTTTCCTTTAGTACTTATGAGTGATATAGTTGATTCTTAAGGCAACTTATAGTATTAGTGGAAAAGTTATATGTAATGCACCGGAAAAGTGTATTGATTTTCATGTGTAAACCTTTAAATTTTGGGTCATGGTATTGTACATCATGATGTACTCACAAATGCCAGTAAACTTTACGATTAGAATCTAGAGTAAATATATGCGTCTTAGGAGTTGATTCTTCCAAAAATAGATTAGTCTTAGGAAATTCAAAATCTTGAATAACTCCCATGACAACAACAATGAAATGAGTTGTAGATACAATGGTTGACTTATCCCACTAGTCATGCTCTAGTTTTCTTGTATAATACTTTTATCAGAAAAGAGCAGTAGGATTATCATATCTTAAGAAATAATCAATAATCCAATAAGAGCAAATTTTGTAGAAACTCTTTAGTAAGCAAAACATTTTAGGTTTTCAAATTAGAGTGAATGAAATAGATGAGATACAAACTTAAGAAGAAGCTTGGAGTGATTTACATTATAGGGTAATCAAGTAAGGCAGGCACAAATTATTATATTGAAGATATAGTCTACTATAACACCAAAATAACAAACTAGCTTAAGGTTCTACCAGAATTTTGGCTTCACTTTGGCTTTGACCAAAATTCAGACACATTATGAACATACATTAATAACAAATTGTCGTGGTGTTCTATCTAAATATGGCCTTGCTTTGGCGCTGATCAAAATTTATGCATTCATGAACATACATAATAGACTGACTTATTGTTCTACATGAACTTTGTTTTCGCTTTGACTTTGACCAAAATTCATGTATTATGATATACATAAATAAAAACCAACTTAATGTTCTGCCTGAATTTTGGCTTCACTTTGGCTTTGACTAAAATTCAGACATTATAAACGATCTAATATAATAAATCTCGGCTTAATGTTCTATCTAAGTTTTTTCTATCTTTGACCAAAATCAGGTATTATGAACGATATAAATAATATACCATCTTTAGTGTTCTACATGAACTCTGGTTTCGATTTGGCTTTGACCAAAATTCATATATTATGAACACACATAAAAATAGACTGTCTTAATGTTCTATATGAACTTTGGCTTCGCTTTAGCTTTGACCAAAATTTATGTATGGTGATCAACGAACATAAATAATAAGGTAAAGCACATAGATATAACATAACACCTTTTAGCCACAAATGAAATATTTATGTAAATTATGCTAATAATTTACTTGTGTGTATTATCAAACAAGTATCCTTTGGGTTCATTGTATAACAATACGTATAATTACATTAAAATGGTATATTTAAATTTCAATGTCAAACTAAAAGGATGCACCGTTTGATTAATCATCTCATTATGCATTGAAATTTACCATTATATAATTCTATGTCAAAACCTTAAGACATATAAGGAAATTGATCCAATGATAAAATGAAATTAAATGAATTTTGTAATATCATAAGTTTATAATTTAACGCATGACACTAATTTCATGTTGACAACACCATATTAGGATAAAAGAAAAGAAGAACAATTATAACTAGGGGTAGTGTTTTGCTACAAAGTTATTTTTCCTATAAAGTGTATAAAGTCATAAATACACTTTCAGCTATAAACACACTCAAAATCTACAAATAAAAAAGTGAAGATCACTAAAACACGATATTCAAACCAGAACAGTCGATAAAACCTTCAAACATCATTTTAGAACTATCGAATATAAAACACAACATGATAATCAATATAAAACACAAATATTAGTTATTTAATAATTAAAGTCTTATCATCCAAAACACAACATAAAACCCACAAATATAACGTTTTAATAATATTCACTTTGTTATTTATGAATTTTGAGTATATTTTATTATAGAATTTTATAACTTTTTACACTTTACTGAAATTAAATTTTATAGTAAAACTTTCACCCATAATTAGAAATCAACTTATGATTCAGTGCCATCCATTTCAAAATATTCAGCACAAAAAATTATATAATCATTTTTAATGCAAGTGGCAGTTCATTCTTTCCACGTGACCCCATATATCCCAAAATGAATATGGCTTTTTGGCTTCCAAGACGTTATTTATTTATTTATTAAAATAACAATTTGCAAATTGCAAATTGCAACTGATGTAAACGAAATCATATTCCGACGGCAATTTGCGAATGTCAGTTGAATTGATTTGCTGAAAATGATCGCGATATATGTAGGAATGGATTATTTCCAGAAAAACGTGTTATCAATATAATTTCTGTAAAATCAAGTAATGCAATTATTTTCATGATGGAATCAATATAATCAATATCAGCTCAGATATCACATGTGTTGATTATATTCTTATACATGGTTCTAAAACATAAAACTCTAACTATATTTATTCAATCATGGATATGATATTAGATGCTAGATCTGTAAAACTTACTTGTTTGAACATAGACCTGAGATGAGAATGATTAATTCATGATTCCCGTTAATGATGCCTTGTGTTTATGGATCACATTAGCGATGATGATCATCCATTATAATTGGTTATCAAAAAACCCTTGTATTCTCCTCATTAAAAAGCATCAAGGGATATTATAATGCCCCTTTAACTAATTAATATTCACAATTACTTCCATCAAGTAAATGTTAGGGAGGGTTATGTCATATAGGTAGAGTTAACTTAAATGATCCGTAGGCCACATTACGGGTTATTTGTAACAGTATTAACCTGTTCAATCTTAAAAAGATTGCCAAGGTTGAGTCCTTAGAGCATTTACAATGGATTTCTTATATTTATGTGAGTGTTTTAGTTATGTTATAAAGAATAATTATGAATGGTTTTGAGTGATTGTGAGTAAAAAAGAGAAAATGTTACTGTTCATATGTAAATATACGGGAACATTGTTCATCTCTTATAATTTTTTAAATATTTTTGAAAGTTGTTGTAAGTAGAGGATAGAGAAAATGTAATGATAAATGTATAAAAATTATTATTTAATTAAATACAAGAGACAAAAAATAGTGATTTTTAGTGTAATTATATAGAATGAAAAAAAGTTAATTGTGAATGCTAGAAATAGAAATCGATCACATCAAAGGCATTCGTGGCAGCTGATTTTCTATTTCTCTTTTCTGGCACATGATATATTCCTGATTTAAGTCAAATATATAAACTTCATTAAGCATTTCTAAAATGCAACATATAATCTTACTTGTTGGAAGTTCCCAAAGTCTATTTTGGTGCACGCATACCCCAAGTCATTTTACATTATTATTGTAATAATATAATATTTTTTTTGGTAACATGATTAAATTATTATGATTTATAAAAAATTGGGTAAAAAAGTGTTTATGGTCAATCCAATCCGACCCTTCAAATATCAACTAATTTCAACCTAAACATGTTTTGACCCGTTACCCAACTTGCATATATTACCCACTATGATTGAGCCCCAAGTCAAATAGAGCAAACATGTTTGCATATTGACCCCAAACTCAAAAGATGTGTTCGACTGACAGGTGATATCGTGTTTTATCCTGTTAGCCTTTTTAATGGGCCTGCTTTGGAACTTCACTATTTTTAATCAAATTTAACACATTTTTAGTTATAAGTCTTAAGAAGAATGAACGAAAACGTTAGTGGGTCGTTGCACGTTTTGATCCAAATCCATTACAACCTGCTACCTAATCCGCCCAACCTCCTCACCTGTTTTCCACAATTCCACCTTTAAATACCACACAAATGAACACATGAAGAACATATATGAAAGTAAACGAAGAAGCACCTAGGCAATTAAGTAAAGTCGAAGCAAAAACATACCCGTGTATGAAATTTGGTGGAGCCCACTTCATTCTCAGGTAAATACCACAAAAGAATTGAAGTATTAATCTGGAAAAAAAAAATTAAAAGGACCGTCAACCCCACGCCCATTGCATTCAGGTCGGGTTGGTTGACCTGAAACATTTTCGCCCGACCTTTTTTACAAAAAAATTCAGTGTCAGATCCGAGTCCAAAGTTCAATTTTTTTCAATAATAATATGAAGTTTTGAATATACCGATTTAGGTGGTGTTATGGATTAAAATAGAAACAAAAAGTTACATAAAGATGTGTCTACCTAACGATTGAAGCTATACGTACACATGGTTCAATCTTGAGCCGAACAACAATAGCGCGTTCCTAGACTGCCACAATCCAAAAAAACTCGTATACATATAACTAACATTTAAAAGATAGAAAATAGAAACTCCACACATGTAAACTGCAGCCATATAACGAATCCAATCAAATGACAAACTAGCCTTACCAAAATGAAACTGTGACCGTCACTGGCCACATATAGTGCATGATATATTTCATAAACTCTATAAGATAAGCATTTTTAATTAATTATCATATAATAAAATACAAATGAAATTGATCCACATCTTCAAGATTTCTTTAAACCAAAGCAGATCCATATTAGTCCTCGTGTCCCAGTTTTGCCATGAATTAAACAAATAAAAGCGTGAATCTAAAAGGGGATCATAAATTGATATGACTAAAACCCAAAAATCAAGAACTGAAACAAATTTGCCCTAATTTTTGCATACCTTGTGAGACCGAGCAGCGAAGCAAGTGTACGGTTTACTCTATATGAAGATTAAAGTGGGTGAAAATAAGTACCTTCAATCAACGGATATCAAAATAAGTAGAATCTATAAAGATTTATTTTGGTGGTGGTAGTAATAGGTGTTTTGGTTAAAAATCTAATTAAGGATAATGTAACCAAATCTGATTTGTGAGGTAGTATGCTTGAATATTTAACAATAATGTAATCGAATATGAAATGAAAACGGTGATGAACACGATGATTTATACGAGGAAAAAACCTTGATCTTTAGCAGATTTCCGGCATAAAAAACCTCGGGTGATGGAAACTACCGATTACCAACTATATTGCACAAAAAGATTACAACTTCGGATGTTGATCAAGTGTGGTACAATGATTGTTTGCTAAAGTGTGAGAGCTCTGGTTTGCAATGCGTTGTGTGTGTGTTTTCGAGAGTGTGAATTGTATTCCCAAAAACACTTGATCAACCCCTTTTGAAATAAGCTAACAACTAGGTCCGGTTTTCATGGTAGACCATGTCCAAACTCATGAACGTTAGTGGAATTCATCACATACAACATCTCAAACGAATATTGACCAGATTCCAGCTATAACTTGGTCCACGTCGTCCACAACCTGCATACAAACATTAGAAAACATAGAGAATAATTGTTAGATAACATAAGTAACAATAAGGATCCTTGATCCTCAGGCTCCCTACACCATTCTGTGATCCAGGCAACATCTCAGGATACATGGTCCACACTTAACAGAACCTATGCCCTAACAACAGGTGTTCATCAAACCATCATCGTTGACGCCTGAAGACGGCAGTTTCACCATCGTCTCCATCACCGATAGGCCCCCTCTCTTAATTCCTTATCTCAATCCTCGTTTCTCTTTGGAATGTAAAAAGTCCTAAAACACCATAATGTCAATCATAAAACATACTCAACCCCCCCCCCCAAATAACAAAGTGAAGATTACTAAAAAACATCATATTTGTGGGTCTTGTGTTGTGTTTTGGATGATAAGGCTTTGATTATCGAATGACTAACATTAGTGTGATTTATGTTGATTTTCCTGTTATGTCTTATATTCATAGTTCTAGGATGGTGTGTTTGAAGGTTTTATGGATTGTTAGGGTTTTGATATTGTGTTTTAGTGATCTTCACTCTGTAATTAGTGGGTTTTGAGTGTGTTTTATGCTGAAATTGTGGTGTTTTATGACTTTGTACACTTTGTAGGAAAAATGGACTTTGTAGTTGTAACATCCGCCAAAAATGGTATTCATTGAAAGAAATAAATGGTCCTCATCGAATTAAATGGAAAGACAATTACATTTACGACAATTCATAAGGAATCTGAACTATGTTGGCCCTGGCTCTCTCTCGCAAAATCGTTCTTGTCGACCATCGCTACCGGGTTGCTCTTTTTGTTCCAATCTGCAAAGTATATGAACCGGCCATAGCCACCTTCCTATCTGTACCAATGCATTTGCAGATCTGAATCGCTCACCACCACAACCGAGGATAGCGATTGCACCTTTGCTCGTCGATGCTAACAAGAAAACAACCACCACCGCCACCATCATTGTTTTTGTTCTTCCCGTTTCGCCTTTCACTATCTTCGGTTCAGTCTGAAACCCACAGAAGTTACTTTCATCTCAGTTAAGGTAACCAATCGACCTTGTTGATTTCGTTTAGTCTATTATACAAGAGCACAAACTTTGTTTTGTTTTGAAGGATTAATTATTTCTCGGAACAATAACCAAACACGTTTGGTGAAGTTTTTTAAACATCAAATGTACATATTACACACTATATATTTTATGTATTGTTGTTACAACAAATACAAGACCAAGGGTGATAACGATATCTACAGGGGTAAAAGGGTTCAAGGTTTAGATTAGCCTAACGCAGGTCATGGGGTCCCCCCACGTTTGCAATACGTGGAGTTGGATCACTTTGTTATTGTTTGATTTTGAATTTTGGATGAAAAGTATTCAACCTAGAATGTTTATATTCGGTTATGTTGTATAAGTTTTTGGGTTAAGAATAGAACAAGCATGAAGCAAGTTCTAGGGAGAGAAGAGAGTTTAGAAGTGTATTGTGAAGTGGCCAGGTCTGCCATTTATAAAGGAAGATACCTGCTATAAAGGGAAACCTTTGACTAGTGATTCATGACTGCAATGGAGGTTTCCCTTTTTTATAGGTTGAAGGCTTTGAACTTGCGAGTAAAAGAGTGTGCTCCCCCACATGCTTCTGTTGCGGTTAGATGGGAGAGTTCATACGTAAAGTGTGATGTGACCGATCACTATCTCGTTCTTTTTGTTGTTCACGACAGGTGGTCATTCTCGAAACCTTTTAACCTTTCAAGCTGTTGTGTATTCTAATCAGTTTATTAAGGTTTGAGCTACCCACGTCATCAGCCCCTCAAGTCAGAGGTATTTGGGGTGTAAGCTCAAATGCTTCTAACTTTTGTACACTATTTTTGTTGCTTCAAGGCTTTAAAGGTTACTAGGCGGTTAGGATTCTGAATTTGAATTTTGAAAAGACAGTTGACATAACTGATGGCAGTTTTCATCAGGCGTCGGTTTTTAATGCCTGTTGTGTAATAATAACTTCTAGGACTTATTTTGTTTTTCTTTATCACAAAAAAGAACTAACTCTTCACACTTTCCTCCAAGTTTCCATTAATTTCCTTCGTTCTAGGCAGTTCCTATTCTTTTTTGTCTCTTTTCTTTTTCGATCGTTTCTCATGGGTGCTCAGAAAGTTATGTCCACAAGTTACTCTCGCCTCACTCAAGAGGAAGTTGAGGCTTTCTTTAAAGAATGGGGGATCGATCTGAAGTTTAATCCGGTCGCTCCGGGTTTAGACAAATCAATCGATCAGTGCCCTGTTGGTTCGATTGCACTAAACTGACGTCATTTTGAGTTTTCAAACTTACATCATCCGTTTTCCCTTTTGTTCTTAAAGTTTTAGATTATTATCACGTCTCTTTCGGTCAGTGACATCCTCAGGGTCTTGCTAAGGTTTTACACTTTGAAGTTTTGTGTCGTGCCTTGGGTTACGATCCAACATTGTTGTTATTTCGTCGCTTTTCTCATTTAGCAAAGAACGGTGATTGGTTTACTTTTGAAACATCTCAAGTTGATGTGTGTTTAATTTCGTCTATGGTTACGATATCGGAATGGCCGATTTTTCTGGGTCTCAGACTTTATTATATCGTTTAAAAGGTTTGGAAGCATCCTAATGCTGTTTTAAATGAACTCGAACCCCCAGATTCTGAACTAGATTTTAAAACATCTTAGGGAGTGTCATTCGAGGCTTCGTCCTTTCCCCGAGCATCTTTTGGTGCTGATGGGGATTAGCAAGTTGTATAACAAGCTAGATCGTGACCCTGTGCTCATGAGAGATGATCAGGGTATGATATTTTGTTTTATATGCTTTGTTTGTTGTGTTTTTGTATTTTTTTTATGTTTATTTTGCTTGTTGCAGTTATGTCTGCCCTAGATTTCATCAAAAGTGATGACACCTCTGATGTTTTGTTTGGGGATACTGCGGCTACTCCTTGGGAAGATGCTGTTGTTGGGAATGCTAAGAACAGGTTCGAAGGATCAGAGTATGTCAATGTTCCAAATGTTAAGGGCTTTACTAAGGCGGGTGCTTCCAAGCCTTCTACCTGACGCTCAAGTCGTCGTATAATAAAAGTTGTTGACCAACCAACGACCTCTGAGCCTGTTGAGTTGAGTGATGATATAGAGGTTTTGGATGTTCCTGAGGTTGGGGCTGAGGGAAAATCAAAGAAAGACAAGGAGTTACCCTTGGTGATTGGCAAGAGAACAAATCAGTGGTTAAGAAGGTTGCAGATTTGAAGGATTCTTGGAAGGGTATTGAAGGTTTTTCCAATGTGAGCTCATCAGAGAGTTATGTACCGGATTGGAAGGTACAGTTAGCGACAATTTCAAGTCATCCTTCGTTTGCGAGGTTGTTTTAAACCACTTTGCTCCTCCCGCTGTACGAGATACCTGCTCATCTATGGATGATGACCTATGATCTCAAAGATGATGTTGGGCGCTTGTAAGCTCGCTGCTTTGCTACCAGAGGGTGTGTCCCGGTTTCATAAAAGAATTCAAGGTTATGAAGTCTTCACCGAGAAGAGGGACGAAATGAAAGCTTCCATGGTTGCTTTAAAAAAGGAGGCGGAGGGCTTTGCTGAGAATGAGAAGAAACTGTTGTCAAAGATTGATGAACTTCTGCTCAGCACAAAGTTGATATGGCAGAGCTGGAAAAACACTTGGAGGCCGACAAGGTTCAGGTAAGAGTTGATATGGCTTCCTTGGAGGTTCAGAAAAAGTCCTTCTTGGAGGAGAAGGATAGGTTGAAAGCTTCACTGGCCCAGGCGACTAGTGATAACAAATGGTTGATCGAGCATGGCTTCCAGCAAGTAGTTACCTACCTTCTCAATTTATCGGAGTTCAACAGTGCTTTGGGTGATGTTTACAGGAAGCTTCTTGCTCATGGAAGGCACAAAGGTTTGATTGCTGGTTATAAGGCATGTGAATCCGGACAACCTCTACAACAGTCTTCTCTCTTTCAACCCAAGGCCTTTGATGTCTTCAAAGAAACCATTTTGAAAATGGAACACTTGACCTACCCTTATGTGGGTGAGGTTTGCAAGTGTTTCGGTAAGCCTCTTTCTGTCTTGCAGGAGTTGACATGCCCTGGCCTCAACGAGGCTGTGTGCGCTGAAGTGCTAAAATCTCTTTCTAAGAAGCGCTCTTGCTCGGGTGACAATGAGGAAACCTTTTCTAATGGTGGTGAAGGCTCGAAGGAGGCAAGCCTTGAAGCTTCTGAGACAGCGTGTGGAGGTGGGAAGAAGAAGAATGTCACACCCCAACCCGCAGCGGAAATAAAAGTCGGGGTATAATTGGGTTATCACCAAAGCTCATGATATTTACTAAAAGGTTTCATATTTATTAAATTGGTATTAAACTTCAAATATCCAAAAACAAGGGAACATACAAGCACAAATAAATATTGTTCTAAACGATATATAGTTTATTAATCTTCTAAGGCCTTTCCTATGTGTTCCTCTCCTCAGCCTGTCCACCTGTATCATGCGTAAAACAAAGATTTGGGTCAACAAAAGTTGATGAGTGAATCATAGTAAAAACATTTAAAACATTTGTTATATATTTGTTAGTTAAATAAAGGTTGTGCATGAATCCTAGCATTCCAGCAATATAAGCGATATCTGGGCAAGTACAGATTGAGCATACATCACGCTCCCAACTACTGACACGTAAGGTATCTGGCTCATTTGCTCCTTTTCAACCTCCGTTGTCGGAATTGGAATGAACCGAAAACATCTCCCTTAACTACTGGAGCGACTGAGGGTTTGCACTGTTTCATGTTATAACGTGTAAGGACACGATCTATGTAAGCCTTTTGAGACCATCCTAAGATCCCTTTGTGTCTGTCTTGGTGAATTTCGATGCCAATGACGTAAGAAGCATCTCCAATATCCTTCATATCGAAGTTATGCGAGAGTAATCGCTTCGACTCATGCAACATGTCTAAACTATTACTTGCCAATAGAATATCATCTACGTAAAGGACAAATATAGTAAAGTTGCTCCCAGTCATCTTGAGGTAGGTGCATTGATCCACTTGATTCTTTATAAAATCTTGCCTCTTCATGACTTCATCAAACTTAAGGTACCATTGACGTGATCTTGTTTTAACCCGTAAATGGATTTCTTCAACTTACAGACTAGATGCTCCTGACCTTCAGGTTTAAAGCCTTCAAGTTGTTTCATGTAAACATCTTCGTCTAAGTCTCCATTAAGGAAAGCGGTTTTAACGTCCATCTGATGCAACTCTAAGTCAAAATGAGCTACTAGGGCCATAACGATCCTTAATGAATCTTTACGAGAGACAGGTGAAAACGTCTCTTGATAATCAATTCCCTCTTTCTGAGTGTAGCCCTTTGCAACCAATCTCGCTTTATAGCGTTCAACGTTCCCATTTGGATCTACTTTTGTTTTGAATACCCATTTACATCCTACGGGTTTGACACCTTTGGGTAATTCTACCAAATCCCAAACGTCATTTTTCTTCATGGATTCAAGCTCATCTTCATTGCTTTATTCCATTCAGAAGACTGATCACTGCTAATGGCTTCATTATAAGAGATAGGATCATTGAGCTTTCCGGCATCCATTTCAGTCAGGTAGGTAACATAATCATCCCAATTAGTAGGCCTTCTGTGCCTGGATGACCTCCTGAGTTGATTATCGGGTTCAGCGGTGTCTTAGTTCTGAGCGTTTGATGTGCCTTCGTTGTGAGGTATAATGGTTTCTTGTTGTGAAGGTAAATTTGGAGTTGGTGCAGTAGCTTCAGGTGCTGTTGTTGCATTGGGTACAAGAGGAGTAAACGGAGTAATGGTAAGCGACAAATCTCCCCCCCCCACGTCTTGTACTTCTTGCAATTCTTCGTATGGGTTGGTACTGCTCCCACTGACCTTAAAATCCTCCAGGAACACGTCACGCTTGGTTTCAACAATACGGGTGACATGGGAAGGATAATAGAAACGATAACCCTTAGAGTGATCAGGATACCCGATAAAGAAGCAGGTAACTGTTTTAGGGTCAAGTTTCTTTAGGAAAGGATTGTAAAGTTTCGCTTCAGCAATGCAACCCCATACTTTCATATATTTAAGACTCGGTTTCTTTCCTGTCCAAAGTTCATAAGGAGTTTTAGGGACAGACTTAGAAGGAACTCTATTGAGTATATGAACAGCTGCTTTTAATGCTTCAGTCTAGAGGAATAATGGTAAATTAGTGTTGGCTAACATACTACACACCATGTTCATAAGGGTACGATTTCTTCATTCAGCGACACCATTCTGCTGAGGTGTACCTGGCGTGGTGTATTGGTTCACAATCCCCTGGCCCTTACAAAACTCATAAAATGGACCAGGAACTTGACCCACATCAGTATGTCTTTCATAATATTCACTGCCTCTATCTGATCTCACAACTTTAATTTTACGATCTAGTTGTTTTTCAACTTCAGTTTTATAATCTTTAAAAGCTGTAAGAGATTCAGATTTTTCCTTAATGAGATACAAGTACATGTAACGAGAATAATCATCAATGAAAGTGATAAATGAAGTATGTCCTGTTATGCAAGCGATTTGATAAGGACCACTAATGTCAGTATGAATGAGTTCTAACAAATTAGATCTCCTAGTGGCACCTTTCTTATTCGCTAATGTCATTTTACCTTTAAGACATTTGACACATGTTCTAAAATCAATAAAATCGAGAGGAGGTAAGACTTCATCCTTTACGAGTCGATTTAATCGTTCTCTTGAGACGTGGCCTAAACGTTGATGCCACAACATGGATGAAGTCTCTAATTCTCGATTTTGTTTCATCTTTGTGAGTGATTCATTAATATTATATGACAACAAAGATTTGGAAAAGTCATCATCTAGTTCTAATCTATAGAGACCACCATCCAGAATGCCGGTACCATAAACCACAGAATCATAGAGAATAGAGAGTTTGCGATGACCATGAGTAATATCAAAACCGTCTATGTCTAACTTTGGTCCTGATACAAGGTTCTGAGTTACCTCAGGAACATATAATGTATCATAAACAATTGTAAAGTTCCAATGGCCCTCACTTCTAATTCTCTATCATCCCCACTTTAAGGGTTCTTTGGTTTCTTCCAGCCCCCAGATTGTAAGGAATCCCTGAGTAGAGTTAGTGACATGAGTTATAGCACCAGAATCAAACCACCAAGAATTAGCAGGAACTATAAACCAGTTTTCATAAACAATTGTAAAGTTGCCCTCACTTCTAATTCTCTATCATCCCCCACTGTAAGTGTTCTTTGGTTTCTTCCCAGCCCCCAGATTGTAAGGAATCCCTGAGTAGAGTTAGTGACATGAGTTATAGCACCAGAATCAAACCACCAAGAATTAGCAGGAACATTTAAATTATAGGACTCAAGTATCATGAAAAAATCGTTACCTTTCTTAGCCAGCCACTCCTTAAAGTCAGGGCATTCCTTTTGCTTATGTCCTGTCTTTTTACAGAACTTGCAGTAGGGTTTGCCTAAGGAGTTCTTTGAGCTGGAAGGCGCACTTGTACTAGGATTGGGCTTTTGAACTTTAGAAACATCCTTCCTTGGATAAGTGTTCTTCCTCTTCTTAGAGCTAGAGGTAGTAAAGTGTGAAACATTAGTAATTCGATCCATCTTCATACGCTCCTCCTCCTGCACGCACATGGCGATCAGCTCACTCATCGACCATTTTTCTTTCTGAGTGTTGTAATTGATCTTGAATGCTTCATAGGACGAAGGAAGCGAAGTCATGATGAACTGAATAAGAAAACCATCACTAATCGCCATGTCTAATCCCTTGAGCTTATGGGCCATGTCGTTCATCATCATGATGTGTTCACGGATGCCGCTCCTCCCATCATACTTAGTAGTCACCAGCTTAAGGATAAGAGTACAAGCGTGTGCTTTAGACGTTCCCTTGAACTGCTCCTCCATAGAAGCCAAGTAGGTTTTTGCATCTTCAGAATCAGGAATGGCTCCTCGAATTGCATTGCTTATGGACTGCTTCATGAACATAAGAGACATGCGGTTACACCTAGTCCATTTTTCATGAGCCAGCTGCTCAGTAGCGGTACTCTGAGAAGTAAGGTCTTCAGGCTTATTCTTTCTTAGAACGTAATCGAAATCCAGTAAAGCAAGAGTAAGCATGAGAGAGTCTTTCCATGCAGCAAAGTTATCACCAGTCAATGGTGGAATCCCGCAATTGGGCGCTGATAGTGGAAATAATATGAGCAAATTATGATATTAAGAAAAAGAAGTCTTAATGTGATCTAAGGGCAAGTTACACTAAGTCAAGCATAAGTGATGACCATTTTACTTATGAAGCTGTGATATTGTCTATTACTAACATCAAGATAATAGACTTAGTTAAAATTCTACTTAAATGAAGACAAATCAGCTTTGGCCAGAAGTGTAATCATCTAAGTATGTGTGCAAAGTAATTGTGACAAATCAGCTTTGGCCAGAAATGAGAAAATCACTTTAATTATGCACTTGTCAAGTACGCTAGACATGAATGAATTAGATCAGCTTTGGCCAGAAATAAACATTCACGTTTGTAATGCATAATTAACATAGCTTTCGTAATACTTGAACAATAAATAGATGCATCAAATCACCTTTGGGTAGAAGTGATACATCAGAAGCTCATTCAAGTTAAGCTATTTGGTTTTGCAAAAAGTTATTTTAGTTTATTTAATTAAGTGTTTACAAAACTATTTATTTAATAGCAAACCCCCTATTAGCACGGGTTCGGGGCGGAGCCTCGAGCTGAAATTTAGTTCACAATAATAGCCTAATTTAGTGATGAGATTTCGGATAAAATCTCGGATTTCGGATGAAACTCGAATTAGTTCGAGACAGACATCTCGGATGAGTTTCAGATTGATCCAAGATGGGCGTTTCGTATGAGTTTCGGATTAGTCCGAGATGGGCATTTCGGATGAGTTCCGGATTAGTCCGAGATGAGCATTTCGGAAGAGTTCTGGATTAGTCCGAGATGGGCATTTTGGATGAGTCTTGAATTAGTCCGAGATGGGCATTTCGGATGAGTTCCGGATTAGTCCGAGATCGGCATCTCGGATGAGACTCATGTTAGTCCGAAATGGTCATCTCGGATAAGACTCATGTTAGTCCGAGTTAGTCATCTCGGATAGACTCATGTTAGTCCGAGTTAGTCATCTCGGATGAGACTCATGTTAGTCCGAGTTAGTCATCTCGGATGAGTCTCTGATTAGTCCGAAATTTATCCTGCAAGATTTCAAAATCTCTAATAATGGCAGTTAGTTGTGATAAGTTTTGAAATTCGAAAATTAAGGGATTATGGGATTAGTTTTCCTATTTTAATGTTGATATAAATATATCAAAATATTTTGAAAACAATATATGTTTATCTTATAACAGATTTCGAAAATTTTGTTAGATAAAAATAGATCAAAACTGGGAAAACACTTAATAATCCGCATTTAACTCCGAAATATAGGATTTTTTTCGAATTTCATAAGAACAAGTGATGAACCCTAAAACATAAACTTAATTCTGGAATCCGAAATCTGGGATTTTTGAGTTTATTATAATGATTTCGGAACAGTAACATTACCCATTTGATTTAGGGACAGTGATTAACCATTAAAACATCAGCTGCGAATTTTTTAATCCACAAGTCATCTGATTTCGGAACAGTAATCATGTTCAAAATTTATGTTTTCCAGATTTTAATCCAGAATAATGGATAATAACAGAACTGATTTATCAACATATGCTCTGATACCACATTTTGATCAGTTGTGTTTAAACATAATGGAAAATATAAAGAAATACATGTGACGACAGACATGCCAGTAGAGAATCTAGTCAGAGACGCAACCCTAGGGTTTGACATATTTGTCAGTGTGATCTGGTTCTTCCTTAGGGTGTAAGATTATGATGGTAAGAACCGAACTAGGGATGGATTTGGTTTAGGTTATGGAGAGAGAGGTGGGTGGCGGCTTTGATGATAATGATGTTATTGTAATTGTCTAACCGTAAACCTCTCTAATCATCTCCTTATATATAGATCCAGAAGAAAACCTTAATTAGTTAATAAAGGTAATATGGTCCATCAATAATTACCAACTAATTATGTTATAGGATTAATATGTTTTGGTCTAATATAATATAAATGATTATAATATCTACATAATTAAATATTATAAATAATATATTTAATCTTACAAAAATACACAGCAAACCACTAAAAATTTTAAAAAGAGTTATTTTCTTACTTTGAAGCCATACATAATTCTCTTGGATATACATTTATTAATTAAGTTATTAACAAAAAATTTATTAGTCTTAGCTTATACAAGAAAATATATACACAATGACATAACCATTTTGTTATGTTATTATCATAACTGTTAAAATTATATATTTCATTTATTAGTAACATTGGAAATTTCATTGTTTATTTAAGTTACAAAAAAGCCCCAAATATTTGGATTAATAGCTTGTTTATGTAGTTGTTTTATTTAGAATTTTCGTTACTATATATTTTAGGATAATTATCTCGTCGACATTCCAATCGTGCGGTTGCTTTTCTTAAGTGGATCGAATTTTCGCAAACAGTGGGTAAACTCTCTCTTCTTTTTATCATTAACTTTTTGGTAATGTATCAATGTGTCTCGTTCAATGGTTTTTATCTAAATTTAAGCATGCAATATTGGTGTGTAGTATATGCATTTGTATGATGTGGTTGTTTGTTGAGGTTATTGTTGTGTGTTGTGTTGGTCATCATAGTCAATAGTCATTCATTCAGCGGATTCTTGGTTGACCTTTTCTCATGACTTGGAGATGTCGGTATAGCCCCATTAGACTTGGGTTGACCTTTCCTCCTAACTATGAGACGTTGGTATCGTCACAGTCACGCCCTTTATGGGTGTGGGATGCAAGAAGTTAGTTTTGGTTTTGATGTCGGTCTTGGTCTTATTCATTATTCACTTACCATTCTATATTCATATTATTTGTTGCATTACTTCACATGATTAATTGCATGTTAAATATTTACATTAATATTTGGAATTAAAATGGTAAAACATATTACTTTTATATTCATAAAAATTTAAAATGGTAAATGTTGGAATTGAACTCTACAAAATAACAGATGAAAGAAAGCCAAAATATACTACAACATCTAATTCTAATAATTATAAAACATCTTCTAGAGTCAAGCTTTGCTGAAGACAAAATGTCAAAGGTCTATCATAATAAAACTCTGTTGAAGACTAAAGCTAAAGGTCTGCCAAGACAAAACTTTGCTGAAGGCCAACAGAGGATGTCTCATCGGTGTTATTTACAGTCTTTGTAATATTTAGTTATATCAGTGGTTAGCTTAACAAATGCTGTTAGTTTGTCAATATTGTTAGATGTAGCTTTTCTGCTGACATCATCATAAGATGCTCAGTGGTTAGAATTTTAGTATATATAGAACAATGCTTGTACTGTTCTATTTGATCACTTTTACCACTTATCAATCTAATATTCTTCTTTACATTCTGTACGAACAAATCAGTGATCTTAAGCTGAGGGGGAAGATTGTAAGTTATATGCAAGTGATTACAATCACGAAAGCATGATAATGAAAACAATCTCTTAATTGTTATGAATCAAAGTTCATTATTCCGTTGCATTTACATCTGATTTATCATCTTTCATTTTTATCTTTAGAACTTTCATAACAGTTTCAAACTCAGATCCTAACAGTAAACCTATTTTACATAACCAATGTTTATCCACCAGCTTCTGTAGCTTACCCAAAAACCCTTTTTACACATAATTCATGTGTAGAGGATTGATGGCTGGACTGGATCACGATCACATAGGAGCTTTGCGTTAGTAATTAAAAAGACAATTTTGACGTATTTATTTGAATATTTAAACATATATGAAAAGTGTGACATTTAAGCGTGACATGTTTAATTGTGAAAATTTTAATAGTGTCGTACATTTTGGGCAATTATTATGCCTATAACTATTTTGCTGCAAATTAGAGTGTGACAGTAGCCGAAGTCTACCTATATGTGCATCTATAATGCTATATAAAAGAAATATGATGTAAAAACATATAATTTGACATGGCGTCCAACTTTTAAATCAACATGAACAACTAATGGAAGCTTGTTTTAAGACGCTACCTGGGTATAATTTACACCGACGCCCACACTCATACACTCAAAAACCCTTTCCTTCCCTGCCCAAAAGAAACCTAATCGACAAACAACTGCAATTTCTTTGGTAATACATTCAATTCAATCAGTAAGTTTCCTTTATTCATCTGTTTTTTTATGTTCCTCAAGAAACCTAATCGACAGACAATTGCCAATTCTTTGGTAATACATTCAATTCGATCCAATCAGTAAGAGTTCTCTTTATTCATCAGTTTCTTTTTGTTTCATATATATCAAATTGAACACACTTTCGTTGTTTTTATCTAGGTTTTTCTTGGGCACTATTTTGGTTAACTTTTAGGTCTTCGTATGAAATGCACACTTGTGGTATCAGGTTCAAAGACTTGAACAATGATTACACTTGTTTATGTAATGCTTGCTTATCACCATTGATGTGGGGATGAACAACCAAAAACTATTGGTTGATGAGTTTTATATTGGTCTCAGACAAAAGAGGGCCACTGGAAAGGTACATTGAGACTACTCACACTAAATTAGAGTCTTGGAAGTTGTCCAGAGTTAGGAATATTATGACTTACTTGAAGAGTTAGGTCTGCAGTCAAGCAAAGCTATGGTGAAAAGTGCTTGTGCAGGTAAATAATCTGTGTGCCACTTAAAAGTTAGATTTAACCAAGTGCTCATAAATGCACCTATCAGCCAAATATAAAACCACTCATTTGGTGTTCATGATGATATTCAGGTATATATTGTTGATTGATGATTTTCCATTCAAAGTCAACAGCTTTCATGTAGTTAGATAGCCTCAACTTTTTACTCTACGGAACTAGGCATGGTAAACAGGTTGGGTCAGGTGGGCTTGAGTTGCGGGTCAGAATGGGTTGGTCAAAACAGGTTGATTCAATAAGGGTTATTTTTTGTTTGGGTTGGGCTCAAGCGCTTAACCCAGCGCTCGATGTGTAAGCAGCTCTGCACGAGTAACCGGCGCCGGTTACTCGTGCGGTTCCGGGCAACGCTTGCACCGGGTTGCGACATTGGATTTGTTCAAAAGGTCTTATCTTCTATCTCATTTTATTCATTGATGTGCACATAAAGAAACACACAGTTTTCACCAGTTTGAAATATAATACCAAACCATGCTGACCCATTTGAAATATACACCAACCCATTCTGACCCATTTCACTAGAAAGGGTTGTCTCCATCAACCCTAACCCGTTTCAATTTATACCACCTTCTAAATAGTTTTATTCAATAATATATATTTATATTTGTAATAATATACTCTGTGGGCCCACCCGACCAGACCTGACTAACATTAGTATTTACTTTTCTTTCTAGGCTTCGTGCTGTAGGTATGTCAAAAGAGATCCTGAACGACATCACCTTTCTAGATGCCACACCAAATTTCAAAGATATGCATGCTATTCTCTAATTATCTATATCTGTATCAATTCCTCCTGGGCTCGCAATTTCAACCGAAACATGTGATGAATATTAACAAAATGGAAAAAAAAACTTCCTCCAGGTGGTGCGATGAGAATCTCGAAAGCTTACAGTATGTCCAGAAAGAGATAGGTGCATCTTTCAGCGACCCTTTCGATCTGTTAAGGTGTTGCGGTACGCATTCTGCAACCTATAATGCTTACACTTTTCCTTTGGTCTGGCCCTTTTTTAAGAATAGGCTGTGTAGAATTAATAAATTAGGAATGTGTATATATTAATGAGTTATAGAGATCCTATTAGGTTGATGTGGGTATCATACACATGAAAATGTTATCAAATATTATTTTTTATTAAACTTTAATATTGTTTAAAATTTTATAGATAATTTTTGGTTTGTAACATACGTATCTTAAAAAACAAAAAAGAACCAAAAACTCATTACTAAACTAAATCTAATACTTAATAAAACGATAAATTAACAAACGAAAACAAAAAGTAATCGATTAATTTAGAGATACATTTTTAAAATATTTAAAAAACATGTTTTAGGAAATGCAAAAAGAATCCAATAAAAGAATAAAAATAATATAGTATTACAAAAGTAGAAAACTAGATACTGGAATTATGTTTTTTTAAAAGAAACATCATTTATGAGGAACTTAGCCTACTTTTAAAATAGATGTTTTCTTTTGTTTTTTTAAATTTAAATACGTTTTTGAGTTAAGAAAAAAAGAAAATGTTTGGTTGAGTTCTGACTTTTGATTTTGATGTTCTCAGTGTTCATATTATATTAAGTATATAATTTCATGTGTTCATCTTCTCTAATTCATCAACCAGTGCAGTTGCAAATATTTGTTCAACGGAAAATTTCATTTTCGCCGATCTCAAAGTGTCATCTCATTTTATTTTCACCTACACTCATCTAGGGTTTTCTAACATTTGCTCAGGGTATCTTCGTTAAATAAAACGAAGGTTAAAAAAGTGTTGAGAGGTATCCTGTGCACCCCCCTCACCACACATAGATATGCCTCTGCTTTTACCTAAGGGATCGTCGAGAATTTGAGAGCCCTTAGGGGCCCTGTGCAACTAGTAAGTATATATAACACTTGGTTACAGACTCGTGTGTTACACAGGTTAAATAGAAATGTGACAACTGTCACTTTTGGATAATTTTGTACAATTAAACAGTAAAGTATGTGATATAAATATGTGTTTTGAATGACTGAACTGCTTGAATTGCATGACATCAATCTAGAAAGTGCACTGAATAGGTTATGTGATGCATATTATTTGTTTAGTGGTTACCATTTAAAAACTGCCTGAAACAGTGCATCGGAAACGACTATTAGACTAGCTGCGGCAGTGCAGCGTCAGCACGCAGTTTAACTGCAGATTTAGGACTTAGATGAGAGTCCAATGCAAACTGTGTATTAAACCCCATGTGGGAAAGCAATGATTAATGCTAACACCTTCCGACAACAATACATGCACTGAAAACTGCCGGAACTACACACTAAACAGCAATTCAGCAAAATCAGCAATAATTCAGCAAATACAAGCTTAAATAATATGCAGAATTATTGTTAAACACCCGCATTGCTTAAAAGACATTAAAAGTATTGTATGGCACAAAAACGTATCATATCACATAAGTCTTGAAAGTTAACGTTCTAACGAACCGACAACGAAACAACACCCAGACACAATCTGAAACACCATATGAACTAGTTAACAATATTTTAACATCATATAACTAGTTAAAATCATTAAACACATTGTTTTGATTTAAAATCCCTGAATTCCATACAAGTTGCTTAAACTTCCGTTTAAGAACCCGTTAACGAACCGGACAACCGTTAAGCAACCGAACACAAACTAGACATAAAATATAAACTAGTTTATGTTATTTAACAATATTAGACTAGTATATAACATCTTGTATCTTAAAATACATTAAAAACCCTTAATATATAAATGCCCCTAACTAAGACCCCTAATTCTAACTAAATGCCTAACTATGAGTTACCAATTAGTCCTAACTAAATGCCCCTACAGACCCTAATTTAACTAATGCTAACATGATTTAACCAAGTAGCCCTAGACTAACACCCATTTGGACGGCCAAGAAAGGGTCCCACCACCAACATTTGTGTCCCCCATGTCTCAACATGTTGGGAGGACAATTAGAATGCATGAAGGATCTTGTATGAGTAATTATGCATAAGTAGACAACATGTACACATTAAGACACACCTGATCATCTTCATCAAAAAAATTCAACTCTTTATCTCCTTCACCCTTCACAACCTATGGCCACTTTATTCTCCATACAACCTCCATTTTCAAGTTTAATTCAAGACATTCTAAGGTGATCCAAGGGTGTATCAAGCATAGTTAGGAGGGTGACAAGTCTTGGAAGTGGAAGACCTCTCTTGGGACTTTTATCCACCTAGTTTACATCATCATCTTCAAGTGTTCTTCTTGCCACTTCCCTAGCCATAAGAGCTAGTAGTGAGCCTTCTAAACTTTCATATGATATCATCTTACTAGTATCTTGATAATATATAAGTTACACCATGCAAGAACATCAACTTTAAAAGATGAACATATTAACAAGTAACATAATCTAAAGGAAACAAAGCTATCTTGAAGTTGTAATAAAGATGTAGATGTTTATTTTGTTCTATGGATCATAACCATCATATGTGAACTTGTTAGATGATTAAAAATATGATCTAACAAGTATACTAATGGATCTTACAAGATCCATGATCAAAGAAGTGATGAACATGATATATATATATATATATATATAATTAAAATATATATATAATAAAGACTTTTTAAAGTGGATTAAAAGGGTTGTAAGATTTCTTGAAATGTTGGATGATCATATGGTTAAAAAATATATAAAAAGCTTGATGAATATATTTTAACATTATGGATGATCTTGAAATGTCATTAGAGTACCTAGTAATGTTTTCTAAGAATATATAAGTAAGTTGTTAAAATGATTTTTAACAAAGTTAGTGTATATTAGAAACTAAAGCCATTTTTAAAGATGTATGAACATCTTAAACACATGGTTAAAAGACTACATGTTTGGTAAAGTTCCATGTCTATCATGACCTAAAAATACATATATGTGTACATGGATTACTTGTTGAAAGGATTGCGAATAAATTGATGAGTTTTGAAGCTTAACACATGTTTTAAAAACATGGGAAACCTCCTAAATCTAGGGGAAACTATGGCAAATTTTTTATAAAAATTAAACACTTAGAAAAATATATGGTTTAAAGTTCTTACAAGTAAACTTGTTAAAAACCATAAACATAAAAACTACCATGTTTTTTATAAAATATAAGTTCAAGAAGACATGATTTTATAAAGAAAAAATGGGCATAAATATATATTTTGGAAAAATATATATTTAGTGATCATAAGAATCACAATTTATGTGCTTGATACTTGTATTACATATATATATTATATCATTATAATATACATATATATATACATATATATATATATATAGTTAGGAACTTGAAAATAAATCATACAAATAAATACATAATAATTGACAAACAAATAATTACAAAACATATATGTACCTATCCAATACCATACATGGAAGCAAATACGGACACATTGGACATTTGGACTATGTATGAATTATAGACTAAAAATATGTAATATATCGAAGCTTGGTAAGTATTATTTTCAAAACCGACCACTTGACAAAATATATATATTTTTTTTACAAATATAGAAACTATATCGTATTTCGTTGGCACTAAAAACATATTATTTTCGAAGTAAATAAAAACATATATTTCAAAAGCCTTCTAAAAATATATTAAGTTTGGTGGAAACTAAAATATATGGTTTCTAGAATTAATCGCAAAAATATTTTTTTTGATATATATACACTTACCAAGCATAATAATATACTAACTTGAATATATATCTTAAAATTATATAATTTAAGAATACACAAAAATAGGGGAAATAAATACAAGAACATATACGTATTTTTATACGTACAAATACATGCCAACATATACCATTAATATTTGGTGAAAATACATTTATACAAGTATTGTACTTAACCATAAGAATACAATGTAAATACACAAATATACCCAATACAAGTATGCCTATACTTGGGGAAATACATTGGTATAATATTTAACAATTTCAATAGTTGGTCATATATATTATGAAACATGCACATGAAATAATTATATATCAATACATGTTAAAAATAGATTATTTTTAACCAACCATCGTAAACAAAATGATATATACAAGGAGGTTCATACAAATAATACAAGTTAAAAATATAATATTTTAAGTGACGCATCGAACTTGGAATTATATATAATTAAGAAGAACTATATATGTAATGTATCCGACGATGGATCGTCGAGGAACGGGTGGAACCCGTCCATGAGGTGTCATGGAACACATACGTATTACTCATGCGAGGCACGGAGTCTAGCGGGCTGGGCCCATGCTAGCAACACATGCGTTACAAGGATACACATATACTTAGTGAAGTATATCTATTGTTATCATACTTTGAGATGTATATCTAAACAAAACCAAAACTGAACAAGTCTTAGTAGATAATTAAGAGAAGAAACAAGAACAAGAATCATTCAAAGACCAAAGTATCTAACAAAACCTAACGCGTTTGTACGTTGTGGTACGAAAGCGGAGAAAAGTATTCGAGTTAATCAGTTTAGCAGAAAGCAAAGCAGTGAGTTCATGCCCCCCTTTTCATCTTAAATGTTTTACTGTTTTACAACTATCGGGGGGAATACATGTTTAATGGTATGATAAGCTAAGGAATGAAACAACTTAGATCATTTGCGAATAGGGTGGAACTTAAGCACCATTAATCTTTTAAGACCACGGTACAAAGGTTAGATCTAGCGGGTGTTGGCGAGCCCACTCTTGGTCATGGACCCACACAGAAAAGTGCATTTGTCGTCCCAGTCGAAGTTAATCGATAGAAATCGTCTAGGTTTGGATTGCTTCCTATGTCGTCACACACATTAATGTCCTTGCAAAACATTAATGGTCAACAATTTCATTGACGCTTTACATACCGGTTTTGATACAAATACATTATACGTTTTATGGATTCAACTCATACAGTTAAAACACATGAACTCACTAACTTTTGTTGATTTTCAACTTAACATGTATTTCAGGTAATTAGTGGATCTTTGCAATGAAGTTCAATCAAGGAACAAGTATCAAGTCTCCCATGCCACCTTTTGAAGGATTTGTCCGGTATATCCCGCCTACTTGCGGTGATATAAAGGACAAAACCTTATTAATTTAAAATCTTGCATTTTGGTTACTTAACAATTTGACAATTTAATGGCTTGTAACAATATACTTAACTTAGGTTGCGTTTGAACCAATTTCAGCAATGGCATATGGAGAATGTTTTATTCATATAGTTTGTTCACTTATGTTGTATGCAATGAGAACCAATTAGATCACACCATGCGCTTCCGCCTATGAGCGGGTGTGACAGATTGGGTTATCAGAGCTTTGATTGTAGTGAACCAGGATTCCTTCTTGAGTCTAGTCTACAATCACTAGGATCCTCTCATGAAAACAATTTTTCATCAACAAAGGGTTTTCATTGCATAACTATTTCAAAAGATCCCCTACACAAACTCATTTTACAAAATAATGCAAGGACATTATGGGACTTAGTATACAAAGGATAGACACAGAACACTAAGTTGATCCACTCAAAACAAATAGCACAACTTAAAACTGACAATATGTGGTGCCTGCATTTTGTGTAAAATATATATATTAAATAACAATTAATTATACATGTTGTACGAATCCTTTTCCAGGTCACTATGTCTTCAGCGGAAAGCGGGGTTTACGACGATCATGACCCCATGGAGGTCGACTTAGACGGTGAGCTTGGACCCATCGTTCACTACATCTCATCAGATAGCGAGTCGGAGCCGGAGGAGGACCCCGACTTCGTAGCAGAGGCAGACGTCCCTCTAGTGGACGACTTATTAGCCTTGCCTCCCCAGCACCACCAGTAGATCATCATAGTCACCCGAGGGTGAGCACATTGTAGAGATTCTGCCGATTGACGCCATCCCTCTTGCTGCATGGCCACCTGTTATTGAGATATCAGATGACGAGGACGAGGTCCCGATATTTCATGTTGACCATTTAGATGAGGACCTTGGCGATGGAGAGGTGCTCGACGTCGCTATTTTAGAGGTATCCTCCCCCTTCGTCTCCGTTGCGGCCATCTCATCATCAAATGAGAGCGACCGCACGTCCTCAGTTGCTATCCACCGAGCCGACTTCGGGCGGACGCCACTGACAAACAACTTCGACACCCCACCCATCGCTACCCTAACACCTACACCCGTCCCCACCCATACACCCATTCGTACCCCCCACACCCTCCACTAAGAGTACCACCCCTATGTCTAGGCCTGTAGGAGGCACTGCTCGGGCCATATCAATCCCATACCAGGAGGCTTTTGGCTCCCGTCACCCACCTTTCTCTGGACCGTCCTATATACCCCCATCCCCACATTTTGAGGCAGGACCATCCCGGGTACCGACCAGCCCTACCCCATTCTCACCGCCACACGTTATGCCCACATCCGACCCTTATCATCCCCACCACTATGACCTTTCTCCACAGATAGCTGGATCCGCTCCCTGGAGCATAGATCCAGACCCTACGTCAGAGGGTCTGCGACCTGGAGAGGCAGGCGGTTATCATGCCTCCAACACCACCTCCCATGCCATCCGATGGCCACGCTGCTCTTATCCTAATGCTCGAGCAGCAAATTGGCGTCCTTCTACGCCGTGTGCGGGAGCTTGAGCAGGAGGTTATCCACCTCCGTAGCCTTATCACCCCTACCCCACCACCATCCCCCCAGCACCCTAGGATCTTTATTTGCAGGTACTTTTGCACGTCAAGTTTTGAAGGCAACTCGAAGAAAGAAGATCACAAGTGGAAGGAAGATTTTATTTTTATATGTATTAAACTTTTATGACCGGGTAGTGTAACCGAGTACATTATTGTTTCCTTTACAAGTTGTACATTGTATTATATAAAAACTGATGTCTTTGTTATGATGCGTGTATGGATTTCTATGCATGGTGTTTGCGTGGAGCCGACTTATTTTTTTTTTGGATCGTCTATATATATATTTAAAAATTATTATGTGTTATTGCTTGTTTACTTGATTATTTGCTTATATATATATATATATGTATGAATAAATACAAATTATAACCAACTGAGAGAATATATAATGAATAAACGTCTAACCTTGGCTACCATATTATCTTGAAAGATCATGCCACCAAAACGGAGAAGAACTCGCACACGGAACGTAAACCAAGCCCAATCCATGCCTAGGAACGAGGCCGAACGGAATGCCTTATTGGAACAAAGAATATCCCAAGCCCTGGCCCAATATGAGGCCAACCGAAACGAAAGTAATACTGGAGGGACTTGTGGAACGGGCGGAGCACGTGGAAGTGGTGGAACTGGCGGAACAGGAAGTCAGGGACAAGGCGGTTCCTCTAATAGGAACCAAGCGAACGGTAATATTCAGTTGTTATCACAACTTAAATAATCCTTTTATTCTACTCGTGTGTTTCATTATTTGCTTATTCATAATCTGTTTATGAATATTTTAGGGTGTACCTACAAGCAGTTTCTGGACTGCAGGCCACAGAACTATGATGGCACCGGTGGTGCCGTGGCCTTTGTACGCTGGACAGAGAAGACATATTCCACACTTCGAATGAGCAAATGATCCCAAGACCAGTAAGTCACTTTTATAACTGGCCTGTTCACTGAAGAAGCACTTACTTGGTGGAACTTACAAGTGCAAACGCTGGGTGATGACACTGCGTATGGAATGACTTGGGAAAGTCTGAAGGAGAGAATGAGAGAAAAGTATTGTTCAAGGGATGAACTGCAAAAGCTAGAAACAGAGTTCTGGAACTTGTCTATGAATGGAGCTGACATCGTGGGTTATACTCAGAGATTCCATGACCTATCTCGTGTGATACCATACCTGGTGACACCGGAGTTCAAGCGCATTGAGCGCTATATCTGGGGTTTGGTGACCGAAATCCGTAGTATGGTAACTGCGTCGAGCCCTGCTACTATTACTTCGGTTGTGACACTGGCGGTTAGTCTTACAAAAGATGCGGTAAGGATGAAGAAATTGTTTGTGAAATGGACAGAAAGGAAGGAATCACACGTTGAATTGACAAACGATGGGAAAAGGAAATATTCCCACTTCAAGAAGGGTACACAGACGAACTACAACAACAATAACCATGCCAACCATCCCAACAACAGTGGTAACAAAAGGAGGGTGATTAATCAGGCACGGGAAGCGAGAGCTTTCATAGCTACTACCAACACTGGCCCAAAGAAGTATGAAGGCCCCTATCCTAAATGCGACAAGTGCAAGTATCACCATTTGGGTGCTTGTCGAGTTTTTAAGTGTGACAAGTGTGGTAGGGTTGGCCACCGTTCTGAGACATGTTGGGCAACGACAGGAAAGGGTGGAAACGGAAATGGTGTTGGTACTGGAAATGGGAATGGAGCTGGGCGAGAGACTGGATGCTATGGTTGTGGAAGCAAAGATCATTGGAAGAAAGATTGCCCCAAGGGAAATCAAGCTCGTGGGAGAGCTTTTGTGATCGGGGCAAAGGATGCACGCAGAGACCCTAACGTGGTCACTGGTACGTTCCCTATCAACAATCATTTTGCATCCATATTATTTATACCGGTGCCGACTTTAGCTTTATTTCCATGAATTTAAAAATATATTGAGCGTAGAATCCAGTAAACTAGACACCCCCTATTCTATAGAGTTGGCAAATGGTAAATTAGTTAAGGAAATCATTAAAGGATGTTCGTTGGAGCTGGGTCAGCAAAAGTTCAACATCGATCTCTTACCAGTTCAGTTAGGTAGCTTCGACGTAGTAGTTGGTATGGATTGGCTGTCCGATAACCGAGCTTAAGTCGTGTGCCATGAGAAGATTATCCGCGTACTGCTACTGAATGAAGAGACCATTGTTATTCATGGAGAGAAACGCGACACACCGTTGCGGATCATTAATTGTTTGAAAGCTAGAGCGTGCTTACGAAAGGGTTGCATAGCCTTCCTAGCACATGTGGTTGACAAGAAGGCCGAGGAGCCTAAGCTTGAAGATATTCATGTGGTGAAGGAATACCCTGAAGTTTTCCCTGAGGACTTGCTGGGGTTACCACCACAACGGCAAGTCGAGTTTCACATCGACTTGGTACCTGGAGCTGTACCTGTAGCCAAGTCTCCATATCATCTAGCACCGTCAGAAATGCAGGAATTATCCACACAACTTCAAGAGTTGTTGGATAAGGGATTCATTCGACCAAGCTTTTCGCCTTGGGGAGCTCTAGTCTTATTTGTGAAGAAAAAGGATGGGACATTCAGGATGTGCATAGACTACCGAGAGTTGAATAAGCTCACCATCAAGAATCGGTACCCACTACCCAGAATTGATGACTTGTTCGATCAGCTGCAAGGATCAAGCTTCTATTCCAAGATAGACTTGAGGTCTGGATATCACCAGTTGCGAATACAGGAAGAGAGCATACCGAAGACGGCGTTCAGAACTCGTTATGGTCACTACGAGTTTCTTGTTATGCCGTTTGGCCTGACCAACGCGCCAGCGGTTTTTATGGATCTGATGAATCGAGTGTGCAAGCCCTATCTCGACAAATTTGTGATAGTATTTATCGACGACATATTAATATATTCAAAGTCGAAGGACAAGCATGAGCAACATTTGAGAGCCATCTTGGAGCTGTTGAAGAAAGAGAAACTATATGCGAAATTTTCCAAATGTGAGTTTTGGATTCGTGAGGTGCAATTTCTTGGGCATGTAGTGAACGAGAAAGGTATTCATGTAAACCCATCAAAGATAGAAGCGATCAAGAATTGGGAAGTACCCAAGACGCCAACTGAAATTCGATAATTTTTGGGTTTAGCGGGTTACTATCGGAGATTTATTGAGAACTTTTCCAAGGTTGCTCAACCACTAATCGCACTCACGCAGAAAGACCGGAAGTTCGATTGGGGAGAGAAACAAGAAGAGGCATTTCAACTCCTAAAGGATAAATTATGTGATGCACCAATCCTTTCACTCCCTAAATGCACCGATGATTTCGTGGTGTATTGTGATGCTTCGCATCAAGGGTTAGGGTGCGTGCTTATGCAACGTGAAAAAGTTATCGCATATGCATCACGACAACTAAAAGTGCATGAAAAGAACTACACCACACACGACCTTGAGTTAGGTGCGGTGGTATTCGCCTTGAAGATATGGCGACATTATTTATATGGTACTCAGTGTACTATATTCACGGACCACAAAAGTCGCAACATATATTTAATTAGAAAGAATTAAATATGCGCCAACGACGTTGGGTTGAACTGTTAAATGATTATGATTGCGAGATCAAGTACCATCCAGGTAAAGCGAACGTCGTAGCATATGCGTTGAGCCGTAAGGAACGAGTCAAAACCTTGAGGGTTCGAGTGTTAGAGATGACCATTCAAACAAGCCTAACTATTCAGATTCATGACGCGCAAGTAGAACACTCAAGGAAGAGAACATTAAGGCGGAACTTCTCCGAGGTATGGAGAAACAATTAGTGCCAAGAGAAGATGGAACTTTATACCTTATGGACGAGTTTGGGTCCCACTTTTTGGCGGTTTTCGGGAAATAGTGATGGACGAGGCACACAAGTCTAAATATTCAATCCATCCGGGTTCGGATAAAATGTACCAAGATGTGAAGGAATATTATTGGTGGCCTAACCTTAAGAGCGACATCGCAACCTATGTCGGTAAATGTTTAACCTGCGCAAAAGTTAAGGCCAAGTACCAGAAGCCCTCGGGATTATTACAACAACCCGAGATTCCCGTGTGGAAATGGGAACAAATATCCATGGACTTCATTACGAAATTACCCAGAACCTCAAGAGGTCCCCACATGTTTGGGTAATAGTAGATAGATTGACAAGTCCGCGCATTTTCTACCGATTCGTGAAAAAGACAGCACAGAGAAGCTAGCCGAGCTATACCTTAGAGAAATAGTGGCTCGTCATGGAGTGCCTATTTCTATCATCTCAGACCGAGACGGTCGCTTCGTGTCAAGAATTTGGCAATCTTTTCAAAAGGCATTTGGATCTCGACTAGATCTGAGCATGGCCTTTCATCCTCAAACCGACGGCCAGAGTGAACGGACCATTCAAACGCTTGAAGACATGCTTCGTGCATGTGTGATGGATCTAGGCGGCAATTGGGATACTCACCTACCCTTAGTGGAGTTTTCCTATAACAATAGTTACCACACAAGCATACAAGCCGTGCCGTTCGAAGCTCTCTATGGTCGAAAGTGTTTTCTCCGCTATGTTGGGCGGAAGTTGGAGACAAACAGCTAATTGGTCCCGAATTAATCCAAGAGACTACTGATAAGATATTCCAAATCCGAGACCGTATCAAAGCGGCTCGTGACAGACAAAAGAGTTACGCGGACAAGAGAAGAAAACCATTGTCCTTTGAGGTCGGAGACAAAGTTTTGTTGAAAGTCACGCCTTGGAAGGGCGTAGCCAGATTTGGTAAACGAGGGAAGCTAAATCCGTGGCACATCGGACCATTTGAAATTTTGGCAAAGGTTGGTACCGTTGCCTACAAGTTGAAATTACTTGAAGAGCTTAGCAGTGTACATGACACTTTCCATGTGTCAAATCTCAAGAAGAGCCCAACGCAAGAAACGGTTATCATCCATGCGGAAGAGATTCATATAGACGGTAAACTCCAATTTACCGAAGAACCTGTTGAGGTTATGGACTGGAAAGTCCAGAAAACTAGGAGGAGTCGTATCAAACTAGTAAAAGTTCATTGGAACTCAAGACACGGACCTGAGTATACTTGGGAACGTGAGGATCAAATCAAAACGAAATACCCCCACCTATTCGAAAAGACTCCTGCAACTGATGACTCAACTTGAATTTCAGGACGAAATTCTTTTTAACGGGGGAGTATGTGACAACTGTCACTTTTGGATACTTTTGTACAATTAAACAGTAAAGTATGTGATATAAATATGTGTTTTGAATGACTGAACTGCTTGAATTGCATGACATCAATCTAGAAAGTGCACTGAATAGGTTATGTGATGCATATTATTTGTTTATGGTTACCATTTAAAAACTGCCTGAAACAGTGCATCGGAAACGACTATTAGACTAGCTGCGGCAGCGCAGTGTCAGCACGCAGTTAAACTGCAGATTTAGGACTTAGATGAGAGTCCAATGCAAACTGTGTATTAAACCCCATGTGGGAAAGCAATGATTAATGCTAACACCTTCCGACAACAATACATGCACTGAAAACTGTCGGAACTACACACTAAACAACAATTCAGCAAAATCCAGCAAAAAATCAGCAAAACAAGCTTAAATAATATGTAGAATTATTGTTAAACATCCTGCATTGCTTAAAAGACACTAAAAGTATTGTATGGCACAAAAACGTATCATATCACATAAGTCTTGCAAAGTTAACGTTCTAACGAACCGACAACGAAACGAACACCCGGACACAATCTGAAAGATCTTATGAACTAGTTAACAATATTTTAACATCATATAACTAGTTAAAATCATTAAACACATTGTTTTGATTTAAAATCCCCAAATTCCAAAACAAGTTGCTTAAACTTTCGTTTAAGAACCCGTTAACGAACCGAAAACCGTTAAGCAACCGAACACGAACTAGACATAAAATATAAACTAGTTTATGTTATTTAACAATATTAGACTAGTATATAACATCTTGTATCTTAAAATACATTAAAAACCCTTAATATATAAATACCCCTAACTAAGACCCCTAATTCTAACTAAATGCCAAACTATGAGACTTAACCAAGTTAGTCCTAGACTAACACCCATTTGGACGGCCAATAAAGGGGTCCCACCACCAACATTTGTGTCCCCCGTGTCTCAACATGTTGGGAGGACAATTAGAATGCATGAAGGATCTTGTATGAGTAATTATGCATAAGTAGACAACATGTACACATTAAGACACACCTTATCATCTTCATCAAAAAAATTCAACTCTTCATCTCCTTCATCCCTTCACAACCTACGACCACTTTATTCTCCATACAACCTCCATTTTCAAGTTTAGTTCAAGACATTCTAAGGTGATCCAAGGGTGTATCAAGCATAGTTAGGAGGGTGATAATTCTTGGAAGTGGAAGGACCTCTCTTGGGAGCTTTTATCCATCTAGTTTACATCATCATCTTCAAGTGTTCTTGCCACTTCCCTAGGCACAAGAGCTAGTAGTGAGCCTTCGAAACTTTCATTTGATATCATATTACTAGTATCTTGATAATATATAAGTTACACCATGCAAGAACATCAACTTTAAAAGATGAACATATTAACAAGTAACATAATCTAAAGGAAACAAAGCTATCTTGAAGTTGTAATAAAGATGTAGATGTTTATTTTGTGCTATGGATCATAACCATCATATGTGAACTTGCTAGATGATGATTAAAACATGATCTAACAAGTATACTCATGGATCTTACAAGATCCATGATCAAAGAAGTGATGAACATGATATATATAATAAATGGACTTTTTAAAATGAATTAAAGGGTTGTAAGATTTCTTGAAATGTTGGATGATCATATGGTTAAAAATATATAAAAAGCTTGATGAATATATTTTAACATTATGGATGATCTTGAAAATGTCATTAGAGTGACTAGTAATGTTTTCTAAGAATATATATAAGTAGTTAAAAATGATTTTTAACAAAGTTAGTGTATATTAGAAACTAAACCCATTTTTAAAGATGTATGAATATCTTAAACACATGGTTAAAAGACTACATGTTTGGTAAAGTTCCATGTTCATCATGACCTAAAAATACATATATGTGTACATGGATTACTTGTTGAAAGGATTGGGAACAAATTGATGAGTTTTGAAGCTTAATACATGTTTTAAAAACATGGGAAACCTCCTAAATCTAAGGGAAACTATGACAAAATTTTTATAAAAATTAAACACTTGGAAAAATATATGGTTTAAAGTTCTTACAAGTAAACTTGTTAAAAACCATAAACATAAAAACTCCCATGTTTTTGTATAAAATATAAGTTCAAGAAGAAATGATTTTATAAAGATAAAAATGGGCATAAATATATATTTTGAAAAAATATATATTTAGTGATCATAAGAATCACAATTTATGTGCTTGATACTTGTATTACATATATATATATATATATATATATATATAGTTAGGAACTTGAAAATAAATCATACAAATAAATACATAATAATTGACAAACAAATAATTACAAAGCATATATATACCTATCCAATACCATACATGGAAGCAAATACGGACACATTGGACATTTGGACTATGTATGATTATAGACTAAAAATATGTAATATATCGAAGCTTGGTAAGTATTATTTTCAAAACCGAACACTTGACAAATATATATTTTTTTTTTACAAATATAGAAACTATATCTTATTTCGTTGGCACTAAAAACATATTATTTTCGAAGTAAATAAAAACATATATTTCAAAAGCCTTCTAAAAATATATTAAGTTTGGTGGAAACTAAAATATATGGTTTCTAGAACTAATTGCAAAAATATATTATTTTGGATATATATACACTTACCAAGCATAATAATATACTAACTTGAATATATATCTTAAAATTATATAATTTAAGAATACACAAAAATAGGGGAAATAAATACAAGAAAATATACGTATTTTTATACGTACAAATACATGCAACATATACATTAATATTTGGTGAAAATACATTTATACAAGTATTGTACTTAATCATAAGAATACGAATGTAAATACACAAATATACCCAATACAAGTATGCCTATACTTGGGGGAAATACATTGGTATAATACTTAACAATTTCAATAGTTGGTCATATATATTATGAAACATGCACATGAAATAATTATATATCAATACATGTTAAAAATAGATTATTTTTAACCAACCCATCGTAAACAAAATGATATATACACGGAGGTTCATACAAATAATACAAGTTAAAAATATAATATTTTAAGTGACGCATCGAACTTGGAATTATATATAATTAAGAAGAATTATATATGGAATGTATCCGACGATGGAGTCGTCGAGGCAAACGGGTGGAACCCGTCCATGAGGTGTCATGGAACACATACGTATTACTCATGCGAGGCACGGAGTCTAGCGGCTGGGCCCATGCTAGCAACACATGCGTTACAAGGATACACATATACTTAGTGAAGTATATCTATTGTTATCATACATTGAGATGTATATCTAAACAAAACCAAAAATGAACAAGTCTTAGTAGATAATTAAGAGAAGAAACAAGAACAAGAATCATTCAAAGACCAAAGTATCTAATAAAACCTAACGCGTTTGTACGTTGTGGTACGAAAGCGGAGAAAAGTATTCGAGTTAATCAGTTTAGCAGAAAGCAAAGCAGTGAGTTGATGCCCCCTTTTCATCTTAAATGTTTTACTGTTTTACAACTATCTGGGGAAATACATGTTTAATGGTATGATAACTAAGGAATGAAACAACTTAGATTATGTGCGAATAAGGTGGAATTTAAGCACCATTAATCTTATTTAAGACCACGGTACAAAGGTTAGATCTAGCGGGTGTTGGCGAGCCCCACTCTTGGTCATGGACCCACACAGAAGAGTGCATTTGTCGTCCCAGTCGAAGTTAATCGATAGAAATCGTCTAGGTTTGGATTGCTTCCTATGTCGTCACACACATTAATGTCCTTGCAAAACATTAATGGTCAACGATTTCATTGACGCTTTACATATCGGGTTTTGATACAAATACATTATACGTTTTATGGATTCAACTCATACAGTTAAAACACATGAACTCGCCAACTTTTGTTGATTTTCAACTTAACATGTATTTCAGGTAATTAGTGGATCTTTGCAAGAAGTTCAATTAAGGAACAAGTATCAAGTCTCCCGTGCCACCTTTTGAAGGATTAGTCCGGTATATCCCGCCTACTTGCGGTGATATAAAGGACAAAACCTTATTAATTTAAAATCTTGCATTTTGGTTACTTAACAATTTGACAATTTAATGGCTTGTAACAATTTACTTAACTTATGTTGCGTTTGAACCAATTTCAGCAATAGCATATGGAGAATGTTTTATTCATATAGTTTGTTCACTTATGTTGTATGCAATGAGAACCAATCAGATCACACCGTGCGCTTCCGCCTATGAGCGGTGGTGACAAGAAAAATGTTAAAGAATTATTAATAAGATTTAGAATATATAATATTATATTTTCATATATGATATAAGATATAAATGAAATTATGTATTAAGTAGTTATTGATACATGTAAAACTATTTTTAAAAGAAAAATTGTTAATAAACATTTCTTAATACATACTTTATAACATATTGTCACTCTCAAATAAGAAAGAGAATAAAAATAATTTAATTACAGGATCCAAATATAATTTTATTTTACATTCTAAGACATGTGTTGATTTTTTTTTTATCAATGGATGTACCATACACATGAGAACATTATCAAATATTATTTTATATAAAACTTTAAATATTATTTAAAGTTTTATAGATAATATTTAGTTTGTAACTTACATATCTTCAAAAACAAAAAGAACTAATGAAACATCCATATTTATAACATAAACATTTCACATAAAATTTTATATGGAAATTAAGGAAACAAAAATATGTTTTACATACCAAGTAATTTAAGCTTTATAAATATTTAAAACGAAAAAACATTTTACATAAAGGTTTATACATAATTTGAACAAAAACAAGCGGAAGCTTGAAAATCAGGAGCGTTCAGTTCTTCTTCGTAGCTTGATCTTAGCCCACGGATACCTTTGATCTCCATTTCCTACTAATTTACAATTAATTTTTATATTATTAAATAAAAAAAATGAATACATAACATAATTAAATTAACAACTTTAAAATTTTAATTTTATAATTTCTGAAGTAGCGTCGACGACGGCTATAAGCCGTGTCGGCGACGTTTCATCTAAAACTCCGTCGGAACTGGACTACCGTAGGCAGTCATTTAAGGCGTTGGATAAATGTGTAGCGTCGGCGATGGCCCAACAGGTCGTTGGCGACGCTGCTTACTGCATCACTTTTGTTGTTGAGTTATTTTCCTTGTTCGTTTGATCCATTTCATGTGTCGTACAATAAAACACGACTCGGATCTTATATAAAAACATCAGTACAATATTGCTTCTTGTTTTTAGTTCTATAATACATTTGTTACAGGTGTTTATAATTCTCCGTTTCTAGAATCATAAAACTATTTTTTTTGACCCGTTTGCACATTTGATTAAACAAACTTGATATATATCAATGTTTTACAGAATCATCATATTTTATAAATATATCTCATTCTTTGAGATGGTTACGTCATAATTTAAGTGTTTGTTATTCAGTTACACTTAATTTTCTGATTTTACCCTTTGACCAATTTAGTCGTCTTAGCGAAGTCCATCGCTTCTATTCAAACAAACTTCAATTATTACAATGTTTGATCGGTTTGTTCATCTTAGCGAAGTCCATCGCTTTTATTCGATCAAACATCAATTATTACAATGTTTGATCCGTTTGTTCATCTTAGCGAAGTCCATTGCTTTTATTCGATCAAGCCTTCCATTATTACAATATTTGACCTGTTTGGTCGTCTTAGCGAAGTCCATCGCTTTTATTTGACCAAACCTTCAGTTATCACTATGTTTGACCCGTTTGGTCGTCTTAGCGAAGTTCATCGCTTTTATTCAACCAAACTTTCAATTATTGCAATGCTTGACCTGTTTGGTCGTCTTAGCGAATTCCACCGCTTTTATTCGACCAAACCTTCAATTATCACAATATTTGACCTGTTTGGTCGTCTTAGCGAAGTCCATCGCTTTTGTTCGACCAAACCTTCAATTATCACAATGTTTGACTTGCTTGGTCATTCTAGCGAAGTCTGTCGCTTCTGTTCGACCAAACCTTCAATTATCACAATGTTTGATCTGTTTGGTCGTCTTAGCGAAGTCCGTCGCTTTTGTTCGACCAAACCTTCAATTATCACAATGTTTGACTTGTTTAGTCGTCTTAGCGAAGTCCATCGCTTCTGTTCGAGCAAAGCTTCAATTATTATTTTATTTAACAACATATATTTGTACAAGAATAACATTTAAAAACTTATATAATGACAATACGCGTACCTCAAAGCTTTCCTTTTAATCGGGTGTCTTCACCAGCTTGACTCTCTGACCCTTCACTTATGTTTGCCTATAGTGTAGAAGCCAAGTGTTAATAAAACTTCTCGGCATAACTATGTAAAAACCTTTTCTTAAAGTATTTAAATTTCTATTAAAAATTTTGCGTTAAAATATATAAATGCGAATATACGTCATTACGTATTTTTGAATTTATTAAAACCTCGTAAACAGTAAAAACTAAGAGCGGAAGCTTGAGCTTTGATCGTGTTCGGTTCTTCATTGAGCTCGATCTTCGTCCGTACTTAACTGCGATTTCTCTTTAACTGAAAGGTTTACAATTTATTAGCAGTAACAATAATCGATAAGGAAAAATATACATAACATTTAAATCCTTTATTAAATCAGAATTTTTAAAGATTTCAGGGTGGCGTCGGCGATGCAATGTAAAAAGTTGTGTCTGGTCAAGACTGTCGTAGGCAGTAGCTTAATATGTCAGAAATATAATGTTGCGTCGGCAACGGCTGATTGTGCCGTCGGCGACGGTGTCTTCTGTAACAATTTTGCTGCAGATTTGTAAAATTGTCCGTTTGACGCGTTTCGAGTTCCGTACATCAGTATATGACTCGGAACTTTTAAGAAACTCGTCATAAAATGATATTCCCTGTTTTCATTACTGTAGTACCTTTAATATGAGTATTTACACCACTCAATTTTAATTTCGTAAGTTTTATAGTTTTGACCCGTTTGCGCATTTAAGCAAACAACTTGATATACTTATTCTATCATTACAAAATTATTAATTTTATGAGTCTATCCCATTCTTCGGGATAACTACCTTAAGGTTTACGTATTCGTTGCTCGATTTACGCATATTTTGCGATTTTACCTTTTAACCGCATTTAAACCAAAAATAAGTAATTACTCATCCATTCGGTATGCATTAAAACTCCATTTTTACCTGTTTGGCTTCCTTAGCAAAAACCATCGCTCTATTCAAACAAACCTTTATTTTATCATTTTGACCTGTTTGGTTGTCTTAGCGAAATCCAACGCTATTTTCAACCAAACCTTGTGGTGGATTTGTTATCGTTAATTCATTTAACCCAATTTCTACCCTCGGTTCGACAAATTACGAAAAAAAGACCCGTTAAAAGGTATTAAATAAAAAAGGTTTATGCTTTTCGCTTTTGCACTACCGAAAGGGTGTACTTATTTATAAAACTCATATTTAAATTACCCTCAAGCGTTTAATCATTTATCATCCGAGGGCATTTTGGTCAATATTAGTCCTTTTTACGATGAAAGACTTTTAAAAGCATATTTTAACCAAGTGGGCACTTTTAACCCATATTTCATTTAAAATTTATTATGTTATTAAACAAATAAAAGTTTTCCATTGTTTAGTATTATAATCTCGCTCAAAAGCATTTTTCGCCATAAACATGTCTTTAAATCCAATGGTCGTATTACCCACACGCTAGATATCTCTCACTTAAGGTGATCTAGTGTCCACCCTTAACTCGACTAACTTTCATCGTACCGTAAACTCTCATCAAGAGCATTACCACTACACGTACCTGGCGTGGGTCTAAGTATCGACCTGTTAGCGATGATTTGCGATTCCATATACTAATTTATGGCCATACATGCTCACAAATCATGCTTACCTGTAAGCATGAAACTTAACAAACGAAATATTAATTATCATTTTCAAATGGGGGTAACATCCCCATTGACCCATTTGTCCATTGGCCTTAGCTCGCCCTTTTTACATATCGATATAACCAAACATTGTGTATGGTAAAAAAAGATATTAATTACCATTTATTTCTTTCGACCCGTTACGATTTACACCATAGGGTCGTATTACTTAAAGTCGTTTTATTTATTAATTTGACCCATTATGGTTACACCATAAATGCCTTTTCAAAACTCTTTGTTAATTTGGTTAATACTTAACCAAATTCCGTTTTACCCTTTTACCATCAAATATGGTTTCTTACCATTTTCACTTGATCCGATCCGTATCGACTTGCGTCGGAACGTCGTATTCCAAAGACTCATTTCAAATACTAAATAAACTTATTTTAATCAATTCATAAGTAGATGTTCTACTTAAAGATGTAAGCTTTACTTACTTTGCATCCGATTATGCTTTTTCCCCCGTGCTTGATCCGTTTGACCCACTTCTTCCCAAGCTTCCACCTAGCTTGTCAAGCGCTGAACTATCATTTATCATTCGCAAGATGGTTAGATTAGTCATCATTCATCAAGACTATCCCACCTTACGGACTTTACATCAAATCACCATTTGATCATATTATAGGTCAGTTTGACTTCTAAAAGTCTATTGCCTATTAACTTTTGCAAACGCACAGTTAAGGTCAACAAACTCATTTAGGCATTTATCAATTACTCGGCATGCGATAGTTTTAGGCTACCCTTTTATCTAAATTCCCAACCAAGTTCATGTCATTTCTTTCACTTAAACAAGTTCGAGCGATTGTTAACATCAAGTTAACTTAGCCATCGATTATCACTGCTAATTTATCCATTCATCATGCTATAATTAAGGGTTTTTATCTCTATGTAAAACCCATTTCATCATATTAATAGTTATTCATCTGAATACCTAATATAATCAAGTTCTACATGCAAACTAGTAAATAACATGATCTTATACACTTATTAACATTAACTTAACATCTATTTCATCATTTCGTACAAAAGCATTCCATAGCAAGTATGAATATGTACTCAAACTCATAAATTGTTCAAGTATCTTCCTACTATTATCATGCATGATGATTCTAAACATAGATATATCATCAAATTCATCATATTATCAAAACCCACTTTAATATGTACTTGTAAATCACCTATAAGTAATCATACCTCAAATATTTCATAATTTAACTATATCAAATGAAATTATGCATACATATACACTCAATTTCCTCTTTGGATCATAATCTAACAACCTAATTGCAAGTATTCTACTTGTTTCAAATCATTACTTTCACCAATCTAAGTTTTTATGCATAACTTATGATCCCCTAATCAAGGTGATCGATAATTCATGTTCATAGCAAGACTTTGAGGTCCAATCTCTTCTTCAATTTTGATGGTCTTGGATGAACAAGAGTTTCCGTTGTCTCCACCACTGATGATCGACATACATACACACACTATGTGTGTGTTATGTTTGAAATTTATGTTTTAATAAAACATGTTTTCCTTTTTGGCAGCTTTGGTCCCTCAAGTTTAGTTTTGATTTTAAATGACACTAAAACTCATTGTCTTGTTACTTATATACATGTCATTAACTAGGTTAAGTTGTTCCTAGTTCTGTTGTTTACGGGTTCACTTTTACCACTAATGGTCTTTTACCCGCTCTTTAATATGAACGTGGTTTGATTACGAAACCCGTTTTTGGGGTGTTACAAGTCTACCCCCTTAAAGAGGTTTCGTCCCCGAAACCTTTCTTACGTAGTTCCTTGGGTTCAACACAATGGACTTTGTTTCATTTTCACTTGAGCGTTGCTCATATTTTAATTATTCAAAATCTTACCAGGAAGACGTGACAATGTCCTTCGGACTCCCAAATGGTGTCCGACTCCTTTCTTGCTCTTTTTCTCAATTGGTATTTTGTTTTCAAGGCATTTAACTTTATGCCCTGCCACATGCGCCTTTCTTGTGTAAGGCCTTCTAGGCCATCCAATCCGATTGGCATTCCTTTTCTTTATAATTCACTAGAGCGAGTCACCATCTGGCTACTCGGTCGTATGAAGTCTTGAATGATCTAGCTGGTTAGATTTATCAATCACCGGTTACCTTGTTCCCCATCGCTTAGGTATACCCACATTGCCTTCCGAGACTTACAAGCATTTATGACCCCCAGTCCCGGAGCTCGTGCAACAATGGGGTCATATATATATATATATATATATATGCCGTGATTGAATCACGTCATATTCTAGTTTATATTAGTCTTACGTTTTCAAATTTCTTTTCGAATTTATCATCTTGCACCTATTGGAGTCAAGACCTATTTCGTTTGATATTAATCATTTTCCAGTTTCTCTCATTTTACTTATATTTGTTAAAACGTTGTTTCTAACTAAAAACTATAAGACCATATCACGTTTTAATCGAAAAGATGCAGCGGAAATGCGTACCGTAAAATTTCTTTCTTTATAAATGTTCTATCAAACTCGAAAACCATTTAAAAACATACCTTAAGAAAATATTACATCATTCATCTTTAATTAATGTACCGATATAACATGTGAATACGAACAAAGTGACCACCCTTCTGTACAATCCATGTTCTATAACTCGAACTTCGTCCGCTTGTCCCATGTGATAAATAGTAATGTTTCATGTAGCCTGCGGTCACCATAAACACCCGACACTTTAGTGAATGGTGACACCATACTTATATTATAAACATCTAGCTAAAAGATCATATTGCATTCTAACGACGCAAGATGTCCTGTTCGATCATCCTTCAAAACTCATTCGTATTTCCCGGCATCAACTCATTATCATACCTGCACTTTTCAGTTCATTCTCAACGATAACATGATTAGTAACGTGCACCCTTAAACATGTTGAAACCCACAACTTCACATAAACATATTTTATTAAATCTTTGTTCATTAGGTTACATCGCATGCATTCACGTTTACATATCCGATCACGTACTTATGTTTCCCATATCCACATATACATTTAAATTCGTACGACATCTACTCAATGTAAATTTTATTTATATACACATGTACAATCAAAATAATTCAATTTCCACCAAGTACATTACTTTGTTAGACATACCATTTTCCATATATAAACATGCTTATGTATTAGTTTCGTCCCTTAACACGTGAAATTCTTTGTTCGTTTGACCCGTTCATGACGGGTAAACACTTTGACCATTCTTTTACTAAAACATTCTTCGTTCATTTGACCCTTTCATAATGGGTAAACACTTTAACCAATCTATTATATCATCATTATTAATACTATTTAAATCAGCATGTTGTACTAATTAATCATGTTGCTGTAATTCAGCATTTTCACCCTTTTAACTTTCAAATCAGGTTTTCAAGTAAACTAATGAAACGTAGCCTATTGAAATAGCTTTCCAAGCATATAAAGAACGTCTCATACGATATATACATGAATTTATACGTATTTTACAAAAACAGGACAACAACACATTTTTTTCAATCAGCATACTGTACTAATTAACCATACTGCTGTAATTATGCCTTTTCACCTTTCGAATCAGGTTTTCAAGTAAACTAATGAAATGTAGCCTATTGAAATAGCTTTCCAAGAATATAAAGAACGTCTCCATACGATTATACATGATTTTATATGATTTTTATAAGATTTTGCTGTCACGGGAAATAATAATACGAATAATAATTTAGTAAATCACTTACCTTATATGTCGAAAAATCATGCTTCTTCCCTTGCCTCATCTTGACCTGTTAGTCCTCCGTGCTTGATTCGATTGATAAGATTCCCATCCTTAGATGTCATTACGTTCATATCATGGTTAGCATATATGATCATACATACAAATATTCATTTCTTTCCATTCATACATTACTTGACTTAGTCAATTACCGCATACATAAGTCACATACGAATAGTTACCTTGTTCCAAATCCATGCAAATTCAATTATCATCATATATAGCACATAAATCATCTAGTACATAACACATGACTTCTACTCTTACAATTGTGTGCGAAAGCCTATCCATGATTTTCGTAGATCGTTGACTTTTAGAAAGTCAACTGTCTTACTTACACCTTTTCAACCTATGAACATGAATCTTCCTTAATATGGTGTACCATGGTATTGACATTATACCCATTTCAAACTCATATTGTATGACGTATACAACTACTTGATAACCAAATTACATACACATACATAATCCATCACATCCACACTAGCATTTTTATATCTTCATTACTAACACTGTAACCCGTACTTAGCTAACCCGGCATCATTCCAAATTTACCTTTTTTTAGGATTCTCATATGCTTATCATTTACTAATAAATCACAATTCACATGGTGTGTATTACATCACACAAGTATATAGCGCAAACTCCTAAAGCATATCTCTACCGAATAACACATTAACTACCTTCTCACATGGAATTCATCAAGAACATATTCCTCATGATATTTCACTATCAATACATCTTAATTACACTATGTATATAATTACCTACAACATGCATACAATTTCACATATCGTTGCCATTTAGGCATTTCATCAAACACTTGGTAAGCGTACTATTTTCTAAGCCTAATGTACAAGTATTTCATGCTTTTCTTCCTACTTATCACTTCTATTCATCAACACAACTAAATATAAAACAAATTTCCATACCATACTCAACCTAAATAACAAATTACTCAAAAAAATTCATAACTCGTGTGATTCACCCTTGTCGCCACCTACACCACCAATGGTGGGTTTCACCTTCAAATATCAAATTACTCAAAATAATTCATAACTCATGTTCCATATGGTGATTCTAACACATATTCATGCTTAAATTCATACTAATTCATGGATTGTTCAACAACCCACTTTATACAAAATCACAAAATCAAAAATTATAACTTAACACATGTTTGTTAGGATGAGATTATGAGAGTTCTTCATCCATGCAAGGCATCATCACTCAATTTGATCTTGATTTGGTTAAAATTTTTGATATGTTAAACTTGAGAGAGCTCTTTCTATCTCTCTGTACATCGACATATGCACACACATATTCACTAGATTTTTGATTTCTTTTTCTTTTAATAACTTAACTTTCTAATATGCCCATCTTTAGTCCCTTTGTTTAGTTAATTGTTTTGTTTGATCACATATTCCTTCCTTACTAATTAACTTGTATTTTTAACTAAGTTAACTAACTTAATTGTTAACCCACCTCATGTCATAAAACAATGAAACATACTGGTAAATTAAATGTTCGGGTTTGGGGCGTTACAAGTCTACCCTCTTAAAGGAGGTTTCGTCCCCGAAACCTTTTTCATTTTTATCAAATTATAGACATGTTTACACCCCGGATAGTCATTCCTCCAACTGGCATACTTTTAGAATGCACTGCCACAATGCTTACCTTAACTTTGAATTCTTGTAAAATGCTAGTTCCCCGGCACATACTATTACTACTAGTTTATTACCTTCAATACATCCCAAAGCATACTATTTCACGAACTCACTCATGGGTCGCATAAAGACTTCGCTCATGAGCAAGCATAATTACATGTTTTCATGCATTTATTAATCATGACAAACCGAGTTTTTCTACTTTTACTTATAAATCATGTTTGAGACTTCATTCTTACATTAGTCATAGAGGTATTCCTCATGATCTTGCCACAATATTCCATTAATAATATTCCTTTTTAATTACTTTCTTAGTCACATGAAAAAGTCAGAATATGATCGTACATATTTTATGAACATTTAGTAATGATATGATTACCGAAACATAACTACTATTCCATACTCACTTATTTGTACTTAACCCGAGAGTTAAGCATCATTCTACGTTTGCAACCGACCTATACTATGCACACCCTTAGGTAAATTCTAAATCATTTCATTCATTTCACTCTATGATTAGCTCTCTTCAAATACAACTTGTATTACACACGTAAGCATGATATGCAAATACATTGTACGACTATTTAACAATACCCCTAAATTCTTATTCAAGAATTTTAAAATTCCCTTAATGAAAACAATTATGGTTTGAAATTTCTTCCTAAGTTGACCTGTAAAAGTCAATCATTCCATAATATACCATACGATTTCTACTGTTTGTTTATTTTGTGGTTATTTTTCAATTTACTAACACTTACTTATCAATTATGAGCTAAACATGTTACTAACCTTGACTTCCTCGCATAAGCCAACAAGCTGTAAACCGGATTGCTTCGCTTCTTCACGAGACCATCCATACCAGATTGATTTCATTCGTTCGTGTAATGAGCTCCCGCTCATGAGCATCCTCTCAACAATTCTACTACTTACGTAGCCAAGAATTCCACCAATCTCACTATAACATTAACTGTTAGCACATTTCATTTCATATTTTCGTTCTACATGGTGTTTATTCACCCATAATTCTTTCACAAATTTCCCGCTCATATGTTATACCATACCTTATATTTCATTCGATAGTTGCACAATTTCTGCAAACTGCAAATTTCTCATTTATTAAATATTGAAGTATGTGTTAGTACTTTCATTTGATTTGGGCATACTTACAAAACATTGTTTTAGCGTTTCTTGCGAAATCTTCCTTTTTATAAATCCTTAAGTCATTTGCCAAGTTTTAGCCCATTATTCAGCCTGACTCTCATGATTCGATTATTACCATGCTAGCATGGAACTTTCTTAAATACATATCCTTTTAGTAAAATTTCTCTTGCCGAATGAATTATACTAGCTTCATGTATCAGACCTCTCACGCTATTCCTTTACACTCGCATTTGATTATCAATTCCATTTCGGTTGACTTTTCAGAATGTAAAACTGCATATACATTCTTGTCTACATTTTATCAGTTAGTTACAACTTATCCCACACGTGTTCATATATACACTTACATATTCATTCTATTAGTCAAGCATTATGCTTAACCCGACAAGGCTACCGACACCACTTACTTATAAGGTTTATACTTACCTTGATTAGGGAAAGAAACACATTCCCTTCCTCACTCTCATGTTTTTGGTTCATATTTACTTACGGATTCAAGCCCCTCTCTTTTTATACTTACTTTTCATTCCTATACGTTTCATCCGTGTTCACCTACGAACTTAATTTTTCATTCATATTTGTCATTTTTTGTACGTTTGATTCGTGTCACTTACGGGTTCAAAGCTTCCTTATCTATTTTTTTTCATTCTTACTTGTTTGATCCGTACTTACTTACAGATACAAACCTTTCATTCGTACATTCCTTTCTTATGTGTTTAATCGTATTCACCTATGGATTCAAACTTTTTATTTATACTTTTAATTCTTATAAGTTTGATCCGTACCCACCTACAGATTCAAAATTTTCATTTCTACTTTCATTCTTAGAAGTTTGATCTGTACCCACCTACGGATTCAAACTTTTCATTTACACTTGGTTGGTACGTTCTCACTTACGGACTCATACCTTTCCTTCCTACTTTTCATTCAACATAAAACACTCTCAAGTTACTTGGGAGTCTTACCACTCCTCTCACACACACGACTACTTACTTTCCAATTCTATCGATCAAACGTGTGATTATTATCATGGCCTCACAAGTTTCATATGCTTCTTGCGCACTGGCCAGGCACGCAATCCACACACAAATCTCGTGATATCATGTAATCATCACCTTTGACAGGAGAAGTGGGCTTCGGTTTGTGCTTTACCTATAAAACCTTATCAAGGTAACATCTACGCCTTTCGTTTAACATTCACCCTCCCGTGAAGTGTTTTTTTTTCCAGCACCGGTACCCATATTTTGAAAAATATGTACCTGAGTTACAACAATCCAATCTCATGCTTTGATGTCTTCTCTAGACCGCACCATTGGATAATCCTTAATTACCAGTTACTACCATAAACAAGTTAATTTTCATTGAAACGTACGCATACATACTTACATTCGGTTCTACCTTCAGGTCTTGATCGAGTCTCGGATCGTACGAGCTCCTAGTCACAAGAGCACACATGGTTTGAGTTCAAGTACTTACCTCTTTCATACTTGGTTTCACTCAAACCAGGGCTCTAATTACCAACTTATAAGACCTATCACGTTTTAATCGAAAAGATGCAGCGGAAATGCGTACCATAAAATTTCTTTCTTTATAAATGTTCTATCAAACTCGAAAACCATTTAAAAACAGATCCGTAAGAAAATATTACATCATTCATCTTTAATTAATGTACCGATATAACATGTGAATACGAACAAAGTGACCACCCTTCTGTACAATCCATGTTCTATAACTTGAACTTCGCCCGCTTGTCCCATGTGATAAATAGTAATGTTTCATGTAGCCTGCGGTCACCATAAAAACCCCACACTTTAGTGAATGGTGACACCATACTTACATTATAAACATCTAGCTAAAAGATCATTTTGCATTCTAACGACGCAAGATGTCTTGTTCGATCATCCTTCAAAACTCATTCGTATTTCCCGGCATCAACTCATTATCATACCTGCACTTTTCAGTTCATTCTCAACGATAACATGATTAGTAACGTGCACCCTTAAACATGTTGAAACCCACAACTTCACATAAACATATTTTATTAAATCTTTGTTCGTTAGGTTACATCGCATGCATTCACGTTTATATATCCGAGCACGTACTTATGTTTCCCATATCCACATATACACTTATAAATTCGTACTACATCTACTCAATGTAAATTTTATTTATATACACATGTACAATCACAATAATTCAATTTCCACCAAGTACATTACTTTGTTAGACATACCATTTTCCATATATAAACATGCTTATGTATTAGTTTCGTCCCTTAACACGTGACATTCTTTGTTCGTTTGACCCGTTCATGACGGGTAAACACTTTGACCATTCTTTCACTAAAACATTCTTCGTTCATTTGACCCGTTCATAATGGGTAAACACTTTAACCAATCTATTATATCATCATTATTAATACTATTTTAAATCATCATGTTGTACTAATTAATCATGTTGCTGTAATTCAGCATTTTAACCCTTTTAACTTTCAAATCAGGTTTTCAAGTAAACTAATGAAACGTAGCCTATTGAAATAGCTTTCAAGCATTTTAACAAACGTCTCCATACGATGTATACATGAATTTATACGAATTTTACAAAAACAGGATAGCAACACGTTTTTCTTCAATCAGCATGCTGTACTAATTAACCATACTGCTGTAATTATGCATTTTCACCCTTTTAACTTTCGAATCAGGTTTTCAAGTAAACTAATGAAACGTAGCCTATTGAAATAGCTTTCCAAGCATATAAAGAACGTCTCCATACGATGTATACATGATTTTATATGATTTTTATAAGATTCTGCTGTCATAGGAAATAATAATACGAATATTAATTTCGGAAATCACTTACCTTATATGTCGAAAAATCATTCTTCCATTCATATATTACTTTGACTTTCATTAGTTAATTATCGCATACATAAGTCACATACGAATAGTTACCTTGTTCCAAATCCACGCAAATTCAATTATCATCATATATAGCACATAAATCATCTGTACATAACACATGACTTCTACTCTTACTATTGTGTGCGAAAGCCTATCCATGATTTTCGTAGATCGTTGACTTTTAGAAAGTCAACTATCTTACACCTTTTCAACCTATGAACATGAATCATCCTTAATATGGTGTACCATGGTATTGACATCATATGCATTTCATACTCATATTGTATGACGTATACAACTACTTGATCACCAAATTACACACAAATACATAATCCATCCCATCCACACTAGCATTTTTATATCTTCATTACTAACACTATAACCCGTACTTAGCTAACCCGACATCATTCCAAATTTACCCTTTTTTAGGACTCTCATATGCTTATAATTTACTAATAAATCACAATTCACATGGTGTGTATTACATCACACAAGCATATAGCGCAAACTCCTAAAGCATACCTCTACCGAATAACACATTAACTACCTTCTCACATGGAATTCATCAAGAACATATTCCTATGATATTTCACTATCAATACTTCTTAATTACATTATGTATATAATTACCTACAACATGCATACAATTTCACATATCGTTGCCATTTAGGCATTTCATCAAACACTTGGTAAGCGTACTACTTTCTAAGCCTAATGTACAAGTATTTCATGCTTTTCTTCCTACTTATCACTTCTATTCATCAACACAACTAAATATAAAACAAATTTCCATACCATACTCAACCTAATAACCAAGTATACGTCACATACTACAAAATACATCAATTTGAACAAGAATTAGACATGGTGATTCACCCATGTCGCCACCTACACCACCAATGGTGGGTCTCACCTTCAAATATCAAATTACTCAAAATAATTCATAACTCATGTTCCCATATGGTGATTCTAACACATATTCATGCTTAAATTCATACTTATTCATGGATTATTCAACAACCCACTTTATACAAAATCACAAAATACAAAATTAATAACTTAGCACATGTTTGTTAGGATGAGATTATGAGAGTTCTTCCTCCATGCAAGGCATCATCACTCAATTCGATCTTGATTTGGTTAAATTTGTGATATGTTGAACTTGAGAGAGCCCTTTCTATCTCTCTGTACATCGACATATGCCACACACGTATTCACTAGATTTTTGATTTCTTTTTTTCTTTTAATAACTTAACTTTCTGATATGCCCATCTTTAGTCCCTTTGTTTAGTTAATTGTTTTGTTTGATCACATATTCCTTCCTTACTAATTAACTTGTATTGTTAACTAAGTTAACTAACTTAATTAGTTAACCCACCTCATGTCATAAAACAATAAAACTTACTGGTAAATTAAACGTTCGGGTTTTGGGGCGTTACAAAAACTAAATTTTAGTTTAATGTTTTCTCTTTAATCGTGTCAATTACTTGTATTATGCAATTGGTATCCCAAGAAATTCTTCTTTACTGTTCTTATTTTATGTGGGGAATCGTAACTGGTTCCCTCGCTTGGTCTAAATAACCATAAGCTCCTTTCAGTAGGCTATTTCTTTAGGCTTTCACCCTCTTCTTTTCTTTTACTTAGCCTCCTAAGGTGATGCCTTTAATGCATCATTCCTCTTGATTCTGACCCCAAGGTCATTTTGATCTCGTAGGCCTTTACACTATTTATAATCCGAAGGTCGCATGATCCCTTAGATCATCGCTTTACCCGTGTCGTTCTTTTATATATATATATATATATATATATAATATATATATATATATCAATGCACCTCTTTTATATTCGAAAGAAAAATCGTTTTCATTATCTTTTCTTTATCCGCCAATCATGGCTATTCTTACTACGAAGGCTAATTTATTTTATTTCAATTATGGCCCTTACACCATGTTTGATCTGAGTTGGTCACATTTTTATTTTCTATGACTCTTGTCGGACCTATTAGTCGTTTTGTCTCTATTGGGTGATGATCATTTGCGTCTAAACCCGGCGTAAGGTCAAATGTCATTGATCACTCATCACCACCAAGTCACAACTACCATCTTTAGTGGCAACCACAACATTTGTGTATGTTTCCCCAAACACTTATTCAGATCAGACATTGTCTGTTAGTAGCCACGCACACACCGCGCGATTGTAGTCCATGACTAGATCATTTTTCGTTTGGACAATTATTCCTGACTCTATGACTTCATATGTCATTTATGCGTCGGTTTGCCTCACGTTTACTGTTATCCGGTTTAAGACTATATTTCTTTAAAACCCGTTATCTGGGTTCTATATCTTAATGTTTTAACGCTCCCGTTATTGTTTTGCGTTTTCGTTTAAATTCATTCACGACCCTTTACATGGGTTCATTAATATTTCACGTTCCCATTATTTGGTTTGCGTCTACATTTACATTTAATCTCGTCCCGTTACCCGGGCTCATTATTCTTTTGCTTTAACGCTCCCGTTACCCGGTTTGCGTTTACCTTTAAAATTCAATCACTATACTCAATTTGGTTCGTTGATTTATTCGTGTGAGATTCATCACTTATGAATTGCCAAACTTTATTCATTATCTGACCCGTTTGAATTGTTCGTGTGAAATCCATCATCTATGAACAATCAAACTTTATTCTTTATTTGACCCGTTTGACTTGTTCGTGTGAAATCCATCACTTTTTGAACAGTCAAACTTTATTCTTTATCTGACCCGTTTGAATTGTTCGTGTGAAATCCATCACCTATGAACAATCAAACTTTATTCTTTATTTGACCCGTTTGACTTGTTTGTGTGAAATCCATCACTTTTGAACAGTCAACTTTATTCTTTACCTGACCCGTTTGAATTGTTCGTGTGAAATCCATCACCTATGAACAATCAAACTTTATTCTTTATTTAACCCGCTTGACTTGTTTGTTTGAAATCCTTCACTTATGAACAGTCAAACTTTATTCTTTATTTATCCCAAAGGATTTCCTTTAACTCATCTCATTAGCCTCGTCTTTACTACATCGGATGTATATGTGTTCATTGTAAGAAGTTTATGGTATCATGTGTTTATTATTTACTTGGCCAGAGTAAGCGATCAACACATGGTACGCGTGACCTTATTATAACTATCACATTACTTCCCATGTAAGTAAATTTTTCAGTTCATGTCCATATTTCTGATTTTATTTGGCAAAACCTTGTTTAATTGTTATTTAACAATTATTAGTTTTTACCTTTTTCATCTCAAAACATATAGAATGTTTTTTTATAAAACTTTTATGTAACCACATTTATCCATGTGATCGTTACTTTTTCTCAATAGAATCTTATTGAAAATTTCTACTTGGATGGTCACCCCATCCAAGATTTTAGATCGGAACTCTTTTATATTTTTATTATTATTATTATTCACAATTGTAAATGATGCGTATTTTCCGCCCAAATTCTCTTGGGAACATCATCATGGATGGGTATCCCGTCCGGTTTCCCATGCTTTAATCTCGTATACAACCGTGGTTCATTACTTATTTGTTGCATACTATTGGTTATACAATAATTTAAAGTGTGCACCTAGGCGATATTTTCCTTCATTGACTTTTATTGTCGTTCCACCTTATTTGGTATCATCATTTAGTTTAGGTCCTTAATGAGTATGCTCTACTTTCATACTCCGGACCATACTACCATCATGTCGACAGATTATTAGACTCCCCCCATCTTTAGATGCGAGCGTCCTTCAACCAAAATGTTTACATTGACTAGTAACATTGGATATTAATAAGCCCCCTTACTATAGTACAAGGCTATCTACAATACTTTTTAACGCAAGTAATTCACTAGCTATACTGGTCTTTTATCATTTTATTTGGGGTAACGCGCGTTCACACGATAACCCTATGTGTTATTTACAACACTTTAACCATGCTAGACCGCTAAATTTATGATAACTTACCAGATCGTGCGACCAAGCCTCGAACCGAACACATTTGATTGTTAACCTTGAGCTCTGATTACCAACTTGTAAAAACCTTTTCTTAAAGTATTTAAATTTTATTAACAATTTCGTATTAAAATAAATAAATGCGAATATACGTCACTACATATTTTCGAATTTATTAAAACTTCGTAAGCAGTAAAAACTAAGAGCGGAAGCTTGAGCTTTGATCGTGTTTGGTTCTTCATTGAGCTTGATCTTCGTCCGTACTTAACTAGATTTCTCTTTAGTTGAAAGGTTTACAATTTATTAGCGGTAACAATAATCTATAAGGGAAAACTAGACGACTCGTATATTCATAATTTTTTTATCTTTTTCTTTTATATAGAAAATCATATTAATTATACAAAAAAACTTATTAATGATACAAAAAATCGTATTAGTTATACAAAAAATCATATTAACTATAAAAAAATTCGTATTAATTATACAAAAAATCATATTAATTTTACAAAAAATCGTATTAATTATACAAAACTCGTATTAAGTATACAAAATTCATATTAAGTATATGAAAACTCATTCTTCCGATTCACGGTCGACGTAATTAATACTCGGGTTTGGATTTTGTGGGGGATTCATCATCGAGGTCTACCATTGTAAACGGGGCGTGTACATGTATAACTATTGTTTAGCAGCGGGGCTTTGGTGCATCAACCATAGTCCGTTTATTGTCGGCATTGGAATTGGCCTTTTAGCTTAATATGTATGAATGGTTATTATTAACATGTGCATGCGTTATCATTCGTGGTTCTCGATCTGTCGGAGGACTCATTATCGGGAAGAAGGTGGAACAACCATCGATGCTTAACAAGTGAACCATGATACCGTACCTTTGTGCGATAATAGGCCCTACGTGGGGGAAGTCTATCAAGTGAGTGGGGGGACAATGCTCCACTGAATCCCAAATTAGGCCCTAGCGATGCTGTTAAAATATCCTTACTCCCATGCTTCAAATACTGGCACCCAGATCGATGCGTTTGATCCATTTCCTATAGAAGGTCTTTTCGAATGTGGCTCCATGAATGTTCTCCCATACCCAAGCCCACATCCACATACCAAAACCCACAATACCGTCTAGCCTCACATCTTGTATGCACGAGATGTACGGGTGAAAAATGTCGGAAGGAGAGGCTTAAACCGTTTGATGGTTGACACATACTCGTCACCCACTATCAACGGGAAAACCGTTATCGTCTCGAATCTCTCTTTATTTAGAAGTCGTTGAACAGCTTCGTCCCATTCTGGTTTTTGAGACTTTATGACCGACTGTTGAGAGGCCTGGGACGGAACGTACGAGCTATGGCGAGGGGCATCATCAAACCGAAGTTGTGCTTGCTTTGTTGTTGGCCGTCCACGAGTATTTTGTTGGACAACCGGTGGTTTCTTGGTAGATTTGGTTGGAGTCAACACCGCATTAATCTTTGCCAACAAGCTTTTTTTTTCTGAGCATGGGGGGTGTGACTCTAATTGTTGCCGAATAATATTGAGCTCTTCTATCACGTCAACGTCATCCGATACCAATTTACATGGCTGAAAGTTAAGCTTCTACCAGAAGATGTCTGCGTCTTCGAGTTGAATCGGACGCTCTGCATGATTAAAACAATGCACTATTAAAGTCACATGACTAAGGACATATATAACACACATCGTTTCACGTTTAGCAAATATTACTTGCACGTACATACTTTTCCAGCCTACAAGCACACGGCAACCCACAGCTGTACCACATCTGACAACCACAAGATGAATTAAAGCATTGCAACGCGTCAAGTTTCCTAAGTAGCTCTCCACTCAACAAGTCAAGCCACTGTATGGGAAACTTTTCCACGTAGGTGGTCAAATAACGAGTTTTTGTGGTGGTTCATTATTTTTTTGATACTTTCTCGAAAGCTCCTCCTTATTTCACCGTATTGTGTTTCAACTATATCCTTGACATAACATACTATACGGTCCAGCGAGCTCCTATCTTGGACGTATCTCTTTAAAGGGTGTTGACTCTCAACTCTGTTTGTGGTACGCTGCCCGAAATTGTGACGCTGATCAGTCCACGCAAAGATGAACATTTCCTTGTAATCTTTCAGCCATGTTATCATACACGTACGTAAACGCCCCTAAAAAGTATCAATAATTTATTAAATGTACATAGGTAAGTCAGGTTTTATTACAAAAACTTACTTGAACGTTTGCACTACACAAGTCGCTTTTGCATGTTGTGAAAGGTTGTACTCGTATATGGGTATTGATGGAGACTCACACAATGTCCCCCAGAATAACAAAAATTTTTTCCAGTCTTCTTTTGTGAAGGCGCTCTTGCAGTGCTTACAAATATTCTGTTGTATGTGAAACCTGCAAAGATATCGAGAGGCGTTTGGAAAAACTTTAGCACACGCGTTAATTAGGGCCAGGTCTCTATCCGTTACAATCACACGTGGCTCCATACATTCATCCAACATTGACCTGATCCTCTCAAGCACCCATACAAAGTTTTTACTATGTTCTTTGCAGATAACGGCATGTGCGATACAAAACGAATAGTTGGTGGGCGTCATACCAACTATCTGGACAAATGGTATGTTGTATACGTGGAATCGATCAGCAAACCGTGCGGGAACGCATGCCACATTTCACTCGAGTAGGGATGAACAAAGAAGATCTCTGTAACGACCTCTGTTTCGGGTTCCTCCCGTGTGTCATAAATAAATTCGTTTGTAATCAGGATGTTTTCTAGCGACTACATGGGAGTCAGTCCGTATCTTTGTTCGGCCCTAATATTCTGAACTGTGTTTTGTACATCTTTTTGAACATGGAAACTATCAGGAAATTGCTTCCTTATCGTTTGAAAAAATTTGCCTGCCTCCATATTTTGAGCTGTCAGCTGCTCGATCAATCTGTATTCGTTAGGAGTAAACCTTTGCACAAACGCGTGGGCCGACAGGTCCTCACAGAGTTCGTGGTTATGTTCAGTCTTTCCCACTTTTATTCCCCATGTTTCATACGGATGGTCTCGCACAGCCACCAGGTAAAACATGCAACCGGTTTTTTTGCTTCTAGCTTTTCTAACCGTTGTTGTAGTATGCTGCTTACCACCACAGTCACATTCAACCCATACCCTCCCGGTCCTTCCACCAATTTTCTTTGATCGTTCGGGTCACAATAACAAAACCATCTGCCTTTGCCGTTTCTGTGCCCAGTTTTTTAGCTCATCTAGAGAGTTGAAACCTTTAACATCGATAGCGTTATGTTAGATTTTATATTTACTAAACTGCCCAACATAAATAAATAAGTTTTGATACCATCTTTGTAGGGTACGGATTGCCTGTGCTCGGGGGTACCTCACCACCATAACCTCCACTGTCAGGATTGAGTTGTTGACCGTACAAAGACTGTGTTGCATTGTAACTTTCGTAGCCGTCTCCATCCATATCCATCCAGACAGTGTTGTTGCACGTAAGAATATTCACACCCGTATTCATAATCCTGAAACCCTTGTTGCACAGGAAAACATGGTTCATCAACATGGTATGAGTCATCCACAGGGGATGTTTCATCAACGGAGGATGCTTGTTCAAATCTAGAAACGGTCTGTTTTGATTTCCTAGTACACTTGATACAACCTACTCTTGCTCGTTAGAATCGGGAACGCCGGTCTCCCCCTAACAACGGTATCATCATTAGTAAATAATTAAAACAACAAGTAGTTTAACCTAATAACAATTACCGGTTTGGCTTCGGGCACCAATGACTCGCCAGAATACGGCCCAAAGAAATAGTTGTCGTCCTAGTATGATGATCATTTCACCATTTTTGAATGATATCAAATGGAGTAATATAACCCTAAAGAAAAAGAAGCAGAGACTTTCGACGAAGGTTCTTTTAACAATGATATCAAATGGTCTGCATGCAGACCACCAAAGTTAAAATCAACTTCCAAGACGGCTCGTCTAGGCCTAGACAGACCCGTCTTGGTAGGTCGTCTACGGGCTCCGTCTAGGCCTAGACGCCCCGTCCGATGAGACTGATTTGACATTGTACGAGGGGCGGAATGTGGTCGGAGAAAGGAACCCTAGACCCCGTCTAGGTCTAGTCGACGCGTCTTGAAGGTATGGAAATAGGCAGATGGGTGTATGAATGTGTAAACCCTTTTTATAAAACTTTAAATATTGTTTAAAGTTATATAGATAATATTTAGTTTGTAAAATGTATATATCTTCCAAAACAAAAAGAATCAAAAACTTATTAATAAAGTACATCTAATACTTAATAAAATGATAAATTAACAAAGAAAAAAAAACTAAAACAAAAAGTAAGTTGATTATTTTTAGATATATGTTTTTAAATATAAAAAAAACATGTTTTAGAAATGAGAAAAAAGAATCCAATAAAAGAGTAAAAAATAATATAGTTTCAAAAAAGTAGAAAAATAGATATTTGAATTATTTATTTTTCTTAAAAGAAAAATCATTTTTAAGAAACTTAGCCTACGTTTAAAATAGATGTTTTCTTATGGTTTTTTTAAATTAAAATGTTTTTGAGTAAAGAAAAAAAAAAGAAAAGGTATGGTTGACTTCTGACTTTTGATTTTTGATTTCCCAATGTTCATATTATATTAAGTATATAATTTCATGTCTTTATCTTCTTTAATTTATCAACTAGTGCGCTGCAAATATCTGTTCACCTAAAAATTTCATTTTCTCGAATCTCAAAGTTTCATCTCATTTATATTCACCTCCACTCGTATAAAGTTAACATTTGCTCAGGATATCCCTTAACAAATAAAAGTTAGCTTAAAAGTTGTAATTCGCAAAAAACTTAAGTGGTATCCTATGCACCCCTCACCCACAGATAGGTCCGCCCTTTCTTTTACCTAATGTCGTTCGCCCTTAGGGCCTGTGCGACTAGTAAGTATATATATAACTATTTGGTTACAGACTTATGTGTTACACAAGCTGAATAGAAAATTATTAAACAATTCGTAATAAGATTAAGAATAAGAATATATAATATGATATTTTTAATATATGATAAAAGATATAAATGAAATTATGTATTAATCAGTTATAGATACATGTGAAACTATTTTTAAAAGCAAAATTATCAATCAAACTTTCTTAATACATACTTTATAACATATTGTCACTCTCGAACAAAAAGAAAATGAAAACGATTTAATTACAGGATCCCGATATAATTTTATTTTACATTCTAAAACATGTGTTGATTATCAATTTTTTTATAAAAGGGTGTACCATACACATGAAAACGTTATCAAATATTTGTTTTTATTAAACTCTAAATATTGTTTAAAGTTTTATAGATAATATTTAGTTTGTAACATACATATCTTCAAAAACAAAAAGAACCAAAAACTTGTTGATAAAGTAAATCTAATACTTAATAAAATGACAAATAAAAAATAAAACAAAATGGTAATTCGATTATTTAAGAGATATGTTTTTGAAAGATTAAAAAAACATGTTTTAGAAAATGCAAAAAAAAAAAAAGAATCCAATAAAAGAATAAAAAATAATATATTTTCAAAAAGTAGAAAAATAGATACGTGAATTATTTAGTTTATCTAAAAGAAAAATCATTTGTAAGGAAATTAGCTTATGTTTAAGATAGATGTTTTCTTATGTTTTTTTTTAATTTTTAAATGTTTTTGAGTTAAAAAAAATAAATAAAAGGTTTGCTTGATTTCTGACCTTTGATTTTTGATGTTCCGATGTTCATAATATATGAACTATATAATTTCATGTCTTTATCTCTCTAAGCTGTAAATATCCGTTCACCGGAAAAACGAAAAATTTCATTTCTCCAATCTCAAAGTTCCATTTCAATTTATATTCACCTACACTCATCTAGGTTTCCTAACATTTGCTCAAGAGTATTCTCGATAAATAGAACGGAGATTAAACAAAATTGCACTTTGACAAAAAAGTTGGTATCCTGTGCACGACCTCACCCACACATAGAACCGGCCTTGCGTTTACCTAAGGTCATCTTGAGAAGGGGCCTTGTGTGACTAGTAAGTAAATATAACTACTAGGTTACAGACTCGTTTGATACACCTGAATAGAAAATTATTAAATAATTAGTAATAAGATTTAGAATATATAATGTGATATTTTGATATATAATATAAGACATAGATGAAATTACGTATTAATTAGTGATAGATAACTATGAAACTATTTTTTAAAGCAAATTTGTTAATTAGCCTTTCTTAATACATACAATGTCACTATCGAATAAGAAAGAGAATGAAAACAATTTAATTAAATTATCTAAATATAATTTTATTTTACATTCTAAAATATGCATTAATTATCATTTTCAATGGGTGTACCATACACATGAGAACCTTATCAAAAAAGAGTTTTAATAAAATTTTACATGTTTGAAGTTTATAGATAATATTTTGTTTGTAATGTAGATATCTTCAAAAACAAAAATAATTGTATAATACACTTTATATATATATATATATATATATATATATATAGGGAAGAATCCTGAGAAAAATTCACTATATTTGAAAAACTTAAGAAATATTATGTACCACAAATTTTCTCTAAACTTTTCGTAATATACAGACATGTATAGTTAAAAATTGACTATACACATATGTGTATAAGTCAAATACGCATATGTACATAGTCAATTTTAAACTATACATTGTGTATATTATGAAAAGCTTAGGTTAATGTGTGATGCAGAATGCTTATTAAGTTTCTCAAATAGACTAGTGTTTTTCACATACTGCTAACCCTATATATATATATTATATATATATATATATAATATATAAAAGATTGGTGATAATAAGAAAAAGGTAAGAATCTTTTTGAGAAAGTGGAATTGTTGAGAAAATTTATCGAAAAGCTTATGGCTGATGCTAATGCATCTTATTTTTTATATCGTTATTTAGGTTGTTGCCGTTTAAATGGTCTTAATGAAATAAGTTGGTGTTGCTCTATCTAAACGGGGTCTACCCCGACAACACTCTCTTTCTATAACGTGTCATAAGATCATGTGGGCATAAAAAATATTTTAGATAGAAAGATCAAACTAAATGAAGTGAGGACTGCTAATAAACAACGATAGCCAACCTTTTAAGGTTTAAGGAATGATATAGCAAGTTAGAAAAGAAACTTATACCAACTTCATTATGTAAATTAGTAGTTTAATACTTGTCGGCTTGTAGCCCGTTTGAAAAAAAAAAATTGAAAAACAACTTGCTTGAAATTGGCACACTATAAACCAACTGAGCTCAATCCAAGGTTGACTCGCACATTAATTAGTTTAACTTAACTACAACTTTTAACAATTTATAACCCAAATAGAAGAAAATTCAATCTTTTAAGCCCAAATTTTGTATACTTATTAAGACTTTTCGTTCTTTTAAGTTCTAACAATTTAAGCAAGTTTGTGCTCAAGTTTTCAACTTGATTAAAAACTTGAGCCAAGTTTTAGCTTATTCCAACTCAAGTTTTTAGCTTATTCCAACTCAGCTCGTGAACAACCCTGCTTCAAATTATACTATTAATCTATTCAAATGGAAGCTACTAAATGTGACCAATTCAACTATAATTTAATTAGTTCAACTAGCTAGTTAAGACCTATGGACCAAGGGAAATGAGATGATGTCTCGTGGGTCTCACCCTACACCCAGAAGGACGACAACGATAATGACATGAAATAAGATGTCTTGGATAGCTATGTGTTGACAATACAATAGCCACAAAAGAAAGAAAACAAAAATCTCCTAACTTAATGTTGACACTAAAACTAACATGGTAGCTAACGTTAAACAAACAACATCACTAGAGATAAACATGCTTCTCAGTAACAAATTTAACATCTCAATAATCATGTACGGTTCATTAGGATTATATGTGTCTAGGACATAGGACTTCATTTCATGTTTAAGAACATAATTCATTTTGTTACTGATAAGAACTGACACAATATATGCTGGTTAGAAACTGTTATTGTTATTATTGGTGTTGTTTGGCATCTACAAACGTTCAAAGTTTACTTAGACAAACTCCCATTATGTTAATCACCCCTAACTTTAGCCATGTCGAATTAGTAACCTAAGGTTTAGAGTAATACAATACGAGTCCCTCTTGTTTACATGAAATTTCATATAGAGCCTTTAACTGATTTTTTCAACCTCTAAGTTCCTGTTGTTGCACTATTTTAGGAGCTCAGATGGAAAAATATTACAAACATGGCACTTAGAGGTTGAAAAAAAAGTTAAGAACTTAACATGCGATTTCATATAAACCACATGGACTCAAATTGTATGTTACTCTAAGAATTATATATTAAGTGATATTAGGTTTTCTCTAGCATGAAGCTTAAGTTAAATTACATACGTTCAAACCTCAACACAAGATCTTCCTAGTACATGGAATTAGGAGCTAGTTCGTGCATGGATTTTGATAGGATTGAACAAGAAACAAAGGAGGAATTCAATTAAATCAAGCGTATCATTCTCATAGATCTAGTTTGTTCAAGTACTACTAACCATAACTAGCAACGACTAACTACCCAACTAACTTGTTTGCATTCTAACCTCATATTATCACAAAATGACAATCAACCCCCCAGACCTTATTAATTTCTATATTATTACAAAATGGTCCCTCAACTATTCCTATAATAACAATACTCCCCATTAACAACAATCTTGTCCTCACGATTGAAAGCGAGGAAACCTCATTCTAAATGTTCCAAATCCTCCCAAGTAGCCTCAGTGACACATGCATATATTCCAAATGAACCAAAACTTGAACGCCCACCGATTGTTTTTCTTGATGCACTTCTTGTCTAATATAGCTCTGGGTTGAACGACCATCTTATGTTATGCTGGTAAAGGTGAAATAATAGTAGCTGGACCCGGAGCAGCTTTCAATAAGGAGACATGGAATGTTAGGTGAATTGGGACTCATGTGGTAAATCCAACCTATAAGCAACCATGCCCACTTTATCTATAATCAAATAGGGTACATAATACATAGGCCCCAACTTTTGATGACCATGCTTCTTAATAGATGTTTGACATATGGTTGTAGCTTTACAAAGACCCAATCCCCCACATGAAATTGCTTCTCGGATTGTCACACCCTGGTCGTAGCGGAAGCGCAAGTGAGTGACTATTAGGTAATCATTGCATCCAATATAGTAAACATCATAAATTAACAACGATACATGCCATTCATAAGTTTCGTTCCGATATTTACAACCATCAAAAGGTGAAATCACATTGTTATCAGTTTCAAGTTACCATCAAAACATAGTTTAAAAGACATTATTCCAAAATAGGATAGTGTTTTCATCACAATTTCATGCTGAGGCTTTGACCTCTATATACCCAAACGTAGTTGGGATATAAAAGGCAAACCCTCAAAAAGATAATACATCGTTGTCCTGACAATTCCCAAACCCGGATCCCATCACCAGCTCAAGTCCTGCGCCCTGAAATACATGTAAATTTTAAAAAGTCAACATAAGTTGGCGAGTTCATGTAGTTTAATGTTTTCATATCAAAATGTCATCCTTGAAAACCTGTATTGAAATCCAAGTATGTTATTAGCATCAATGAGTTAATTAAGGATCTATCAGTGTGTCACGAGCACCCTGACATACTTGTGCCATAAGTAAGTAACCAAACCGAGACTACTTTGACATCATTGGGATCACAAAAGCACTCCGAAGGGTATACCAACAAGGAGTGGAGTGGGTCTCAAACTCAATAGATCTACTTCTTTTGCACCTTGGTCACTAAGTGATTAATGGTTACTATTGTTATCATCCTACTTACGCACAGTGATCTGTTATCTGCTAAACCCAATAGCTAACATATTGTTTTGACATGACATGTATTTCCCCTCGATAGTAAAAAACAAAACTTTGAAATAAGTGAAAGGAGGGACATGAAACTCACAGTTTTTGCGTTCCTTTTAAGTCGTACTGTTTAACTTTTGGTGTCCGCAACGTATTGTAACCTAGGTCTCAATGGACCTTGTACTCGTTGTTCATCTTGAATTCTTGTTATTTATTTACTTGTTATGATTGAACAACTTATAATGTTATTATAGTGTTGGTAGTTTGTTTTTTCGATGAATATTGTTATATATATTTCTTAAAAAGAAAATATATATATATATATATGTTTTCAAACAATGTGTGTACTGGGCCTTGTTCTTCACATGTCATTGGGCCTAGCCCATGTTTTCTTGTCATTGGGCCTAGCCCATGTTTTCTATGTCTTTGGGCCTAGCCCATGTTTTTATGTCATTGGGCCTAGCCCATGTATTTTATGTCTTTGGGCCTAGCCCATGTATTTTATGTCTTTGGGACTAGCCCATGTTTTTATGTCATTGGGCCTGGCCCATGTTATTTTTGTATGTTTTGGGCCTCATTCATAACCATTATGGAATTTAGGCCCAATACATGATTTTCACAATTTGGGCCTAGCCCAAATGTATATATATGTAAGCCCATTTTTATTATAAGTGTTTACTTATAATTTTTCTAACTTTTTTATACACTTAACTTTCCGGATTTTTCATTTCGATAATATATAGACATGTTAAACGTCTAAATATATATTTAGGTTCGTTGTCGGCGTCGTTTATTACATGTGTGTTTTCGTCGAGAATCGTCCGTGTCGTCGACGTGAAGGTGAAATCTTGAATGTCCGCCTATTGTTCGCAATTGCTTTAATTGTCCGATTTATTGTTTCGATGCATTGTGAGAATGTATTTATTATGTCACCAATACTTGGTATATTGTTTAAGTGTTTGTATTTTGTATAGAATTGAGTATTTTATTGTGAATACCCTAAATTTTCTAATACATACATATACAATACACACATGTATACATCTCATTTATTGGCAACAAATATGCATACAAACACTTTTTATTTTCCATATAAGAATATATATTTGTAAAAGCATTTATTTTACTTATAAATATATATTTGTAACTTTATTTAAACACTTGGTTATTTAACCCTTGTCATTAAAGTCCACTTAATGACGTTTTAAGTTACTAATCACGTTTAGTCCCACTAATCACCCCACTAATCATGCTTTAATCACGATTAGATTTTTAGAAAATTTCGCCATAGTTTTCCCTAAACTATGGCGTTTTCCACGTTTTAAAAACGTATTTAAAACCTATTTAAACTCATAATCATCATCAACAAACCATTTAATATTTATTTAACATAATCTACATATGATCATCCATGACTTTTGTTGTTAAAAATACTAGTAAATCAAGAGGGTTTTTATTGTTTATTATCATTTCAAAACAATACTTTATCATGCTGTTTAAACAAGTTCATGCATGTAACCTTTTGATTACTACACATTTTTGATGTTATTACAACTTAAATACATATGTTTACTTCTTATAAAAATTATTCTTATGTATAAAAATTATTTTTAAGTTGTAGTATTTTACATGGATGATGTAAGTGATGATCTTGTTTAGATTTTAACCTTATCATGTTTAAATCCTTATTTTCATACTAAATCACACAAGATCATCCTACTTTTATATCATAATATCAACATAAACAACTTCAATATACAATCTAACAACCATATAAGCATATAATCAACACAAAATAAACAATATTTAGTGTTATTATTATGTTATATTTTAGGGTTTTTGATTTATCTTTTCTTGATTTTCAAGATGATCAACTTGTACACTAATAATCTAAGCACAAAAATAAGTTGATTATGGAGGAGATTAGCTCACAATGGGTGCACAAGCTTCTTGAAGATTATGGAAGAAAATAAGCTCCTTAAGAACCCCTAATGATCTCCATCCTTGAATGCTTCTTTAATAGGCTTGATTAAGCTTCAAAGTGTATGGAATGTGGTGTTCTTGGGTGGCACAAGGGTGGCTTAGGGTGGCTTAGGGTGGAGGTGGTGGAGCCGTGGGTATAGGGGAAGAACAAGGAGGAAAGTTGCAATTTTTTTTGTGAATAAATGTGATAAACTAATATGAAACTTTATATATAATCATGCAATCTTTCCAATCCATCAAGATCTAAACACACCATGCTTAAAATCACAATTTCAACCAAAATCAAGTGGGTGGGACCCACTTTGTAGCCGTGTATATGAGGAGGGGGATGAAATGTAACTTTTATTTTTACCACATGTTGAAAATAAAGATATTTAGGTGATTAAATTAATTATGGTGATTAGGGTTAATCTCCTAGCATCTTAAGCATAAGGCTTGTGTTTAGGGTGTAATTACATGGCATTTAATCCCTATGATCCTCCAAAATAAGTTTCGGATGACGGATATGTCGCTAGATCGTTCATCGTCGGAGTATTCGCTAATAAACGAAACTATATTTTTATTACCGGAAGCGTTTGTTTTTCGATTACCACAACTAATATGGAGTCAAATTAGTGCATTTACGACCCAAAAATATTCATGACTAGTTCGCTAGACGAATACACGATGAATTAGGGTTGCCGATATGTCTTTCGTTAGACCGTTCGATCGATATCGGCACTTTTATGATCCGCCGTCGAAATTTTCCGAAAGTTGTGTTTCGGTGCCTCATGTTAGATGAATGGATTTTGAGTTCCAAATAATGCTTAACTAGTTCACTAGATGCTCGGATGAGGCTATCGGCCACTAAAATATTCGTCTTTACGACGATCGGCCGCTTTCCGGTCGAATTGTGCACTGTTTGCTGAATGACCGGAAACGATGTGTTATGTGCATTTTTGCTATTCTCACATTATTTTTGGATGTTTAGCATTGTTTTATTCTTATCTTGGCATCCGGAATCTTCCGAATTAGCCTTGCGGACAAATCGCCATTTGTCGCCTTTTTGGTCGAAACATACAATTTTGTAATTTAGGCGTTATACTGAAAAGTTATGTATTTTTGTAATAGTTGTTTCCAAATATGTACTTTCATTTTTATATAGACTCAGGTATTGGCATTATCATGCCGTTATTTCGCGTCTCGATTCGTTTCAGCGGATTTTCCGACACAGTTAGTGTCACCGCAATTAGTGCGTCCAGCACTTTCTACCAACACTTTTAAGGCATTGTTTTGGTTTGTTTTACGTCGTAACAGAAAACAGTATATGTTATGATCAGATTTACTTGCCCTAATAACGTACGACTCAGTTTTGAATTTAAATTATGATAATCATGCATGAGATTATAATATGAAATTAGTGATTACATTGTACGGAACTACTAGTTATTTGCCAGTTGTCACATAATCCCCCTGTTAAAAAGAATTTCGTTCCGAAATTAAGCTTGAGGCATCCACTGAAGGAGTCTTCTCGAACAGGTGGGGGTATTTTGACTTGATTTGATCTTCACGCTCCCACGTATACTCGGGATCGTGACACGAATTCCAGCGAACCTTCACCAGTTTGATTTGGCTTCTTCTTGTCTTTTGGACCTTCTAGTCCATGACTTCAACTGGTTTTTTGGTGAATTGTAATTTGTCATCAACATGAATTTCATCTGTTGGAATGATAACGGTGTCATTTGTTGGACTTTTCTTCAGATTAGACACATGAAATGTGTCATGTACATTATTGAGTTCATCTGGCAGTTTTAACTTGTAAGCCACAGTACCAATCTTTGCCAGAATTTCAAAAGGTCCAATATATCTCAGGTTGAGCTTCCCACGCTTTCCGAACCTAGCTACGCCTTTCCAAGGTGAGACCTTTAACAATACTTTGTCTCCCACCTTGAAGGATAATGGTTTGCGTCTTCAATCCGCGTAGCTCTTTTGTCTATCTCGGGCTGCTTTAATACGCTCACGTATCTTAGATATCTTGTATGTGGTCTCCTGTACTAGTTTGGGACCAATGAGTTGTTTGTCACCGATTTCCGCCCAACATAGTGGTGATCGGCATTTTCGTCCATATAGTGCTTCGAATGGCGCGGCCTTGATACTGGTGTGATAATTGTTATTGTATGAAAACTCTACCAACGGTAAATGAGTATCCCAGTTTCCGCCTAAATCCATCACACATGCCCGAAGCATATCTTCTAATGTTTGAATAGTTCGCTCGCTCTGACCATCGGTCTGCGGGTGAAAGGCTGTGCTTAAATCCAAGCGAGAACCAAATGATTTTTTAAATGATTGCCAGATACGTGACACAAAGCGACCATCTCTATCAGAGATTATCGAGATTGGCACACCATGACATGCCACAATCTCCTTCAGGTACAGTTCCGCTAGTTTTTCTGTACTGTCTTTCTCACGGATGGGTAGGAAGTGAGCTGATTTGGTTAGCCGGTCGATGATAACCCAGATCATGTCATGACCTCGAGAGGTCCGTGGTAACTTTGTAATGAAATCCATTGATATTTGTTCCTACTTCCAGACCGGGATCTCTGGCTGTTGTAATAACCGGGATGGATTTTGATATTCGGCCTTGACCTTTGCACAAGTTAGGCATTTCCCAACATAAGTCGCAATATCTCCCTTGAGATTAGGCCACCAATAATATTCTCTCAGATCCTGGTACATGTTGTCCGATCCTGGGTGTATCGAATATCTGGACTTGTGTGCTTTATCCAGCACCAAGTCTCGCAACTCACCATAATAGGGAATCCAAATCCTTCTCATGAAATATAGGGTTCCATCCTTGTTTGGTTCTAATTGGTTTTCCATTCCCTTTAATGATTCATTTGGAATGTTTTCCGGTTTCAATGCTTCTTGCTGTGCTTCACGCACTCAAGTTGTGAAGTTCGTCTGGATTGTCATCTCCAAAGCTCGTACCCGTAATGTTCTGACTCGTTTCTTTCTACTAAAGCATCTGCTACCACATTCGCTTTGCCCAGGTGATACTTGATCTCACAGTCATAATCATTCAACAGTTCCACCCAACGTCGTTGGCGCATATTCAGTTCCTTCTTATTGAATATATGTTGAAGGCTTTTATGGTCTGTGAATATGGTACACTTAGTGCCATATAAATAATGACGCCAGATCTTCAAGGCAAATACCACGACACCTAGCTCCAGGTCATGCGTGGTATAATTCCTTTCATGAACTTTCAACTGTCGTGATGCGTACGCGATGACTTTTTCTCGTTGCATTACCACACAACCTAAACCTTGATGTGATGCATCACAGTACACCACAAAGTCATCAGTACCGTATGGGAGGGATAGTATTGGTGCTTTGCATAGCTTCTCTTTCAATACTTGGAATGCCGATTCTTGCTTCTCTCCCCAATCAAACTTTCTATCCTTCTGGGTTAGCGAGGTTAGCGGTTGGGAACCTTGGAGAAGTTTTCAATAAATCTCCTGTAATATCCCGCTATTCCTAGGAATTGTCGTATTTCTGTGGGAGTTCTTGGTGTGGTCCAATTCTTTATTGCCTCGATCTTCGAAGGGTCAACATGTATTTCGTTCTCGTTCACCACATGGCCAAGAAATTGCACCTCGCGAATCCAAATTCGCATTTCGAGAACTTGGCGTATAACTGTTCTTTCTTCAGCAATTCCAAAATGGTTCTCAGGTGTTGTTCGTGCTCTTTCTCGGTGCATGAGTATATCAGTATATCATCTATGAATACGATCACGAACTTATCAAGGTATGGCTTACACACCCGGTTCATCAAATCCATGAATATTGCAGGGGCGTTCATAAGGCCAAAAGGCATAACGAGGAACTCGTAATGACCGTAACGAGTCCTAAACGCTGTCTTAGGAATACTTTCCTCCTGGATTCTCAACTGATGATATCCGGATCTTAAATCAATCTTCGAATAAAAACTTGATCCCTATAACAGATCAAACAGATCATCGATTCGTGGTAATGGGTACCGGTTCTTGTAGTTAACTTGTTTAACTCCCGGTAGTCGATACACATACAAAAGGTTCCGTCTTTCTTCTTTACGAACAACACCGGAGCTCCCCAAGGCGAGAAACTCGGCCTTATGAAACCTTTGTCAAGCAACTCTTGCAGCTGCGTGGATAGTTCCCGCATTTCCGAGGGCGCCAATCGATATGGAGCTTTTGCCACTGGTGCAGCTCCTGGCACTAAGTCGATACGAAATTCAACTTGTCGCTGTGGGGGTAGTCCCGGCAAGTCTTCCGGAAAAACCTCGGGATATTCCCTCACTACTGGTATGTCCTTAATCTTGCGCTCCTCGGCTTTCTTATCCACCACGTGGGCAAGAAAGACGATGCATCCTTTCCTCAAGAATTTTTGAGCCTTCATGTAGTTTATGATTCGAAGAGGTGTATCAAGCTTCTCCCCGTGAATCACCAAATATTCTCCGTCGGACAAGGGAATGCGAATGATCTTCTCATGACATATAACCTCGGCTCGATTATTGGATAGCCAATCCATTCCAATGACAACATCAAAACTACCCAGTTGAACTGGTAATAGATCTATATCAAACTTTCGTTCACCCAATTCTAAGGTACATTTCTTTATTATTTCTTTTGACTCAATTAAAATTCCATTAGCTAGCTCAATTGAGTACGGAACATCTAGTTTACTCGACTTTACCCCTAGTATATCCCTAAACTCTTTAGAAATAAAACTGAAGTCTGCCCCGGTATAAAAAGAATGGATCAAAGTGTTCGTTGACAGGGAAGGTACCGGTGACCACGTTTGGATCCTGACGAGCATCCGTAGCTCCAATTACAAACGCTCTCCTACGCGCTTGATTCGCTTTAGGGCAATCTTTCTTGAAATGTCCTTTGTCTCCGCATCCAAAGCAACCTTGCTCTCCAGTATTGATTTGGCACACATCAGAGCGGTGTCCATATTTACCACATTTTCCACACTTGGGGCCACGACATTCCCCGTGATGGTGGAAAGGACCTTGGGACATTTTGGTGCGTCCCAAGTATAAGCTTTCTTAACCGCAGTGTTTGTGGTTGTGGTAACATATGCTTTGGTTTCCTTAACTTCTCTCGCGGCTTGTCTCTTGTTTACTGTTGTTGTTACCATGAGAACCTTTCTTGAAGTGAGAAAATTTTCGTTTGTTGGAATCAGTGGTCTCCTCAGTAGATTCTTTTTTGTTTCCACCAATCTCTGTGGGTTTCGAAGAGGTAACCGAACTCAGAATCTCGGGGGCAAGTCCCCAAATGTACCTCTCAATACGTTTAAATTCTGGTTCCACTAGATATGGCACCACTCGGGATAAATCATGGAATCGCTGTGTGTACCCGAAAACGTCTGAACTGACCATTTTCAGATTCTAGAATTCTGTCTCCAACTTTTGAATTTCCGATATTGAACAATACTTCTTCTTCATCATCTCCTTTAGTTCCTCCCAGGTCAGGGCATATGCAGCATCATCGCCCTTGGTTTGGACCTGAAGGTTCCACCATGATACGGCTCCATCCACAAAGAGTCCGGTAACATAGGTGACTCTTAATTCAGCCGGGCACTTACTCATTCAGATGACTGAGTCTGTCTTCTCAGTCCAGCATACCAAGGCTACAGCGCCTCCGGTACCATCGAAGTTCAGAGGTTTACAGTCAAGAAAGGAGCTGTCCTGTGGATCAAATTCGAGAAGCCCAACATGTTTCAGTAACGGAAGACGACGTACGAAAGGAGCTGTCCTGTGGAGCTGAACTTAAAATTGAAACTAAATCCGATGGTATTCTGTACTATCTAGATCGCATATGGATTCCTGACCACAACAGCCTTCGTGAATTCTTTATGAATGAGGCACACAAAACACGATACTCTATACACCCAGGAGCCGACAAGATGTATCAAGACCTTCGATACACCTACTGGTGGCCTGGAATGAAAAAGGATATTGCTGTTTTTGTTCCAAGTGCCTTACATGTTCCAAGGTGAAAGCTGAACATCAAAGACCCTCAGGACTGCTGGTCCAACCTGAAATACCTGTATGGAAGTGGGAAAACGTAACCATGGACTTCATTACCGGGTTACCTCGCACTTCTGGTGGGTATGACACTATATGGGTAATCATTGATCGTCTTACAAAATCAGCTCACTTTATTCCGATTCGCGAAGATTTCAAGAACGAGAAGTTAGCTCGTATCTACATCAGCGAAATCGTAAGCCGTCATGGTGTACCGTTAAGCATTATTTCAGATCGTGATGGCCGTTTCACTTCACGAACATGGCAAGCCGTACAAGCCGCTTTGGGTACACGATTAGACCTCAGTACCGCTTATCATCCTCAAACTGATGGACAATCTGAACGCACCATCCAAACTCTTGAAGATATGCTTCAAGCATGTGTCATAGACTTCAAGGGAAATTGGGACGCTCATCTACCATTAGTTGAATTTTCGTACAACAACAGCTATCATTCAAGTATCGGCATGGCACCTTTCGAAGCTTTATATGGTCGTAAGTGCCGATCTCCAGTATGTTGGCACGAAATTGGGGAAGCTCAAATCACCGGTCCAGAATTGATTCAAGAAACCACAGACAAGATCCATCAAATTCGAAACAATCTTCTAGCAGCACAAAGTCGTCAAAAGAGTTATGCAGATAAACGACGAAAGCCTTTGGAGTTTAACATTGGTGATCATGTACTTTTAAAAGTATCACCGTGGAAGGGAGTAGTTCGTTTTGGCCAGAAGGGCAAGCTAGCACCACGCTACATAGGACCTTCAAGATACTCAAAAGAGTAGGACCTGTAGCATACAAGCTTGATCTACCAGAAGAACTCAACAGAATTCACCCCACATTCCATGTATCAAACTTGAAGAAGTGCCACGCCGATGAAAACCTCCATATTCCCCTGGAAGATATTCAGATCGATGAATCTATGCATTTCATTGAAAGATCAGTAGAGATCATGGACTTCGGAGAAAAACGTTTAAGACGGAGTCGTATTCCAATAGTTAGGGTACGCTGGGAGTCGAAACGGGGACCTGAGTTTACTTGGGAACGTGAAGACTCAATGCGCGAAAAATACCCGCATCTTTTTCCTGTTACCACTACTACTTAAATTTCGGGACGAAATTTCTAAAGTAGGGGATACTGTAACATTTTTCAAAAAACGGGTTTTCCAAACCCGCTTCGTTTGTAATCGGATATCAAGTTATAAAATTTTCGTTGCGTATTTATGACTTATTTTAATTTTAGATGATACATAATTAATAAACAAATTTGAATTTATAAGCTATAAATGTTAAAAAGTAAAAATAAAATAAACAAAAAGAAAAACAGGCTGCCGGGATTCGAACCCGGGTCAGCCGGGAAGCCTAGCAACTTAACTCACACACATCCAACCACTCCGCCACTTGATGTCTTTGTGAATTCTAGGAAACAATTAAAACATAACTTCAACCATGAATCAATCTGTTTGCGCCAAACTGAAACCGATATCGGCTTCCAACCGTCCAAGACGTTTGAGTGATCGCGGATTCTTGATTATAACCGATAAACCGACATTCTTAATCAATTCAGTCGTTAATGAACTTGAATTCATGTGATGTTCGGTTTTTATAACCGAAAACATTCACTTCTTGAATTACTTCAACAAAATCATCATCTCGCGACTCAGTAACATTCCCAGAACTTCTAATTTCACTTTTACTCTAATTTCTGATCGTCGGAATCGCTTTTTGAACTCGCCGGACTTTCGCCGGAAAACCGTGTCTTCCATCAAAACGGTAAGTTTCTCAATTCTTCTATCTTCTATCAGTTGTTAGGCTTTTGCTAACTCAAACCCTTCAATCAGAATCAGTTCCAGGCGACGATATCGGATAATCAACATTCGCCGGAAAACTTCTGAAAATTCCTAGATTTCGCTGTGAAACGATATAATCTTTTAAACCTTCTGATAACTCTTGTTTAGTACTTCAATTCCACAACTAGCTAATCAAAACTGTTAATTGGTCCGCTCAGACGAAGTTCATAAAAACAGAGCCGACGACATTGCCGGAGTTCTGAGAAAAGTCATCATTCCGGTATGTTCATTCCCAAAACCTTTCCTATCCGTTACATTTTAATCATTCATACGCCTGTTAATCGAATTAAGCAAGTTCAGTTGATTAATCGTTGTCTGTGTTCTTGAGCGAAGAAGACGAAGTCGATTATGATTATAAGATTAATTAAAATCAGTATAATAAACGGGTTAGACACACAGTCCAGCGGTGGACTGTGTGCAAACAATGAACATACGTCTCGAGTTCGATCCCTATCACGGCCCTATTCTCGGAAATAAAAATGTTTTTTTTAAGAACCGAACCGGGTTAACTCACTGAAGATGTTAAGTATAATAAAAATCAGTATATTAACCAGGTTAGACACACAGTCCAGCGGTGGATTGTGTGCAACACTAAACCACAGGTCCCGGGTTCGAGACCTGTTACGCACGCCGGTTCGATGATTAAAATCCTTTTTAAAAATAAATGAATTTTGAATAAATTAAAATAGTATATAAATATAATTAAAAAAAGAAATATTTCGGGTTAGACACGTAGCTCAGTTGGTAGAGCTGCGTGCACGCGTACGGGAGGTCTCGGGTTCGAGCCTTACCCGGCGCATACTTGCACACTAGCGAACCGGTCAAACAGTCAACAGTCACAGTCACGATCAACGGTCAATGGTCAACTCAAAAGTCAACATTTTTTTATATTTTTATTTATTTATTTAATTTAAAAATCAATTAAAAATACTTAAAAATAATGTTTTTAAAGTTAGAAAATAGCCTTAAACTCACAAAAATATATCAAAAAATCCTATTTAAAATTATTAATAAAATCCACTCATTTACCATACCTTTCGTTATTATTTAGGTTAGTTAATCCTCGTCGATCAATCCTCTAAACTCGTGCGCATTCATCATCTTCAACCGAACGCACCCAATGTGAGTGAATCTCTACAAATTCCCCGTTTTAATCACGTTTTTGGGGTGTATCATGTGTCTTATTATTTATTACATTTAAATTATTGTGCATCCATCATATTCATGATCAAATGTGTATTCAATATGTATCAACTGTTTGTGTGGTTAATGTTTAGATTAAATTTATCATTTTCAGTACATACATTATCATAGGCCGCCGCTCCCCATTACATATGAGCGTTGAGCTGTTCCCCATTACATATGAGCGTGAACTAGGCGTTGCCAACATACGATCGGCTCCGTTTGATTGAGCCTTGATCGCACAGACATTTATCATAGGCCGTCCGTTCCCCATTACCTATGAGCGTGAACGTGACGTTGCCAACATATACAGTATCATTCATGTTATATATTCATGCAAGTTGGTTTGTTATTGTATGTTATTGTTTGTTGTTGTTATTGTTATTGTATGATTATTTACGTTTGCTCACATATGATTATTGCACAATTTTCCATAATAAATATAACAAGAAATCAATAATAAATGTTTTCTAACAAGGTTCACTCGCCAACTTATGTTGACCCAAAAACCCCATTTTTACACATGATACAGGTGATCCAGCTGCAGCAAGAAACATATAGGATGGCTTAGAAGAATAAACCGGTTTAGACTTTGGATTGTTTAGTTGATTATCTTTCTTTGTAATTGTATGAACATGTTTGGAATATTGAGGATGTAATTTTGAATTTAATAAATATGAAACATATTAGTAAATATCATGAGCTTTGGTGATAACCCAATTATGCCCCGACTCTTATTCCGCTGCGGGTCGGGGTGTGACAGGTAGGGTGTTATTGGTTGAACTTCTTCTGCGGGGCGGCATTGTCTTCTAACACAATATGTCGCTCACAGTTAGTCGAATAATACTTTCATGTCATTGTTATAATTTATTTATTTATTTTTATTATTATATTTGTCTTTATATATATATATATATATATATATATATTATATTTATTTTTTTAATATTTTTTAAATATGCAACAGCACATCGGTACATGACAAATAAATAAATGAACATATATAAATCATAATATCACCACATCATGACATAATCAACTATAACATGAAAGAAATACAATGTAACATAAAGAAAATGTACTTTTATACAATGACAACTTGTTACAATTGGTTAACAGTAGCAGGCTGCTGCATGGCAGCCTACTATTGGTTAGCTTTTCTTTTTCTTTTTTTATTAACTTTATCTTATTTTAGTTTTAACCTTTAACATTTAGTATATACGTTTATAGCCCCGAGCTTTCTAAAATCTATATAATCATTTTTATGTGCTTATATTTATCTATGTAACGGTATAAATCCAGGTTGATTGCGGATTTTTTTTTGTTTTTTACTACTTTTTTATTTAGCCATTACCCTTCGATATTTAGTATTGGCAGTTACAACACTTAAACATTCTAAAAACTTTATAATTATTTTTACGTTTTTATATTTACATACGTATCGGTATAAATTCAAGTTTATTACATTTATTTGAAAATGGGTACGCTCAAATTTAATATGTTTTAATCGCCTTTTTTTACATTTTCAGTTAATCTACGTTTTGGCTATATACCTATAATTTATTATAATATAGAATCTAAAAAAAAAAAAAATAAAAATTAGTGGTTGCTGTTTGGCAGAATTTAATTGGGCCGTAGCAAACGTCCTGTAGAACTTCTTTCTCTTTGTATATAGGATAATGTAATATAGGATAATAATAATAATTCTATGTAATATATATATTTTTTATAATGGGTTTGTCATCATCATTGCCCAATATCCACCCGAATATGACACAAGTGATAATTAAATTTGAATCTCTATTGAAAAACTCAAGTCTCCTACCACTAGAAGTTAAACAGGAGTAAAGAGTGGTTAGATAGTTTCTGTATGGGCTAATGCTAAAGCATGGCTCTAAAGTCCAATGTGAGGTTATTGTTCTGCATGCTATGGGCCCCCACCATTCAGTAGCCGAACTCTGAAAATGGGCCCCTCGCTCATACATTAGTTATTGGTTACATATATAATATTTACAATATTTTAATTTAATAAAATCAAAATATACTTCTATCTTTTACAATTTTTTAATATACTTTGATATAAAGTAATTGATATTAAAAATAAAATATTTTTGCTCTCGTGATTTCAGAAGAAAAAAAACATTACATATTAGTTTTGGTGAGGGGAAACCTTTGTTCGTGAAGAGCCAAAAAGGACTTAGGGGTACACAACCCTAGTCAATACAAGTTTTTACATTACAATAGTACCATTTTCTACTACATTGCTTCTTCACGTCAATAAGTTGTCTTCCAAAAGCTGGGATCTTCAAGGCTGGGTCTTCATGAGCCAAAACAACAAAAGTACAGCTGATCCCCAAAAGATATCGACAAACCTGCTACTAGGGTGGAGGGGGTGGTGGAAATGGCGATCGTGGGAACATGCTGTGATAGTAGGCCATCTCCTCCTCAAGGCTAGAAATGCGCCTAGTAGCATCAGTCTGAAACTGCTCTAGCTCCTGCACTCTTGCCTCGGACGGGCATGACGAGTGATGGAATGGGCAGTAGAAAGGTGGAGTCGGTGGTGGTGATAAGGGTAGTGGTGGTGGTGATGGAGGTGGGTATGATGGTGGGGGTGGTATCGGTGATGACAGTGGTGGTGGTGGTGTCACTCTGGTAGTGGCATGAGCAGTACGTTGCGACTCTATCTCCCAAATCCTACGAAATTTTAGAGAGAGCTGCAGGTCATGTGAAGTCACCCTTTCCTCCACTAGGGATCGGAGGAAAGTGTGAGGGGTGATAAGGGTCTAAAGGGCTCATGCTCGATGGAGCTGTCGGAGTAAACATACCTGCTGGAGGTGGTGTGGGACGTGGGTCATACACGGGTGTACTCTATTAGAGAAAGAAGGTCCTAGCATATGAGAAGTTCCGGTTGCAGCTGGGTTGAAAACAGGATGGTATGTGGACCTCTCGGAGAAATATGGTGGTGGCTGCTCGGGGGCACGTGGAGTGCCGCTCAGAGAGTAGTAACGGGCAGGTCCTGTATAATGAATGGGTCCAGGTGTCGGGACTCTGACAGAGAACGGACTGACGCAAGCCGGTGAGGCCGCAGGGGGTGCATACATAGATGCAGGAGTTGCCTGGGGCGGTAGGTGAAGCATCGTCCGCCTCATACTCACTCGGAGCAGCATCAGTAGATGACGATATGTCCACGACCGGGATATCTGGGTGGAATCTCGAGTATAGCGATATCGTCAAAGACTTCGCCATCACCCAGGTCGTCCTCCATGTGTTCAACATGGAACACTGGTATCTCGTCGTCATCATCATCTAAATCAATCACGGGAGGAACTACAGCAAGGGGCATGGCCAGATGTACAATAGTGTGTTCACCCTCTAGGTGACCATACACTATCATGTCATGCGGGGGCTGAGGGACGGCCAATACGTTGTCTGCTGGGGGTGCATCTACCTCCATAGATTGATCAGTGCCAGTGGCTGAAAGTCCCCATAGTCTCCGTCTTCGGCTCCATCCTCTAAAGGTTGGGCCTCGGCAGCAGGATCATATCCATCATCGGATATATACTCCTCTGGGTCTTCCTCATAACTCGATGCTGAAGACATAATCCTGGCAAATAATTCCATACAATGCATGTATAACATGTTAGTAATTTATGATACATGTTATATTAATCACCAATTCTCATGCGAAGCTTGTTCTCTTTTATATTCCATGGAATCCTACTGTTTTGTGTCTATCCATCATTAACTAATTATGTATTGACTATGCTCATTACTTATAGTTGAGCTCGTGTGATAGATCCTTGTGTTATAGTGACACAATGAAAACCTTTTTTTTGTTATCTTGTTATAATTCCAAAACATTTCTATCATGTTTTTAAAACCTTGTTTTCATGTGTGAGCCCCTGGTGATTGTAGACCAAACTTTTATTAAAAAGTTTTCCCCGGTTCACTACAATCGGAGCTTGATACCAACCTATCACACCCTGGTGTAGCGGAAGCGCAAGTGTGTGAATATTAGGTAATCATTGCATCCAACATAGTAAACATCATAAATTCACAACGATTCATGCCATTCATAAGTTTTGTTCCGATATTTACAACCATCAAAAGGTGAAATCACATTGTTATCAGTTTCAAGTTACCATTACAAACATAGTTTAAAAGACATTGTTCAAAATAGGATAGTGTTTTCATCACAATTTATGCTGAGACTTTGACCTCTATATACACAAAGAAGTTGGGATATAAAAGGCAAACCCTCCAAAAGATAATACATCATTGTCCGACAGTTCCCAAACCCAGATCCCATCACCACTCAAGTCCTGCGCCCTGAAATACATGTAAATTTTAAAAAGTCACATAAAGTTGGCGAATTCATGTAGTTTAATGTTTTCGTATCAAAATGTCATCATTGAAAACCTGTATTGAAATCCAAGTATGTTATTAGCATCAATGAGTTAATTAAAGGATCTATTAGTGTGTCGCGAGCACCCTGACATACTTGTGCCATAAGTAAGTAACCAAACTGATACTACTTTGACATCATTAGGATCACAAAAGCACTCGAAGGGTATACCAACAAGGAGTGGAGCGGGTCTCAAACTCAATAGATCTACTTCTTTTGCACCTTGGTCACTAAGTGATTAATGGTTACTATTGTTATCATCCTACTTATGCTCACTGATCTGTTATCTGCTAACCCATAGCTAACGTACTGTTTTGACATGACATGTATTTCCCCTTGATAGTATAAAACAAAACTTAAAAATAAGTGAAAGGAGGGACATGAAACTCACAGTTTTTGCGTTCCTTTTAAGTCGTACTTTTAAGTTTTGGTGTCCGCAACGTATTGTAACCGACATGCGTATTGGTTTCATTAGACACCTAGGTCTCAATGGACCTTGTACTCGTTGTTCATCTTGAATTCTTGTTATTTATTTACTCGTTATGATTGAACAACTTATAATGTTAATATAGTGTTGGTAGTTTGTTTGTTCTGAAGAATAAATATTGTATATATATATTATATATATATATATATATATATATATTATTGTTTTCAAACAATGTGTGTACTGGGCCTTGTCCTTCACATGTCTTGGGCCTAGCCCATGTTTTCTTGTCATTGGGCCTAGCCCATGTTTTATTGTCATTGGGCCTAGCCCATGTTTTCTTGTCATTAGGCCTAGCCCATGTTTTCTATGTCTTTGGGCCTAGCCCATGTTTTTATGTCATTGGGCCTAGCCATGTATTTTATGTCTTTGGGCCTAGCCCATGTTTTTATGTCATTGGGCCTGGCCATGTATTTTTATATGTTTTGGGCCTTTATTAGTTTTGGCCTCATTCATAACCATTATGGAATTTGGGCCCAATACATGATTTTCACAATTTGGGCCTAGCCCAAATGTATATATATGTAAGCCCATTTTTATTGTAAGTGTTTACTTATAATTTTTCTAACTTTTTAATACACTTAACTTTCCGGATTTTTCATTTGATAATATATAGACATGTTAAACGTCTAAATACATATTTAGGCTCGTTGTCGGCGTCGTTTATTACATGTGTGTTTTCGTCGAGAATCGTCTGTTGTCGTCGACGTGAAGGTGAAATCTTGAATGTCCGCCTATTGTTCGCAATTGCTTTAATTGTCCGATTTATTGTTTCGATGCATTGTGAGAATGTATTTATTATGTCACCAATACTTGGTATATTGTTTAAGTGTTTGTATTTTGTATAGAATTGAGTATTTTATTGTGAATACCCTAAATTTTATAATACATACATATACAATACACACATGTATACATATCATTTATTAGCACCAAATATGCATACAAACACTTTTATTATTTTCCATATAAGAATATATATTTGTAAAAGCATTTATTTTACTTATAAATATATATTTGTAACTTTATTTAAACACTTGGTTATTTAACCCTTGTCATTAAAGTCCACTTAATGACGTTTTAAGTTACTAATCACGTTTAGTCCACTAATCACCCCACTAATCATGCTTTAATCGCGATTAGATTTTTAGAAAATTTCTCCATAGTTTCCCTAAACTATGGCATTTTCCACGTTTTAAAAACGTATTTAAAACCTGTTTAAACTCATAATCATCATCAACAAACCATTTAATATTTATTTAACATAATCTACATATCATCATCCATAACTTTTTGTTAAAAATACTAGTAAATCAAGAGGGTTTTTATTGTTTATTATCATTCTCAAAACAATACTTTATCATGTTGTTTCAACAAGTTCATGCATGTAAACTTTTGATTACTACACATTTTTGATGTGATTACAACTTAAATACATATGTTTACTTCTTACAAAAATCATTCTTATAAAAATTATTTTTAAGTTGTAGTATTTTACATGGATGATGTAAGTGATGATCTTGTTTAGATTTAAACCTTATCATGTTTAAATCCTTATTTTCATACTAAATCACACAAGATCATCCTACTTTTATATCATAATATCAACATAAACAACTTCAATATACAATCTAACAACCATATAAGCATACAATCAACACAAAATAAACAATATTTAGTGTTATTATTATGTTATATTTTAGGGTTTTTGATTTATCTTTTCTTGATTTTCAAGATAATCAACTTGTACACTAATAATCTAAGCACAAAAATAAGTTAGATTATGGAGGAGATTAGCTCACAATGGGTGCACAAGCTTCTTGAAGATTATGGAAGAAAATAAGCTCCTTAAGAACCCCTAATGATCTCCATCCTTGAATGCTTCTTTAATAGGCTTGATTAAGCTTCAAAGTGTATGGAATGTGGTGTTCTTGGGTGGCCCAAGGGTGGCTTAGGGTGGAGGTGGTAGAGCCGTGTGTATAGGGGGAAGAACAAGGAGGAAAGTTGCAATTTTTTTTGTGAATAAATGTGATAAACTAATATGAAACTTTATATATAATCATGCAATCTTTCCAATCCATCAAGATCTAAACACACCATGCTTAAAATCACAATTTTAAACCAAAATCAAGTGGGTGGGACCCACTTTGTAGCCGTGTATATGAGGGGGGGGGGATGAAATGTAACTTTTATTTTTACCACATGTTGAAAATAAAGATATTTAGGTGATTAAATTAATTATGGTGATTAGGGTTAATCTCCTAGCATCTTAAGCATAAGGCTTGTGTTTAGGGTGTAATTACATGGCATTTAATCCCTATGATCCTCCAAAATAAGTTTCGGATGACGGATATGGCGCTAGATCGTTCATCGTCGGAGTATTCGCTAATAAACGAAACTATATATTTATTACCGGAAGCGTTTGTTTTCGATTACCACAACTAATATGGAGTCAAATTAGTGCATTTACGACCCAAAAATATTCATGACTAGTTCGCTAGACGAATACACGATGAATTAGGGTTGCCGATATGTCTTTCGTTCGACCGTTCGATCGATATCGGCACTTTTATGATCCGCCGTCGAACTTCTCCGAAAGTTGTGTTTCCGTGACCTCATGTTAGATGAATGAATTCCGAGTTCCAAATAATGCTTAACTAGTTCACTAGATGCTCGGATGAGGCTATCGGCCACTAAAATATTCGTCGTTTCGACGATCGGTCGCTTTCCAGTCGAATTGTGAACTGTTTGCCGAATGACCGAAAACGATGTGTTATGTGCATTTTTGCTATTCTCACATTATTTTAGGATGTTTAGCATTGTTTTATTCTTATCTTGGCATCCAGAATCCTCCGAATTAGTCTTGCGAACAAATCGCCATTTGTCGCCTTTTTGGTCGAAACGGACAATTCTGCAATTTAGGCGTTATACCGGAAAGTTATGTATTTTTCTAATAGTTGTTTCCAAATATGTACTTTCATTTGTATATACACTCAGGTATGGCATTATCATGCCGTTATTTCGCGTCTCGATTTGTTTTAGCGGGTTTTCCGACACAGTTAGTGTCACCGCAATTAGTGCGTCCAGCACTTTCTACCAACACTTTAAGGCATTGTTTTGGTTTGTTTACGTTGTAACGGAAACCAGTATACGTTATGATCAGATTTACTTGCCCTAATAACGTACGACTCAGTTTTGAATTTAAATTACGATAATCATGCATGAGATTATAATATGAAATTAGTGATTACATTGTACGGAGCTACCAGTTATTTGCCAGTTGTCACAAAGATCGCTTGTGATTAGCACATTGTGTCTTTGGATTCATGGCCTTTGCCAGATTAGCTTTCAAAGTAACTATCTTTTCCTCTCTTGTACGATACCATTCTTCCACAGAAGCAATCTTAGTGTCGTTTGGAATATAAGGAATATGTAGGGGAGGTGGTAAACCATATAAGGCCTCAAAAGGAGACATACTAGTAGCCAAATGTGTAGTGGTGTTAACTACCATTCAGCTAGAGTTAACCATTTTGGCCATAACAAAGGATCATCCATAACCATGCATCGAAGATAAGTTTCAAGACATCTATTGAGCACTTCTGTTTGGCCATCTATTTGTGGATGGTAGGCAGTTGATAAGTTAGTTGAACACCCTACAATTTCATAAAATCCCTTCAAAACTGGCTCAAAAATAAGTAATCCTTGTCAGAGACGATATTACTTGTACATCCATGTATCTTGAACACATGATCAAAACCAACTGAGCAACACTTGCAGTAGTGTACGGATGAGATAAAGCAATGAAATGTGCATATTTAGCGAGTTTGTCAAAACTACTAAAATAGCATTCTTACAAGCAGACTTAGGAAGACCAATTATGAAATCCATAGTAATATCATAAAAACATAACTAGGGGTGGGTAGAGTCTACAACAACCAAAACGATGCCACTCGTTCATATTTTGCTTTGTGACAAATAGTACAATCTTTAGTCCACTGTTTGACATCACTATCACACTTCTTCCAATGAAACATTTGTTTCAATTCTTTCTAATGGTGGAAAATACCCAGGGAAAAATGACATAAATGCACAATATCATGTCTTAATTGCAAATCCTTACCAATTACCACTTTATTCTTCCTCTTTAGTATAATAACATCCCAAGTATAATGCTTTACCTGCTGCAACTTGTACAATAGATTATGTATTAATGTAAAGTGTCTAACTTTCTTTAATTCTTGTCCATAGACAAGGGTCGATAGAGCTCATAGCCATATGGAACAAAGCTAAACCTTCCAATCTAGATAAAGCATCAACATCCTGATTCTCACCTCCTATCTTGTAAACAATTTCATAATCGTACCCTTATAGTTTTGCTAACCACTTCTACTGTAAAGGAGTGCTGACCTTCTAATCCAAAAGATATTTTAGACTTCTCTGATCAGTTTGAATGACAAAATGTTTGACAACTAAGTAATGATGCCAATGTTTGACAACCATCAAAATAGCTAAGAGTTCCGTTTCATAGACTGACATGGCTTGCTATAAAATTGAGATTACCTTACTAATAAATGCTAATGGATGACCATCCTGCATCAATACAACTCCCAATCCTTTTGAAGAAACATCAGTTTCTATTATAAAGACCTTTGAAAAGTCTGGTAATGCTCGCACATGAGTTGTGGTAAGAGCAATTTTCAAATGATCAAAAGCCCTTTGAGCTTCCTCATTCCATTTAAAGGCATCTTTCCTCAACAAGTTATTAAGTAGTCTAACAATGCCACCAAAAGATTTGATAAATCTTCTATAATATCCTGCTAGTCCTAAAAGTCCCCTTAATTGTTTGACTGTTGTAGGTTGTGGCTAGTTTTTGATTGCTTCTATCTTAGCAGGGTCAGTGCTTACACCCTCTTTAGTAATGATATGGCCCAAAAATTCTACATGTGTCCCTGCAAATATGCATTTACTCCTTTTAGCCAATAATGAGTTAGATTGAAATAGTTGTAGGACTGCGTCCAAATCCAATACATGTTGATCTAATGATGAACTATAAACGAGAATATCATCAAAGAAAACCAAAGCACATTTTCTTAAAAGAGTCTTGAAAGTAGTGTTTATCGGGTGCTTGAAAGGTGGCGGGAGCATTGGTAAGACCAAATTGTAAAAGCATAAACTCAAAATGCCCTTGATGAGTTCTAAAGGTTGTATTGTGTATGTCTGGTTCATGCATCCTTATCTGATGGTATTGATACGTGGTTGAAAACTTGTTGTTAAATCGTATTAAGTTTGTGTTTTACATGAGTTTGAGTTTCGAATGGCCTACTTCGATATGATTTGTACTCTTCAGGTCTAACGGGTTTAAGGGGCATTTTGGGGACTTTACGAAGCATCGGGATGCGATTCGGACTAACCAGGTGCAAGGAATGAAGAAAACTTGAGCCAAACACATGTGTTGCATCTACAACGGCCTAATAACGCATCGCCCATGCGTCAAGTTGTACAGAAATGGCTGTAGATAGAAGTTCAACACGTCGGAAACACTAGTCCTGTCGCCGACGTGACGTGTAAACTGCTAACGCTGATTTGCTTCTTTGACAGTTTTGACCGAGTTTTGAAGTATGTTATGAATTTCGAAAGTCACAATCAGTTCTTGGAGCCTTTTTCTTAAATCTCTCTCAACCTAGAACCAATTCAATCACCATCTTCATCACATCGAATCATAAACCTTAATCCATCATCAGTCCATTATCATTCACCACCATCACAATCATCTAAACCCTAACCCTAATAACCCATCCATCAAGATCAAGTTTCAAGTCTTTAGCGCTAGTTCTCATGGGTTTCACCTTGGTGTAGATTTTTTAAGAATTTTAGGGTTTCAAACATTTGTGTTTATCTTTGATTTTTGACTAGTTGAGTTTACTATTTGAAACTCGTGATAATTGACTTGCATTTGTTTTGAATTCGTGAATTGTCGAGTGAATGTTAAATTTGACTTTCATAATGTTTATGTGCAATTATGCCTTGTCATAGGTTAGAATTTATATGGTCCTTGGTAACGAAGTGCATTGCGGTTCGTTCTTGTGAAATTGATAACTCCCGGAACCTAAGCCACGTGACACTAAGTTTGTTAATAATCATATTCAATTAAATCAAGTTTAAAATGCGTAGGAACCCTAGGTCTTGTAATTATCAAACCGAGTGTGAACCTTGTTTTCCATTATTGTTTAAAATCAAGATATCAAAGTTTTGTAATAGTTCAAGTAATCTATTTTCATAGTTATTAGTAAACATATCGGTCCAATTAGACACCTTTTCTAAACAAACCAAACAAAGAAATTATTATCATAGCAAGCTTCATAAATTGTTCCAACTTGATAATTGATTGAATACTGACAGACACACAAACTCTTCGTGGTTCGACCCCTGACTACTACTAGCTATTAGTTTGAGGTAATTTGGGAGTTACAAAGTTATCTTTTACCAAGGCGCGACACTCTGATCAAATTTTGGCACCGTTGATGGTGAGTTCGTGTGCATTGCGTTTAGGAATTTTTTGATTATTTGTGTGATTAATTGTTTCAAGTGTTTAATTTGTTTTTGTCATATTCGCTTTCTTTGTTACGGGGTGTGTTACTTGTGAAGACTACAGGTAGTGCATGCATACGAGGAATTCCGGAAGAATCTCTCCATTAGCTTTCGAACCGGAAATTGAGCAAGTGATACGAAGAAACCTATCCAACCGATTAGAGGCAACACTTGCCCCTAACCCATCTACCTAACAATCACCATGCACTCCCTCCTTTGGAACCATCTAAATGGAGAACCCTAACTAAAACTAAAACTTACGTCAAGAATACCCACTTGAAAACCAAACCCAAAACCGTAACCAACCCAACAATCAAAACCAAAACAACCATAACAACCAGTCGGGTGGTAGTAACAACCAAAGACCGCTAACACCACCATATTTGACCCATACCTAAAACCAACATCAAAACTCACTCCTACCAAATCCCAATAAGCGTAATGTCAACCCGAACCGTGGAACTAACCAAAACCGTGGAAACCCTGCTAATGAGCCAGAAATTCCCAACATTGATGTGTTGAGAAATAATATTTATGATGATGAACCATATAGTGTTCCGCGGTATCAATCACCGGAGCTGGTTAGTGTGCATTTGGAGTATTCAGGTGAAGAAGGGAACTACAACAATAGGAATTTCAATGGGTTTGAAGACGAAGGGTGGGGTGAGTACGACAACAATGGGAACTTTTACAATGGTGGAGGTTTTAATGAAGAAGAAAATAGCTATCAATGCCCTAATGTTGTGTATGAAGGTGAAGAGTGGGGATATGGTTATGCCTGCAATGACGGTTATGGCAATAACCATCAACCATAACAAAACGTTCAAAGAAACTAGGTTAACATTAACGACACAACAATAATGTTAACTGCAACCGGATTCCCCAATTTGTAAGGTGGGGTAACCAAAGAATAAATCATGGGCCACCGTGCATCAAGAAGTTAACGGTTTACAATGAAACCGAGCACAACACCAAAACCAAGTACAACAACCACGAGGTGTAAATGGTCAGTTTAGACCGGTGATATCTAAAAATGACCCACCTATTACTCCACCACCTCTGGGAAGACAATCCTTCGATTGCAAGCAAAACAACATCAACATCCTACCTCATTTTCATGGGCTTTCAAAGGTTGAACCATACACTTACTTGGCGAAATTTTCAGCTTTGTGTAGCATAACTGGGGATACAACTTCTCCCAAAATGAGGTACAATTGAGACTCTTCAGTTCTCACTAAAAGACAAGCCCAAGCAATGGTTCCTTACAATGCCGGCCAATAGTATTCACACTTGGGGAGACATATAACAAGTCTTCCTAGATGAATACTATTCCATGGCCAAGATCGATGATGCTAGAGATGAGATTCATGCATTTCGACAGTTATCTGGTGAAGCGATGCATGAACCTTTTACCCATTTCAAAGAGTTTATAAGGAAGTGCCTACATCATCAATAGAGTGGTGGGAATTGGTGAAGTGTTTTGTGAGGGGGCTAGTGATTGAAGAGTGGAAATATTTGCAATCCATGAGTGACAGGACATTGTTGTACAATGACGAAGAAGAAGATTGGGTTTTCTTAGAGAGAATCAACAAGAAGTCCAAGGCCGTTGAGCCGGCCGACCGGGCCAAGAAGTATCCAATCTCAAGATCCCTTCCTGATCCCAATTCTCGTTTTAAGGATCGGATTGTCACTTTGGAGTAGGAATTAGCCCACATGAAAAAAAGAAAGATGTTAATGACGTGCAATTGTTGTGTGTGGAGATTGTGGTGACATCGGTCACCGGACCGAGGAGTGCCAAGTGACATCGCCCAAACCACCAAAAGTGAACCAAGTGTATGGAGATCGCAAACAGTTCGATATGAACTCCAAAGTTATCACCCCGGTTTGAGGAACCATTCTAATTTTAGGTATGGTAATGCCTCGAACTAAATGAACTCAAAATTCCAACAGGGTAACCAAGGTGGGTCTTCATACCAAAACCGTCAAGGTGGTAACCAAGATGATTACCAACGCAACAATTACAATCAAGGGGTAACCAAGGGTAACAAAGTCATGACAATAAAAACTACTAAAGAGGTTACAACCAAGGTGGTAATGGTAATGGGACGGCGAGTAATCAAAGTGGAAGTGATTATCTAAGCACGAAGATGGATGCTCTAATGAACATAATGAAGGAGTCGAAGAAGGACAACAAGGTGTGAGACACGTCGCACGAGGCTTTGGTGAGGCAAGTGGGTCAATTAGCCGAAGGCGCGGCCCAACTTAAAGGATGTGGCAGATGACTCCCGATGTTATCGTAAACCCAAAGCATGAAAGGTCCAACTCAAAGGACACACATGAGGTACCAATTAATAAAATTATTTTACTTAGTGGTAAATTAGTTGATAATGGTGTCAAGTCACCACCAGCCCAGTTTATTGAAGGGGTGGTGGAAGAAGTGAGGGACAAGAATGAAAATGAGGTTGAGAATGGCCAAAGTGGTCAAACAGGTCAAAATAGAAAGTTTTTTGAAAATGCCAAAAATAAACCCGTGGTGACCACTTCCGTTCCAAAAGCTAAAGATAACAGTTTGAAGGGTAATACCTCCCCTATCCCGAAGATTTGTTGGAACCGTGTAAGAAAGTGGTGAAGAAACGTGACCCACAATAAGAAGAAATGTGGAAGGTGTTTAAACAAGTCAAAATTAATTTACCACTCTTAGACGCGATTAAGCAAGTTCCCTCATACGCGAAATACTTGAAGACTTGTGTACTAAAAAAAGCACTCACAAGTTTCCTAATAAACTTGATTTGACTAGAAACGTGAGTTCTATACTTTCGGGTGCACTTCCACCCAAGCTCCAAGATCCGGGGGCGCCATTATTTCTATCCAAGTGGGAATTCAAAATGAGTCAGACATTTCTAGATTCTGGTGCTAGCGTGAGTAGTTTGTCGGGTAGTTTGTATGACTAGTATGATTTGGTCCATTTTGAGAAGCGAACACCATTGTGGTGCTAGCCGACTTAACCCCCAAACTACCCCGCGGAATAGTCACAGATGTTATAGCAAAAGTTGAGGATTTTTATAATCCGGTGGACTTCCTTGTGTTGGACTATGTCTCTTTGGACTGGACCAAACAACCCACAGTTATTCTAGGTCATCCATTTTTGGCAACTTCAAATGCCCAAGTAAATTGCAAAATTGGTATGGTTGACATGACCTTTTAGTAACCGTCGGTTGAGGCTTAATTTATTTCTAGGACAGACGAACCCTCTAGTCAATGATGAATGCTTTATGGCGGACATTGTTGATGCGTGTATAACTCGATGCGACACGGTTGTCGACGAGGAGAACACAATAGAGGAGTGTTTCATGTTTGACAAGTCACAATCAGAGATTAGCCATAGCATGGATGAGGAGGAGAGAAAGTTGGAGGTGTTAGAAGTGAAAGATGGAAGACCACCGTGGACACATCAGGTGGAGAGTCTTACGGATAAAACCGGTACCAAGTTGACGTCGTCCTTGGTAGAGCCCCCTACGGTGGAATTGAAGGTGTTGCCAAAGCATCTCAAGTATGCTTATGTCGGTGAAGGCAACATGCTTCCGGTCATCATTGCGTCTAACTTGATCGGAGAGCAAGAAGAAAAGTTGATGGCGATATTGGTCACCAATAGGCTGGCTATTGGATGGACGATTGAAGATTTGAAGGGTATTAGTCCCTCGGCAGTAATACATAAAATCATCACGGATGAGAAGGTGACCTCTGCACGAGACGCACAAAGGCGGTTAAATCCGAATATACGGGAGGTTGTGAAGAAGGAGGTACTAAAGTGGCTTGATATGGGTATCATTTACCGCATCACGGATAGTCAATGGGTGAGCCCGACATAAACTGTTCTCAAAAGGCCGGTATCCAAATCGTAAAAATTGACACAGGTGAAGAGGTAGCCACTCGGCCAGTAACCGGGTGGCGTATTTGTACCGATGATAGGAAATTGAATTCCGCAACTTCCAAAGATCATTTTTCTTTACCTTTCACTGATTAAATAGTTGGGAAATTGGCTGATCAAAAGTTTTATTGTTTCCAGGATGCTTATTCAGGTTACAATCAAATTGCCATTCATCCAAAAGACTAATCAAAGTCCACTTTTACATGTCCATATGGAACATTCGCATTTAGGTGAATGCCATTTGGACTATGCAATGCCCCCACCACCTTTTAAAGGTGCATGATGATTATCTTTTCAAATAAGGTGGGGGAGTCTTTGGAAAACTTAATGGATGATTTCTCAATATTTGGGTCATCTTTTGATGCTTTCCTCGACCAATTAGAAAACGTTTTGAAAAGATGTGTTGAAACTAACTTGGTCTTGAGCTGGCAAAAGAGCCACTTTATGGTTCAAGAAGGGATTGTGTTAGGACACGTAGAGTCAAGTCGTGGGACAAAGGTTGATCATACAAAAGTGCAAGTCATCTCTATTTTACCCAATCCCACAAGTGTCAAGGGCATTAGATCATTTTTGGGTCATGGGGGATTTTATAGGAGGTTTACTAAAGGGTTTAGTGATATCACAAAACCTTTGTGTAATCTTTTGTTAAAAGACCAAACCTTTAATTTTGATAAACAATGTGAAGATGCTTTTAACGTGTTGAAACAGAAATTGGTTGAGGCCCCAGTCTTGCAATTACCAAATTGGTTATTACCATTTGAAATTATGTGTGATGCCAGCGATTATGTGGTTGAGGCGTTGTTGGATCAACAGGTAGACAAAAAGCCGGTTGCCATTTACTACACAAGTAAGACTCTTTCGGATGCACAACTTAATTATACAACAACCAAGAAAGAGCTACTTCTAGTGGTTTATGCATTGGATAAATTTCGGGCTAACACATGGGTAGTAAAGTTATTATTTATTATGACCACAATGCTGTCAGGTACCTCATGGGAAAGAAGGATGCTAAGCTACATTTGATCTGATAGGTTCTGTTATTACCAAAGTTTGACCTGGAGACCCGGGATAAAAAAGGGAGTGAAATGTGGTGGCTAACCACTTGTCCCGGTTGATGGTAAGGGAGGGTTCTACATCTTTAGAAATTAATGAGACTTTCCCGGATGAGCATATTTTACATGTTTCTACTTTACCATGGTTTGCTAATATTGTGAACTATTTGGTGACAGGTGACTTGCTGGCTCATTAGGACAGAAGGAAGAGAGTGCATTTTCTCTCACAGATCAAGTTCTACAGATGGGAGGAACGGACATGTTCAAAGTTTGTCTGGATCAGGTCGTGATGATCTGCTACCGGGCGAGGAGATTCCAAGTGTGTTGATGCATGTGTATTCTTTTGCATGTGGGGGCCATTTTAGTGGTCACAAAACAGGGCACAAAGTGTTAAACAATGGCCTTTAATAGTCAAATATATTTGATGCGTTTGAGTTTTCTAAAAATTGTGTCGAATGTAAAAAGTTAGGTAGTATAGCTAACGGGATAAGATACCCATGCAATGGATCCTTATTTTTAATGTTATTGATGTGTGAGGGATTTATTTCATGTGCCCATTCCCAAATTCTCATGGCAACTTGTATATTTTGGTGGCGGTCAACTATGTTTCTATATGGGTCAAAGCGATTGGCACCAAAACAAACGACCATGTCGTAGTTTGCAACTTTGTCCAAACTAACACTATTCCAAGTTTTGGGTATCCCCGGGTCATCATTAGTGATGGTGGAATCCACTTTAAAAATTTTGAGTTTGGAAAATTGTTGAAACGGTATGGTGAGCTACTCCTTACCACCCACAAAAGAGTGATCAAGTGGAAGTCTCAAATAGGCAAATCAAAGAGATTTTGGAAAAGACCATGGCTGTGTAACGCTCCGCATTTTTGTACTTTCCTTAATTAGAATGATGTAATCATATTTCTATTTTAGGAAACTTGTATTCGTATCCATTTCCAACTTTGTAATCCGAGGCTTTGATCATAATGAAATTCCATACTTTATACATACGTGTTATAAATACAATCAATCGTAAATTACGTGTTTACTTGCAATCTAATATTTGTTATACATTCAAAACGCTATTCACGTTACATAATTAAGCTTTCCATACTTCAAAACATATTATATATTGAAGTTTTTGCATAAAATGATAAACCAATAGAAGTTTAGGGACTAATTTATTTTGTTTCTTATATATATGCTTAAAACTTAGTGGAATCTTGTACCCACCTTGCTCCCAACTAAGCTCATAGTTGTGGGTTTGTGTTGTGGTTGATTTCTACCAAGAAATAAGCTTAAAACCTTCTTTAAATTCTGATCATATATGTATTAAGTGATTAAAAACCATCCAAGCTTCAACCTTCTATGTTGAAAGGCTTGTGCATGAGTATGTGTGAACCATGAAAGCTTTGGCTATCCGAATTATTCCACAAAATCTCACTTGTTCACACTTATTTTGACTAATGACATCAAGTAGCTTCCAAAAATCAAAGTAACATAACCCCGCCTCACCTCCAACATTTGCCATGTTGTGTATGACACGCCCGGGTTATCCTTACTTAGCTACTTGACAAACTAATTAGTTATTTTTTTATTTTTCATTCATAACCAACCGGTTTATCAACTACGTTGATAAACTTGTGCTTTGGTGAATCATACAAAGAGGTTAATCTTACCTCCATACTTGATTTACGTGATTTATATGATTATACATGATGGACTATATATATTATATAAAATATAACATATATTTAACCGGATTCTTGATACTAACCGGATTATGGTTAGATCTCATGAACTTAGGTTATATTATCTTCGTTCTAAACTTCTTGTTTGTGATTCTAATGGGCAAATTAGGACTCATGAAAACACGTACAAACTTAGTTTCCAAAAAAAAATCAGACAAGGTATATTTTTGTTACATACATACTTTTATTATTAATTCCGAATATGAACTCTCTAAAAATTCCATAAACTCACACACCTTCATTTCCCTAATGTAGGGTAACTTCAGTGTTCTCCACTCCCTTACACTTCAACTCACATACGCGGGATTTCTATGCAAAACCGTAAGTATGCTCGATCCCATTTTCAGTTTATACACTTTGGGTGCAACATATACACTTTATACAAATCACGATTAAACTTGTTACATACACACTTTATCCGTTACAAACATGATATTTGTTATAGATTCTAGTTACCACATGCTATGTTATACTTGTGTTCTATATGCTCATTAACTTTGCAAGCCTACCTTAAGAATTATAGTGCTATAGGATTAAAGCAACGCCCGTCTTCTTGTGGTATTGTTAAGTAAACGATTTACAACCTTAACTTTAGGCGACAACGGTGTGCACATTGCGGTACACTTTGGTTTGACTTATAGTTAACACATTCTAGTATGATAACGAACAATGTATGCAATTTTTCCATGTTGGATATGAGACAACTTTTATTCACATTTTTACTATGTAATCAAACTTGTATACTCGCCAACTTTTTGTTGATCATTATTTTAATACATGTTGCAGGAAACTTAATGATGGTGATTGAAGATATATATTTAGGGTGGATTAGAAACACACCTAGATTTTGAACTTATGCATTTCGTTTCATGTCCTTTAATTATTTGTAACTTGTACTTTTCCTTTCAAAACAATGTATTATTATTTTAGTATCAATGAACTTCGAGTTATCTAAATATCGTCACAAATAGTGTTATGAAGTCTCTTGCAATCTCGGTTTCATCTCACTCCGATGTTTCCGCCATTGGTTGGGGTGTGGTAGGCTGGAACGTAAGGATTTGTCAACGAAGTTGAATGATGCATTATGGGCCTACCGAATGGCTCATAAAACTCTTATTGGCACTACACCTTACCGCTTAGCATAAAGTTTAAGTTGTTACTTGCCAGTGGAACATTTACATCGTGCTTTATGGGCGATCAAAAAAGTTAACGTCAAGTATGATGATGCAGGTAGAGAACGTAAGCTCAATTTGTGCAAGTTAGAGGAGCTCCGGGAGGAGGCGCATGAGTGTGCTTCAAGGTACAAACACAAGATTAAGCAGGCAAATGACATGAAGCTAAGGAAATAAGAATTTGTGGTGGGTCAAAAGGTGTGGCTCTACAACTCACGATTTAAGTTCTTCCCGGAGAAGCTTAAGAGTATATGGATGGGCCCGTACGTGATTAAGCGGGTCGAGCATTAGGTGAAGTTACCATTGTGGACCGAAAAGATAGGTCAAAGCAAACGGTGAACATTCATCGGTTAAAGTTGTTCCTCGATGGTAACGAGAAGGTGGACGACCACAAAGAGTCATTGAGCTTCTTCGCAAGCATCCTGACTTATGAGATCGACTAAAGGGCCGGTAACATTATAAAGTCTGTATATTTTCTTTGTTTTTTATTTTTCGTTTCTTTATTTTTCTCGTTATTTCATTTCGTATTAACCCTTGATTGTGTGAAGTAACGGAAATTATGATCTAGTCATGAAGATGTTAGGTATGTCTTAGGCTTGATGTGTAGGATTCGTTGAAACGAATTCTTGTTTTCCATAAAACTTATAAAAATTCACAAAAACATTTTTAACAATTTTTGAAAATTTTCTAGATTAGGCCCTTTTTGTAAAACGTTAATTTTTTGTCCTATTTTCTTAAAATAATAATAATAATAATATAATAAATAATAATAATAATAATAATAGTAATAATAATAAAAAATATGATGGAGAGTTCGTCGACAACGAGGTGTTGTGTCATCGCCGATGCGTTGTGTCCACCAGGAACTTGCATAGGCAGAAACAGAGGTCGTCGGCCAAGTCACTTGCGTTGACGACGCGTGAACCCAACATCGCCGATGTGGCATCGGGATTCCGCGGCAACGGTTCCATTTTTCAGCGTTCTGTCCGACCCATATAACTTTAAAACACAACCCGAGTGCACTTAAACCACATATCTGACCCATATAACATCCAACCTGATCTTAACTTATCAAAACATTAAACACGGTCATAAGCTCCTCACTTTCATTTCCTCTTCTCCACTTTCTTCTCTAAAATCCTAAAACTTTAAGCAACCATAACTTCTTCAATCCTTAACCAAATCAAATGATTCTTGAGTCTAAAGTGTGTGGATTTTCGAGAGCTACAAAACCCCCGCTTTATTTTGACTAATTCTCACTTGTTTGAGAGAAATTTGAGCTGCAATTTTCAGATTTTGTGGGTGTTTTTCAAGTTTCTTTGATTTGCATCCTTTGTTGGTTATCTAGATTCTACAACGCCTATAGGTATGATTTTTACTTGTTTTGAGCATTGCTAGTACATGGTTTGCAGGTTTCTTCCTTGAACTTGAACTTTATTGTTTGTTAGTAGGTTGAATATACATGAACCCTTGATTTAGAAGCTTGAATTAAGTGTGAATAATGATTTGGTAGAGATTGAACAACAAACACGTATGGGGATGTGATTACACACATTTGTTTTGATAAATAGGCATAATGGGGATGTTGAAACTTGTTTGAATTGGCATAAAATGATAAACGAACATAAAAATTGATATTTAGATACTAGAACTTAGAACTTGAAATATTTTAAAGTATTTGTTCCAGTTTCCACATAACATATAAACAACCAACATTCCATTTTATGCCTAAGTTAAGAGTCGAAATGAATTTTAATTGGGATTAATTTGTTGTTGCTTGTGATTTTGCAATCATGGTAAGCAGGAAGAGAAGCACGTCTTTAGAAGAATCATCATCGTCAAGTAGACCCGTTAAATGGAAGCAATTGAGCACAGTTGAAGAGGAAGATGACCGATTGTTCTGTCAAGACTGGGCATGGGCAGAATGAAAAAATAACCAAGTTGTCGAGAGGTGGGAAGCTGAGAAGGCAAAATTTATGTCTTGGTTTAGAAATAGGTCATTGGAGATAAAGTTGTGGAAATGCAAGATGGCCCGGTTACGAATGGGATTCCACAAGTTTGTGTGTGTGAGCGGGTTGTAAATATAGAGGAATTTCGGCAAATCGGGATGGCCCAAAAAAATAGGCTCTAGGTTGGAAACGGGTGTTGGATTGGTGTGTTGGCAACACACAAAGGTTTATATGAAGGCGGTTACGGAGTGGCTAGCTTCTTTAAAGTTTGAAAATCAAAGGAGTCACCCAAGCACATGGAAGTTGACCGGTAAGACCAGTTGTGGATTAATGGTGATGTCATTTGAAATGATTAACCAAACTGCCATTTTTGATTCCTTGGGCGTTAACGCGTATTATTATTATGACAAGGATTTTTTTTGGTCGAAAAATCCAGTGTAGGCAGATTTGGAAAACTTTTTGTCGTTGACTCATCCCTTTCACGATGGAGGTGTAATTGAACGGAGACACCTATCATTGGATGGAAAGATTCTCCGAATCATATCTTTGGAGAACATGATGGTTTGGATTGGTGACCAGGGCAAAATCAGAACATGGGATTGCTGAGTCATCCATTCGTTGCTTTATGGGGTGCAAAAGCTGTCATGGAGGCAAATTGTAATGATGAACATATGGGACACTCGGGAGTCATATTTTAGAAAAAATGATTATGGATGTCCGTTAATAAGCGCAATGTTGGTCAACAAAACCGGCTTCCCAATGAGTATCTTTGGATTAATAAACCCTTGGAGGACTTCGATTTTGCATAAATGAGGAAGGGGTCCAAAATCTATGTTCAATCAACCAGAAACCAATATGTTGTTTACGACAGGGAAATGAGACATATGTGCACCTTTTAAGCGTCAACCGACCAAGAAAAAGGTGAAGAGATGGAAGAGGAAAACGAAGAAGATGAGGAAGAGCACGCGGGTCGGCGGGGACCTGACAATGTTTTGCTCGTCAAGACCATGAAGTGTCGAATATTGTGGCGCACTTTGTGGTTGGCCAGCGTCTGGCAGGCTTTAGTTTATATAACTTGGATCAGTAGGACATATATGATAATGTGTCTGCGGTGATGGAAGAAGCGAGGGTGAGAGAGGAGCAGAGGCTTAAGAGTGAGCAAGAGTAGAGAGCGCAGCAGGAAGTGCATTAGCGGCCCATGACGTGATGCAAGTGTGTTTATTTTTTTTATATTTTAACCACTTTTTACTTGTGGATCAAGCTTTAAATTTATAAAACACAATACAATACTACCACTCTACACACGTTAGGGCAAGTGCGCCCATCGTAGACGTAGCATAGTGATGGTAAGATACCGAGGCCGTCCAGCCTCTGAAGATGAACATTCAGTATCCTCAGTTGAAGATGAACATTCGGTATCCTCAGCTGAAGCTGATGAAGCTGAATCATCTGTTGATGCAGACCCTATAGCTAAATTCATTTTCTCATCACATAAGTTATAACAGTTATTGGCAATGTTTAAAACATCAGAATTTGATGAAAAACCGGAATTAAAATTGTCTAAATTCTCAACACAACCAAGACTGTTTGAGCATATTGTTCAGCAAGAAATTGATTTAAAATGTCAAAAGCAGGTTTGTAAAATGCATAATCATTAGCTGAATTGTCTGAATGTGCATTCAGACATTCCTCTTCATCACCCTGTGTGATATCCTCAACTAAAATATCTTCTGCACATGAGTTAGACACATTAGTATCATTCACAAAGTTAGTTTGAGCATCAGAATATTCTTTTTCATTAGGTTTTGTGGAGGATGTGGATGTTTCTACCTCAGACACTTCTTTCTCCAATCCAACTGTACTTTCAAATGGATGATTACCAGTCTCACGAGGAAGTGATGTAGAGGCCACAAAAAACATCATCCCTCTTGAGTTCAGTGGGTTTGGAGAACTTTGGGTAATAGGGCGTCCATGGTTTGGATAGGTAATCTGACGGGTTACTATACATCAGTTTTTCAACATTTTCTATTTCTTCCTCAGATTCAGGCATTCTAGTATAGTTATGATTATATGGTGGAGGCGCCCTATTGTACCCAAGGCCTTTAGTAAAGTTCTTTTGATAATTAAGCTGGAGGTCACATAGATCCTTGACTAGTTACTGGATGTTTCAAATTTTTTAATGTTTATTTCATTTTCGTGAAGCTTCCCTGTCAAGGAATTCAGCTTGACTAAGGCTGCTTGAAGTTCTACGTCCCTTTCAGCTAGTTTTAGCTTGTAGTCGTAGACCCAACATTGCTGTTGGTACAAGTCTAGCTTTAGCTGAGCCACATCCTGTTTCTAAGCTTCGACCTTCTCCATATGAAGCTTGTTCTTATGTTTAAGGGCGATGTTCTGCGACGCAGCTTGTTGATATTCAGCCACAAGAGTTGAATTATGGGCGCGCATTTGTGATAATTTAAAACGACAACTATCAGAACAAAGTATTCGATTTACCATTTCCGAAAGATTGGTGTCTCAGTTGTCTGCGCCATCATGCAGTGGTTGCTGTTCTTGGAGAGATTCAAGGTTTCCATTTGAGCTGCAGCATCTGCCTAGTTGCCTCATGCTGTTGGGCCACCAGTGCTATAGATTTCCCGCCTGAGCTACCTGATGGACTCGTAGTTGACTTGGAAGGAGAGACGGGAACCAGCTGTCTGTCACTGCTTTGTATATCAGCGACCCTGGATGATGCATACCCTGACGTGGCTTCTTGCATTCCCTAGCGAAGTGTCCTGGTTCGTGACATCGTAGCACCTAAGTTTGTCCTTTGTAAGACCAGTCTTCAGGTTTGACAAGGGTTGCCTTCCATACTTTTTTTGAAACTTGTTGACCCGAAAAGCAGCCATTGCTAAATTCCAGGAGACATCGATCTCGTCCAAGTCCTCATCCATGATTTGATCAACTTCTGTTGGAAGAATAGATGGAGGGGTCAGATCGCCTGCTAGGAAGGCGTTTAAGCTTTTGATCATTGATGCAGCAATAGCCAGTTTCTCTTCGTTTTCCTTAGTGAGAAATGCAGAATTGGGCGCGGGTTGCGCAGATCCATGGACTGGTGCAGCAGTTTGAGAAATGACACCTTGTTGCACTGTTTGAGGAGTTACAGGACTGCAAACCACGTTAGGATACTGAGCATGGTACTGTGTGTGAACTTGAGCAGCTGATACCGTTGTAGGATTTGGAGATTGAAAACCATACACATACTGAGTGTTCTGAGGCGTGGCAATAGGACTGTACACCACATTTGATCCACTCGGTGCTTGTGCATTTCCTTGTAGAGGACTATAGACGACATTCTGTGACATTAAAGCCGCATTCTGCCCTGTCATCCCTGCTTCCATCAAACTGCTTTGATGGTTGATCTCCCTCTGCTTGTTGTCAATTTCACATGATTTGATTGTAGCTATCATCTTAGTGAGAGTGACATCATTAAGTTCTTTGTCTTTTTTATCATGCCCACGTCTGCATCCCAACTTTTGGGCAGTGAATTCAATAACTGTCTGTTCATGGTGCTGTTGGTGAGGGTGATCTCAGCTTAAATCATCTGGGAAACCAGCTTGACATAGCGGCGTATCTGGTTTTCGATGGTTTCCCCATATATGTGATTGAACGAGCTGAATTAGAACACACTTCAAAAACTTCTTCAATCAACAATACCTGGAGCCTGTATTAGAACAGCAGGCTCTGATACTAATTGTAAGTCCCGTGAACGGATCAAACAGGTATCACTAACCTAATCAATAGCGGAAATTATGATTAGGAAGAAGAACAACTTGAATAACTTCAATAATTCTAACTTGCATACACCAAAGATGTCAGATACAAGTTTTGCTATCAACTCTCTAACCCCTACTAAATGACCTAGCCCCTTTATTTATAAACATCATAAAGCCCATAAGTACAACCCTAGGCCCAGTAGGCACTAGGAAGCCCACACTAACCCCCAAAATCCCAAATACACCATAAATGAATAAACCTTTAAAGCTCCAAGCCCAACATTCTCCCCTAGGTTTACTTTATTTGTCCTTCGGTGCAGCATCCACACCTAAACGTCCAGCAATAATACCAGCAACTGCAGCCGTCCAATCTTTAGCACAAACCTTGTATAGCTCTGCAGTACGTATTTGATGAGAAGCAAGAACTTGTAAATCTTCATCATGAAATCTAACCAGATCCACCACATCGTTCACCCTAAACGCCTTTCTCTTTGTCACAATAGCAACACTTCCGACTTTCGGATCGTACAACCAAAAGTTGAAGTTCTTCAGAATTCCCTTTGGAAAACTAGGAGCAACGGGAATAACTAACTCTTTGTCCGTTGGCGGCCACATCACAGATTTGAACCTTTTGCCCGTGTGCGTATCGCGAACTCCCTTAGCTGCTCTCAAGTACGGTTCAGCAGTCTTCATATTCTTAAATCCACTCCTAACCTCACTTCAAGCTTCTTAAAGAATTTACAACCTGGTCGACGCTCTGTAGTGTCGTCATCAGTGTATGGAGCTCTTAAAAGATCAGTCAGTGCAACTTTAGTCCATGTCTCGAACTGCGACTCTTCCGAATAATATTCCCTGGTTCCATCCTGGCGCATGATGATCCACATGTTTTTAACATGTTCATACATCCAACTCAGCACCTTCGACTTATTTCCCACCTAACTATAATAACTGGATCCCAACTCCATCACATATCTCTCAGATTGATTGGTTGGATCTTTCAGCTGAAAATTCTCATCTAAAGGATTCACGTTAACATTCTTCATCAACACCATTTGCTTCTTCTTCCTCTGATCTGCAGCACGTTTCTGACTGATAGTGAACTTTCTGCATGGATAGCTTAAATAATCATCGAGACCGGCTTGACGTTTGGCTGCCAACTGCTCGGCTGCCAACCTCTGTTCTTCAGTTTCTTCTGCCATACGCTGCTGTGTTGCACGATGTCTATTTTCAACATTCATCGGATCATCGGTAGGATCACTAAACTCCCTGCCAAACTTGTTCTCCAGCTTGCCCCTTAAATCAAACACAATAGTCATAAGCATCGTGACATCTCCCTGCAGCTGATCGATAGTTTGATCTCGAACATCTAAGCGATTCTGCAAAGAGGCAATCTGAGCATCCTTTAACATAACCTCCTATTCCAGCACAACTACCCATTTCTTCAAATCAACTACATCCACCTCTGTACCATCGTCATCACTGTCCAATCCCCCAAACTCGAATGCCCTCTTCTCAGATCTACGCACATAATCGTCAACAATATCATCAGAATAACAGGCTCCGCTACCACCCACTTCTGAACCACCAACACCTGACGAACTACCTCCAAATTCCATCATTTGCAAGGCTGTGGCAGCAGGAATTGATACAACTATGGACTGTGTAATGATAGGAGCGGTTTGCTGTGCAGAAATAATAGGTGTGTCAACCATCGATGTATGAACAACAGATTCAGCAACAGTAACCTCAGCAACAGTGATCTCAGCAGCAGTAGATGTAATCAAATCAGATGCAGCAACAGTAACAACAATGGGAACTTCAGGTGTACTAGATGAAATGCTCGGCCCAGTTCTTCACCTCTTGATTAACGGTATCTCAGCAAAAGTAACCTCAGCAACAGTGATCTCAGCAGCAGTAGATGTAATCAAATCAGAAGCAGCAACAGTAACAACAACGGGAACTTCAGGTGTACTAGATGAAATGCTCGGCCCAGTTCTTCGCCTCTTGATTAACGGTACCTCATCTTCTTCGTCTTCGTCATGTTCTTCAATCTGAGCGGTTGGTGCAACAAAGACGGAATGTCAAGTGGGGGATCACCCTGTTTCTCTTGGATATCCTTCATTGAGCGACCAAGGCTGCTAGGTTCTCAGACGACAACTCTGGTAGAACAGGAGTCAAGGTGGCATTGAACGCATCAAGATCATTCAGAAAGGCTTGGCCAACATCATCCTCATCATTGGTGACTAAATCCTCTACTTCTATCTCCTTTTCTTTTGCCGGTATATCATGTTCTTCAGCCACTATCGCGTTTACTGGAGGAGGAGGAGGTGGTGGAGCATGCAAACCAACAACTTCAGAAAACTTTCCAAACTTCTTCAGAGGAAAACGACCTACAAACATCGTCTTCGAGGTAGAGCGGTTCTTCTTCATTGTTGCAAAGATAGTAGGCCCCATTGGCTTCATATTCAGTAGATTAGCGTCTATAGCATCCTTCGCTAAATCTAGATAACGAGCATCAAGTATCAGCTGGATAAAACGTGGGTATAACAGAAACATCCGTTTCTTGGACTGCTCTAGGATTTTCTTCATGTTATCGAAGATATAACCAGAATAGTTATACTTCCAGTCCATGACTAATGAAACTATCGTAGATGTCTGTGTGATTTGGCTGATCCAGTCCGCCCTTGTTTTCCAACACACACTGCATGAACATGTGTATGAGTAACCTCCAGTATGCCGGAAACATCTTCTTCAATAGTGGTGGACAGGAACCCTCATATCCCATCTCCATGAGTACCGGCAGCACCTTTTCCTTGACGTAAGTTGTTGAACACTGAAGGTATCTGTCAGCTGTAGCACCTCCCTCACACAAGTTTCGTTCACCACAATCTCCTTCCCTTGAATCTGCGAACGTATAAAAGGTCTACCATCTTCACCCCTCGGCTGAGTACGTGCTCTTTTCCAGAATGAGTGGACTAGATCTCTATATATCACAGGGTTAGCATGGAGGGCGTAAGCAATTCAACAAGTGTTGAGCCCCACTATCATCGTCGAAATTCCTGAAAGAACTCAGCTGGCGGGTCTGAGAGATACCCGGCCTAGTTGTGAAACTGTTCCTGAACCAGCATTACCGCGTCAAAAGCTTCTTCCACCATATCTGTTAAAAATCAGCAAAGTTAAAAACCAACTAACGGAAGTTAACTGAGTTTAACAATATAGCAGTTAAAACTAATTGGATAGGTCAAACAGAAGTCAAGGTTCAAATTAATACTAGTTCAAATTAATTAAGGGGTTCAACAGTTGACAAGGTCCTAAACTTCACTTCCGGATTATTGACAGTTCAAAATGAATCCAGAATGAACCTTTTCATCAATCCAGATTGAAGGAGGTCAAATAACATGATCAAAGATACAATCCGGATTCTGTATCTCGGATAGATATGCATCCCGGATGAAGATCCAATCCGAAATGATATCCGAGTTCATCATTTCGGATGAATACCAATCCGAAATGTAATCCGAAATACTTAGAATTTGAAGATCAATCCGGAATGTAATCCGAAATGTATTAAATATTCATTAATTTCACCAGAATACATATGTATCTAATCTGGAATGAGCTGTCTAAAATGCTTAATTCGAGAGAGAGATAAGACAATCGTAATTCGGATTTCTGATAATCCGAAATGAGATCAGAGATGCCAATATATATTTCCAAAATGGGCTTAGGCCTGGAATTTTGAATCCGGATTAGGCTTGTGACAGGCCCAATCCAGAAAAGTAACACAGTGGGCCTGTTCGGAAAGATCCATATGGGCCTTTCCGGAAAAGCCCAATCTGAACAGTAACCCTTTTTGGCTCAAGTGAGCCCAATTCGGAACAGTAACATAATTTTCAATTTTCAGACTTCAAACCAATTTCATTAGGCTGGCCAAATCCCAAAGTACACTGGGCCAGTCCAATATCTCTTGACAAAAAAACATCCCACCAAAATTCATCAAGTAAACTAACTAAGCATCCAACCATCTTTTAACATTTCACAATGAGAACTTATTAAAACAGACATAAACATTTAACACAGCCTTGTAAGGGATCAAATTGTTTCAAACGCTAACTAAGGAACATTTTTCAGTATGAGCAGGTTCAGTTGGTCTAAGGGATTGCCAATATAACTTGTCCACTTAAATCTAAAACTAAACCCTTGTAGTTCAGGCATCATGATACGCTTAAGGTTATATACTAAGATACTCGTGTATTCCATACCATGACGTACCCCCGCGATCAAGGTAAGAATAACAGTTCATCTAGCAAGTGAGTATACCGTGGTCATCCTTTATTGTACAACATCGGGCCATTGGTGAACAGGTCAGTACTTTCGTACAGCAGTGAGACCAATAGTGACTGATGAGGGTTAGGCAAATACCTTATGAGGTACGTAAGAACTTAGAAAGATACTTTTGTTCTTTTAGGTTTTGGCCTTTCAATTTTGGCTCTTTTATAAAGATATCTGACTGTGCCTAGGTCTGCATATAATCTGGATGCAACAGAAGGGCAGTCAAGATATCCCAGTTGACTCAACAGCATAAAGACCCGAAACCTCAGAAGTTGGCTATCTATCAACGCAAGATTCAAGAACATAAAATCATATGCCTACAGTAAGTGACCCACTAAGAACAAAGTTCGTTATGTTTATATCATTTGACTTTCCCCATCCGGTTGAGTTTTAGACCTATCGACACATCACTTTCGATCCAAATCTTCCGCTTCTATACCTTACATGTGTTAGTCAAACATTTTATCACGAATATTCATTTCATTTCCCTATCCTTGCAAAACCTCCCCCTTAGATTTCTCCCCTAAATTTGTGCATAGAAATATGAACAAATTTATGAAGCAACAAAAAGAAAAAAACAGTAAACAAACACGAAGATAACAGATGCCTAGGTAGAAAATCGAATCATTTTGAGAAGATCCACAAGCACTTGAAAACGCATGTTGCTAACGGGTTTCGTGAACAAATCCGCCACATTTGCATCAGTGTGGATTTGTTCAAGCTTTACGAGACCCGTTTCATAGCAATCGCGGATAAAATAAACTTTAATGTTGATGTGCTTGGTTTTGGAGTAGAAACAGGGTTTTTCACTATTTGGATTGCGACATCATTATCACAATAAATTGTTGTGTTTAGATAAGTCAAAACGTAATCCGCAAGCTGATGTTGCATCCATAAAACCTGGGAGCAGCAAGCAGAAGCTGCAACATATTCTCCTCTGCAGTGGAAAGCGAAACCGTCTGTTGCTTCTTGCATTGCCATGAAATTAAGCGATCTCCCAAAAATTGGCAACCAGCCGAAGTTGAGCGCATGTCCCTATCTGTACCTCCAAGATTACTGTCAGAGAAAGCAAACAGTTCAAATTCAGAATTTTTAGGATACCAGAGGTCCAGTGATGGAGCCCTTTAAGGTACCTAAAAATTCGTTAACAGCATGTAAATGAGAAAGTTTAGGAGTAGCCTAATAACGAGCACACTGGCAGACGGCAAACATGATGTCTGCCGACTAGCAGTGAGATACATGAGTGATCCAATCATTGAGCGATACATGGTAGGATTAACAGGCGTTCCTTCAGCATCTTCATTTAGCAGAGGCCGTTCTGCAATAGGGGAAGCAATAGGCTTGGAATCTATAAGCTTGAATTTGGCAAGAACGTCGTGTAGTATTTTCCTTGATGAATGAGTACACCCCGTGGGCTCTGACGAACTTGAAGTCCTAAAAACATGGTCATCTCCCTAATGAGCTCATCTAAAATTTCTTCTTCATGATTTCTTCGAATTCACGGCACAAACCATCATTGGTGGAACCAAAAATAATATCATCAACGTAGATTTGGACGAGGATAATGTCATTATCAACGCGTTTGATAAATAGAGTTTGGTCAATGGTTCCCCGAGTGTAGTCATGAGCAAGCAGATGCTCTGTAAGAGTAGCGTACCATGCGCGAGGCGCTTGATGCAACCCGTACAAAGCCTTGTCTAGTTTGTAGGCATATCTGGCTTGTCAGGATCAGTAAAGCTCGGTGGTTGTGCCACGTATATTTCCTCTTTCACCTTGCGTATAGAAACGCAGTCTTGACATCCATTTGATAGACAGTAAAGTCCATATAAGATGCGTACGCCAAGAAGATACGTATAGCCTCCAAACGCGTGACAGGTGCATAGACCTCATCATAATCTAAACCTTCAATCTGTCGAAACCCCTGAACCACCAGTCTAGCTTTATTTCGAATGATAACTCCAGTGTCATCCTGCTTGTTGCGAAAAACCCAGTGAGTGCCAAGAGTACGCTTTCCCTGAGGCAGCTTCACCAATTGCCAAACACCAAGTTTTTCAAATTGATTGAGTTCCTCGTGCATGGCATCAACCTAGCCTGGTTCCTACAAGGCAACATCAATACTTTTAGGTTCAATTTGGGAAATAAAGCAAGAATAGAGACATGTATTGATATCCCAGATTGGCTGCGTTGCGAACAGCAGCGTTGACAGGGCCAATGATATTCTCAACGGGGTGATCACGCTGTAAACGCTGCGGTATTGGTGTAGCGGGAACCAAAACGTCTGTTTGCAAGTTGGTGACACTAGCTGAAGCAACTCCAGATGTCTCCCCCTCAACAGAGGCACCAGTAGAAGTATGTTGTGAGGAATCCACCGCACAATCGAGGGAAGTAGGCTTGGGAAACAAAGAGGAACCCAAAACATCAGGGGTAAGGCCTTCATTTGTCGTGGGAGGCTCTGGATCAGAAACCACATCTTCAGGATGATTCGGCTGAGCAGGCGAAGAGATAGGTGGTTTTGAGAATGCGAAACTATGGAGGAAGGCGAGACAGAGTCATTGAATCCAGGAGGATCCACACTTAGCTGCTTTAAAGTCTCATTTAGCACGGCAGCGTCAGCATCGTCTTCAGAGGTAATGGGCACCGTTGGAAGGAGAGAATTCGAACTATTTCCTGTAGGCACATTACAAGACACATCAAAATGATTAAATAGTCATACAACCAATGGGACCAAGGCGTTTGTCCTTGGGATTTCCTCCAGCCAACCCACATTGTAGGTTTCAACCACCATCTGATCTTGTTATAAACGCGATATGTCGTATTTTTAGAATAACCAACGAAAATGCAAGGATCCCCGCATGCTTCAAACTTTCCTTTAGCGTCCATGAGCAGGAGTACACAAGCATCCAAATTTGCGGAAATGCTTGACCGAAGGTTTGCGACTTTCAACCATTTTGTAGGGAGTCTTCACGTGGCGTTTGTTGATTAGGGCATGTTTCTATATATAGCAGGCTGTGTTAATTGTTTCAGCCCAGAAGATGAGAGGTAGCTCGGATTCAACCAGCATAGTGCGTGCAGCCTCAATAAGTGTGCGATTTTTGCGTTCTGCAACCCCTTTTTGTTGTGGGGTTCTTGCAGCACTGAACTATCGGTCAATCCCCTTGGAGGAGCAGAAGGAGTTTAAGGTAAGATTCTTAAACTCCGTCCCATTATCACACCGTATAGCCTTCACCATAGAATCTGTCTGGTTTTCCATAAGCGTGCCAAATTGTTTTACTAGCTCAGCGGTTTCACTTTTATGTGTGAGAAAGAAAACCCAGGTGAATCGAGAGTAGTCATCAATAATAACCAGACAGTAAGCCTTCCCTCCAATGCTGCGGATGTCTGTTGGACTGAGGAGATCCATATGGAGCAGTTCTAAGACCTGAGAAGTGAAGGATATGGCTTTGGTTTTGTGCGGCTGGCGATGTTGTTTCCCACGCGCACATGAATTCACGAACTAGCAGATCTCTGACTAAACCACCTTTTGCAAGACCATTCAGATTCTTCATGTTGATGTAACCCAGTCTGCAATGCCATAGCATGGCGTCATGTTCGGCTGTCGAAGAGAAAAGGCAAGTGAGCTTGTCAGAAGGAGCCTGGTTCATATCGATTACGTACGCGTTTCCTTTTCGTGCAGCTTTCAGAAGAATCCAATCATCTGGAATGATTAAACCTGTTTTTAGCACATAACATCCTTTCTTTGTAAAGAGAACATCCAGTTGATTGTCGCAGAGTTGAGACACACTTAACAGACTGTGCTTCAATTCTGGTACATAATTGACATTCTTAAAGCTCAGGGCTCCATTGTAAACAGTTCCTCTCATTGTGATTTTCCCTATTTCTCCACCTGCGAAGGAAACAAACCCGCCATCGAAAAACTGAATGTCATTCAACTATGAGATGTCTCCTATCATGTGCCTAGAACAGCCGCTATCAATATACCATAATCGAACAAGAGCGCGCCAGAGCTGTTCATGCACAGTTCAACAGGTTTAAGTTAGAAACGGGAACCCAGGCCATGGAAGATCTGGGTTTGCCATTTGCCTGAACATAAGTAACCTCACGAAAGATCAAATTAGTTGAGGATGAGGTTGATGATGCTTTTGATTTATTAGACAAGGGGTTAGCTGACTGATTCTTGGCCACCAATTTAGGCTTCCAGGTTACCGAATCAGACCTTTGCACATTCCTAGGAGTGCTAGAGGGATTCTGGGAAACTGAAGGTCTCAAGGGTTTAACAGTTTGTTTCTTGGCCAAGTTCCAGTCTTGATCAGAAGACTTAACCACAAATCGAGCCTCAGGTTGGTGATTAGGCATGGCCTTCTGATGTCTGGAATACAAAGTTCTAAAAGAGGTAAAGGTCTTTTTACAATTTCGAGCAATGTGCCCGGGAGATCCACAAATGAAACAGGTATGCCTCTTCTGGAAGAAAACAGTCCATTCAGTTTGGGAAATTCTGGGCAACTTGTCTGTCAGTTTCTTGCTGGCGTTTACTGACGGCTGATGCACGATCTTGGTCTTGACGGTGTCCTGCGCACAACCATCAGTACACTTGTTAGTTTTGCGACTTGAATTGAAATATTTTGGGCATGGAGATTTTGGCAACATTTTAACTGATATTTGTTCAGCTGGTTGCTTAACAGATTCAGTGTGCGACTGCTGAGTTAATTCCTCAGTTTGATGAGAAGACTCAGCAGTTGTCGTTTCAGCTTTTGTAGACACTTGTTTAGTTTTCCTTATTTTAGATCGGCGTGTTCTCCTCTTTTTAGTCTTACTCTTCAAATCACACTTCATGATAGATTCTGTAGAGGACACGAGTGGCTCTCCAGGGACATCCTGTTCTGAAATTTCAGTAAATGACTGTGGAACCTCGCAATTTTGAGAAGTTTGAGGTTCCGATTCAAGGTCAGGTTTAAGATTTTCGTTTGAATCAATTGGAACAGTGTGTTCATCTACTGTCATTTCAGAATCAGTCCCTTGTGTTGAGTGCCCAAGTCTTCTAGAATTATGTCACCATCAACATTGACAGAAACAGTTGGTTGGTCGTCCTTCACACTGTCAACCCTGGGAGAGGCATCAACAGATCCAACCTCTGAAGATGAACATTCAGTATCCTCAGTTGAAGATGAACATTCGGTATACTCAGCTGAAGCTGATGAAGCTGAATCATCTGTTGATGCAGACCCTATAGCTAAATTCATTTTCTCATCACACAAGTTATCACAGTAATTGGCATTGTTTAAAACATCAGAATTTGATGAAAACCGGAATTAAAATCGTCTAAATTTTCAATACAACCAACACTGTATGAGCATGTAAATTGTTCAGCAAGAAATTGATTTAAAATGTCAAAAGCAGGTTTGTAAAATGCATAATCATTAGCTGAATTGTCTGAATGTGTATTCAGGCATTCCTCTTCATCACCATGTGTGATATCCTCAACTAAAATTTCTTCTGCACATGAGTTAGACACATTAGTATCGTTCACAAAGTTAGTTTGAGCATCAGAAGATTCTTTTTCATTATGTTTTGTGGAGGATGTGGATGTTTCTACCTCAGGCACTTTTTTCTCCAATCCAACTGTACTTTCAGATGGATGATTACCAGTCTCACGAGGAAGTGATGTAGAGGCCACAAAAAACATCATCCCTCTTGAGTTCAGTGGGTTTGGAGAACTTTGGGTAATAGGGCGTCCATGGTTTGGATAGGTAATCTGACGGGTTACCATACATCAGTTTTTCAGCATTTTCTATTTCTTCCTCAGATTCAGGCATTCTAGTATAGTTATGATTATATGGTGGAGGCGCCCTGTTGTACCCAAGGCCTTTAGTAAAGTTCTTTTGATAATTAAGCTGGAGGTCACATAGATCCTTGACTAGTTTACTGGAAGTTTCAAATTTTTTAATGTTTATTTCATTTTCGTGAAGCTTCCCTGTCAAGGAATTCAGCTTGGCTAAGGCTGCTTGAAATTCTATGTCCTTTTCAGCTAGTTTTAGCTTGTAGTCGTAGACCCGACATTGTTGTTGGTTCAAGTCTAGCTTTAGCTGAGCCACATCCTGTTTCTGAGCTTCGACCTTCTCCATAAGAAGCGTGTTCTTATGTTTAAGGGCGATGTTCTGTGACGCAGCTTGTTAATATTCAGCCACAAGAGTTTAATTGTGGGCGCGCATTTGTGATAATTTAAAACGACAACTATCAGAACAAAGTATTCGATTTACCATTTCCGAAAGAATGGGTGTCTCGGTTATCTGCACCATCATGCAGTGGTTGTTGTTCTTGGAGAGATTCAAGGTTTCCATTTGAGCTGCAGCATTTGCCTAGTAGAAACCCTCATGCTGTTGGGCCACCAGTGCTATAGATTTCCCGCCTGAGCTACCTGATGGACTCGTAGTTGACTTGGAAGGAGAGACGGGAACCAGCTGTCTGTCACTGCTCTATATATCAGCGACCCTGGATGATACATACCCTGACGGTGGCTTCTTGCATTCCCTAGCGAAGTGTCCTGGTCCGTGACATCGGTAGCATCTAAGTTTGTCCTTTGTAAGACCAGTCTTCAGGTTTGACAAGGGTTGCCTTCCATACTTTTTCTGAAACTTGTTGACCCGAAAAGCAGCCATTGCTAAATTCCAGGAGACATCGATCTCGTCCAAGTCCTCCTCCATGATTTGATCAACTTCTGTTAGAAGAATAGATGGAGGGGTCAGATCGCCTGCCAGGAAGGCGTTTAAGCTTTTGATCATTGATGCAGCAATAGCCAGTTTCTCTTCGTTTTCCTTAGTGAGAAACGCAGAATTGGGCGCGGGTTGCGCAGATCCAGGGACTGGTGCAGCAGTTTGAGAAATGACGCCTTGTTGCACTGTTTGAGGAGTTACAGGACTGAAAACCACGTTAGGATACTGAGCATGGTACTGTGTGTGAACTTGAGCAGCTGAAACCGTTGTAGGATTTGGAGATTGAAAACCATACACATACTGAGTGTTCTGAGGCGTGGCAACAGGACTGTACACCACATTTGATCCATTCGGTGCTTGTGCATTTCCTTGTAGAGGACTATAGACGACATTATGTGACATTAAAGCCGCATTCTGCCCTGTCATCCCTGCTGCCATCAAACTGCTTTGATGGTTGATCTCCCTCTGCTTGTTGTCAATTTCACATGATTTGATAGTAGCTATCATCTCAGTGAGAGTGACATCATTTAAGTTCTTTGTCTTTTTTATCATGCCCACGTCTGCATCCCAACTTTTGGGCAGTGAATTCAATAACTGTCGGTTCATGGCGCTGTTGGTGAGGGTGATCTCAGCTGAAATCATCTGGGAAACCATCTTGACATAGCGGCGTATCTGGTTTTCGATGGTTTCCCCATATATGTGATTGAACGAGCTGAATTAGAACACACTTCAAAAACTTCTTCAATCAACAATACCCGGAGCCTGTATTAGAACAGCAGGCTCTCATACTAATTGTAAGTCCCGTGAACGGATCAAACAGGTATCACTAACCTAATCAATAGCGGAAATTATGATTAGGAAGAAGAACAACTTGAATAACTTCAATAATTCTAACTTGCATACACCAAAGATGTCAGATACAAGTTTTTGCTATCAACTCTCTAACCCTACTAAATGACCTAGCCCCTCTATTTATAAACATCATAAAGCCTATAAGCACAACCCTAGGCCCATTAGGCACTAGGAAGCCCACACTAACAAGCCCAAATACACCATAAATGAATAAACCGTTAAAGCTCCAAGCCCAACAAATGCGAAAAGTGGTAGGCCCCTCTTGTGAAGGCGACATTACCCTTGGTCATATTGATCTGAGTTAGCAGGGTTACAGTGCCGCAAGGCCGGTTTAAAGTTTCAATAGTAGTTTATTTATAAGGGATTCAAGCCGTTCTTACTTTTCCTGATTTGATGTGTCTGCCTCAAAAGAAGTCCTAATAAGCTTGAATCAAGTACTCACAGGATCTATACACTGAACGAGGCAAGAACTTTACCTGAACACCCTTATAACCCCCTTCCAGGCAGTTAACATGCTTTATATACACCGTAAAGACACGAATGAGTGAATCAACAAAACATGAAGGAATGTTTAACCAAAGTTCACTTTCAATAAAAAAACTAGTTATTAAAGTCAGTAATATATACCAATTAAAAGTTGCAAAAGATTAGCAATCAAAAGTAATACATAAAAGATTTGTCTTCACCAAGTGAATAAGAGATTAGCCAAGAATGGCCTTTGTTTGACAAGAACTCTTACAATCAATCTTGGATCCCGAGACTACTACACATACTCTAAAAGATGAAATATGGATGATGGTGGTGGGTGTTGGTGTTGGTGTTGTAGTGGTGTGGTGGACTGATGGCAAGTGTGAGAGAAGTGGGTTGCCAACAGATGCCTTTCTCTTGAACCAAACACCTCTATTTATAGCTGGAAACAGAGGGCAAGCATGGCCCTTTGGTCTTCTCTTTCTCTCCCTTCATTAACTGCAAATTTTAAGTCTTGTACCAACACGCCCCGTGGTGTCATGGCACGGCCCCGTGGTCAGTGTACTTGGTGTACTATCACAGATTCTACGAATCTAGTGTTGACCATGGCCCATGTTAGGTTAGAACGACCCCGTGTTGGCTTGTCTTTCGCTGTTGTCTTTTTCTGTGGGAAATCTTGACTGGGCACGGCCCTGTTCCTAAGCTTCTGTCTTCGTTAATTTATTGTTTTGGATGTCGATGGGGATTGGCAGGTCATGTCAATCCTTCTTCTTTGTATTGGTGTTGGTTTCTGCTATTAATTTGTTTCTTTTACTCGTTTAAGCTCTTTTGATCCTGTAATTTAAAAGTAAACAAAGAAACATGCTTTTTCCAACATTAGTATCATAAAAGGGTCGATTTTTTGCCTTGTTTAATGTAATTTATAAGTTGCATTTTGTGCACATCACCCCAACAAACTATTGGAACGGACAAGAGGCCTACAGGTTGAGGAGGCGGCCTGTCAAAGGATATGGGATGCTGAACAAGACCGGCTCCGGATTGAGAGAAACACTTTGGAGGATAGGCGTTGGATGACAGTGGGCACCTAACAATAAATAGCTATTAATAACGCCCACCTCTTCCATGATCAAGAGAAGCACTACGTGACTTCGAAGCAGGTCGAGATTACCAAGAGTATGCCCCATGGACGAACTATGCCACCATTCGGGACCAGCTTGAAGCCGTTCAGAGGTAGGTTCATTGGCCTCAAAGTGTAGCCTAGAGTTTGTGTCGATTCCTATGCTACCAACAGCTTAAGGGGGCCCGCTCGACAACTTCAATGAAATGATGTCGGCTCTTACCGGTTACCCTTACCAACCATACCCACCGGTGCATCCTAATGAACGTTATCAACAATAGGTGTGAGGTAGGTGTTATATGTTGTATATTTCCTTTCTTTTATTTTTTAGTTTTAGTTTTTCTTTTACTTTTTATTTTTGTATTCTCTTTTCTTTTTCATTTTAATTTTTTTAGATAAATGAACGTTGTGGGTATTTTCACTATATCACCCTCACGAGACCTTCTTCGTCCTCCCGAGTTATCGGGAGGTTTAAAGTGCTTGCTCGCATACACTAAATGTTGTCGTGATTCCTACGAATGTGAGTTAGGGTTGTTGCTGTAAATTATTTTTCACAAAATCAATGATAAAAATAAAACTAATGGATTTTGATTATTGTGAGGAGCTTTCTTCTACACGAGTTTTCAGACTTGTAGGTACATCTATGTTCGTTGAGGACGGTCATTTTCATTGAAGAATAAGGAGCACATGAAGAATGAGCAAACTGGTTGGATATGTTTCTTGTACTTAACTTTGATTATTAGTTAGTTGAATAAGTGGATTGTACCTTGTAAATTTTTGACCGGGTGGAATTTTAGGAGAATAGTAATGTCAGATCTTTGTGTTTGAAAACCCCCCATCCAAAATACTACACATTAAGGACAATGTTGACTTCAAGTGTGGGGATGTGGAGAAAAAGTTTAAGATTTTTAACCCTTCATTTAAACACTACACATTGAAGATTATGTTGACTTCAAGTGTGGGGATGGGGAAATTTTGATGATTTTTTTCAAAAATGTCCTTTTTTAAGCGTTCTAAAAAGCACGATTAACTAAGTTAACAAGGGATTGCACGACCCATTTGGTCTCTTGTCATAGTCAAGTTCCGAAAAATTAGCATGATGGGTATTCAATGGTTTTTATTAGAAAATTTGCAGGTGGTTATTTGGGAATAGTCCGCCTAAGAAGTTAGTCATGTTATGCACATCACATACCGTACCCCTTTCCATGTGAGAATTTGAGCCATTTTTACATGTTGCATGCATATGTTGCTTTGTTTGAGTGTGCCATTAGTTCACATATTATAGAACTTACATATTTTTATGCGTTTAAGACCATGGACCAATTATGAGCACAAGAATGATTAAGGCATTAGGATAAACATTTTCTTACACCATTTGATATCATACTTTACCCAGAATGAATCCTCTAGTCGTCAACTTTGAGCCTTATTTGACCGACCCATTCACTTAACCACTAACATTTTGTTTTTAAAACCGAGTGATGAAAATTCAATTTTAGGTGGTTTTATTTGTAAGTATCTTGTAGTATAGTTTGTTGGAAAAAAATCAAAAATACCATGAAAAATAGTGGAAATCGTTGTCAAAAGCCCAAGAAGAAACGTTAGTTGTCATTGAATAAAAGGCGAATTTTTGCCTCGTAGTTTGATGTTATTCGTTTAATTTGTTTGTTAATAAAAATGATTTTTTCATCACCTTAGCCACTTTTAAATATCCCATTCCTTACCCTTAGCCCAGCCCTATTAAAACCCGTAAAAGACCTTTTGACTTGCGTTTCGTTTTTGTGTAAATTGGCAGGAGATGATTGAGTTGCAACATATGTGGATATGTGTTCAATCGGTTTGAGTGTTCACTATAAAATACTAATGCATCATTGCTAATTATTTTGTAAACCGAGTGAAGAGAACATTGTGAGGGATGTGCATGGCATGCTAGTTCTAACGGTGCGCTGATCTTGGGTAATCACCTTATATGTTCAAATCATGAAATCTTTTTAATCGTTGAATCACTTTTGAAATGTGAAAATTGTGAACCAGGTATGACATTAGACCTTAACTTGAATTTTTAAGAATGAGAAGTGTATCTGTTTGTTCGACCCACGTGAAAGTGAAAAACAAATTTGCTTGAGGGCAAGCAAAAGACAAGTATGGGGATGTGATACGTGGTTAAAAAACCGTTGCTTAATCGTATTAACTTTGTTTACATGAATTTGAGTTTTGAACGGCCTACTTTGATAAAATTTGTATCCGTAGGTCTAACGGAGATTAAGGGGCATTTTAGGGACTTTATGAAGCATCGGGATGCGATTCGAACCAACCGGGTGTGAGAAACAAAGAAAACTGGAGCCAAACACAGACGTTGCGTCAACGATGGCCTAATGACGCGTCACCGACATGTCGCATCGTCCAGCAATGGACGTAGGCAGAAGCCCAGCACTTCAGAAACACTAGTCGCGTCGCCGACGCGAGGGTTGCTTGTCGACGACGCGACGCATAAAGTGCTGACACTGATTTGCTTCTTTGACCAGTTTTGATCGAGTTTTGCACTATGTTATGATTTGTTACGGATTTTGAAAGACACAATAAGTTCTTGGAGCCTTTTTCTTATTCTCTCTCAACCTAGAACCAATTCCAATCAACATCTTCATCATATCCAATCATAAACCCTAATCCATCATCATCATCAATCCATAATTCATCATTATCATTCACCACCATCATAATCATCTAAACCCTAATCCTAATCTTCCATCCATCCTGATCAGGTTTCAAGTCCCCAGGGTTAGCTTCATGTGCCCGTCATCCAATGTGCTTAATTCATCAACTATGAGTGGCTAATTCTCTCGGGTTTCACCCTGGTATAGATTTTTGTAATAATTCTAGGCCTTCAAACATTTATGTTTATCTTTGATTTGTGACTAGTTAAGTTTAGTATTTGAAACATGTGATAATTGACTTGCATTTGTATTGAATTCTTGAATTGTCTAATGAATGTTAAATTTGACTTTGGGAAATGTTTATGTGCAATTATGCCTTATCATAGGTTAGAATTTATATGTTCTTGGTAACGAAGTGCATTTTGATCCATTATTGTGACGTTGATAGCTCTCCGCACCTAAGCCACGTGACACTAAGTTCGTTAATAATCAAATTAAACTAAATCAAGAAATCAAAGTTTAAAATCAAGAAATCAAAGTTTTCAATAGTTCAAGTAATTTGTTTTCATAGTTATTATTAAACTTGTTGGTTTAGTCCGACAGCTTTTCCAAACAAACCAAACAAAGAAATTATTATCATAGCAAGCTTAATAAGTTGTTCTAACTTGATAATTGACCGAATCCTTACACAAACCATAGATTCTTTGTGGTTCGACCCCTGACTACCACTAGTTATTAGTTTGAGGTAATTTAGGACATATAAGTTTATCTTTGACGTGGTTCCACACTCCGATTAGGTATCCATATCTCGAATTAAGTTTAGAAAATATAGTGGAGCCTAACTCATCCAGTAATTCATCTATTAAAGGTATGGGGTAACTATTCTTTACAACAACTTCATTTAACTTCCTATAGTCGACACACATTCTCCAAGTCTCGTCCTTTTTCTTAACCAACACCACCGGTACTTTCTCTGATGATACCCAAATCTAGTAATTCTTGAGTCATTTGTTCTGTAATGTCCTTTTGTGCAGCAAGATATCTGTAGGGTTTTTTAGCAATCATTGTGCCTCCTTCCTTCAAGATATAATCTGATGATCACAACCCCTTTTTGGTGGTAAAGCAGAAGAACATCAAATACTTTTGTAGCAATGGCTCAGTGATATCTTGATTTAAGGAATCTTTTACAATATTGACAGGACTATGATTTTTTGTTTGTAGATAAGGTATCAATTGAGCACCGAATAAGTGTCCCTGAGCCATTTTTCCTAGATTCCCCAAAATACCCCTCATTACTTCACTTGAACACAGACTAATGATTTTTCTATTACCCTTTAATTCAAAGATCTTATCATTGACATTGAATTCATAGTTAGTTCTTTAAACTTCCATGTGATATTTGCTAAACTTTGCAAGAATTGAATGCCCAACACCATGTTACGATTGTATAAAGGAATAAGCATCACATCTGATTTGAACCAATGTCCTTGCATTACCCATTGGATATTCTCACACCTCAATTGATGACATTACCATCTGCGAAAACAATTTTCATGGGTGGCATCTGTTTGATAGGACACCTCATTCTACAAGCAATCTTTTCATCCATGAAGTTTTGAGTTGAGCTAGAATCAATTAAGATATGTAGTGGCTTGGTTCCTATAGATTTAGTGACTTGCATAGTAGAGTAACATGGTACACCCATGATTGTATTATAGGAGATTTGAGGATCCATTGCATCATTATTTCTTGGCTCGTATGTTTCTTTTCACTCTCATCTTCCCATACTTCAATAAAGTACGGTTGTTTATTTTTACATTTATGGGTTGATGTAAACTTCTCAGATGTTCAGGGTAATAAAGGTATGTTTGCAAAGATATGGGGTAGGTTTAGGGTAGGTTTCAGTGGTCTTATAGGGTGGTTTATAAGATTGTTTGTAAGAGAGAAAGTAACAAGGCAAGTTTAGCATTCTGATGTGTTACTAACATGTAAGCTTCTGGTAAACTTTTAGGTCTTAACAACTTTAAAGGATTCCCTATTTCTAGATTAAGTGCATTCAAGAATAAACTCAGATCATATTCGTCACAAATTAAAACTCTCGTCAAGGTAAGATCAAATTCTTGACATAATTCTACCAAAGAACCTTTTTCCCTAATTGATGCTAATGCAGCCATAGTATTCATAGTATTCTGATCATTACTAAAGCAAATCTAGTAGAAATGAACCCTTTGTATTCAGGCTAAAACAACTACCCCCTGATTTCACAAACGACTGATGCCATAATAAAGCAATGTCTTCAAGATGTATAATAACATACTGTACCTTAACATTTTCAGGTGTAGCATCAATAGAGAAAAAATGTTCTACCCTATATAAGCATCCTTCAACATTGGTTCCATTGAATTCAGGGAATTCAATATTGGTTAGTCTACCAAATTCATACATCTGATCTCCTGTGTGATTATTTTGATTGACTTGATTATACTGATGATTAGAACACCATCTGATCCACCTGAATTAACTTGATTTGGTCCCATGGTTTGTATACTTTTGAGAATTTCTTCCATTTGTGCTCACAACTATAGTGAAGTTTGATTCAGTTGACTCTTTACCGTATCAATCTCAACATTCATCGTTGCTTTTATGGCCTCCAATTGCATTCATACTAGTAACAGTTTCTAACCTTTGCAGAACTGTATCATGATTTTCATTTCTCTGCTCTAACAATTGACTTCGACTTGCCATTATTTGCTGAAAGATTGACCGAGCGGTGATCAATATAGAAGTAAAATGAACTGAAATTGATCGAACAATTGATCAATCTCTACTAAATCGAAGCGAGTAGACGAATTTCAAGATGAACGAAGGATAATTCAAACTAAAATCGAGGAATTATCCAAGAAATTGTGATTTAGGGTTTCAAATCAAGAGTGTCTAAGGATTGAACAGTTTTGATACCACTTGATACGATTAAACAAGAAACAAAAGAGGAATTCAATTAAACCAAGCATATCATTCTATAGATCTAATTCGTTTAAGTACAACTAACAAGTAACTAACAACAACTAACTACCCAACTAACTTGTTTACATTCTAACCTCATATTATCACAAAATGACAATCAACCCCCAACCTTATTAATTTCTATATTATTACAAAATGGTCCCTCAACTATTCCTATAGTAACATATTTCAACTGGGTTAACTTATCTTCTTTATTACATTGTGTTAATTTAGATTATCATGTTGATATACCTTGGGTTTGTTGGGTTCGTAGGCCTTGTAAGCTCTATTTGGGCTTATCTTGGAGAGTAAGTTTGCTAAACCCTAAGTTGTATGTACATATTTGCAACGTACTTGTAATGTAAGTTTATTCCGAACCACATAAATTTCCATGTTCGTTTATTGCTTTCACGTGTCGTGTTCGCAAACGTGTGTGCTCGGTCCTTGTAGGATTAACTTTGTTGTTAATTCGTGTGTTATAGTTTCTCTTGGTCGTGTGTTATAGTTTCTCTTGGTAAATACTCCTAAATAGTACATGTTTGTATTCATATTTACTTAATGTGTTGAAAAGTTATGAACTTCTTAAATATATTTATGTTAATTTACCTTGATAAACATTTTTGTTATTCATTAGTTGTTACATTACAAAAAGAGTAAACTGTTAAAATGGTTTTTGAGTTTGGTCACTTTTGCCACTTAAGTCCAAAACTCAAACCTTTTGAATCTAGGTCCTTGTGATTTCAATTTTGTTGTCATTTTCATTCAAAAGCAAAACCTGGTAAGATTTTTCAATTAACTAACTTTTTTTTGTCTTTTTCCCCTTTAATAAGGGCAAGATGCTCCGATTTTTTATTTTGTTATAATAAAACGTTAAAAGACCATTTTGCCATTCATTAAAAAGGAGGAAAAAATAAAAAAAAATCTGGATGTTAACTGAAAAATCTGATCAGATTTTGTTTTTGGATTAAAATGGTAACAAAATTGAAATCACAGGACCAAAATTCAAAGATTTAAGTTTTAGACAAAAGTGATAAACCTTAAGGAGCACTTTAACAATTTACTCTTACAAAAATCATGTTGATTAAACTCATCCACTGACTTATATAGAATCCTATTATGAGCAAAGGTGGCTCTTCATTTGAAAAATAACCGCTGCTTTGGCTTTCAAATTGTGGGCCCCAACACCCACGAACGGTTAATGATTAGAGTTTTGGCTCGATGTGTAAGCAGCACGCTCATGTATATTGAATCTAGCAATTTCTGTAATTAGGGTCAATTAGTGAATGTCATATTCATGGTTAGAGTAATAAGTGGATGCCATATAGCATCTATCAAGTGCTTTTTTCTCTACTATTAATGGGATAAACATAAAATGAGTGGCGTTCTTGTGGATTATTCCGTGGATTGCTACTATTCCAATGTGAGTTCGAGTGCGGTTGTTTTCTTTTCACCTCTTCCTTGTACAGTTTATTTTTTTCTTCACTTTTGACTTTTTTTTATTTACTACAAAACCAAAATCATAATAACATTGCCAACACCAAATCGATTTAGTAATATTTAACCATGTATTATTTAAATAATTCTAAAGTAACTATTTCATAAGATAAAAATTCCAAATTGCTAAATTAAGTATTAACTCTGGAAATTATTTATAAAAGGATAATGACGATAAATAATTCACTCTTTATCCTATAAAAGATACATGTCTAATACAGGTCAATAACTCATTTAAATTTTGTAATTTTATTTTTCTCTAATAACTTATCTAAGCTTAAAAAGGGATTTCACTATTCCCACATCTTTATATCTTATTCTCACACTCTATTTCGCTCTTTCTTTTCTCTCTATATATTTATGTGTATATATAAAGGGATAGAGGGAAGGGGTCTGAAAATATTAACACCCTAAAAAAATTAAATACATGATTGTTATCAGTTTGTTTTTTATTTCAATGTTCCAATATAAGTATCTTGAAAATATAGAGTTATATTCGAAACAAAACAGTTTTTGCTATCGAATTATCGGGGATCGGTATTTATTTTTATGGATTCTGACCCTCTTATACTACAAACCACATACATATTTTAACCCATTTATTTTTCTTTAATAATTTTAGTTTTCTCCAACAAATTGTTTTTGTTATCTTTAATCAAAAAAGAAATATAGGGTTAGTTTTTTCTTAACGGCCAGATATAAATTTTTTTTAAAATAGAGTTATATTCGAAATAAAACAGTTTTTATTAAAAAAAACAATCTATGTAGCTTCTTTGTTTATCAATCCCGTATGTCGTATAGGTGACAGTTTGATAAAAAAAATGCACACACGACCTTTCTTACCAGACACCCCTCCTTGAAACACGAGTGTCTCACAAGTTATTTATATAGCCTAAGGTCTAGTTCGGTTTTCTTGGGTCGGTTTCCACACAATACTGTAAACATAACTGTTTGGGAAGGTTTGGAAACTTCTATATCGACCCACCAATATATTTATAAATATGTAAACAACTGTAAAACCATACCAACGACCTGTTTAAACAAGTTAACGATTTTAAGCCGAAACATAAGCACCCTGGCCCTATAGATGTATTTCAATGTGATAGTGGTCGTGAATTTGGCAATGCGTCACTTTAGGATCTCCTTAAACTAACACGTGTCCTTACTGCAAAGAATTTGATTATATCTCATATACACATTCATCACATGAATGTATTTATCAAAATCTATATTCGCGTTTTGCCCTAGCACCTACAGAATGCTGATGGCGATCACAATTCTCAGTTTCTAGTTCTGATTGTCGGCCCTTTGATTTGGTGTATAATTATACTTTAAATGGGTTAATGGGTAATTGCATAAATGGTAAATGTGTTTAATTAAAAGATTGTTTAAAATTGCATCTTGTCTAAGCATGCTTGCATGATTCTTGCCTGGATATTCATACTATATACATAAAATATAAGTAATATTTGTTCAATTAAGTAGGAAATACGTGTAAAAATATTTGATTTACTACTTAAGATTTCATATTTGTTTTTATTGCATAAAACAAAAGCAAAAGTCAACTTTTCATGAAAAATGTACAAGACTAAAGAACAAAAGCATGGGAGAACACAACCATAGAACCCTTAATCTCTATATTCATGGCACCGTTTAAAGTCCCTGACATCCTTGGATGATCGTGAGTGATTTCCGCATCTTTGATTGCAAATGACTTGGGGATGTATGCACATTGTGATTATTTCTATGATGACATATGATTCTATTATATGATTTGCATTCTATATCTTCATTATCTTCTTTGTTCTTCATTAGATTTTCACCTCGAAATCGTGTTTGTCATTATTGTTCATCACGCACACCCATATCCTACCCCTTAGTTGTTCATATCAAAAGTATTCAAAAATATGGAAGAATGGGATCCCAACATTGAAGTATGTTCGTATATATGAAACCCCTTGTTGGCAACCAACACAAATCTAATAACAAGACCCATGCTTAGCACTTGCACTGAACTTCGTCACGAGGATCAAATCTTTCAACATAACTACATGACAAAAAAGTATTATCATCTAGTTAATGACTACCAGATGTAGAAGAATTTAAATTAAATAAACTCAAAGTAAACAATAAACCACATATAATTATATTTTATATCAGATAAGCAAAAGTGACATACAATGCTTCAAATTAATCAAATCCCCAACTTTCATGTGCCATTAATGGCAATACATGCTTGTGAAATTTAGTTGACATGTAAAGATTCTCATATCGAGGCGTAGGAATGGTAATCGAACCTGAACTTAATGGGTAACTTCGAAACCCGACACATTTGGGATGAGTTTGGGGTTGGTTAATCGGGTTTGGGACTAGCTTTTGTTTTTTTTTTCACGGGTTTGGGATTTGGTGATATACTTGTTTACCCGACTCGATTACCTGATAAAGTGAACCCTTATACTCGATATAATATCTTATATATTTTTAAGAGTTAATTGCTAGGATAGTCCTTGTGGTTTCATGTTTTTTCACGTTTAGTCCTCATCTTTTGGAAATAGCAGGTGTGTTCTCTGTGGTTTGCTCACTTGTTACTCGATAGTCCCTTGAGTGAATGGAGGTTAGTTTGCTTAGTTAAGTTGGTGTAAAATTACTAAAGTGCCCTTACTTATAATGATAATAATAAATAAAACATATAAAAATCTAATTTATAATATAATTTCAAGTGGACCCCATATTATATTTGAATATAAAAACCTACCCCATTACCCCACCCCCACCTTATCCCATATCCTCATCTTCTTCTTCAGGGAAAGCTTCACCCTATTACCTGCAAATCAAATGAAATAATGAAACCAATCCTCCACACCATTAACCACCTGCAAATCAGATTCTTCACATTAATCATGTCTTATCAAACTAAACCAATCCCCACCCCATCGTCCTGATGAAGACTGTTACACCACCACCACTACCCTTACATCGGAGCTTCTGTTCGCTTGTGTGGAATTGTATCGGACATTCGGGGTTATGGGTTTGAACGGAGGTGGTTATGGGTTTGGACAAGGTGATGGGTTTTGATGATGATCAGGTGGCGGTGGTTATGGGTTTGGACGGGGTGACGGGTATGGATGGTGACAGTGATTTGATAATGACGGGGTGGCGATGGTTATGGGTGGGTATGAGGTCGCTGGAAAAACGAAAGTGGTTGGAAAGGTGGAGGGTTGTGCTGGTGTGTGGTTGAAAAGTGGAATGATGTGGTGGTGTGTGGTCGGAAAATGTGGAGATTGAGTGGGAGGTCGAGGGAAAGGGTGTGTGGTCGGAAAGGGTGGAGATTAATTAGAAGTCGACGGAAAGGTGTGGTGGTGTGTGTTTGAAAAGGGTGGAGGTTGGGTGGGATGGTCGCCTTTAAAAAGTTACCGGAGGGTGGAGGTAGACGGTGGAGGAGGGAGGGTACAGAGGTGGATGAAGAAAAGGTTGGTGGTGAAGCTTAGGTTTAACTTTATATTTAAATAATATGGTGGGGCCCACTTGTTTTTTTAATGACCAATACAATTTTATTTGTTTTATTTATTTATATTAAAAGTGAGGGTAGTTAAGTCATTTCACATGTACTTCACCGGAAAAACTAACACCGATCCACTCACAACTATCCGAATAACAAGTAAGCAAACCACAGGGAACACACCTGCTATTTCCAAAGGGTCTACATATTCACACATCTAAGTGGCTATTTCCACACCTTCAAGACGCCTCGTCTAGGTCTATATGGGGCGTCTAGGCACTTAAATCGAGAGGGCTCTGAGTGGGTTGTCGGGCACAAAATTTAAGGGGACTAGACGCCCCGTATAGGTCTAGACTGGGCGTCTAGGAGGTTAGTGTATTTTTTTTTTGTAATAACACATATATTATAAATAATACGTCGCATACAATGCTAGATTGAGCATCACCTTAGTGTTTAAATAACTATTATACCCCTGAGTTAGGACTAGATTGGGGGTAAAACAGGACTAAAATGGTCTTTTGGACCACTCTAGACGTCCCGTCTAGCCCTGTATGCAGCCTATATATGTATATATATATTTTTTTGTTTTCTCTTTTTAATATCAATAACACATATATTAAAAAAAATACGCCACATAAAGGGCTAGACTGGATACTTAGGGTGTTTAAATGACTATTATACCCGAGTTAGGGCTAGACTTGGGGCAAAACAGGGGTAATCGGTCTTTTGGACCACTCTAGACGCCCAGTCCAGCCATATGTGCGGAGTATATTTTTATTTTTTTATTTTCTCTTTTTAATATTAATAACACATATATTAAAAAGAGAAAACAAAAAAATAAAAATATACGCCACGTACAGGGCTAGACTGGGTGTCTAGGGATGTTTAAAAGACTATTATACCCCTGAGTTAGGGCTAGACTGGTGGCAAAACAGGGCTATAATGGTCTTTTGGACCACACTAGACGCCTAGTCTAGCCCTATATGCGGCGTATATTTTTATTTTATTTTGTTTTCTCTTTTTAATATCAATAACACTACTATTAATTATAAAAAACTTATATTAATATTAATAACACTAATATTAATTGTAAAAGCCTCATATTAATTATAATAACACTAATATTAATTATATGATGCCTATACGAAACTTATACTCCTCTATACGATACAAGACTATAGGATAAGATACAACACTCGTATAGGAGTTGTATGTGTAGTATAGGTCTCGTATAGCACCATAGGTGTGATTTAAGTCCCGTATAGGCCTAGAGGCATATACAAGACCTATAGGGGACCTATACGGGACTTATACTATACACTATACAATACAATACAATACTATACTATACGATACAATACAATACGATACTAATGGATATGATACAACACTCGTATACGCCTATAGGCCTATAAAAGACTTATAAGGGACCTATACGAGACCTATACTACACTATATGATACGATACTAAATCCGTAGGCCCATCTGATACCTATACGAAACTCATACTACACTATACGATACGATATAATACAATACAATACAATACGAGACTATAGGATAAGATACTATACTCGTATTGGCCTGTAGGTGTAGTATAGGTCTCGTATAGGACTATAGGTGTGGTTTAGGTCCCGGATAGGCCTAAAGGCATATACAAGACATATTAACATTATATAAACGGGACTCATAAACCCGCTTAGTTTGAAAATTCAAGTACATAATGTTTTGTTATACATTTATTAGTATTTACTAACCTATTTTATAATCCTTATTAATAAACAAAATACATACTTAAAATAATATTAATTAAGGGATAAATAAATTAAATCATTATATAGCAAAATAAAAAAATAATAAATATATAAATATATAAGAGTAACCGGGAATCGAACCCGGGTCACTCGCATGGAAAACACATCAAAACACCACTGCACCACACACACTTATTGTGTAGTGTTGGAATCAATTAATACATATAGTGAATATGCGATCACCTGCAAATTCAAAATCATCAAGACAGTAACTGCCCCACTGATTCAGTGATTAATCGTCAATTGATTGATTATAACCGTCAACCAGCATCCAATCCTCAATCAAAACTTAATTAAAATCAAACCGTTTGCAAAATCATCGACCTTGATTTTTCCGTTTCATAATCGAAAACAAATCATCCTACCAGCCTATAAATGACCATTGGAAGACAGGTCCAAACTCGCCCACTCATTCGAAACTTCACTCGCAATCTCCCTTGCTCAAACTTTCTGTTCAATCCCTTGTTGCCGGAATCTCTCACCGGAAATCAGGCTTCGTTCGCCGGAATTTTATCTCCGGAAAAGTTCGTCGATAAACCAAGATCACCTTCTTATAGGTAAACCTTCGCATATCTCTGTGAGCCGTTGTACTTTGCTGTGAATACAATCGTTTATCAGAATCTGATTTAAGCATATCTAAGTTCAGGTTATTTTCAAAATTTTGATAAAACAAAGAAGATGAAGTTGAACCAAGTATATATATATATATATATTTAAATTCAGTTTTTAGCCGGGTTAGACACACAGTCCAGTGGTGGACTGTGTGCAACACGACGCGTGTGTCCCCGGTTCGAGTCTCGTTCATATCCGTATCATTGGAATAAAATAGTTTTTATTTTTAAGCAAGTCATATCGTCCATCAATAAGATAATAAGTATAATATAAATCCTAATATAAATAGGTTAGACACCCAGCCCAGTTGGTTGGGCTGGGTGCAAAATAACACCGAGGTCACGAGTTCGAAACGTATCTTGAACACCGGTTCGATAGGTTTTAAAACCTTTTTAAATTAAGTAATTTCTGTAAATCCTAATGACTATATATCAATAATTAAAATCAGATTCCTAACTGGTTAGACACGTAGCTCAGTTGGAAGAGTTGCGTGCACGCAACCGAGAGGTCTCAAGTTCGAATCCTACACATGCTGCCAATTGTCACAGTCGAACCGGTCAGGTCACCTGTCAGACCTGACAATTTTTTTTAGTTTTATGTTATTTTTATTCTAATTATTTATATTGCTTATATATACTTTTTAGTTAAAAACTAATTAAAAATACTTAATAACACAATTTCGAAGGTTATAAAGTCTCAATAAAAACCACTAAAAATAACTTAAAAATATTAGATCCAAATATTAATTGTTTATATTTTTCTTAAAATTATCGTATTATTATCTTAGGTTAGTATTTGGTTGTCGATCAAATCCTTCCCTCGTGCGCTTCTATTATCAAGCAAGGAACACACCCACTGTGAGTGAATTCTTACAAATTCCCCTTTTTATTCATGTTTTGGGGTGTATCAGGTGTCGTTTATACATTTCATTTATTCAAACACTTGTGCTATTACCATTATATGATATAACGTGCGATGTAAATGTTAATTGATATATTGCGTGTTTACATTTTTGTCAAGTTGCGTGCAAATCATTCATTAGGCCCATCAGTTCCTCGTGGGAGACGAGTTGAGCATCAGGTGCCTCATTAGATCGGCTCCATTTGATTGAGCCTTGATCTCATTGTTCATCATTTGATGTGTGTGTGTGTGTATTAATTGATATTATGTGTTTCGTGGTTAAATTTACATATACGTTTACTCACATGTGGTTATGCACATTTTTTATAACCAATATAACAAATTCGTTCAAAAGTTTTTATAAGATTCACTCGCCAACTTTTGTTGACCCAAAAACCATTTTTCTTACACATGATACAGGTGAACAGGTTGAAGCAAGGAACACATAGGAATTTGCCTTAGAAGAAAAGTAAAGAGTTCATAAATGTTGAGTTAGAACATGTTGTGCTTGTATGATTGATGTAATTTCTCTCTTAAATTGGAAATAATCAATATGAAACTTTATAGTAGATGTCATGAGTTTTGATGATAACCTAATTATGCCCCGACTTTTAATTCTACTACAGGTCGGGGTGTGACAGATTTGTATCAGAGCTTTTGACTATAGGGATATAGGATAGGTTATTAGACCCTTAGAGCCTATACTATAGTCGATTACATTTTAATTGCTTATGTGGTTACATGCAAAACTTATGATGTTTATTTGTTTCATATTTGCTACACACACAAATGCCTGCAAACACTTCCACTATCATTTTGTGTGATACTTAATGAGTTATACATATTGACAAACATAACATACTTACATATACATTCATCACACACGTTTCAATTCTCACATATTCAAATCATTCTCATATTTTCTATATTCAAGATTTTGTGGTGTTTTCGTTTTTCAATCTCATCAAAGTAAGTTCTACGACAGGCATGTAGTAACTGGAAGGGTACGAGTACCGATAGTCGAAACGTCCTGTCTAGGTTGGCAATCATATGAATCCAATATAACGGACTAGTTTGCCTACCTGGGGACTAACGATGAGAGTACGAAGGACCTATTAGGCCAAAGCATGCCACACCAAACGTCGTGTGAACCAACCCCACTTTGAGATGTCACTGTGTCTACTGTGTAACATTTGTCAAAAACGGGTTTCCAAAACCCGCTCCGTTTTGTAATCGAATATCAAGTTATAAATGTCACGTTGTATATTTATGGATATTTGGAAATGTAACTTTGACTTTAATAAATATGAAACATATTAGTAAATATCATGAGCTTTGGTGATAACCCAATTGTGCCCCGACTCTTATTCCGCTGCGGGTCGGGGTGTGACATACTGTGTCTACACCTGGACACCCTCCGACTTATACTTTGCAATCATGTTTACGATTTTCATTCAGGTGGCGTAAATGTTAACAGGCCACACCAATGTGAACCCTACCAGAGCCCAGTAGTCATGGGGGCCCACATGACTACCAAGACCAAGTATGGGGACATATGGGGCCCCAAACATGAGCAAAGCCCAAGACATCCTATGGATGTAGCAAATTTATTTTCTTCATTTGTTTTATATGACACATGACACCTATACGTTAAACTCATACTCTCGATACGTATTCCTTGTAGATGTCTTCTAGACACTCTTGTAGAGGTAGGAGATCAGAAAGATCCAGCGAGCGTATGGCTGCCCAAATCGCTCAACAAATGGCCACTGTTATTCCCGATATAGTAGTTCAAATCCAACAAGCCCTTGCCGCTAATCCTATCACCCCAACCAATCAAGAAGGCCAAAATGTCGTCAACCCTCCTCTCAACACCACTAAATGCACCTACAAGCATTTCAAATCCTTCGATCCCCCAAAATACGAAGGGACTGAAGGTGTCACCGCTCTCCTCCATTGGTTTGAGGAAATGGAAAACACTTTTCTCAATTGCGATTGCCCTGATGATCGCAAGGTGCGATGCTACCGGTCGTTTGTTCGGAGTAGCACTTACATGGTGGAACACAGAGAAGGGCAAGCGAGGTGCTGAGGATGCTATGACTTTGACTTGGGAAGAGTTGGGGAGATCATGACAAGACATTTCTGTCCAAGAAGCGAAATCAAAAAATTAGAAGATGAGTTCTACTATTTGAAACAAAAGGAGGGCGACCATAACACATACAACAAGAGATTCCTTGAGTTGAACCAGATGGTCCCCAACTTGTTCACTCCCCTCTACCATTTGGTCGAGCACTACGTTCGGGGTCTTCCTTCAAATATACAGGACCCTGTAATAAGTACCACACCTGCAACTTTGGAAGCAGCAATGGAGTTAGCTACAGAGCTCACCGAAAACCGCATTAGGAATGGAGACTTCAAGGATGAGAAGAAGAAAGATAAAACATCAACCGAAACCTCAACCAAATTGAATCCTCTCTTCAATCCACTACCAAGAGAAAGCGAGACGGGCAAAATTTCGTTGTCACTCAAAGCAATCAACCAGCTCCACAAGCCGTACCACTCCAAGCTATCCCAATCACTCAAGTAGCACCCAACACTGCTCACCCAAATAAGAAACCCTACATTGGACGTCACCCTCAATGCAACACCTGCTTTTATCACCATCAACCTACCATACCCTGTCGATTGTGTGCAAATTGTGGGTGTTATGGTCATCTGAGTAAAACTTGCCAAACCCCTCAAAACCAAGCTTCGCCCCCTACCCAAAACATGATTCAACCCTACCAACAACCCCAAAACCCCATAGTTCCATATGTTCGAGCTTGCTTTAATTGTGGCGACCCTACCCATTTTAGAAACACGTGCCCTAGATTGGTTAACATCATAAACGCCCAAGCTCAAGCAAACCCAGTTAACCAAGTAAATCAAGCAAACCCAGCACCCCCACCAGCGAGAGGAAGAGCTTACAACATCAACGCTAATCCAGTTGAAGCCAATAAAGGTGCGAACAAACAACCCAACTAGCCTTCCATCACCAAGAGTCAAGACTCAGCTCAAACCATCTAGTTCTTAATGTTTTCTCAACCTTTGTGTATCCCTGTTTTAAATTGGGAATTTATGTATTCAAGAACTTTAATGCAAATTGATATTATTGTTTTATTTCATATCTTTACTCTTTGATTTGATTTTCATATCATTATACATCACGACACATCTCGTCTCATCATTTAAAGAAGTTGGGTCGTGTCTCACTTTTTTCATAGACTGACCCCTTCATCATAACAAACGAGAGAGGAACCGTCGTCATTCAGTCATGTATTCTTTCAAACTCAAGCTTTGGCTGTTGTGTTGGTTAATGTTTTGTAGATTTTAGAGTCACATAGAACTAATCATAACTTATTGACAAAGCCTATGAAAATTTGACAAGAATATGGTGGATACGCCGTTGGTACTTCCTATATATAAGTATTCTTGCCAAAGGATCAAAAGCATTGTCAGGCGGTTATGAGAAGTTCCAAGTATGTTTTAATATCGTCATGATTAAGGTTTTTATATTGTGATATAACTTTATCCTTTCAATGAATTATTTCTCTCCAATCTCTTATGCAATAGATCATATCCAGTCAATCAATTCTGTGTGTCATCGCTTCTCATATTAGGCATCAAAAAGCGATTCCTGTAGCAGGGTATTCAACCTTTTACTAGGAACGTTACCGCCTCAATTAAAATTCAAAACTTCACACTCCTCTGGTTATGTAATCATCAAATTCCAAACATCACCTTTCCCTTTTCTGCTAAGAGATATTTAAATCCGATTCAAAATACGTTGGAAGTTAAAACAAGAACCTGAGTTTACTTGGGAACACGAAAACCCAATGCGCGAAAGATACCTATATCTTTTCCCGGTTACAACTTTCACTTAAATTTCAGGACGAAATTTCTAAAAGTAGGGGATACTGTAACATTTATGTAAAACGGGACTCAAAAACCCGCTTAGTTTAAAAATTCGAGTACTTAATGTTTTGTTATACATTTATTAGTATTTACTAGCCTATTTTATAATCCTTATTAATAAACAAAATACATACTTAAAATAATATTAATTAAGGGATAAATAAATTAAATCATTATATGGCAAAATAAAAAAAATAATAAATAAATAAATATATAAGAGTAACCGGGAATCGAACCTGGGTCACTCGTATGGAAAACACATCAAAACACCGCTACACCACACACACTTATTGTGTAGTGTTGGAATAAATTAATACATATAGTGAATATGCGATCACCTGCAAATTCAAAATCATCAAGACAGTAACCGCCCCACTGATTCAGCGACTAATCATCAATTGATTGATTATAACCGTCAACCAGCATCTAATCCTCAATCAAAACTTAATTAAAATCAAACCGTTTGCAAAATCATCGACTTTGATTTTTCCGTTTAAAAATCGAAAACAAATCATCGTAGCAGCCTATAAATAACCATTGGAAGACAGATCTAAACTCGCCCACTCATTCGAAACTTCACTCGCAATCTCCCTTGCTCAAACTTTCTGTTCAATCCCTTGTTGCCGGAATCTCTCGCCCGAAATCAGGCTTCGTTCGCCAGAATTTTATCTCCGGAAAAGTTCGTCGATAAACCATGATCACCTTCTTGTGGGTAAACCTTCGCATACCTACTTTGCTGTGAATACAATCGTTTATCAGAATCTGATTTAAGCATATCTAAGTTCAGGTTATTTTCAAAATTTTGATAAAACAAAGAAGATGAAGTTAAACCAAGTATATGTATATATATTTAAAATCGGGTTTTAGCCGGGCAACACGACGCGTGTGTCCCCGGTTCGAGTCTGGTTCATATCGTATCGTTGGAATAAAATAGTTTTTATTTTTAAGCAAGTCATATCGTCCATCAATAAGATAATAAGTATAATTTAAATCCTAATATAAATGGGTTAGACACCCAGCCCAGTTGGTTGGGCTGGGTGCAAAATAACACCGAGGTCACGAGTTCGAAACGTATCTTGAACACCGGTTCGATAGGTTTTAAAACTTTTTTAAATTAAGTAATTTCTGTAAATCCTAATGAGTATATATCAATAATTAAAATCAGACTCCTAACGGGTTAGACACATAGCTCAGTTGGAAGAGCTGCGTGCACGCAACCGAGAGGTCTCAAGTTCAAATCCTACATACGCTGCCAATTGTCACGGTCGAACCGGTCATGTCACCTGTCAGACCTGACAAGTTTTTTTTACTTTTATGTTATTTTTATTCTAATTATTTATATTGCTTATATATACTTTTTAGTTAAAAATTAATTAAAAATACTTAATAACACAATTTCGAAGGTTATAAAGTCTCAATAAAAACCACTAAAAATAACTTAAAAATATTAGATCCAAATATTAATTGTTTATATTTTTCTTAAAATTATTGTATTATTATCTTAGGTTAGTATTTGGTTGTCGATCAAATCCTTCCCTCGTGCGCTTCTATTATCAAGCAAGGAACACACCCACTGTGAGTGAATTCTTACAAATTCCCCTTTTTATTCATGTTTTGGGGTGTATCAGGTGTCGTTTATACATTTCATTTATTCAAACACTTGTGCTATTACCATTATACGATATAACGTGCGATGTAAATGTTAATTGATATATTGCGTGTTTACATTTTTGTCAAGTTGCGTGCAAATCATTCATTAGGCCCATCAGTTCCTCGTGGGAGACGAGTTGAGCATCAGGTGCCTCATTAGATCGGCTCCATTTGATTGAGCCTTGATCTCATTGTTCATCATTTGATGTGTGTGTGTGTGTGTATTAATTGATATTATGTGTTTCGTGGTTAAATTTACATATACGTTTACTCACATGTGGTTATGCACATTTTTATAACCAATATAACAAATTCGTTCAAAAGTTTTTATAAGATTCACTCGCCAACTTTTGTTGACCCAAAAACCATTTTTCTTACACATGATACAGGTGAACAGGTTGAAGCAAGGAACACATAGGAATTTGCCTTAGAAGAAAAGTAAAGAGTTCATAAATGTTGAGTTAGAACATGTTGTGCTTGTATGATTGATGTAATTTCTCTCTTAAATTGTAAATAATCAATATGAAACTTTATAGTAGATGTCATGAGCTTTGATGATAACCCAATTATGCCCGACTTTTAATTCCGTTGCGGGTCGGGGTGTGACAATATAGGGGACCTATACGAGACTTATGCTATACACTATACGATACGATTCGATACGATACTATACGATACAATACTATAGGATATGACACAACACCCGTATACGCCTATAGGCCTATACAAGACTTATAGGGGTCCTATACGAGACCTAGACTACACTATATGATATGATACTACATCCGTAGGCCCATACGATGCCTATACGAGACTTATACTACACTATATGATACGATACGATATGATACTATAGGATAAGATACAACACTCTTATAGGCATGTAGGTGTAATATAGGTCTCGTATATGACTATAGGTGTGGTTTCGGTCCCGTATAGGCTTAGAGGCATATACAAGACCAATAAGGGACCTATACAAAACTTATACTATACACTATACGATACGATAGGATACAATACAATACGATATTATAGGATATGATACAATACTCGTATATGCCTATAGGCCTATACAAGACCTATAGGGACCTATACGAGACCTATACTTTACTATATGATACGATACTACATCCGCAGGCCTATACGATACCTATATGAGACTTATACTACACTATACGATACGATACGATACGCTGCGATACAATATAATACGATACGAGACTATAGGATAAGATACAACAATCGTATAGGCCTGTAGGTGTAGTATAGGACTATAGGTTTGGTTAGGTCCCGTATAGGCCTAGAGGCATATACAAGACCTATAGGGGACCTATATGTGACTTATATTATACACTATACGATATGATACTATACGATACGATATGATACTATAGGATCTGATACAACACTCGTATACGCCAATAGGCCTATAAAACACCTATAGGAGACCTATACTACAGCTACATGCCTATACGAGTGTTGTATCTTATCATATAGTCTCGTATCGTATTGTATCGTATCGTATAGTGTAGTATAAGTCTCGTATAGACATTGTATGGGCTTGTGGATGTATTGTATCATATAGTATTGTAATAGTCTCGTATAGGTCCCCTGTAGGTCTTGTATAGTTCTATACAAGAGTTATACTGCACCTACATGCCTATACGATTGTTGTATCTTATCCTATAATCTCGTATCGTATAGTGTAATATAAGTCTCGTATAATGTACTAAGCCTCGTATAGGCATCGTACAACTAATATTAGTGTTATTATAATTAATATGAGTTTTTTAATAATAAATATTAGTGTTATTGATATTAAAAAGAAAAAAATAAAAAAAAATAAAAATATACGCCGCACATAGGGCTAGACTGGGCATCTAGAGTGGTCCAAAAGACCATTTTACCCCTAGTCTAGCCCTAACTCAGGGTACAATAGTATTTTAAACAACCCTAGACGTCCAGTTTAGCCCTGTATGCGGCGTATGTGTATATATATATTATATATATATATATATATATATATATTTGTTTTCTCTTTTTAATATTAATATTATTGATGTTAAAATATGAAAACAAAAAAATATACGTCGCGTGCAGAGCTAGACTGGGCGTCTATGGTTGTTTAAAAGATTATTATACCCCTAAGTTAGGCTAGACAGGGGTAAATGGTCTTTTGGATCACTCTTGACGCCCAGTCTAGCCCTATGTGCAGCGTATACTTTTATTTTTTTTCTCTTTTTAATATAAATGTTATTGATATTAAATTAAGAAAACAAATATACGCCGTGTACAGGGCTAGACTGCGCGTCAAGGGTTGTTTAAAAGACTATTATACCCCTGAGTTTGGGCTAGACTAGGGGCAAAAAAGGGGTAAAATGATCTTTTGGACCACTCTAGACGCCCAGTCTAGCCCTATATACAGCGTATATTTTTAATTTTTTTGTTTTTTCTTTTAGTATAAATAACACATATATTAAAAAAATACGCCGCGTACAGGGCTAGACTAGGCATCTAGGGTTGTTTAAAAGACTATTATACCCCTGAGTTAGGGCTAGACTGGGAGCAAAACAGGGGTAAAATGGTCTTTTGGACCACTCTAGACGCCCAGTCTAGCCCTATATGCAGCGTATATTTTTATTTATTTTGTTTTTCTTTTAATATCAATAACACATATATTAAAAAATACGTCGCGTACAGGGCTAGACTGGGCATCTAGGGTTGTTTAAAAGACTATTATACTCCTGAGTTAGAGGTAGACTGGGGGCAAAACAGGGGTAAAATGGTCTTTTGGACAACTCTAGACGCCCAGTCTAGCCCTATATGCGTCGTATATTTTTATTTTTTTTGTTTTCTCTTTTAATATCAATAACGCATGTATTAAAAACGCCGCATACATGGGTAGACTGGGCGTCTTGGGTGTTTAAATGACTCTTATACCCTTGAATTAGGGCTAGACTAGGGGCAAAACAAGGTTAAAATGGTCTTTTGGCCACTATAGACGCCCAGTCTAGCCCTATATGCGACGTATATTTTTATTTTTTTTGTTTTCTCTACATAATATCAATAATACATATATTAAAAAAAATTACGTCGCATACAGGGCTAGACGGGCCGTCTAGGGAGTTTAAATGACTATTTTACCTTTGAGTTAGGGCTAGACTGGGGGCAAAACGGGGCTAAATGGTCTTTTAGACCACTATAGATGCTTAGTCTAGCCTGCATGCGTCGCATATTTTTCTTTTTTTTTTGTTTTCTCTTTTTAATATCAATAAAATACAACAATCGTATAGGCATGTAGTATTTTAACACTCGTACTAAACAATATATTATTTTAATAGAAGAGTAATTTTCGAAAAAGTAAAATGTTAAAAACATTGTAATATTTAAATGATCCAATTTTTTTAAAGGGCCGATCTTGAAATGGTAAAATATTTTTGTACAAAAAATAAAACTTTTTTTAAAAAACAACTCAAATTACCCACTAAAACACCCATTTTTTCACTCAAAAAACATTACTCTTAAAAAATAATCAAATTACCCTACCAAAATATCCATTTTTCAACTAAAAAAACACCAACTTCCTAGAGGCCCAGTCTAGACATATACGGAGCGGGGCGTCTAGACCCCTTAAATTCTATGCCAGACAACCTACTCAGAGCCCGCTTGATTTCAGTGCCTAGACGCCGTATAGACCTAGACGAGTCGTCTAGGGCACAAAGGTGTCCAAATAGGCAGGACGGGTGTGTGAATAGATTGAGCTTTTCCAAAAGATGGGGACTAAACGTGAAACCACAGGGACTATCCGGGCAATTAAATCTATTTTTAAATATGAATATATATGATACATCCATTTTTATACATTTTGATTGTGATAATACTAGATGTGACCAATAATTAGTAGTTGTCCGGTGGATACCTAATGGGTATTTACCCGCTAGAAACCCGATGGGTTTGGGACAAACTTATCTAACCGGGTTTAGTGTTAGAATTACCTAAACCCATCCCAAACCCGACCCATTACCATCACATGAGACGCTTCGAGTTAGCAAACATTTCATTTGTAATACAGTATAGGATATTGAGGTCGCACCATCAGTTTTATTTTAATTTAGAGTTGGCCACAATGAGGAACCATCTTGTCCCCAACTGTGGAATATAGTCACTTTTGATCATTAGGCCACATTGCTTGCAAACAAATTATCCTAATAATTATGTAGAGTGCGACATTGTGAACCTTGAATATAGACTTATAAGAAATTTTAATAAACAAATATATAGATTCTTACAATATGATTAGCCACTAGGATAGAGAGGTTGCTAATAATAAGAACCCTTAGCTTATAGAACCCTTATATTTTGTTGTGTATGTAGTTAAGGAAAATCAAAACCAATAACATAACTTACAAGCTACGACAAACAAACTTTATTGTGTCATGATGAACGAGTCAAACATGACACGACAAAATATAATTGAAAAAGGTACAAAACATGAACATTATCCATTTAACTAAACATATCAATTACCTAGACACGAACACAAACCTATCAATAAGCATGTTATGCGGCATGACCCTTTTAACACCATTAAATATAACATGTTCGGCAATGCAGCACGTAGTATAAAAGACCCGCATTTAGGATATATTAATCAAATCTGATAAGGATAGATAGTTATCAATGCATTATTCATGATTTGCATGTAAGTGAAAAGGAGACGAATGGACGTAAAAGATACTTTCAAAATAGTAGACAAGAAGTTTGGATGAAAGCTAGAGAGTACAACCCTTACCCTATCCAAAGAAGTCCAACTCATACCCACCGCCAATAACAGCATTGAAATTGGACCCTTAGTGGGCCAAGCAAAGTGAAGTATGATGCGTATCCTTTTAAACCGATACAACTGTATCGACGTCAAAACCCTAAAAACCGCATATATATTGTGATAGGAAACCCTAAAACATAGGTTTTGACGACTTGAATGACAAAAATGGCTTCATAACTCGTGTCTGGAGGAAATTGAAGCGAAAAGGCGAGAAAATTGAAGATCTAACGTTGTGGGAAGCAAGATTTGATTCTCCGGGTTATATCTTTATTGTTTTCTAGTCTTGGAACTTGTATTTGATAATGATTTTAGTTTATCTATTGATTTTGTTTATCATATCTAGCTAAACACCTATATAACTATCCGAAGGAGATGATTTGTTGAATGATTTATGTTTTTATGTTTGGTTTGCTATTAATATGATTTTAGTAGTTTGTTATGGATTAATCTTATGATGTGTATGAGCAAATGTTTAGTATTGATTATGATGTTGATTGTGTAGTTGTATTGGTCTGTCTATGAAGTTATGAGTGTTAGATTCGGTATCTTCTATCTCTAGGTAATATTGATATCTATTAACTTAGCGCTTCAAACCTTAATAGGTATTTTATAATTTGTCATCATAATTCCTAAAACATATGGGCTACCTATGAGAAGGATATGAATAAAAGGATCTGGAAACTAGTTAGAGTTTTCTACATGATTGACTTTGATTAGTTTGTAAGTCTCTATGTTTGTAGTTCAATCTTGGCATCAATCTAGAAACCCTAAGTCATAAGAATCCATACCAACACTAGCTTTACTCAGTTAGGTCTAAAGGTGTGTCTATAGCCTTAACCTTGGTTTGATAGGATTAACTTTAGTTAGTATTAATCTATCTTAGCACCTGGTATGCTATTATCAATGTCAGGTCTTGAAGTAGTTTAATAAGCAATATCTTTCATCACTCTAGTCATTCTTCGTTGATTCGAACCAGATGGTTATATTTTCTTAACCCTTGATTATCTTCCGTAGTTAATTTAAGTATTAGTTTTCTTAGTTATAATAAAGTTTGATCTTTTGAATATTGCATATTAAGTGATAAACCCAGTATCAGAAGCTACTGTGTCCTAGGATTGATACTTGGTAACTAACCTGAAATCTACTATCCTAATGATAGTTACGTTTGCCTGTTACGTGTGTAATTAATATTATTAGGTCTTTTACCTTAAAACTAGTCTGTGCAATTGCGGATATTTATTTGTTACTATTTGTGCATGTCACATTTGCACCAAACTTCTTCACGAGAACCAAACCTTTCAACATAATTATATGACACACAAGGATTATCATCATGGTAATAACCATCGTATGTAGAATAATTTAAATGAAATAAACTCAAAGTAAACAATAAACCACATATAGTTATATTTTTATATCAACTAAGCAAAAGTGGCATACAATGCTACAAATTAATCAAATCCCTAACCTTTTATGTGCCATCAATGACAACACATGCATGTGAATTTAGTTGACATATAAAGATTCTCATAGCGACGCGCTTCTATTTAACAAATTTCATTTGTAATACATTATAGGATATTGAGGTTGCATTATAAATTGTCTTTTAATCTAGAATTGGAAACAATGAACAACCATCATGTCCCTCAACAAAGGGATATAATCACTTTTGATCATTGGACCATACTACTTGCCAACAAATTGTGCTAATAGTTATGTAGAGTGTGACATTATTAACCTTGAACAGAGATTTATAAGAAATTTTAGTAAACAAACATATAGTTTTTTTACAATAAATCTATCCACTAGGATTGAGAGGTTGCTCGTGAGAACCCCCCCCCCCCCCCCACCCACTCACAAACCCCCTCCAATATTTGTTGTATATTAAAGCAAAAGTGCACATATTTTTATATCAATTTACACAACTTTTTATTAAGTTTTTTTAAAGATATATTTAACATAGACTTATTTTGGTTTATTTTTATTTTCAGGACAAAACAAACCCAAGATGAACAAAAGGAAGCAAAACCGGGTGAAAATATTAAGAAAAAGCGAAAAGTTTTCCTACACACCCCATGCCTCGCTAGACACGCCCCATGTCTCAGATTCAAAAGCTGCCGCCTCCAGAAGGTCACAGAGCGAAGCGTAGACAAGAAAGCCTAGACATGCCCTGTGCCTTAAAGGCACGCCCCGTGTCTCAGCACAAACGACAAAAGTTGGCTTCTAGAAGATTTGGAAGATCAAAAAGACCCACAAGAGTTGACCACGGTTCGTCTCTTGCTTACGGGCTACAACTAGTCACTTGGCCAGACACGCCTCGTGCCTTCCAAGTACGCTCCAAGTCTTAGCCCTTAGCAGGCTATTAATGGAGAGCCAATTCCACCATTTTCAGTTGCTCATTCTCTCCTCTCTTCTCCACAAGAATTTTCTCTTCTACCCACCATCTCTAATCATTGTAATCACTAAGAAAAACACAACAATCATAAGTGTAATCAAGCTTTTAATGATTAATATAATCTTTTCAAGTTTGATGAAAACTAGTTCATGGCCATTTTTTGCTAGATTTCTTGAGGGTGTTTGGGGAAACTTACCTCCTAATTGGGGGTTAACTAAAGCAAATCATGGGAGAATAAGGTGTGTGTGTGCGTGTGTGTTAATGACTTTAGCTAATTAGTAGTTTATTAAAAGTGAGTGCAATATTAGTATCACCATTAACTTGGGTTATTAGTCTTTCGGCTTAACCTTAAAATCTACCAATAATCTTGCGTCGCCATTAACTTGGGTCATTCATGTTTCCTACGTCTATATACAGTCAAAGTATGTTTAAAAAGCGCAAAGCACTTGGTGTTTATAAAGTAACTACCTTAGGAGAATTGATGACTCACCGAGGGAACGTTAGTCACAAGTAATTTAAACCCTTCAACTATCTAATTAACTAATACTAAATCATAGTGGTATTTACTTTCCTTGTTGTTTGGGCACTACCATTATGGTTTGATCTGACCTTGAGTGGCGTTTTCCTACTGATTCAAAGCGATATGGTCAAGTATGCTAGGGTCCCTAACAAAGAACTACACAACTTTAATGCATTAAGATACGTAGTTCCTCGTCTGAGAATCAAGCCCTTGTTACCCATGGTAAGGTTTAGTTAACAAAGCATCAAGAGCTAAGTCGATCTAAAATACCTCGGTTTTCTTATCATTGATACTATATTTTTATTTATCTCTTCATTTATGTTTTGAGTCATTTTTAACCCTTTTAAATTTGGTTTGACTAGATGCTAACGAAGACTCGATAATAAAACTCTTTATATCCTTGGATTACCTCGGTATCTTATCATTACTATATTATGCCAAAGATGGGTGCATTTGCCCAACATAATATGTGTTTTATGTGTTTTTTTTTATAAATGTTAAAACTGAATAAGGGTAAAAAATGACTAAAAATATATAACATTTTACGTGCACACCACACACCACTTCATATACGTAGTTAAGGGAAATCAAATCTGACAACATAACTTATAGGCTAGGACAAGAAAAATGTATTGTGTCATGTTAAACAAGTTAACATGACATGACGCAATACGATAGACAAAGATACACAATATTAACCTTTCCCATTTAATTAAACATGTCAGTTACCTAGAAACAAACACAAACCTATTAATAAACGGGTTATACAACATGGACCAATTAACATAATTAAATAACATGTACAAGAACCCCTGTGATACGACACGACAATGTTTAACAAGGTTAATATATAATTAAAAGTTACAATCTGTAATATCCTTAAACAACAACTTGTAACATGTTTAAAACAAAAACCCATAAAGTTCTTAAATAGCAATATGTAACATACTTCAATAAAAAATCATAAATCATCAATCCTCGAGGCTTCAACAAATGAATAAACTTTCACCAAATTCATCCTTAATTACCAACCTCATACAATCAACACCATTTTCATAATGAACCATTAATCAATTTATACAAAGCAATAATACAAAATACACAATTAGCCATACGACACAATAATACGAAATAGAAGCTATACAAAAGCAAATATGAAACATAAGCTATATAATACAAAGTCATTATTGTCACATCCTGACTCGTAGCGGAAATAGAAGTCTGGGTATGATTGAGTTTTCATCAAAGCTCATGATATTTACTATCATTAAGTTTCATATTTATTAATTGAATTTTAAAAGAAAATATCCAAACACAAAGGAACATACAAACACCGTAAATATTGTTCTAGATAAAACATATTTTATTCATCTTCTAAGGCCAATCCTATATGTTCCTTTCCTCAGCCTGTCCTCCTGTATCACTCGTAAATAAAAGTTTGGGTTAACAAAAGTTGGCGAGTGAATCTAAATTGAACATTTAAACAATTCAATTATGATTAAGATTGTGCAAGGACCATATATGAGCATATGTATGTATATACATAAACTACCACAAACCACATAATAACAACAATCTACACAGGCATGATAAATGATGAACTGTGAGATCATGGCTCAATCAAACAGAGCCAATCTAATGAGGCACGCGATGCTCAACTTGTATCCAACGAGGAACTGATGGGCCTTGTATGAATGATTTGCACTGATGACATAATGTAACCACATATAACAACAACTGCAAAATATACACATTAGATCACATAATGGTGTTAGCACAAGTGTTTGAATAAATAAAATATGTAAACGACACATGATACACCCAAAAATGAATAAAAAGGGGAATTTGTAAGGATTCACTCACAGTGGGTGCGTTTCCTTGGATTGACGATGAACGCGCACGATTTTGGATTTAACCACGAGAAAAACTAACCTAAATAATAACGTAATAATTCGATAAATAAATAAGTTTCGGATAGGCAACCTCTTTTAAAGAAGTTAACCAGAAATAATTTTGCATATCATGTTCGTATCTCAATTTTTATTGTTATTCTTTTTCTGTAGTTATGATGTACATGCCAAAGAATCCAAAAATAATATTAATCACACAGCCGAGATACAAAAAGTAACTAAATAAATCAATAATCACAAGCCTAATATTTTAAACCATGTCATTGAGATCCCATAACCCACCACGTACGATTTCTAACAATTTAATCAACAAATAAAACACCACATACAATGCTAATTATCCAACACAAGACAAACACAACCGTGATAACATGATTTGGAAACCGAACATGCAAGAACTCTTATAGTAATCAATAAAATTACAAGATATGATTACCTAGTGGTGGATGGGGTAAGCGTGATCCTAGAACCCAAACACTTGAAGCTCTAAACCCTATTTCTTGATCAACAGGAGAGGAAGAGGGAGAGAGAGAGAGCAACAATAGGCTTTTTAGTTGAAAGTATTTGGATGAGTTATAATACTACATGTCCACAAAAAGCGAAACCATATAAAGAAGTTAGATGCTGGGCTATTTGGGATGAACATGGGCTGAACACAATTAAAAGGGGAATCTTGAATGAATGGGCTGTACCAACGTGAAGGAATGGAGGAGGGTGGCAGCTATTTGTTGACTAAATTGATATTACATAGCTTATTCTTTTTTTTACCCAACAATAACTAATATAAAAGTACACAATTTATGTTATGGTTCGGACCTCATAAGTTTCGAGTTACCCGGGTGGGTTGGATCGACAAGCGAGATACGTGCTTTGGTTCAACGGTTCCGGTCGGTTAAATACGATATGAAATTGGTTCAACTACACGTTTGCACACTATAAAGTTAATAAATATAAATTTAATTCGTCGAATAATATTAGTATATAATTAATTTGTCGAAGTGAAACAAACGGTTTATACCTCGAAGTTACCGGTTGTCACATCATCCCTAAGTTGAATGAAATTTCGTCCCGAAATTTAGCATGTGATCGCTGAAGAAGTTATTGCTTATTGCGCCTGAGCGTTTTCTTGGGGTGTCACATAGTCCCCAAGTTGGTTTGGAATTTCACCCGAAATTCAGTATCAACTTCAGCTTTGGATGCATCATTTTTGAACAATTGAGGATATTTGTGCATCATCTGATCTTCCCGTTCCCAGATGAATTCTGGTCCACGCTTTGAGTTCTAGCGAACCCGAACTATAGGAATTTTACTGCATTTAAGCGTTTTAACTTCCCGATCCATGATTTCAACTGGTTCTTCAATGAAACGGAGTTGGTCATCGATCTTGAGTTCCTTGAATGGGACCACAAGTGTCTCATCGGATAGACATTTCTTCAGATTCGATACATGAAAGACATTGTGCACATTATTGAGTTCTTCAGGTAAATCCAGTCTATAAGCCACTGTGCCAATTCTTTCTATGATCTCGAATGGTCCAACATAGCGCGGATTGAGCTTGCCTCGTTTCCCAAAATGAACAACGCCCTTCTAAGGTGAGACTTTCAACAAAACCCTGTCACCGACTCGGAATTCCAATGGTTTCCTACGCTTATTATCGTAGCTTTTCTGGCGGTCACGAGCTGCCGCCATTCGGTTTCTAATCTGAACAATCTTCTTTGATGTTTCAAGCACGAGTTCAGGACCAGTGATTTGGCTGTCTCCAACTTCAGCCCAACAAATAGGTGATCGGCATTTCCGTCCGTATAATGCTACAAACGGTGCGACCTGTATGCTCAAGTGATAACTATTGTTGTAGGAGAATTCCACCAGGGGTAGGTGTCTTTCCCAACCTTTACCGAAATCGGTAACACACGCTCATAGCATGTCCTCAAGTGTCTGGATGGTGCGTTCGGTCTGACCATCGGTTTGTGGGTGATAGACCGTGCTCATGTCTAATCGCGAGCCAAATGATTTATGCATGGACTGCCATAGGTAGGACGCGAAACGAGGGTCACGATCAGAGATGATAGAGGTGGGCACCCCATGCCGCGAGACTACTTCCTTCAAGTATAGACTGGCAAGCGTGTCATATTTGTCGGTTTCTTTGATCGTGAGGAAGTGGGCATATTTAGTTAGGCGGTCCACGATCACCCAAATGGTGTCGTTTCCGCTTTGAGTTCTTGGTAGCCCGGTGACAAAATCCATGGAAATTTTCTCCTATTTCCATGTTGGTATTTCCGGTTGCTGAAGTAACCCAGACGACTTTTGGTACTCGGTCTTGACTCTAGCACAGGTCAAGCACTTGCTGACATACTTTGTTATAATTGCCTTCATGTTAGGCCACCAGTACAATACCTTCAGATCGTGATACGTCTTGTAAGACCCAGGATGTATCGAGTATCGAGATTTGTGTGCTTCGTCCATCACAAGCTCTCGCAAATTTCCGTAGGATGGAACCCATATACGTTCCATGAAGTAATGAATGCCATCAGATTTAAGCTCGAGTTGTTTCTCCATGCCCCGCATGGATTCAGCTAGGAGATTCTCTTCCTTTAGTGCTTCAACTTGAGCATTGTGAATTTGCTCGGAAGGTTCGAATGGATCGTAAGCTGTAGAGCACGAACTCGTTTGGGCTTGGTTTCTTTTCGGCTAAGGGCGTCGGCTACGACGATTGCCTTGCCCGGATAATATTTGATTGCGTACTCATAATCATTTAGAAGTTCAACCCATCGACGTTGTCGCATGTTCAACTCCTTTTGGTCGAGTATGTGCTAGAGACTCTTGTGATCGGTGTATATCGTGCACTTGGTACCGTACAAGTAGTGTCTCCATATCTTGAGTGCAAACACTACAGCTCCCAGCTCTAGGTCGTGGGTAGTGTAGTTCTTTACATGGACCTTGAGTTGTCGGGATGCGTAAGCAATGACTTTCTCGCGTTGCATCAACACGCAACCGAGTCCCTGAATGGATGCGTCGCAGTAGACAACGAAATCATCGGTGCCTTCAGGTAGGGATAGAATAGGTGCACTACAGAGCTTCTCTTTCAAATGCCGAAACGTGGATTCTTAAGCATCACCCCACTTGTAGGTGATACCCTTTTGAGTTAGACTAGTAACAGGTTGTGCAATCTTCGAGAATCCTTCGATGAATCTACGTTAATAACCTGCCAAACCAAGGAATTGGCGGATTTCGGTTGGAGTTTTAGAGGCAGGCCAATTCTTGATAGAGTCAATTTTGGCTGGATCAACGTGAATCCCAGCTTCATTGACCACGTGACCGAGGAAATGGACTTCACGAAGCCAAAATTCGCATTTTGAGAGTTTAGCGTACAGTTGTTCATTGCGTAAGAGTTCCAAAATAAGACGCAGATGTCGCTCGTGTTCCTTTTGGCTCTTAGAGTAGATTAGAATATCGTCAATGAAAACAATGACGAACTTGTCAAGGTAGGGCTTGCACACCCGGTTCATAAGATCCATAAAACCGCGGGTGCATTCGTTAGCCCAAAAGGCATAACGAGGAACTCATAATGGCCATATCGAGTCCTGAATGCTGTTTTGGTGATGTCTTCATCTCGGACTCTCAACTGATGATAGCCCGATCTTAGATCAATTTTGGAGTAAAAGCTTGACCCTTATAATTAGTCGAATAGATCATCAATGCGTGGAAGTGGATAACGGTTTTTGACAGTCACCTTGTTTAGTTCACAGTAGTCTATGCACATGCAAAAAGTACCATCCTTTTTTTGACAAAAAGTACGGGGGCTCCCCATGGTGACGAGCTAGGTAAGATAAAACCTTTATCCAGGAGCTCTTGCAATTGCGTATATAGATCTTCTAGTTCAGTCAGTGCTAATCGATATGGTGCTCGAGCTATAGGTGCCGCTCCAGGAGTTAGCTCGATTTAGAATTCGACTTGGCGGTGAGGTGGAAGACCAGGTAGTTCTTCAGGAAAGACTTCGGGAAAGTCGCGAACAATTGGAATATCTTCAACCTTTTTCTCTTCTGTTTGAACATCAGCGACAAGAGTTAGAACAGCGGTATGACCCTTTCGTAGACACTTTTGCGCTTTCATGAAGGAAATGATGCCTACCACAGCGCCACCCTTCTCTCCTCGAATATCAAGGGTTTCGCCACTAGGAAGGCGGATGCGAACGATCTTTTCATGACAAAGTATCTCCGCGTGATTTAGGGATAGCCAATCCATCCCGACTACAACATCGAAGCTACCAAGAGTGATAGGAATAAGGTCAATGTTGAATTTGCGGCCATCTAACTCCAAACTACAGTCGTGATGAATACGTGTTGCCTCGAGGGATTTACCGTTAGCTAGTTCTATTGTGTGCTTACCTTCAAGAGAAGTTGGGGCAGGCTTAAGTAGTGTACGAAAGTTCGTGGAAACATAACTACGGTCCGCGCCAGAATCCAAAAGTACCAAAACAAAAGAGTTGTTCAGAAGGAACTTACCCATCACAACATTAGGGTCATTCCTTGCTTCGCCTGAACCGATGACGAATGCTCGGCCTCTGCCGCCATTCTCCTTATCACCGTTGTTGTTGTTCAGTTGCAGACACTTCCTTTTAATGTGCCCCTCAGCCCCACACTGATAGCATCCCCTATTGTTACCCTGTTGTTGATGTTGTTGACGTTGAGGTTGTTGGTTCTGCTATTGCTGAGCTTGTCTGACTGGATAAGGACTTCTGCAATCTTTAGCTATATGACCCAGATTCTAGCACCGCTGACAGCGGTTCAGGTCGCATTGCCCATGGTGGTGTCTGTTGCATTTGTCACATTTTGGCTGGTTTCCCTGATAACCACCCCGGGCTTGATGATTCGACGCTTGCTGGTTTGGGGTACGGTTGTTGTCGAATTTTCTTTGCTGCTGAGGGGGTTGAGTAGAACTGGAACCTTAGCTTGACTTCCATCCCATTTACACTTGTTATCAGAAGAGCTTTCAGAAGCTGATGCGTTGCGTTTGGGTAACTTGCCCTGTTCCACTGCCTGATCAGTTAGTCGGTGCGCAAGTCGGATGTTTAGCTGGATAGTTTGAAGATTGGCTGAGGTCACCATGCTTTGAATTTGGGGAACTAACCCCTTAATGTATAGCTCGATTCGCTTGAATGCTGGATCAGACATATTAGGACACAAGGAGGCCAACTCGTTTGATCATTTCGTATACGCCTCGATCTCTGAACCAGACATTTTTAAATTGTAGTACTCGGTTTCCAATTTCTGAATGTCATCCCTGTGACAGTATTCTTCTTTCATCATGTCCTTGATGTGTTCCAAGGAGTGGCATTAGCAACTTCCAAGCCTAGAACTTGTACTTGCGCGTTCCACCAGGAAAGCGCTGCATCTTCGAGAACTCCCGCTGCGAATTTGACCTTATTCTTAGCAGGGCAGTTGCACATGGCGAATGCGGATTCCTCCTTTTCAAACCATTGGAGCAGACCAATATCACCTTCATTGCCAGTGAAGTGACTGGGCTTACAACCCATGAATGATTTGAAGGTGCAAGCTGGTGGTTGAGGTTGGACTTGCGGGCCTGAATAAGGAATTTAGCACGAATAAGAACACAAAGATAAAAGAGAACAACAATTGAAATAGATATTTAGGGCATTCTATATCAATAGATTTACCTCCACTTTGAGCGGCTTGATATGCCACCAACCCTTCAGCGACTCGGTCATTGATAAGTGCCGTCAGTTGGGCTTGGGTCATGTTGATTCCCCCACGTCTGCCGCCGCGGCCATTGCCTCTACCGCTCATGATTTCCTTTAATTAAACAAAAATGAGTATATAAAACACGGTTATACATTCATTATGTAAATTCCAAGAACAAGGTAATCAATAACAACCAGTCCAAGCAATATCTGAAACAACTTAAATAAAAATATCCAATGAAAATAAATTGCAACCATCTTTACAACGTATTTTAATAACTATTCAAATTTAAAAGTAAGCATAGTTTCAGAAACGAACAAATGAGAAAGGTAATTAGCTGGTGGATCAGTCACCGACTTCTCCATCGCCCGTGCCAGCATCGCCGTCGTTGCCATCGTCATCATTGTCATCCTCATCAGCAGCTACCTCGTTAGATTCTTCCTCCTCGGGATCCTCCTCGGGGTTCTTCTTAGGATCCTTCTCGGGTTCCTCCTCAGGGTCCTCCTCAGGTTCTTCTTCCTCCGGTTCGGGTTCTGCCGGTGGTGATGGTGGTGCTGGTGGTACACGTTCATCCAAGAAATGACCCTCCAAGCAGTCTCGTGTAAGTTCACCTCTAGAAGTCCAACCTGGAAGTCTCTCTTTGCGTTAGCTTCCTCCAAATGCTTTATCCTTTCAAGAGCAACTTGCAGATCCGCTTCTAAGCGTTGGATACGTATCTGGTCAGGGGTAGGTAGAGAAGAAGATTCACCGGTTTGGGCGAGACGTGCCCGACGATAGGCACGGGTCTCCATGCGACGCGGAGGGGAATGAACCAAGGGTGCTTTCGCTGATGCATGGGAACGTTCGGAAGAGGAAGATGAGGATGTCGACATACCTGTGATACGTTACACTTACCTATTTTAGTTCGCACAAAAGTTATAATATAGTAAGGATAATGCACATCTAAGTGTCAGGTAATACAAGTACCAAGTATGCATATAAGTATGACGAACCTTGCAATCAGGAGTGCGGTGTCGTGGTGGTTTCCAATAAAGAACGGTTATAGTCTGGTTCTAAAAAAAATTATATTTTTAAACCTGGTTCACTATGACCAATGGCTCTGATACCAATTGTCAGACCCTCAAATTCCACATTCGGGGTTTTACCGCGAGGCTGTGGACCGACCAGGATCTAGCCACTAATCATGTTGAACCAACCATTTAAATAATAACAATATCACTATCAACATGATTAGCGATAAGGTCTAAATTTGTTCCAAAAGGCAGTTTGTGTTGCAGCGGAAAACAAAGTTAAAAACCCAACAAGAAACTAAAAACACAAGTTAAATAGATGTTCAAAACAATAAGTTTAAACGAACCACCCACTCAAGCCGATTGCAATGCCTGTCCACAGCTGTACCTATTTACCTGCAAAGCATGCAACTACGTGTCAACAATAAAGTTGGCAAATTCATAAAATTTGAGTTTCATAAAAGTAAAGTTCACAACGTGTTAATTTAAGTATGAATCGGGTAGCTAACCCTCATCATATGACTAAACTGTGTACCGAATGCTGACGTTTTGTTTGTGCCCTCAATAATGTCTATCAACATTAAAGCAAGAGTGAAGGTTAGAAGTTCACGCCCGACCTCCAGCACGGTGTGAGGTTTTTCAAACCTAATAGCTCTATCAACTAATACCCCGCGTATGCCCACCCGGCAATCTAATCGGTAAACTGTAGGGACTTTCATGATAAAATTTTCGTTTAGTCTAAGTATACTATCCACCTCCAGTGGATAACATGTTTCAGTGGTCCACACAAGGGACACGCGCGTAGCCCAAACTAGGGATACCGTAAAAAGTGTTGTCCCAAACCAGGGACACATGCTTTTAGAAAAGAGTTGTGAACTCACCTTAGTTTGCTCGGTATTCAACTTGAAAGGTAATCAGGAAAGTCAACTTTATCCTGATATGTTTACCGTTTCAATTAGTTCAATTTATGAATTCATATACGTATTGTAACACATAATCACCGAATCACGTTGTCGTACAAATTACACGTTTAAGTAAGTTAGAGTAGATGATCGCCTAATTCCATATAATGCATTCATCGACACCTGTTAATGTTTCTAACAATATACAACACTTTGTTGCAACATATAATCATATTTAACACGTTCACAAATACTTTTAGCTTAATGTAGTTTAATGTCGGTTTTAAGGCAGTTTTTCAGAATTTATTTAAAATACTAAACGAACTCAAAAAATTATGATATTTTAACACAACGTGCCTTCTAGTTTCTGAATACTTGTATATTTTTTTATAACCTGAATCTTTACACAAAAATCAGTAAAAATCATTCTCTACACCTAGGTCTGATTTTTACTGATAACAGTTTACGCTAAAAATTATTTAAAATCCTCGTTTATTCTTTTTACGAAATTCTAGTTGGAGATTTTCATAACCTTCTGGAACTTGCTACATCAAAAATTTGAGATCATAACTCAATTCCTACATTGAGTTATGACACTCGTAATGGGCTACAAATTCTGGTGAAAAACGTAGCCTGGACCTTTGACACAAAAAAATTCATAAAACATTCATCTTTCGTCGAAAAAATGCAATTCTAGTGGGGTTTGAAAGCTATTTCATGGAAGTTCATCTTAGACTCAAGAAACATCAATTTTTGACAAATTGTGACCCGGTTACAGCCGCTTAAAGTCGGCAGTAACGTTCTAGACTTAAGCTGTTTGTTACCCGAACCCCACAAACGATCAATTTAAGAACCCAATAACCCATATACCTTATTCACAACAGGTTTGTATCACAAAATAGATCATATAACAACTAATTTATTACAACCCACTAAATTTATCCCATCAACAACACTCGAGATACATACCCGAACCCATGATCAATTTAATTATCTTGCAAATATGTTTTTCTTGGCCACATAGATTATATGTATCATTATAACATCAAGCTCCTTAATAGTTACTCAATTTTTCTCTTTGAGAATAGCCTATTTTATAATGTGCAACCTTTAGTTATCTAAAAAAAATTAAATAAAAGATAACAACAAGTTTTGGATAGGCAACCTCTTTTAAAGAAGTTAACCAGAAAGAATTCCGCATATCATGTTCATATCTCAATTTTTATTGTTATTCTTTTTCTGTAGTTATGATGTACATGCCAAAGAATCCAAAAATAATAATAATCACACAGCCGAGAAAAAAATAACTAAATAAATCAACAATCACAAGCCTAATATTTTAAACCACGTCATTGAGATCCCATAACCCACCACGTATGATTTCTAACAATTTAATCAACAAATAAAACACCACATACAATGCAAATTTATCCAACACAAGACGAACACAACCGTGATAACATGATTTGGCAACGAACATGCAAGAACTCTTATAGTAATCAATAAAATTACAAGATATGATACCTAGTGGTGGATGGGTAAGTGTGATCCTAGAACCCGAACACTTGAAGCTCTAAACCCTATTTCTTGATCAACAGAGAGAAAAGAGGGAGAGAGAGAGCAACAATAGGCTTTTTAATTGAAAGTATTTGGATGAGTTATAATACTACATGTCCACCTAAAACATAACCATATAAAGAAGTTAGATGCTGGGCTATTTGGGATGAACATGGGTAAACACAATTAAAAGGGGAATCTTGAATGAATGGGCTACACCAACGTGAAGGAATGGAGGAGGGTGGCAGCTATTTGTTGACTAAATTGATATTACATTGCTTATTCTTTTTTTACCCAACAATAACTAATATAAAAGTACACAATTTATGTTACGGTTCGGACCTCATAAGTTTCGAGTTACCCGGGTGGGTTGGATCGACAAGCGAGACACGTGCTTTGGTTCAACGGTTCGCGTCGGTTTAATACGTATGAAATTGGTTTCGACTACACGTTTGCACACTATAAAGTTAATAAATATAAATTTAATTCGTCGAATAAGATTAATATATAATTAATTTGTCGAAGTGAAACGAACGGTTTATACCTCGAAGTTACCGGTTGTCACATGATTAGTTTTCTAAGGCTTATTTCAAATCCTCTTTTAATCTCCTTATATTGTTTCTCAACAATATGATCAACAAACCCCACAAGTTTAACTAGCGTGCTGCGATGACTTGGAAAGTGACTTTTTAGTAATACATGCATTCTCTTAATTATGTTGGTTGTAGTTTGGTGAAAGGTAAGTGTTTTGTAAGTCCAGGCAGCTACAAACTTTTTATGGTACAGATCCAACAAGGATTTCTTCATATACTCAAAAACCTCTAAAAATATAACCATAACTTGTCAGGTATGTATGTATGTAAAAAAGTATTTAAATAATTATATAAGAAATATTCACATCCACGACCAACTTCTTTCAGCTGTGCTTCAATGTTTTCCAAATTATACTTGTATATTTCCTTTGTCGAAGACTCACACAATGTCGAAAACGAACAAAGAAATTCTTTCCACTCATTCTCAGTAAATTTCTCCTTGCTGTTCTTTTTAATATTTGATGAACATGGAATCGACAAAGATACTTGTAAGCTTTTGGAAAAACTTGTTCACACGCATTCATTAGCGCCAAGTCCCTGTCTGTTAAAATGACACGCAGCTCCATACAGTCCACCAACATAGACTTGATCCTCTCCAACACCCATATGTAGTTTTCTACCTTCTCTGTAGAAATTGGCGCATGAGCAACCGGAAATGACTGGTTTGTCGACGTCATACCTATGACATGCACAAACGGAAGATTGTACAAGTTTATTTTGTAGGTAGCGTCAATCATTAGCACATGTGGGAAATGCACGCCACATAGTAAATGAAAGTTTGTGCACAAAAAGATATCTTCAACTGCGTTCGTGGTCTCATTTTCGTGTATGTAATAAGTTAAATCTTTTTCGACAAGAAGGTTTTCGAGTTGTTGCATTGGAGATTCGTCGACCCTCTTTCCGGAATTGATCTTCTGAACAACATTGTGTATATCTTTCGGAATAATCTTTTTATCCGAGTTCTTTTTCGTCAACGTTCCCCAGTTGCTACGGTTCAGAATATATTGCTTTGCCAGCTGCTCAATCATTCTTTTATCCTCCAAAGAAAGCTTTCTCGCATACGCGTGACCCTCTAAGTTTTCAATATGAGTGTGGTTGTGCCTCGGGTTCGTCACCTCTATCCTCCAAATAATTCCCGTTTATTCCGTAAACCCTATCAACTCAAACGAGCAACCTATTTTCTTGCTACATGTTTTACTCACTATAGCTACACTCTTATACTCCCCACCAAGAGTGCATTGAAACCAAACCTTGAAATTACTTCCTCTTTATTCTATCTTTTAATCACAATGACGTAACCATTGTCCTTTCCCGTCTTATGTACCCAATCCATCAACTCATCACGTGATGCGCGTTCGGTTTGTATCAAACGAAAATATAATTGGGTAAGAGCCTTCCTCATCGACTAACAGATCCTCCTGCTCACCATCGTCTCCCTGGACCGGATAGTCTTGCTGTACAAAGTTTTGTTCACCACCATTTCCTTGGTCCGGATAGTCTTGCTTGACAAAGCTCTACTCACCACCGTAACCATAGTCGGGATAGTTTGGCTGACCATGTGGATATTCGGCCTAAGGATACGGTTCACCTCCGTATCCGTAATTCGAATAGTCGTGTTGTGCGTATGAGTCTTCCACAAGGATATTCAAGTTCAGCTGCACCGTATTGTCACGATAACAAATGCCAGAGATACCCTCCTCCTCCCTCGTGTTGGACGGGACAGGTTCTCGTACGAGTTAGAAATAGCGGTCCCCTCGTAAGAATCTGGAACAACGGACTCATTAAAGTATTCACTGAAAAGGTAGTTGCTACACCACAACATTGTATTTTGAAGAAACGCCACTAAAGCAACAAAACACGCGTTTGTTTAAAAAACACTTTAAGGCCTTTGGAATTTGAAAAAAATGTGGAATGCATCGTTTGCCTTCTTAAAGCACCAGAATTTAGGGTTGAAGCGCCGCGCTTTGGCCAAAATGCCGCGCTTAGGGTTCCTCGTGACCTGACAGACAACATCGTACCGAACAAAATGTATCAAAGTCAAATCAGCTCACATCATCTTTTGTCTGGAAAAGAACTCAAAACATCACGCTTTGATCAAAGCTCGACGGTTTAGAAGATATGGAAATAAAGATGGGTGTCTAAATATCATATCCATAAACAAAGATATAAATACAAGATTTTATCTAAACTAAAAAGATAAAATTTAAGTGAGAGAGAGAGACATGGTGTGGAGAGTAGCAAGGACAAATACACGATTGAATGTATCAATCAAGAGTGTAAAATGAAGTTTGACCTCCCATAAAGACCGGAACATTTTATTTCAAACAGTATACAACTATATGATTGGGAAGTTAATGTGTTGTGAAGGAGACAGATTGAGAGGGAAAATTAGTAATTTCGTAAACAGGAGTGCTTGTGTTGCATTGATGGCCTGACCGACAGGTGTGACTCATGACTCCACTTTCTTGATTCGTAGTTTGGACCCTTCTGTAATGGGACTAAAAAACAACCCAAATTATTCATTATTCATTCATTTCTCCAAAATAAAAATTGAATTAAATTAAATTAACCCCCCCCCTCTCTCTCTCTCTCCTCTTTTCACAGGTTTCATCGTCAGCAGCAGCAGCATGTTATGAACTAGAGTGCTTCAACCTTCTCCTTCTTTGCTGCTACCATCAAAGCAATCAACTTATGGCCAAGATTCTTCTGTATATAGATTTTTTATTTCCTATATCTTTTTTATTTTCTACAAGAGTATTCATAGATTTGATTGCCTGCATCTTGGTTTCTACAGATTATGTAAGATCTGTCTTAATGGGTTAAAATTTTTTTTCTCAACTGTTGTTTGCAATTTCATAATCAAAATCTTACCTTTTTGCTAGTTATGTTATCAAATTGTTACATTGGTCAATTTCTTGATTTTTTTATGTATATCCTTATGATTTTCTTGATTAATTGTTTTAAGATCTGCACTTGGATCAAATAGTTACTTATTTTGAATAGGATATGTTGATAAATTCTGATCTTTAATCTTGTTGATGACATTGTGTTGACAGATGTGAGAATTTGGGGTTTTTGACAGAAATTAGCATAAAAAGGTGTTTACTTGAATGAGTTTCTTGATAAGTTGATCCTATCTGTTACATAGGATCTATCTTTCAATGGCCTTGAAAGCCTGTGCTGCGGGTATACCACCTGCTATGGACCCAATTGTTACAAAACGTGTTGTTGCAGAGGATTTGGAAGCGAAATTTGCTTCAAAACTATTGATTGAAACGTGTAAGGTTGATGGGTTAGTGAGTGATGGAAGCAGCAGCCTTGGGAAGACGAGTGGGAGTGCGCGTTTCGATTTTGTGGATAGTTGGGAAGAGTAGTATGTATAGAGGAAGCACAAGCAGCAATGTGAGTGATGAAAGCAGTTGTAGTAGTTTCAGTAGCAGTATTAATAAGCCACATAAGTCAAATGATACACGATGGGAAGCTATTCAAGTGGTTAGAGCGCGAGATGGGGCTTTGGGTTTGGCTCATTTCAGGTTGTTGAAACGGTTAGGGTGTGGGTGATATTGGGAGTGTTTACTTGGCGGAGTTGACGGGTACTAAAGCTTACTTTGCTATGAAAGTCATGGATAAAGCGTTGATAGCTAGCCGTAAGAAGCTTCTTAGAGCTCAAACCGAGAGGGAGATTCTGCAATCTTTGGATCATCCGTTTCTTCCGACGTTATACACGCATTTTGAGACTGATAAGTTCTTGTGTTTGGTTATGGAGTTTTGTCCTGGAGGAGACTTGCACATGCTTAGGCAAAGACAGCCCGGGAAGCACTTCACGGAGCAGGCTGCCAAGTAAGCATCCTGCACTGCAGTGATGCTTGGTTTTTTTTATATCATTTATCTTGTTATATTATGAATTAGGCGTACTGAATACATAGAAATCTGATTTCACATGCTGCATTATTATCTTTCCGGTCCAAGATTGTCAGTTTTTATTTCCTTGATTGTTATACTTTTATATATGCCGGATTTTATTTTGCTTTTGAGGGAATACTTTTCACCTGTATTATTTAATATCTGAACTTTATATAAGGTAAAAGTCAATTGAGCATGCAAGCTGCAACTCATTTCAAATGAATTGTATTGGATTTATGTATCTGGGGAATGAACTCATCCATATATCATTAACCTCAAAACTGTCTCGGGTTTTGTATGTTTTTGTCCTATTTTGTAGCATCGTGTACGTCAATGATGCTATGTTTGGTTTTAAAAAAAACGCGCAGAAAACTCCTCAGAGTTTGGAGGTGACACTACATGCACACGTGGGTCAAAATTAGGGTCTAGAGGAAGCTGTTATGCTAGTAAAACATATGAGATAGATGCAACTTTTGGTTGTAGACATAGTTACACCTCGCGTCCGTGAAGCTCTTGCCTTGCACTTTGGCTTTTGCGGTCTAAACCCTTCGGAGCGCCTCACGCTTTTTAATTCAAGTTCAAGCTGCTATGGTTTGTTTATTTTGCATGTAAAATTATTAAGCTCGCGTAGATGTTAGATATGATTTTGCATGTTAAAGATTAAGCTCGAATAGATGTAAAACTAATTCAAGCTGCTACGGTTTCGAGTTTTATCATTAGATATGAGTTTGACTAAATTTTTGAATCATGGATTATTAATAGGAAAGTATTTTGATGTTGTATTGCAGATTTTATGTGGCAGAGGTGCTGTTAGCCATGGAATATCTCCACATGCTTGGGATTGTTTATCGTGACCTTAAGCCAGAAAACGTTCTCATGAGGGAAGATGGGCATATAATGCTCTCGGATTTCGATCTTTCTCTTCGCTGTAGTGTTAGCCCGACTTTAGTAAAATCTTCATCTATGGACTCTGAGCCTCTTCGTAAGAGCACCGCGTATTGCACCCAACCCACGTGTATTGAGCCTTCATGCATTCAACCTTCATGTGTGGTCCCTACATCATGTTTCTCCCCTCGATTCTTTTCAAGCACATCCAAAAAGGAAAGAAAAACCAAAATCACAAAAGACATAGTAAACCAAGTTAGCCCGTTGCCCGAGCTCATGGCTGAACCAACGAATGCGCGATCTATGTCGTTTGTGGGGACTCACGAGTACTTAGCACCTGAAATCATCAAAGGTGAAGGTCACGGAAGTGCTGTCGATTGGTGGACCTTCGGAATATTCCTGTACGAGTTATTATTTGGTAGAACTCCATTCAAAGGGTCGGGTAACCGAGCCACTTTGTTTAACGTTGTGGGTCAGCCTCTTGGGTTTCCTGAATCACCAGCAGTCAGCTTTTCGGCTCGCGATCTAATCAGGGGGTTGCTTGTGAAAGAACCTCAGCACAGGCTGGCTTATAAACGAGGAGCCACTGAGATTAAGCAACACCCGTTCTTTGAAGGTGTTAATTGGGCATTGATCCGCTGTGCTACACCACCAGATATCCCTAAGCCCGTTGAGTTTGAACGATTCTCTCCTGCTCCCGTTGCATCGACAAGTGAAAAGACTATTAATGTACCCCCTGTAGCTGCTCCGGCTCACAAAGGTTCAGACAATTACTTGGAGTTTGATTTCTTTTAAATTCATTTGTGAAACTTATAATGATGATGATGTTGATCTAGTTATGAACATATAACGTCAACTACAACATTGTTTATTGTGTTTTTTGGTAAACATGTTTCCTGACAACAATAAGGTTGTGCTATTGAGTTTTATTAATATATGTATACAAAAGATTTTCAAATCTTGAAGCAGCTGCAACTGACAAAGCCGTTGGTATGGTCCTGCATAGGTCCCAACGCGGTGTTGCCTGGAGGAGCGGTTGAGGCTGGTGAAAATGTTGGCTCGTCGGTCAACTGGTCTTGCAAGGACACTTCCTTTCCTTCACATATGACCTTGACTTCACAAAAACCGGGGGCGTTATGTAGTATTTGATCACGAGTCCCTCCACCGCCACCTTTCTTGCTGCTACTCTAAAGTTTCCTGCAATCAAGTGCATGATTAAACAGAGGAGAATGAGTAGGCGGGTTATCAAAACGCGATTGAGATGAGTGGAGGTTTCACGTGTACCTTAAGTTGGATTTGGTAGCACCCATTACCAGCTTTCTTATGTTTAGAATTGAAATGAGGTCCAGAATGGCTTTTGCCTCCATGTCACTCTCTATAAGCACAGTTTCAACTTGAACCTGTAACACTAGAAGTTTCAGAAACATATATGAATTTAGGGTGGTAATTGTTTTAGGTTGGCGTGTTTCAGGTTGGCCGATTGAGTTGATGAACCTTGGGCATGATATTAACCTATTTTCTAGACGAGTTAAATGGGTTTATGGGTTATAAACATGATGGTGCATTATAAACAAGTGGTAAATGAGTCGTAAACAGGTTGGCTAGTGAACCTTATTAAATTTCTACTTTTTAAAATCTTTTTATACTAATTTTAACGGATTTGATTAAATACATGTCAAACGATACACGTCATGTAAACAATTGGGGGGGGGGGGGGGGGCACTAAGACCAAGCACAATAGGTACCGCATACCTGCGTGGGTCACACCGCTGCCAGTACAATGAGTTGTGCTTCAGCGGGTAGGGGTTGGGTTGGGTGGTTGCTAATGCGAGTGGGGAATTAGGAGGAAAATTGTGTTTTTTTTGGGATAAAATATTTGTAGGTGATGGGATAAACAACACAAATCTTTTATATATTTGTTTTTGTTTTTTTTATTTAGAGTTTTTTTTTTTAAAAGGTCAACAAATATATTATTTCATCTGGAACCAACCAGCTGGTTGGCTCATCACCACAACTGATACAGCAACAAGCAAAACAGAAGACTACAAGTTCAGACCACACATTTCAAAATTAGACCATTGTGCTCACTCCAAATTTTGGCTTTTTGCTCGATGTTTAATCCAGAGGTATCCCAGATGTTTTATCTCAGCGTTAATGTCTTCTACGTCTCTCACCTTTTGGTTAGTCGTTTCGCCATTTCCATATACACCATACACCAATTCGAACAATGACATTAACCAGTTTTTTCCATTTGTAGAGCCTCTCATGTGCACCCCAATGTCCAGGACATCCTTTACCCCAAACAGAAAAGGATTAGGGATCCTGCACCATGCTGCGACATGCTCCCAAACCCCTTGAGCCACTCTACAAGCCGCAAAAAGATGGTCTAACGACTCGTCTGCCTCCCCGCAAAACCTGCACTCAAGAGACCCGACCTGTACGTTTCTTTTAGCGAGTTCCTCCAAGATCGGGACCGGCCCCAAAGATACTCTCCACAGCAAAAAAATAACTTTGGACGGGACCCAATTGTTCCAGCGAAAAACCTCCCCGGCATGCAATTGGTGGCTGTCTTCCAGCAACATTTTCAAAATGGTAACTGTGAACCTGCCATCCGACTCCACACTCCACTCCCACTTGTCCTCCCCTTTGTCTCTAACCACCAACATTAGCTCCCCTGTTGACTCCTCAAGCTGATCCAGGTCTTCCATGGAAGGTGGCGACACTTGACCCGTTCCAACTCAAAGAGACGCGGGAACCTGCGACACAAGGGAGTATTCCCCCAGCCATCTGTCTCTCCAGAAGGAAACCTGTTTCCCACTCCCTGGTTAGCATCTGAACTGGGCTTCAAGAGCAACCCCACATCTTTCTATATCTTCAGCCACCTTAACAATTTGTCTCCATGCCCCCGCCACTGACAGCTTCCTAGGAATGAAGTTCCACACCCTAGAATTATGATGTATGCTCCAAATTACTTTCCTCCACAGGCATTCGCTATCCATTTTGAATCTCCATCACCACTTAGCCAACATAGCTAAGCTTGTATCCTGGAGCGAACCGATACCCAATCCGCCTCTCACTTTTGGAGCCATCACTTTCTGCCATGCGACCCAATTAATTTTTGATTGATCTGCCTCGATACCCCATAAAAACTCTCTCCACCATCACTTAGCCAACATAGCTAAGTTTGTATCCCGGAGCGAACCGATACCCAATCCGCCTCTTTCTTTTGGAGCCATCACTTTCTGCCATGCGACCCAATTAATTTTTGATTGATCTGCCTCGATACCCCATAAAAACTCTCTCCTTATCCTCTCCAATTGATCAATAACCGACGACGACGCCCGATAAATTCAAAAGTAGTAAGTCGGTAAGGAGTTGATCACAGCCTTGATCAACGTTATTTTCCCGCCAGATGATACCGTGTTAGCTTTCCAGCTTGACAACCTCTTCCTAAAGACCTCCACAACCGGAGTCCAATGTTTTTTCAAGTTCATGTTCGCCCCGACCTGTAAGCCCAAATGTATAAAAGGAAAACTACCAACCTTGCATCTCAAAACCTCAGCCATGCTTTGCACCTGAACATTCCAACACCTATCCCATATACGCTACTCTTGGTTAGGTTGACCTGCAGACCCGATGTTAAGAAGAAACAACGAAGAATCCTATTAAGATTTCTCGCATTCATTAATGACCACTCCCCCAAAAATACCACATCATCCGCGCATAAAAAGTGTGACACCCGAGGCCCGTCATCCGCACACCAGATCCCGTTGAACAACCCGATTCCACATGCCTTCTTAATGACCCCGGATAACGCCTCCATAGCGATAATGAATAAAAACGGAGACAAGGGGCCTTGTCTTAATCCCCGACAAAACTTGAATTCTTGTGTAGGAGCCCCATTAACTAAAACCGAAGCCCTAGTACCCGTCACAATAGCCATAACCCATCTCCTCCATAAGCTAGGGAACCCCATTTGATCAAGCACCGAGTTAAGAAAATCCCAGCTTAATGTGTCGTAAGCTCTGAAGCACAGAAACGTCCTGGAGCAGCCGTCTCCCGTCCCGGGGACTGCAAGGGGACGGAAACGCGACGGGTACGGCCGGGAAACGTCCCCGGCGGTTAGGAAACGTGGAGGAAACGGGCAGGCGAAGGGGACGGCGAAGAAACGTCCAACCGAAACGTTTCCTGCGTGTTTGTGGTGAATAGCTATGCGTACGATGACGGAACGAGCACTTTTACGTGCAATTCCGGCAACTATGTCATCGCTTTCTGCCCTACTCCGGCGAACAGGTATATTTACTAATATATCCATTTCTTAATTGAGAAGAGCTAGGTATTTCTTTTGTCGTTTTGTACTAATTTGTTATTTGTTGGTTTTTAGTCATTTTCTGTCATACAACTTACCGATGGGGTCTAGATAGTTGTAATGTCATTTTCTGTCATACAACAATGTGAGTCGTGCGAAGGTCTCGGTCATCAGGAGTCCAGCCTCCGTTGTGCTCTTGAAGAAGCAATTGTGTTAAAAAGGTTTGATTTTTAAGTTAATTTTTTGAGTTTAAGTGCACATTGTTGGAATATTTCACTTGATTTTGTGAAAATTGATTTGGGTTGTTGAGATTAGGATTGGTAGAACAAGATCCAGATTTTTTTTTATTTTTTTTAATAATTCAAGTGCAAAGTTTGTGGTGAAAATCGACAAGGATCGTATTCAAGAGTTAGAGCACACTTGCTCGGTATAAAAGGTACGAAAATATGAAACCGTAGGACACTGACAGGTTTATCAGGTTTGGGTCGGGTTGCTGATCAAAGTTTATAATACCCCTGCTCTTTCAAATTTATAATTTTTCTGTGTGTTGGGCATTTCAAGTTTATCATTTATTCAATAAAATGATAAATAACTAATTTAAGTTTTTGTGTTACATTCTCTTTGATATATATTTATTTTTTTATATGTTTTTATTCCCGTACCCGTCCCGTCCCCGCTTCTTAAATTTTTTAGTTTTGTCGTTTCCCGTGCCCGTCCCCGTACCCCGTTCCCGTACCCGTACCCGTCCCAGTGCAACATAGGTCGTAAACCTTTTCAATATCTACCTTGAAAATCATACCTCCCTTTTTGCATTTCTCCATCCAAGCAATGATCTCATTGAGAACGAGTGGCCCATCAAGAATGCTTCTATTCGCCAAGAAAGCCGTTTGCTCCTCCGAGAAAATATTGTGCATGACCTTTTTTAGTCTATTAACCAACACCTTGGAGATCACCTTATTCACACACCCAATAAGGCTAATTGGCCTATAATCCCCAAGCCCTCCTGGATCACTACATTTAGGAATCAAGGCCAAAAAGGAAGACGCGCAACTTGGATTTATTGAAGCAGATTGAAAAAACTCCTCCAACACTTTAACAAAGTCATCCTCTAAAAGACCCCAACATCTCTTAATAAACTTAAAGTTTATACCATCCGGACCTGGCGCCTTATCGCCACCACAATCCCACACCGCCTCCTTGATTTCACTCCTAGAGAACGGCTTAACAAGTAATTCTGCTTCCGCAACCGACACCTTAACCAAATTTGGGCAAGCCAACCTCGGTCTTGACACCATTGGTTCAATAAATTTGTTTGAGAAGAACGTGCAAACCGTATCCTTTATGAGTTGGGGAGAAGTTATCCATTCGCCCTTTATCATCAAACCGTTTATCCGATTATTGGCCGTATTGGAATTTATCACCTGATGAAAATAAGTCGTATTTTCATCGCCTTCGGTCGCCCATTTCACCCTCATCTTTTGTTTTAAGTCAATCAATTTCTGACGATTAACTTCCAAAACAAAGGCCCTATATTCAGATCTCATTTCAATTCTCTCGATGTCAACCCCCTAAACTCCGCTGCCATCTCCAAGGCCTCTAGTTGGGACATTTTTTCATTGTTCCTTATATTGCTCCGACCCACCTCTTTATTTTAAACTTAACCCACTTAAGTTTCATCGCGAGCCCCAAATCAGCAGGCCCATCAAATCGAAACTCTGTGCAAAGATGTTCCACCAAATCCATGACCCTGGGCACCTCTAACCATGAGTTAAAAAGTCGACATGGAACTGGTCCAAAGTCGGTCAATACCACTGACAAAAGAATCGGACAATGGTCTGACACGACATTAGATAAGGCCACCACAGATGCTTCCGGCCACTCATTCATAAAATGATGGCATACCAAGTATCTTTCCAGTTTACTCTTGTGCAAGTGTAACACTCTGAGTTAGGTAATCAAACCATGTTAATATTAAAAAGCGGGTAAAAGACCGTTAGTGGTCAAAGTGAACCCGTAAACGAAATAACTAAGAACAAATTAACCTAGTTAATAACATGCATATAAGTAACAAGACAATGAGTTGTAATCTCGTTTATAATCAAATCTCAACTATGAGGGACCAAAAGGGAAAAAGGATGAAACTTGGATATATAAATAAAAAATAAAACACAACACACTGTAATAGCCAGGAGAAGAACAAAGGGAGCCAAACCCTTGTTCATCAAAGAATCGCCAAATTGAAGAAGAATTCGAATCTCAAACTCATGCATGAACAAATGTATCACTTAAACTAGGGGATCATAAGATATGTCAAAAATCATGATTTGGTGATATTGTGAATGTAGGTAGATTTCATGGATTCCATTATGAAGAAACACCGGTTGAACCTAGGGATATCCGGGGATATATAAGTTACAACCTAGGAGGTTCCGCATGAAAGGGTTTTCTCTTCGCTCGCTCTTTGGGGTGATCTCACTCAGAGTGATCTGCAAAACTAGCAGTGTCGTTAGCCTCGTCACGGGGAATAGGGTGGTTTCTCCGTGACCACACTCCGGCGTGAGAATAAGTATTTTGTGATTGCAAGTAATAAGTTCAAGTACGTGTGAATGTGATTGTATGTGATCGTAGATGATTTACCTTGTGGTCCGATACTTATTTTATAGCCGAAAGTAAGTGGGCTTGGGAGATGGGCTGATGGGCCTTAGGCCCGGTCCGTACGTTCAGAGACATCCAGTTTGTCCCTCTGCGTCAGACATTAAATGTTCCCTACATGAGACTTAATGTCTTCTGTCAGGAGGTGTGCCTTGTCGGATGCTGAATGGTGCCACGTGTAAAGACAGTAAGGGCAGATGTCTCTGGCGTCAGACCTACTACCAGCCGAAAGTGGAGAAGGTGGAACAATCACTAGTGTAGGTATGGTTGGTGTATAGTCTGGTGTCTGCCATACCGTTCATTTGACGCTGTCAGACGCAACCTGCGAGCAACCATTCATCACAATTCTGCCACTCTGTAACCTTAAGTATGGTCAACACCTTTTAGTGCTTACCCATTCTGCGAGGCTGTCAGTATTATCCCGCCAGCACAGAGTAGCAGGGATAAATCCTTTTATCCGCAAGACTATGAGGTGCTCTCATATTCGTCTTGTCCTTGTAAGGTTTTAGGATTCTTGACTAGATGGCTGTTAGTTCCGCGCAGGGTCAAGTAGCCTACGCGTGTAAGTCTAACTTGTCGTTGCGCCAAGTACATAAGGCTCGTTGTGTGACTTATTGATATTGGTCTAATTTACTGTTGCGCTGAGTGCGCAAGGTTCATTGTACGACCTGTTGGTGTTGGTCTAATTTACCGTTGCGCTGAGTGTGCAACGCTCATTGCATGACCTGTTGTACTAAGGAAAGCGCACCATTGCACATTGCGCGCAAGGTTATCCTTGAAGTTATGACTGTTGAGGGTATGGTTCCTTGCGCAGGCGTGAGGTTTTTGGGACCATACCCCTCCAAGTCCCCCCAGTCCAGTGTTGCTCCTATGTGTATGCTGGTAAGTAGGAGGAGTGCTGGACTAAAAGAATTATTTTATGCGCTTTTATTGTAGTGAAAATTCAAGAAGGGTTGGAGAAAACGTTTGTGAGAGGGAAACGTTTTGTAATCATGATTTTGAAATTTGAAAAATGCCAATCTGATGTTGTAGGGGTTGGTGAGAAAAAAAGTGGAGTTTGAAAGGACATCTGACAGCTGTTGCGTGTTGTCAGCCGTACCGCCTCACATTCATTAATGCATTGGTAGAGAGAGTGGCGGCCACGCGCGCATATTAATCGTCATTGGCAACTTGCCTGCCACGCGTCCTTCGCTAGATTTGTTGTTATTGTCTCGCGTGCGTCACGTTTCCCAAACGCATTAAATGCGAGCAGTATAAATAGAAGTAACCGCCTAGGGTTTCCTTATCCATTCACACTCTCTTCAATTTCTTTCTGAATTTCTTGTGTTCTTGAGTTCTTCTTGTCTTCAAAATTTTTTCAAATCTTCTTTTTTTTTTATTCTGATGGCGTCTAGGGGCCGGAGACTGCCTCTGCCGTTGAGGCTTCGACCTCTTTGCCGGTATGCAAAATGAGTCGGCCAACTTTTGACCACGTAGTCACCGACTACCGGTTCGCCTAGAGCTGGGACGCCCGGTTCCCGGCGGAAGGTGATATACCAGCCGATGCTCTGGCCGGCTACATCACAGGTGTTTAAGATTTTTTCTTTGAGGGCAATTTTTGGTTACCTGTTACAAAATTTTTCCTTGAAATTTTGCAGTTTTACGGCTTCCACCTCTCCCAGATGAATCCGCTGGGGATGGTAAGGGTGAAACTTTGAGTTATTGTGCCGGTCGACGGGGTCTGTTCCAACCGTCGACCGTTTTTGTATTTTTTACCAACTCCATTGTTCAATGGGGTTTTATTTTTTTCAGCATCGTGTGCAAGCACGGAAAATTTTGCTCTCCCCCAAAGTCCTTCCATGACTGGAAGGCAAAATTCTTTATGTGAAGTCTGGCGTCGTTCCCTTCCCGATGCAGTTCCGGGGCCGGAGGAGATTCCGACTGAAACCCTCCCTATACCACTATCGGATCCCTGGTATACGGATTTGAAGGAGATCTCGGCGATTCAGTTGCCGGAAAGAATACTGCTGGCGACCGGGATGAGTTTGGTGAGGAAACCCAACCGCCGGTATAGACCGGTGTACATGGAGGGGGATCGGAGTAAGTGTTCCTACTTCCTTGTTGTGTTTGTTGTTTTTGCCTTGTTTGTAGGCTGCCATGCATTTCTTTTTTGCAGGATCCCCGTTGTTTTTGGCCGCCTTCGAGAGGAAGGAAGGGCGGATTGAGAGACTCGCCCTTGGCCCGGATGAGCCCACCTGGTATGCGCAGGTCCTGGACAATTCTGCACTTCCCAGGAATGCGGATTTGGATGCCCCCGCGCCTCCAACTGGTAAGTTTCTGTTGTTGAATGTTGGTAACTCTTCGGATCACTTATTTGTTGTTGCGCCGTGTTGTAGGCACTTTGAAAAACTTGGGTATTGGCCCAGATCAAAAGAAGAAGCGACACGCGGGGCCGAGCGCAGCGGTTGAGAAGGAGGTGACTCAACCCGGGGCAGGGCCTCCCAAAGGTAAGCGCATTGTGTCTGACCGTTGGAAAGCATATGTGGTAGTATCTGACTAGTGAGAGGGTCTTGATCCTGTAGGTGTGATCCGCGCCGAAGCCGGGGATTATCCCTACCGCCAAACTTGCTAGTTCGGTAGAGGCCGAGTCCATCACGGAGGTGCCTCTTAAGGGAAGAGGCATCCAAAGGAGGACCTCTCCACGCAGCCCCATAAGAAGGTTGCACATAAAGCTATAGGGAAGAGGGGGAGTCTGGGAGCGGTCTAGTTAACTTTATAACTTAGTTTGATTCCTCCATGTTTTTATACAGTGTATAACTGACTTTTTGTTATCGCGTAGTAGGCGATGAGCCGGTTTCTGTGGAATCCAGCACATGCGCCGCGCCCACGAATACTCCAATGCCCCCGTTTGTTAATGAAGGCAAGGAGTCTGCTGCTGGAGCAGCGGAACCTGAAGTGGTGAGGGAAAGGCCTCACATGGTGGTGGAAGGTTCTGGGGTAGGTACTAACACGGGTTCTGTGGTGGTGGAAGAATGCGCGCAGGTGGATGAGAAACCGCACGTGGTGGTGGAAGAACGCGTGCGGGGTGTGGAGGAACCATGGGTGGTGGTGGAATCACCGTGGTGGTTATGGAAGAAGCACGGGTGGTGCTGGAAGAACCCGTGGTGGCGGTGGAAGAACGCACGCCGGCTGGTGGCGCGAGTGTTGTTGAAGGGACGGAGCCGTTGGGGACGGCTTCTGTTGATGGTGCGTAGACTCATGCCGCGCAGGGGGTGCATGTGGAAGAGCCGACACCCAGGGGTGAGGCTAGGGGATCTGGTAGAAACCCTTTTGCCGAAGGATCTCCAATCCGCTCGGATGAGACCCCGGGTGATTATTATTACAGGCCTTACTCTGCGGCTCATGCTGAAGAGATCCACACCCCTGTGTGGAAATTAAAGAAGGGTGATGACTTCTCTCACTGGCTGGAGTGCCGTTAGTGGTTTAAGGGGGCCTTCCCTCTAGCGGAGGTGGGGAAACTTGCTAAACATGAACAAGAAACCACATACCGCACATACCTCCAGGCAGCTGCAAGCTCCGTCTCGGTTACCCACAAGATTGTTCGTGAGTGGCGGGGTTTGCTTAAGGAAAAGAAAAAATGTTGAGGCTGCCCAAGCGGACCTGATCAAGGAGCGAGCCCAAGTGGCTGCGCGTGAAGCTGAGGTGGCGACTAGGAAACAGCCTATGCCAACCACCAGCGGGTTGAAGAATGGGCCGCGCTGGGGTGGAAGAGAAGGGCCGAAGCCTCTGATGCCAAACTTGCAGAGGAGCGTAGGTTGTGGAAAGACGCTTGTGAAAGAGACAACAATGAGAAAAAATCCTTAAGGGATGAATTGGCCGGTTGCGCGCTGATGTTGCGCGCGAGAAGAGAGAGAAGGAGGTAGCAGCTGCTACGGCTGCGGAGTCCAGGGCGGACCTTGAACACAGTGAGCATAGAGAGGTAAAAAACTTGCCTCATTTCTTCCCCCGTTTTTTGTATGAGCTGCAAGATTGTTGTGTTAACCTTCATGTATGATCAGGTTGCTGCTCACTCCGCTCTGGAGAATGTGAAGAAAGATCTTCAGGTGGCCTTGGTGGTAAAGTGTGAAATCCAGCGTAGGCACCTAGCTGATAAGGAGCGGTTGCAATTGGCGGAAGCCAAGGTGGAGGTGGGCGAGAAGAAATTTGAGAATTCTGAGGACGCCCGCGCCATCGCGGAGTCGTTGGTGGAGTCACTGATCAACAACATGATGTGGATGCAACAGCATGGAGTTACCAGTGTAAGTAGTCCATTTAACTTTTGGTTACTCCATGTTGATTCTAACCCTATTATTGTATTGCAGGTTGCAAACTCCATTCTAAATTTTGTGGAGTTGGATCGCTCAGTGGCCAAGTTGGTGTTCACTACGCACCGAGATGGGTATGCGCAGGGCTATGCTGAGTGTGAACAATATGTCACTCATGCAATGGATGTTCCACGGGATTCCAGCTGCGGTGCCACCTATGGGGTTGATACCGGAGCTGCTTTCACTCGGGCTCAGGAAGGGTACGACCGTCTTGACATCCCAGCTTTGGAATTGGTGAGCGAGGCGCTCACTCACGACGACTCCGTTGATCGCCTAAGAGACATATTTCTGGAAGAAGCCGAGACCGCTGCGGATGAAGAATAGTGTAGGATCCTTAATGTAATATCTTTGTAGGATCTTTGAATGTATTGCGTGCTGCGCCAGTTTGTAAATAATTTTATCTCAAATGAAATGTTTCTTCCCTGTTACAATATTTGCGTAAACAGAGAGGCCAACTTTGTGTAGGTATAGCGAATAAACTGGTAACGGACTCGTATATGAACATTCACTCCCATGCACAGGCAATAGGTAATGAATTTTGATTCAAGAGTCTTTGTGTACTGAGGTGTTTTTGCGTAGACCCAAAGTGGCTTCGCGCACTTGTAACGAAACATGAAGATAAATAAATCATACAACTCTTGTCTTTATTAATGAATAAGGTGTAAGAGCCATGTACAAGGTAGACAATAGGATAATGAACTTGCTAGTTTACATGTAGCACCTTCTTAGCTGATGCGCATTCCATGTCCTAAGTATGTTTGTACCGTTTAAGCATTTAAGGGTGTAAGCGCCCTTCCCTAGGACTTCATAGATAATGTAAGGACCTTCCCATTTAGGTGCAAGTTTTCCCGGATGCTCGGCGTTAGATGCTTCATTGTCGCGTAGAACAAAGTCACCAGGTAGGAAGGTGCATATGCGGACTCGCGCGTTGTAGTATTTCTCGAGTTTGGACTTGTATTTTGCTTCATTGATAGCGGCGTTTTCCGCGCCTTTCTTCTAGTAAGTCCAGGTCGAGTCTGCGCTTTGGCTTTGTGCAACCAACGTGCGCGGTGATGGGAGGCCTATCTCTGCAGGAATTACTGCTTCCGTCCCATACACAAGGCTGAAAGGGGTTTCACATGTGCTGGTCTTTGGCATGGTTCGAGGAGCCCAAAGGATGCTTGGCAACTCATCTACCCAGCCTCTTCGCGCCTTACCCAGTCTCGTCTTGATCCCTTCGACGATGCTCTTGTTTATGCTCTCCACTTGGCCATTCCCTTGGGGGTGCGCGACCGAAGTGAAGACGTGTTCGATGTGCATTTCCTTCATCCATTACTGTAATGTTCTTCAGCTGCAAAATTGGGGCCATTGTCACTAACTATGCGCAAGGGTAACCTGAAACGACATACGATGTGCCCCCAGATGAATTTTCGAACTACAATTGCTGTGGTGGATGCAAGGGGTTTGGCTTCGACCCATTTGGTGAAATAATCAACTACCACGATTATGAACTTCACGACGCTTGGGGCATCTGGGAAAGGTCCCACCATATCGATTGCCCATTGCTGGAAAGGCCACGCCATTTTCACAGGGATCAAAGGATTCTTAGGGCGTAATGTCTTCGAAGCATGGCGCTGCATGATGAGCACTTCCGCAGTGTTTCGACCACATCTAGGTGCATGCTAGGCCAATAGTAACCGGCGTTCATGATCTTTGCTACGACCATGCGCGGACCGGCATGAATTCCGCATAACCCTTCATGTATTTCGCGGATCAAGTATTGCGTATCTTGCGGATCAACGCAGCGGAGGAGCGGTCCTAGATATGACTTCCGGTATAGGATACCCATCTGCCATTTCGTAATTGAGTGCCTTGTTCTGGACCTTCCTTGCTTCCGCTTTGTTTTCGGGTAGGATCCCGTGTGCAGAACATTATTATGGGGGACATCCAGGTTGGATTTCCCACTTCAATGATGTTGACTTGGCGCAAAGGAATAAAGGGTTTTTGAGTACCTCAATGCCATTTTCACGTGCGAGGTGCTTGAAGGTTGTAGCGGCTAGTTTGCTTAGCGCGTCAGCGTGTTTATTCTCACTTCGGTTGACATGGGTTATCTTGAAGTGTTGGAATTTGGTTATTAAGGCTTACGCCTGTTCTAGATACAATGCCATTGTCTCGCCCTTTGCGTTGTATAGGCCGTTGACCTGTCCTGCGACTAAAAGGGAGTCGATGTTTGCTTCCAAATTCTGTGCACCCATTTTGATTGCTAACCAAAGACCTGCCAGGAACGCTTCATACTCAGCCTCGTTATTGGTACTTTTGAAATCCAATCTGATGGTGTATGTGAACTCTTGATTATCGGGGCTTATTAAGCTAAGGCCTGCCCCTGCGCCATCGTTGTTGGATGCGCCATCCGTGTGAAGTATCCATGTGCGGTCATCCGAACCAGCGTTGGGTTCTGTACAACTTCACACTCCTGCGCTTTATTATGTGGTACCTCACAATGAAATCGGCTAATATCTGGCCTTTTATTGTTGTGCGTGGTTTATAAACAATGTTGTGTCCACCAAGCTCAATCGACCATTTTCCCAGACGGCCAAAGATGTCCGGAAGTGATAGTTCGAGAGAACTGTTACCACATGGCCAGAAAAATACCGACGCAACAGTCGGGAGGCGTGGACCAAAGCTAGAGCAAGCTTTTCCATCATGGGATATCGTGTCTCTGGGTCAGTGAACATCTTGCTCACATAATAGATTGGAGTTTGAACTCCTGCACGCTCTACTAGCAGGACTGCTCCCAGAGCGATATCCGATGCAGAAAGGTAAAGTATCAGTGGCTCGTTCTTCTTCGGTGCTGTGAGCGTTGGCAGTTGAATTAAGCATTCCTTCATTTGTGTGAAGGCTTTCTCCGATCCAAAGTCCACTGAAACTTGTTTTGCTTCACACAGTTCCTCAAAGTGCTGATGAATGGGAATGACTTCATCGCGTGGTTGGCTAGGAACCTGTTCAGCGCAACCAATCGCCCTGCCAACTATTGCATTTCCTTGATAGTTGAGGGTGATGGCATACGTTGAATTGCTTCCACTTTGTTGGGATTCACTTTGAAGCCATCGCACGTGACGATGAATCCCAAAAATTTGCCTTCTTCCATTCCAAAAGAGCACTTGCTGGGGTTCAGCTTCAGGTTTGCCTTGCGCAAGGATGTAAACGTCTTTTGGACGTTTTCCAACATCTTCTCTTCATCCGAGCTCATGATGACGAGGTCATCGATGTAAACTTCTACGGTTTCGCCAATGTCGTCCCCAAGACATGGTCCATTAAACATTGGTAGGTGGCTCTAGTGTTGCGCAGTCCGAAAGCATTTTTGTGTAACAAAAAATCCCTTTGTTGGTTCGGAAATCAGTCTTGTCTCCATCCTCTTTCTTCATCTGGATTTGGTGGTAACCTTTGTAGCAATCAAGGAAGCATTTCCACCTAAATGAAGCGAGGGAGTTCACCTTTTTGTCGATTTCAGGTAAGGTGTAGCAGTCTAGGACATCCCTTGTTGAGATCCGTGAAATCGACGCACATGCGCCAACTACTGTTGGAATTTTGGACCATGACCGGGTTGGCTACCCATGTTTGATAGCGTGCGTACCTCTCGGATGATTCTTGCTTGGAGAAGCTCTGACATTTGCTCGTTCAGGTCTTTTCAGGACTGAAGCTACGCTTCTTCTGAACTATGGGTTGAACTGAAGGGAATGTGTGCAATGCATGCTCAGAGATTTCCCTTGGAACTCCAGTCATATCCGCTAGTGACCACGCAAAACTACATTCCGGAACAACAGTTGCTTTAACCGCGCCTTGATTGCGGGAGTCATGGCGGGTCCTAATATGACTGTTTGTTCCGGGTACTTGTTATTCAGTACCCACTTTCTGGTTCACCATTGGATGATGGATTTGATTGCTTCATCGGTGGTTCCTCTTCAACGGACATGATTTCCTTCCTGGCACCACCGGTTTCTGTGGGGAAACCGCAGGCGGCGTGGGGAGTGGAAGTGATCATGCTGAACTCCCGTTGAGCACGCCGGCCTAGTAATACGTCATGGCGCGAGATTGCGGGCATGACCATGAAATTCACCGAGACCTTGCGGGAGTGTCGCCCGTCGGAAAGAGTCACCGGAAAAGAAATTTTGCCTAGAGGGTAAACGCCTCGTTGCAGAAACCAGTGAGTGGGAAATCCACCGGCTCTAGGCGCGCCTTGTCCTCTGGGTCTAGCTGCTGAAAGCACTGTTCATAGATGATGTCCAGTAGAGCTCCCAGGGTCTATGAAATATAGTCGTTGCGGTAGTGGCCGAAGATGCCAATTATCACCACCGGTCGATCCTCTTGTGGGCCCCCGGGAACAACGGGGAAGCTGACCTGCTTTTCACGCCAGTGAGGCGTGTAACTTTTTTGGTGCCTGCTCTTGCGCGACGGACCACCTTGGATCATATGAACAGACTTCATTTTTTTATTACTCGGGCCCTCGCCGCCTCGAGTAATTTGGCGCACCTCCTTGCGCACGTTTTGCAGTAAGTGGGTGAGCTTCCCACCTTGAGTGCTTTTTCAATCTCCATGCGCAAGGAGATGCAGTTATCAATTGTGTGCCTCGTGTCCTTGTGATAATCGCAGAAAAGGTTGGGGTCTTGACCTTTCTTATTTTGCATCAGAGGCGGTTGCTTGAACTGATGGTCTTCAGTGCTAAGACTTTGCCGTGTGAAGAGTAACGCAGCAAGTGATTGAGTTCAGTAGTTCTCATAAATATGACTCAGTGGAGTCCACTTGCCGATCGCGATTAACTTGCTTTATTGCTGCTGGGTAGCGAGTTTATCAATGGTCACGCGTGCGTTGACCGGTGTGTAGGGAGGGTTCTAGCTGTGATCCCTCCACCTTTTATTCTTCTTCCTAAAACTTTTGCTCATGTCTTGGGGGCGGTGGTGAGGTAGGGGTGGTCTACTATTATTGAGGTTGCGCTCTGTCTGCGCATAGATCTTTTCCGCTGCCATGAGTTTCTCCCAGCTTTTGGGGAGGCATGTGGTTCCAAACAAGACTTTGATCATCTCATCGCAGCGTACAATGTATTTGAACTGTGCATGAATCAGGTCTTCGTGCACGTCCCCTATCTCCAGCACCTCTTTATTATAACGGGTGATGAAGTCTTCAAGACTTTCATCATCAGCCGCCAGATGTTCATTACGTCAGAGGAGTCTCTGACGTTACGCCGTTATTGGCTGAAGTGCGTTAGGAACTTGTCTTTTAAATCGTTCCATGACGCGAGCTTGCCTGTGGGTTAGTTATCAAACCATAGGCGCGCAGCGCCTAACAGGTGACACCATATAGGCAGCGTCCAACCTCCGATCAGTCCTGCACCGGTGAAGAGACGCAGGTGGTCATCTGGGTCTATCAACCCATTGTACTTCCCGACATGGAGGGAAGTTTTCCGCGCTCCAACGGTTCGAGCGCGATCTCCTTGATAAATTTTGAGTGTTCGGCTGCGTCAGCCGGCCTTTAGATCAAGTTATAATTATACTCCGCTTCCGGGTTGTAACCACCCCGTGGAGCAGATCTGTATGCAGCATGATCTTTTGGCAGCCGGTGAACATACTGGCGCTGTCACCCTCGCTATATGTCTTGTCCTCCTCACGTTGGGTGTACCGCTCCCCAAGGGGACGCGGGCCCAACCGCGAGTGGACCGATGCTCGCCTCTGAGTATGAGACTCAGGTTTAGGCGGTGATTGAGTATACTCCGTCTCTTGGGTACGGAGCTCGGATGGTATGCTCGCACCGACTGGCGAGTTGTAGCTCAGTATTCTTGGTGAAGGCAAAACATGCACCTGAACCGTGGGCTGCACTAGGGCAGCATGAGTGTTTGTTTGTGCATAGAGTTGCGCGTAGATGGCGTTAAGGGCCATCTGAGACTTAATGTACCAAGACATCGGGGTCTCGCCCGGAGCTAAGACCGATGTTATTGGTATGAAAGGAGTCTCCATTTGAGCTCCGGGGGTAACCGGGATATTCACACGACCAGAGTCGTGATGAATTCCAGCATTTCCGGAAGAGTCTTCTTCCACTAGCCCGTCGATTCGAGAGGCATGAACCGTGCTCTTGCCTTCGGCTCTAGCACCTCGTGGAGTGTTGGATGGGAAGTCAGCCATTTGGTCGTGAGGTTTATGAAAAAATGAAAACGAAGGAGTTGATGAGGAAAAGAGAGAAAGTAGCGGATGGCACCAATGAAGAATAACCTTAAGTGAAAGCTTTAAATATATTGCTATGTGAAGTGGATTTTTTATTATATGAATTGATATATATGAGTGTTTATGATCATCATACTTGTATGTATGTGTAAGATACTTGAACAAATTAGAGATTCAACTAAGTGATCATACATGACTTGAAATGGGTTTTATATGATACGATAAAATTGATGTTATGTCAATGTTAATAAGTATTTGAGATCATGTTTTCTACTAGTTGTATATAGAACTTGATTATATTAAGTATTCGGATGATGTCTAAGTAGTATGGTGAAATGGGTTTTTACATAAAGATGAAAACTCTTAGTCCGAGTACAATGAAAGGATAAATAAGCATTGATAATCGAAAGCTAAGTTAAATTGATGTTACCAATTGCTCGAACTTGTTTAAGTGAAAGAAATGAGATGAACTTGGTTGAGAAAAGTAGTTAAAATGGTAGCTTAAGAATAATGACTACCGGGTATTTGACAAATTGCTTAAATGAGTTGTTAAACTTAAGTGTGCATTTGTGTATGTTAATAGGCAGTTGACTTTTAAAAGTCAAACGGACCTATAACAAGATCAAATGGTGATTTTGATATAAAGTCGTAAGGTGGAATAGTCTTGATAAATAATGACTAATCTAACCATCTTGCGAAATGATAAAAGGTAGTTTGACGCTTGACAAGCTAGGAGGAAGCTTGGAGAGAAGCGGGTCAAATGGATCGAATACGCGTGGAAAACACAATTGGATTTCAAGGTAAGTAAAGCTTATATCTTTTAAGTAAAACACATACTTATAGTATTGGTTAAGAATAAGGTAGATTAGCATTTGAAATATGATGTTCCGATGCAAAGTGATTCGGGTCGAAACAAGTGAACATGGTAAGAAACCATGGTTGTTGGTAAAAAGGGTAAAACGGTAAATTAGTATGTGATCATGAATAAATAAGGAGTTTTGAAACATTACCTTATGGTGTAAACCATAATAGGTAATAAGGGGTAAAAATGGTAATACGGATACGAGTTGACGAATAAATAAAGAGTTTTGAAAAAGACATCATATGGCGTAAGTCATAATGGGTCAAGCGAATTGAGAAACAATTTTTAAGTAATATGATCACACAGTGTAAAACGAAATGGGCTAAATGGGTGAGATGGCAAATAAGTAGCCATCTCATAATGATAAATGGTCATTTAGGCCAAACGGGTCAAATGGTGATACTATCACCATTTGACAAGGATGACTAATGGTCGCTTGTTGAGTTTTTGTGCTCATAAGAAAAACAGAGTATGACTTGCATTGCTATTATTTAGCAACTAAAATAGCAAGGTATTAAACAGATCAATGCTATGAGCCGAGCTAGGTACGTGTAATGGGTCAAACACTGAAAGATGATTTAAGGTCCGTCGAGAGTTAAACGAGTCATGAATGAACATTTGACTACTTAAGGTAAATCTAATACTCTAAATCTGTTAGTGCATTATGTCTATTGCCTACGTCTAGGATATGTCTGTTTTGTATATAGGGCTTAAACGTCATTTGTTTTATGATAATATTTATTTTATATAGTTTGTATGGTTCGTACGAACGAAACATGTTAGTTCGTACGAGTGACTCTTAGTCACTCGCACGAAGCAGTTACTCGTACAACCAACATCTTTGTTTAACACACACTCCAGTACGAGTCATGTCGACCTATAAATAGAGGAGTGTGTGTCTGAGCTAGTAAGTGTTAGTTCAGTTGGTACGGCGAAGCCCTGCTGATTTGTTTACTCGCGTCTGTACTAGCATGTCATTAATACAACCAGAAGCAGTTAAACAGTAAGATCTTTCTTGTTCGTTTTGTCAACCTCTCTAGCAATGAATTCCGCCTCTGCTAGCTGAGTTAGATCAGGCCAGTTGCTCATCGGTGGAGCCCGATCCTTGTTCACAAGTGGTATCAGAGTTTGAGGTCTGATCTGCTGACAAACGTCAAGTAATTGCGGGCTACCAACTATTTCAGACTTGGATTCACTTTCTTCTTCTACACATTCCCGAACTGAACTGATTTTGGACGAATTTACGGACGAAATGGACTAGGATTCTAGGAATTCACGTTAAACTACATTCTAATCAATCCTTAATAATTTCAGATTTTAAATCGAACTTAATCATGTCAAAATCGGTAAAATTCATCCGTTTGGAGACTTAGTTGGTTCGTACGAGTAAAGAGACCACTCGCACAAAAAACTGATTTGGACCATTCGTGCGAACAAGTAATCAGAAGGTCCTAACATTTACAAGTATAATTCGCACGAACCTTGCATTCGTACGAGCATCTCACTCGTACGAACAGATCTTGGTCACTCAGCACGAACATCTTGTTCGCACGACTAACTGTTTTGTGCAAATTATCTTGTCTTTCAAATCTCTGCTTCGTACGAATGGATCTCAATTGCACGAATTTGTTTATCGTCCGCACGAAGTAATTTTTCCATACTAATCAGTTTGTTCGAAAAGTGTGTTTTTGGATTTTCACATAAAATGTCTGAAGAATTTTACAACGCATTCGCTACATTGGCTGTCACAACCACATCGGCTCAGAACATCAATCTTGAAAACGAGATGGGAACAATGACTAAACCGCCGAAGTTAATGAATCTAGAAGACTTCGATAGCTGGAGTGAGCGGTTCATGAATTGGGTCCAGGCAAATCACTTTACTTGCTGGTTCACGATTGAAGCTAAATATCAAGCACCTGTGGGTGAAAATGGCCTCGAGAAGATTCTTGCTCAACTCTCGGATGTTGAAAGGGAAAGGTTCATAATTGAAAAGAAAATGATGAATATTCTGCAACAATCCATTAAAGAATATATTCTGGCATTACTTCAACACGATGATGCTAAATCATGGTGGAATGCTCTCCGTTTGAAGTGTGAAAATGGAAAATAACTGGTAATTCCGTACAATTTAACCACTAATTTCATACTATAATCTCATGCATATTTATCGTAATTTAATTGCATAACTGATTCGTACGTCATTAGGACAAGTAAATCTGATCAAGAAGCGAAACCAACCAAAACAATGCCCTAAAGTGTTGGTAGAAAGTGTTGGGCGCACTAATTGCGTGACACTAACTGTGTCGGTAAAGCCGCTAAAACGAATCAGAACAAGAATAACGGCATGTTGATGCTATGCCTGAGTCCATATGCAAATGAAAACACATATTTGAGAACAACCATTACAATAATACATAACTTTACGGTATAACGCCTAAATTGCAAAATTGTCCGTTTCGACCAAAAAGGCGACTATCGATTTGTCCGCAAGACTAATTCGAAGGATTCCGGATGTAAAGATAAGAATAAAACAATATTAAACACCCTAAAATAATGTGAGAATAGCAAGAATGCACAAAAGACATCGTCTCCGATCATTCGGCAAACAGTGCACAACTTGACCGGAAAGCGGCCGATTGTCGAAACCACGAATATTTTAGTAGCCGATAGCCTCATCCGGGTGTCTAGTGAACTAGTTAAGCATTATTTGGAACTAGGAATCCATTCAACTAACATGAGTTCACGGAAACACAACTTTCGGAAAAGTTCGACTGTGTAACATAAAAGTGCCGATATCGATCAGAATGATAGATATTTCGGCCATCCTAACTCATCGTATATTCGTCTAGCGAACTAGTCATGCATATTTTTGGATCAAAATGCACTAATTAGACACCATATTAATTGTGGTAGTCGAAAACACAGGCTTCCAGTACTAACGAAATAGTTCCGTTTATTAGCGATTAGTACGACGATGAGCGATCTAGCGACGTATCCGTCATCCAAAACTTATATTGGAGGATCATGTGGATTAAATACCATGTAAATACACCCTAAACTCAAGTCCTATGCTTAAGATGCTAGAGGATTAACCCTAATCACCATACTTATCAAAATTACCAAAATATCTAGAATTTTACAATGTGTGAAAAATGAAAGTTACACTTCACCCCCTCATAATTAACGGTCACAAGTGGGTTCCCATACCACTTGATTTTGTTGAAAATTGGAGATTAGGAGTATGGTGTTTAAAGATATTTATGGAACTTGAAAGATGCACATGATTATATATGATAACTTCTCATAATCTTATCATTTTCGTAACCAAAAAAATTGCAACACTTTCCCTTACTCTCTCTATATCCACGGCTCCACCACCACCACATTACATCACCACTTAGCCACCACAAACCACCACTTTTAATACACTTTGAAGCTTAATCAAGTCCCCTAAAGAAGCTAGCAAGGATGGAGATCATTAGGGCTTCCTAAAGAGCTTCATTTTCTTCTAAAATCATCAAGGAACTTGTGCACTCATTGTAAGCTAAACTCCTCCATAATCTAGCTTATTTTTATGCTTAGATTATTAGTGTACAAGTTGATCATCTTGAAAATCAATAACGAATAAACCAAAAACCCTAAAACACAACATAATAATAACACTAAATATTGTTTATTTTGTGTTGATTATATGTTTATATGATAGTTAGTGAAGATGTTGAAGTTGTTTATGTTAAAAGTATGATATAAAAGTTGGATGATCTTGCATGGTTTAGTATAAAAATAAAATTTCAACATGATAAGGTTTAAATCTAAATAAGATCATCAACTACATCATCTATGAAAAATACTACAATTTAAAGATAATTTTTATGCATAGAATGATTTTATAAGAAGTAAACACTTGTATTTAAGTTGTAATCACCTTAAAAATGTGTAGTAATCAAGGGGTTAAATGCACTAACTTGATTAAACAACATGCTAAAATAGTGATTTGAAATGATTAATAAATATTAAAAACCCACTTGATTTACTAGGATTTTAAACCATAAAAAGTCATGGATGATGATAGTTTAATTATGTAAAATAAATATTGATGGATTGTTGATGATGATTATGAGCTTAAACAGGTTTTAAATACGTTTTTGAAACGTGGAAAACGTCATAGTTTAGGGGAAACTATAGCAAAATATTCTAAAAATCTAATCGCGATTAAGACATGATTAGTGGGGTGATTAGTGGGACTAAACACGATTAGGAACTTAAATCGTCATTAAGTAGACTCTAATGACAAGGATTATCCCTAAATGGCCAAGTGTTTAAAAAAGTTATAAATATATATTTATAAGTAAACATAAATACTTTTAAAATATATAGTTCTACTTGGAAAATAATACAAGTATATATTTATATTTTTGTTACCAATAACTTTGTATGTATACATGTGTGTATTGTATGTGTATGTATTAGAAACTTAGGGTATTCACAATAAAATACCCCACCTTATACAAAATACAAACACTTAATCATTACACTAAGTGTTGATGACATCACAAATATATCCTTGAAAGGTCGAAACAATAAATTGGACAATCGAGTCGATGCGAACAATAGGCGAACATTCAAGATTAAACCGTCGCGTCGACGACCAACGGGCGATTCTCGATGAAACGAACATGTAATAAACGACGCCGACGACGAGTCTAAATATATATTTAGACGTCATATATATATATATATATATATATATATATATATATATATATATATGTTATCGAAATAAAAATCCGGAAAGTTAAAAATATAAAAAGTTAGAAAATTATAAGTAAATACTTATAAGAAAAATGGGATTTTAATAAGTAAATGTGGGCTAGGCCCAAATTGTAATTGTCTTGGACAAGGCCCAAATTCCATAATATTTATGGACAAGGCCCAAAACTAATAAAAGCCCAAAGAGATATAAATAACATGGGCTAGGCCCAAAGAGATAAAATACATGGGCTAGGCCCAATGACATAAATTACATGGGCTAGGACCGATGACATAAAAACATGGGCTAGGCCCAAAGACAAGAAAACATGGGTTAGGCCCAATTACAAGAAAGGAGCCAAAGCTGATGACATGGGCTAGGCTCAAAGGCATAGATGACATGGGCTAGGCCCAATGACAAGAAAACATAGGCTAGGCCCTCGCACATGATTTGAAAACAATAATATATATATATATATATATAAAATTATATATAAATATTAATCAATAAAATACTACCAACACTAGGATAACATTATAAATTGTTCAATCATAACAAAGAAATACATAACAAGAATTCAAGACGAACTACGAGTACAAGGTCATGAGACCTAGGTGTCTAATGAAACCAATACGCATGTAGGTTACATACGTTGTGGACACCGATCGATAAATAGTACGACTTAACAGAACGCAAAAACTGTGAGTTCATGTCCCTCCTTTCAATTATTTCAAGTTTTGTTTTAAACTATCGAGGGGAAATACATGTCATGTCCAACAGTATGTTAGCTATGGGTTAGTAGATAACAGATCACTGTGCATAAGTAGGATGATAACAATAGTAACCATTAATCACTTAGTGACTAAGGTGCAAAAGAAGTAGATCTATTGAGCTTGAGACCCGCTCCAGTCCTAGTTGGTATACCCTTCGGAGTGCTTTTGTGATCCAATGATGTCAAACTAGTCTCAGTTTGGTTACTTACTTATGGCACAAGTATGTCAGGGTGCTCCGACACACTAATAGATCCTTAAATAACTCATTGGTGCTAATAACATACTTGGATTTCAATACAGGTTTTCAAAGATGATATTTTGATTCGAAAAGATTTGACTACATGAACTCGCCAACTTTATGTTGACTTTTTAAAATTACATGTATTTAGGACGCAGGACTTGAGCTGGTGATGGGATCCGGGTATGGGATTTGTCAAGACAACGATGTACTACCTTTTGGAGGGTTTGCCTTTTATATCCCAACCTCGTTTGGGTATATAGAGGTAAAGCCTTAGCATAAATTTGTGATGAAAACAATATCTTTTTTGGAACATGTGTTTTAAACTATGTTTGTAATGGTAATCTGAAACTGAAACAATGTGGTTTCACTTTTGAAAGTTGTAAATGTATAATGAAACTTAGTAATGGCATGACATCGTTGTTGTTAATACTGTTTACTAAATTGGATGCAATGATTACCTAATAGTCACACACTTGCGCTTCCGCTACGACCGAGGTGTGACAGGTTGGTATCAGAGCTCCGATTGTAGTGAACTGGGAAAAACCTTTTATTAAAAGTTTGTTCTGTAATCACCAGGGGCTCACACATGAAAACAAAGTTAAAACATGATAGAAACGTTTTGGAATTATAACAAGATAACAAAAAGGTTTTCATTGTGTCACGATAACACAAGGATCTATCACACGAGCTCAACTATAAGTAATGAGCAGAGTCAATACATGGTTAGTCAATAATGGATAGACACAAAACAGTAAGATTACATGGAAAACAAAAAGAGAACAAGTCGTGCATGAGAATTGGTGATTAATATAAAATATATCATAAATTACTAACATGTATATATGCATTGTACGGCTTATTTGCCAGGACTATGTCTTCCTCATCCAGCTATGAAGAAGACCCGTAGGAGTACGTATTCGATGATGGATATGACCCCGCTGCTGAGGCCCTACCCTTAGGGGATGGAGCCGAACACGGAGACTTTAAGGACTTTCAGCTACTTGCCCTGATCGACCCTATGGAGGTAGATGTACCCCCGGCAGACGATCTGCTGGCCGCCCCGCAGCCCCCGCATGATATTATCGTGTATGGCCATCCAGAGGGCGAGCACGCTATTGTACATTTGGCCGTGCCCCTTGCTATTGTCCCTCCAGTTATTGATCTAGACGACGATGACGACGATATATCCGTGTTCCACGTTGAGCACATGGAGGACGACCTTGGCGATGGCGAGGTCTGTAATGATATGCTATACTCAAGATTCCACCCCTGATATCCCAGTTGTTGACATCTCGTCATCCACCAATGCTGCTCCGAGTGAGCATGAGGCAGATGATGCCTCATTTGCCGCCCAGGCACACCTGTATCTATGTACTCACCCCCTACGGCCTCACCGGCTCGCGTTAGTTCATTCCCAGTTAGAGTCCCAACCCCTGGACCCACTCACACACTGGACCTGCCCGTTACTACTCACTGAGCGGCACTCCACGTGCCCCAGAGTAGCCGCCACCATATTTCTCTAAGAGGTCTACGTACCACCCTAGTTACAACCCATCTGCAGCCGGACCCTCCCATATGGCAGGACCTTCTTTCTCTGATAGAGTACCCCCCCATGTATGCCTCACGTCCCACACCACCTCCAGCAAGCATGTTTACTCCGACAACTCCACCGGGCATGAGCCCTTCTGACCCTTATCATCCCTCACACTTCCCTCCGATTCTTGTGGAGGAGAGAGTGACTTCACATGACCTACAACTCTCTCTTATCTTCCAAAGGATCTGAGAGTTAGAGTCTCAGCGTACTGCTCACGCCACTACCAGAGTGACACCCCCACCACCATCATCACCGATACCAGCCCCACCATCATACCCACCACCATCACCACCACCACTACCCCTGTCACCACCACCGACCCCACCTTTTTACTGCCCATTCCACCACTCGTCATGCCCATCCGAGGCACGAGTGCAGGAGCTGGAGCAGTTTCAGATGGATGCTACTAGGCGCATTTCTAGCCTCGAGGAGGAGATGGCCTACCATCGTAGTTTGTTTCCCTGATCACCATTTCCACCACCCCCTCCACCCAGTAGCATGTTTGTGAATATCTTTTGGGGATCAGTTGTACTTTTGTTGTTTTGGCTCATGAAGACTCAGCCTTGAAGATCCCAGCTTTTGGAAGACAACTTATTGACGTGAAGAAGCAATGTTGAAGAAAATTGTATTTTGTAATGACTAGGGTTGTGTATCCCTAAGTCCCTTTTGGCTCTTCACGAACAAATTGTAACAAGTTGTCATTGTATAAAAGTGTATTTTCTTTATGTTACATTGTATTTCTTTTATGTTATGGTTTATTATGTCATGATGTGGTGATATTATGATTGATGCATTGCGTCGTGGTGATATTATGATATATGTGGCGACTATGTATGTGGTGAGATATGTGTAAGATGACGATGGGTGTGCGTATGGCGTATACATATATTCATTTATTTATTTATCATGTACCGATGTGCTATGGCATATATTTTAAAAAATATATATAATAATAATAATAAATAAATAAATAGTAATAATAACATGAAATTATTATCCGACTAATTGTGAGCGACATATTGTATTAGAAGACGATGCCGCACTACAGAAGAAGTTCAAACAGTAACACCCTACCAACAACACAAGAGGAGCTGAACGAATGCAATATCCCAAGCCATTGCACAGTATGAGGCTAACCGCTCTGAGCATAGCGGCGGTACCGTAGGTTCAACAGGAGTGAACCTCCCACTGGTAATACACGGTTTCTCATAAAACCACGATACACTCTCGTCCATCTGACTCGTGCTACTTACTCATGCTTAAATGGTGTATCCAATGATTTCAGGTTGCACATATAAGCAGTTTCTTGACTGCAAACCTCTGAACTTTGATGGTACCGGAGGCGCTGTAGCCTTCGTACGCTGGACTAGAAGACAAATTCAGTCATCCTAATGAGTAAGTGCCCGGCTGAACTAAGAGTCACCTATGTTACTGGACTCTTTGTGGATGGAGCTCTATCATGGTGGAACCTTTAGGTCCAAACCAAGGGCGATGATGCTGCATACGCCCTGACCTGGGAGGAAATAAAGGACGTAACGAAGAAGAAGTATTGTTCAAGGTCGGAAACTCAAAAGTTGGAAACAAAATTTTAGAATCTAAAAATGATTGGTTCAGACATTGGTGGGTATACGCAGCGATTCCATGATTTATCCCAAGTGGTGCCATATCTAGTGGAGCCCGAGTTTAAACGTATTGAGAGGTACTTTTGGGGACTTGCCCCTGAGATTCTAAGTTTGGTTACCTCTTCAAAACCCACAGAGATTGGTGAAGCAATTGAGCTGGCCGTCTGCCTGACTGAGGAGGCTGTACGTCAGGGAAAGTTGCCTAACTTTGGTGGAGACCACTGATTCCAACAAACGAAATTTTCTCATTTCAAGAAAGGGTCTCGTGGTAACCACAACAGTAATAAGAGACAAGCCGCGAGAGAAGTCAAGGAAACCAAAGCATATGTTACCACAACCACAAACACTGCGGTTAAGAAATCTTACACTGGGGACGCACCGAAATATCCCAAGTGTCCTTTCCACCACATGGGGAATGTCGAGGCCCCAAGTGCGGAAAATGTGGAAAATTTGGACATCGCACCGATGTGTGCTGAACCAATACTGGAGAACAAGGTTGTTTTGGATGCGGAGACAAAGGACATTTCAAGAAAGATTGTCCTAAAGCGAATCAAGCACGAGGAAGAGCATTTGTAATTGGAGCTAAGGATGCTCGTCCGGATCCCAACGTGGTCACCGGTACGTTCCCTATCAATGATCACTTTGCATCTATTCTTTTTGATACCAGGGCAGATTTCAGTTTTATTTCTAAAGAGTTTAGAGATATACTTGGGGTAACGTCGAGTAAATTAGATGTTCCCTACTCAATTGAGCTAGCTAACCGGATATTAGTAGAGTCGAAAGAAATAATAAAGAAATGTATGTTAGAATTGGGTGAACGAAAGTTTGATATAGATCTATAACACAGTTCAACTGGGTAGTTTTGATGTTGTTATTGGGATGGATTGGCTATCCAATAATCGAGCCGAGGTTATATGTCATGAGAAAGTCATTCGCATCCCCTTACCCGATGGAGAATTGATAATTCACGGTGAGAAGCATGACACATCTCTACGAATCATAAACTACATGAAGGTGCAGAAATGTTTGAGGAAAGGGTGCATCGCTTTTCTTGCCCACTGTGGATAGAAGCCGAGGACGCACAATTGAGGACATACCAGTAGTTAGGGAATATCCGTGGTCTTTCCGGAAGACTTGCCAGGGCTACCTCCGCAGAGACAAGTCGAATTCCGTATTGATTTAGTGCCAGGAGCTACACCTGTGGCAAAAGCTCCATATCGACTAGCGCCCTCGGAAATGCAGGAATTATCTACGCAGTTGAAAGAGCTGCTCAACAAAAGTTTCATAAGACCGAGTTTCTCGCCTTGGGGAGCTCCGGTTCTATTTGTGAAAAAGAAGGACGGAACCTTTCGCATGTGCATCGACTACTGGGAACTAAACAGTTAACTATCAAGAACCGGTACCCATTACCAAGAATCGATGATCTATTCGATCAGTTGCAAGGGTCGAGTTTTTATCGAAGATTGATTTAAGATCCGGGTATCATAAGATTGAGAATCCAAGAGGAAAGCATTCCTAAGACAGCGTTTCGGACTTGTTACGGTCATTACGAGTTCCTTGTTATGCCTTTGGCCTGACGAACACCCCTGCAGTATTCATGGATTTGATGAACCGAGTATGTAAGCCATACCTTGACAAGTTCGTGATCGTTTTCATAGATGACATACTGATATACTCACGCACCTAGAAAGAGCACGAACAACACCTGAGAATCATTTTGGATTGCTGAAGAAGGAGCAGTTATATGCCAAGTTCTCAAAATGCGAATTTTGGATTCGCGAGGTACAATTTCTTGGCCATGTGGTGAACGAGAACGGAATACATCTTGACCCTTCAAAGATCAAGGCAATAAAGAATTGGACCACGCCAAGAACCCCCACGGAAATACGACAATTCTTAGGATTAGCGGGATATTACAGGAGATTTATTGAGAACTTCTCCAAGGTTGCTCAGCCGCTAACCTCGCTTACCCAGAAGGATAGAAAGTTTGATTGGGGAGAAAAGCAAGAATCGGCGTTCCAAGTATTGAAAGAGAAACTATGCAAAGCACCAATACTATCCCTCCCAGACGGTACCGATGACTTTGTGGTGTACTGTGATGCATCACATCAAGGATTGGGTTGCGTGTTAATGCAACAAGAAAAAGTCATCGCGTACACGTCACGACAGTTAAAAGTTCATGAAAGGAATTATACCACGCATGACTTGGAGCTAGGTGCCGTGGTATTTGCTTTGAAGATCTGGCGTCATTATCTATATGGCACTAAGTGTACCATATTCACAGACCATAAAAGTCTTCAACATATATTCAACCAAAAGGAACTGAATATGCGCCAACGACGTTGGGTGGAACTGTTGAATGATTATGACTGTGAGATCAAGTATCACCCAGGCAAGAAAATGTTGTAGCAGATGCTTTGAGTAGAAAAGAAGAGTCAAAACATTACGGGTGGAGCTTTAGAAATGACGATCCAGACAAACTTCACTACTCGAGTGCGTGAAGCACAGCAAGAAGCATTGAAACTAGAAAACATTCCAGTGGAATCACTAAAGGGAATGGAAAACAATTGGAACCGAACAAGGATGGAACTCTATATTTCATGGAAGGATCTGGATTCCCTATTATGGTGAGTTGTGAGACTTGGTATTGGATGAAGCACACAAGTCGTACTCGATACACCAAGGATCGGACAAAATGTACCAGGATTTGAGAGAATATTATTGGTGGCCTAATCTCAAGGGAGATATTGCGACCTATGTTGGGAAATGCCTAACTTGTGCAAAGGTCAAGGCCAATACCAAAAGCCATCCGGGTTATAACAACAACCTGAGATCCCAGTTTGGAAGTGGGAACAGATATCAATGGATTTCATTACAAAATTACCACTGACCTCTCGAGGTCATGACATGATCTGGGTTATCATTGATCGGTTAACCAAATCAGCTCACTTTTTACCCATCCGCGAGAAAGACAATACGGAGAAACTGGCGGAACTGTACCTGAAGGAGATTGTGGCACGTCATGGTGTGCCAATCTCGACAATCTCTGATAGAGATGGTCGCTTTGTGTCACGGATCTGGCAATCATTTCAAAATTCATTGGTTCTCGCTTGGAGTTAGCACAGCCTTTCATCCGCAGACCGATGGTCAAAGCGAGCGAACCATCCAGACATTAGAAGACATGCTTCGGGCCTGTGTGATGGATTTAGGCGGAAACTGGGATACTCTTTTACCATTGGTAGAGTTTTCTACAATAACAGTTATCACAGCAGTATCAAGGCCGCTCCATTTGAAGCACTATATAGACGAAAGTGCCGATCGCCATTATGTTGGGCGGAAGTCGGTGACAGACAACTCATTGGTCCCGAACTAGTACAAGAGACCACAGGCAAGATATTTAAGATACGTGAGCGTATCAAAGCAGCCCGAGATAGAAAAAAGAGCTACGCAGATCGAAAATGCAAACCATTATCCTTCGAGGTGGGAGACAAGGTATTGTTAAAGGTCTCACCTTGGAAAGGCGTAGCTAGATTCGGGAAGCGCAGAAAGCTCAATCCGAGATATATTAGACCTTTCAAAATTCTGGCAAAGATTGTTACAGTGGCCTACAAGTTAAAACTGCCAGAGGAACTCAATAATGTGCATGACACATTTCATGTGTCCCAGCGGATGAGATTCATGTTGATGACAAGTTACAATTCACCGAAGAACCAGTTGAAGTCATGGACTAGAAGGTCCAAAAGACAAGAAGAAGCCAAATCAAACTGGTGAAGGTTCGCTGGAATTTGCATCACGGTCCCGAGTATACGTGGGAGCGTGAAGATCAAATCAAGTCAAAATACCCCCACCTGTTCGAGAAGACTCCTTCAGTGGATGCCTCAAGCTGAATTTCGGGATGAAATTCTTTTTTAACAGGGGGAGTATGTGACAAATGGCAAATAACCGGTAATTTCGTAAAATTTAACCACTAATTTCATATTATAATCTCATGCATATTTATCGTAATTTAATTGCATAACTGAGTCGTACGTCATTAGGACAAGTAAATCTGATCCTAACATGTACTGGTTTCCGTTAAGACGCGAAACAAACCAAAACAATTCCCTAAAAGTGTTGGCAGAAAGTGTTGGGCGCACTAATTGAGGTGACACTAACTATGTCGGTAAACCCGCTAAAAACAAATCAGAACAAGAAATAACGGCATGTTGATGCCATGCCTGAGTCCATATGCAAATGAAAACACATATTTGAGAACAACCATTACAATAATACATAACTTTCCGGTATAACGACTAAATTGCAAAATTGTCCGTTTCGACCAAAAAGGCAACAAATGTCGATTTGTCCGCAAGACTAATTCGGAGGATTCCGGATGTAAAGATAAAAATAAACAATGTTAAACACCCTAAAATAATGTGAGAATAGCAAGAATGCACAAAAGACATCGTCTCCGGTCATTCGGCAAACAGTGCACAACTCGACCGGAAAGCAGCCGATTGTCGAAACGACGAATATTTTAGTAGCCGATAGCCTCATCCGAGCGTCTAATGAACTAGTTAAGCATTATTTGGAACTCGGAATCCATTCAACTAACATGAGGCCACGGAAACACAACTTTCGGAAAAGTTCGACGGCGGAACATAAAAGTGGCGATATCGATCGAACGACCGAATGAAAGACATTTCGGCCATCCTAACTTATCGTATATTCGTCTAGCGAACTAGTCATACATATTTTTGGATCTGAATTCACTAATTAGACACCATATTAATGGTGGTAGTCGAAAACACAGGCTTCCGGTACTAAAGAAATAGTTCCGTTTATTAGCGATTAGTACGATGATGAGCGATCTAGCGACGTATCCGTCATCCGAAACTTATATTGGAGGATCATATGGATTAAATACCATGTAAATACACCCTAAACTCAAGTCCTATGCTTAAGATGCTAGAGGATTAACCCTAATCACCATACTTATCAAAATTACCAAAATATCTAGAATTTACCATGTGTGGAAAATGGAAGTTACACTTCACCCCCTCCAAATTGAAGGTCACAAGTGGGCCCCCATACCACTTGCTTTGTTGAAAATTGGAGATTAGGAGTATGGTGTTTAAAGATATTGATGGAACTTGAAAGATGCACATGATTATATATGACAACTTCTAATAATATTATCATTTTCGTAACCAAAAAAATTGCAAACTTTCCCTTACTCTCTCTCTATATCCACGGCTCCACCACCACCACATTACATCACCACTTAGCCACCACAAACCACCACTATTCATACACTTTGAAGCTTAATCAAGTCCCCTAAAGAAGCTAGCAAGGATGGAGATCATTAGGGCTTCCTAAAGAGCTTCATTTTCTTCTAAAATCATCAAGGAACTTGTGCACTCATTGTAAGCTAAACTCCTCCATAATCTAGCTTATTTTTATGCTTAGATTATTAGTGTACAAGTTGATCATCTTGAAAATCAAGAACGAATAAACCAAAAACCCTAAAACACAACATAATAATAACACTAAATATTGTTTATTTTGTGTTGATTATATGTTTATATGATAGTTAGTGAAGATGTTGAAGTTGTTTATGTTAAAAGTATGATATAAAAGTTGGATGATCTTGCATGGTTTAGTATAAAAATCAAAATTTCAACATGATAAGGTTTAAATCTAAACAAGATCATCAACTACATCATCTATGAAAAATACTACAATTTAAAGATAATATTTATGCATATGAATGATTTTATAAGAAGTAAACACTTGTATTTAAGTTGTAATCACCTTAAAAATGTGTAGTAATCAAGGGGTTAAATGCACTAACTTGATTAAACAACATGCTAAAATAGTGATTTGAAATGGTTAATAAATATTAAAAACCCACTTGATTTACTAGGATTTTAACCATAAAAAGTCATGGATGATGATAGTTTAATTATGTAAAATAAATATTGATGGATTGCTGATGATGATTATGAGCTTAAACAGGTTTTAAACAGTATTGATCGAAGCCCTGCTGATTTGTTTACTCGCGTCTGTACTAGCATGTCATTAATACAATCAGAAGCAGTTAAACAGTAAGATATTTCTTG